>CM065173.1:3641557-4241557 GCA_033026295.1 Channa striata | reverse complement strand
TTATTTCTGCAGCAAACAGGAAGCAGATCAGCGGCACAAGACGCTGGTCGTTAAAGGCGTTTTAACCTGGTGAGGGTCTGAGGTGAGCGACCACCTACTTGTACCAAAAATATAATGACACCTTTTACAGACAGAAACATATGTTACTGGATAATAATACTTGATGCATTGTTGTGTAACGGTCAGTAGCTGTGATGCTTAATAATACATCAGTCTTTCTTATAGTGTGAGTGAAAAGATGAATAGCAAAACTCCAGTTCACATATCTCAGAACTGTATTAGTGCAACAGTACTAATTAGCAGCACCTGCAGCTGATCTGTAACAGCAGTGTGAGTCTGTGCAGAACCTGGGTTCACAGTTTGATCAGAACCTGGTCAACAGAACCCAGGACCTGTGTCACATCAAGTCAGTTTAAGTTAAATTAATTTATTACTGCACAAGACTTGTGAAATAGTGACACAAAGTGACATGAGCCTGAACCTGCTGACAAATTCCTGTGGTGGAGCCAACAGAACAAGGGCCCAACACTGACAGGTTTGGAAACCGAGGACAGACGGAGCGGCTGCTGTCAGAGCTGCCAGCTGGACCGCGGGGGCGTTGAGAATGGACCAATTAGCTGCAGGGACTTCCCCTGAATCCAGCCAATCAGCTTCATCTACATCCCCAAATCTCTGTGGTTAAACAGTGGATGTAGCAGCGCGACTGTTAATAAGAAGCTTATTACACTCAGGGACATGTTCTGATTTTGTGCGCAGAAGGTCACAAGGTTTCATAACGTCATGTATGTCATAACGACATGTTGCTTTGGACTGAAGGAAGTGGCAGGATTCACGCCGGCAGTCGAGTGTGGATCTTTGTACATAGTCTGTTCTATTAACTCAGTGAACTCTAGCGCCTCCGTCTGTCTGAGCTCCTCACACTCCCCCATCAGCTGTAAAAAAAATGCTTTTGTCATCACCCAAGACCCCCCCCCCACACACACACACACACACACACACACCGTATGTGTGTGTTTGTCAGTCCTGTGTGGAAAACGTGAGGTTATGGATGCAGCGCTCAGCTCCTCTGGACTTTCATGAACTTCTCCTTAGTTTTGGTTGGATGGGAGTGATGGAGGAACACCCCCCTACTCACACTCACACAGAGTGATGGATGTGCTGCCTGATGCTGCTTCAGTATCGAACATGTCTGGTTGGGTGGAGAGCGCACGGAGCTCCTGCAGAGCCAGGCATCACGTCAGGACCCCGGTTCGACAAAGGTCGCCACGTTGGGGATTCGAGGGGCCCGGGGCCGAGCCGAGGGGCCGAGGGGCCAAGCTGACAGGGGAAAATATTTTGAGTTCTCCAGGGTGCAGCTCGGTTCACATTCAGCTCTGCTTTTACTTCCCTCCCAGGAGCAGAAACTTGGCTTCAGTGGTGACGACTTCTCCAGATGTGCACCTCACTTCTCCTCCTCCATTGTGAATTTTCAAGCACCACAATTAACATCTATAAATCATGTCCCGAATACTTCCTGCTCAATCACAGGGGAATATTGGGGAACAGCCCAATAAGTCATTACAAATTGGAGGCTTAAAGCAGCCAAAAAGATGAATAGTGTCGTGAAAAAAGCCGGTACAGGACGAGAGTCTCAGCGTTTTAATGACAGGCTGCTCGGGTAAATTAGAGGTAGATGATTAATAAAAGGCTCCAACAGTCTGTTTCCTCTCAGCTTCTTGTCAGAAATGAATCTTTTTTTTTTTGGTTCACCATGAAATCCATCATGGAGAGAATTTGCCAGATCCAATTAGTCGACTTCCTATTGACTTTATAAAACACTTTGACAAGTCCAGGGTTAAATAAAAAACTTTATTCAAACTTAATTATCGCAGCAATAAATAACTTGCTAAAGTAGAAAAACAAAGAATCTGTAGGGAAATAAAAGCATTTCATTTCTCCTCAGAAAAAAAACGCTGGAACGGTTCAGAGCACAGGAATAAACTCTAAACAAACCCAGGGACAAATTAGTGAACAGGCCTACGGGGCACAGGCTAAAGCAACTGTTCGTGTTTGTGGTTAGAAACGAGTGTGACCACACACAGACACACTACACACAGAGTAGTGACACAAAACCACACACCAGCGTTCAGACCGGGAGCAGAGCAGCTCCGTACACAGGAGGTGGGACAGTGGCTGACAGGAGACTTAGGAGTCCTCCAACAACATGAAGTTGATGTTTGTCCGGGACTTTCGTCGCCATGCTCCCCATGAATGTTTACAGTGTGTGATGCAGCTTATTAATGTCAGACAGCAGAAATAACCTGCAGAAAATAAAACAATGTAGCCTCCATAACTGTGCAGTCAGGTCCCAGCGACGCTGAAGCAACGCAGTTATTCAAACTACCAGGTACGGAGCTCTCACCTTCATTAAAGTGTATTAATGAACATGAAGTTCATTAACTAATAGGCAGGCGTCAGACTGAGAGACAAATACTCCAGGCTTAGCATAAAGATCGGAAAAAAGGGACACGAGTAGCCAGACCGTGTTCAAACCAGCACGCTTCAGAGTCACGTATCAGCTTTAAAAAGCATAGAAACATTCCTAGAAACAAGTGTAGAAATCTGCTGTTTGCAGAGAATAACAAAAAAAAATCAAAAGGCTGAAGCAGATTAAAGGAAGCAAAGTTCAGTCTCTGATCGTCTGACTGATGAGTTCCATTAGTGGAGTCACTCCATCATCATCATCATCGTCTCCTCACATGTCTGTCACTTTCAAAGGGTTTTATTTTACCCGGAGACAGTTCAAAAGAGAAGACGACGAATGGCACGTGAGCTGGAAGTGATGTGATAAATAAATAAAGGTCGGAGCTTCTCCAAGGTTGTATCCTCTGAAATCTCACCCTCGCTCTGCTGGGATTTGTCTGACTGTCAGTGTTCAGCTGCTGATCGATAACCAAGGGGGGAAACAAAAAGCAGAGTATTAATATAAGGGAGCAGCCGGTGTGATGTCCTCTGATGATTTCAAGGACGTCGCTGTTTTCAGGCTCCGATCAATTCTTCTTCTACCGCTGCCACTGTTTTCAGCAGAAACTCCACTTTCTGTCATAACTACTCTGCCTCCATGTCGTGGTTTTCCGCTTTTCAGCCTTAACTTTAATGTCATGTTCAGCCTTAATTACAAACTCTTCTTATACAAACCCCAACATACAAACACGTCAGACCACGCTCCTGCTGACCTTTCATAGTAAAAGGCTTACATCAGCACTTTTATTGTTGGCTTTTATTGTGAAACAACTGAAGAAGATTGCATCCAAAACATCCTGTGGACTTGTAAACAAAGTCTCTGTTAGTTTTACATCTGAGCTGAAGGAAATAAAGAGTTTAATATGTAGATTGTGGAATGTGGGTCATTTTCTGGTTTATGGGCAACTTATCTTTGTGACTCGTGGGGCGTTTTGTTTTTGCAAATTTTCAATAAACTTACACTTTGTGTTAAAATCACTCTTTCCTTTGTTACATACACAGTTTGTTCTGTTTGTTCTGTCAGAGTTCTGTATGAGCTGTTTTTCTTTGGACACGTTAAAATAGATTGAGATAACAATCTCAGTCTCTGAATGAGACTTTGAATGTCTTTGTCAGACTTTATGTGTGAGTGGCTGCACTGAGGATATTCTCTTTCTTTATTAGCACGGTTTCCCTTCAGAGCTGAACTGTGTTTTATGGCTGCAGCTCCTCGCTTGAATAATGTGGAATTATGGGCTGTTAGCAGCTTCACTTCCTGTCTGATACACACAGGAAAACACAGGCTTCATGCTGCCGTCACATGAACGTTAGCTTATTATTACTGATGCATTCATCAAGTTTTGGTAGAAATGTCAGTGATGGATTATTTTCGGTGGTTTTACAGGAAAAGTACCGTAAATTCTGGACTATAGAGCGCACCTAAGTTTAAGCCGCACCCGCTAAAATTTGAAAGAAATATATATTTTGTCACATATAAACCGCATCGGACTATAAGCCGCCAATATCCAGGCTGAAAAATAATATCTGTTGTATGCGCTCCTACTCATTGTTCACAGTAGGCATGAGGATGTTCTGTGCGCTGTTTTACCGGCATTACGGTAAAGAGTGCGTTTACGTGTATGTGTGGCTGGTATAACACATGTCGAATGTACAGAGCCGACAAAAACGTCCTTGTTATAAATAAACGGCTTGTTCCATAGCCAAAGGAGAAGACGTCTCTTATTCTTCAGGAATTACGCAGGAGTTGCTGCGCTCAACAAAAGATTTTGTACCATAAGTCTTTATTCATACACCTGAACCTGAATGGTGCCTGTAACACGGCAGTAAAAGTGCTGATCACACAAAACAGAAAAGTCATGGTTTTATTAATCTTCCTCCTGTGCACTAAAACCAAGTTGCTTTATTTTTCTTCCTCCTGCGAACTGAAACCACTGAACACCAAACCACTGGGCACTGTTAAAGCGCAACTGCGCAACTATTAAAGTCGCTTCATTCTCCCGTGCACTGAAACCATAAATCGCTATTCATCTTCCTCCTCAGCATTGAAACCACTGTCACACTCGATTTCCTTCACGGATAGCCAGATCGATGGCTTCAAATTAAAAGCTGCATCATAGGAATTTCTTCGCGTGTTTTCCATTATGAGGGGGTGAGGGTGTAAAAATATTACCGTATTTTGCTGTTGTGCGTCTTGGGTTGCATGCGCTAAGAATAAAAGCTTGCGCTTTTTTGTTTGCACTGATTTCCATCTACAGCGCCCATCTGAGGGCTGCAGAAAAATTTATAGAAAAGCCGCATCTCTGTTAAAGCCGCATGGTTCAAAACGTCGGAAAAAAGTAGCGGCTTATGGTCCGAAAAATACGGTACATTTCTTTGGTTGCACTTTAAAGCTTGGTAATAGTGTGTAATACTAATATAGGTGATATACTGTCCAGGTAGCAGCACGTTAGGGACCAATCTAGGTAATAAGAAGGTAGTAGAGGTGTTTGAATTTTGTAAAACAATGACGGGTTAAGTCTTTAAAAAAAATTTTGTTGATTAATCAATAACATGTCATTACCAAAGTAATGACCAGGTGATAGTCTGGGAATGGAACTACAGTAATTACCTGGTAGCTATTGTGTCATAACATGAATGAAATGTGAAATAAACAATTCCCTCTTGCCACTTCATTTCATGGCGACATCTGTATTGATAAAGATGAACATGACAGCTCCTCATAGGAGAGGCCATGTTAAGACACAGTGGCTGCAAAGCTCACAACCCGCCACTATTACACTGCTGTTGTCTTGATATTACCTTTATATTACATGACATTTACTATATTACTTTAGTATTTCCATCATATTAGCCATTAATATTGTTGTTTCTTTGTACATATCAACAACAACTATAGCTGCCACATATAGAATAATTCCTCCATAGTGAATGAGAATATTCTGCCAAACGTTTGTACATTACATACAGAACTTGATGGCTTATTCATAAAATAAGTTTGATAAATGTTTGTGAGTTCCCCCTAAAGCCAACAGTGACAGATGTGTAAATCCCACAGGACAGACTTTCCCAGCATTACGTGAAAGTAGCAGGACCAGGTGAGCGCTGAGGAGCAGCTGTACAGGTGGAGCCTGGTTGCACCTGTTGAGCAGCAGGTAAGACACACCTGACACCTGTTGTTGTGACTCACTGCAGACAGCTGCACTGGATCGTTGAGTGTCAGCTTTATCCGGGTCTATTAATCCGGGGTTCAGTTGCTGCTACCTGTTCAGGTGAGACAGGAGAGACCAGAGGTTCCATCATCAGAACAAAACCTACTTTCAATCAGGAAAGTGTGGAAATGTTCAGGTAAAGTAAAAGCTCTGCACTGGAAACTGAAAAATGTCAGGAAAAAACAAAGTATGAGCATCAAAATAAATCAAAGTGTGTGATCATACTGGATTCTGATAAATATGCATCAGTGTGTAAATACCTGTTGTCAGACCAGTACAGATGTGCTGATGATGACGAGTAGAGGCCTTGTACCTTCCCGTCTCCGTTTGGAGATTGTTGAAAATAGTAAAAAAACATAGGAAGTGCTCGGCCGTATCCTTTAATCCTGCGGTGTCGAATATCTCCTGTCATTTTAGTGTGAAAGCCTCCGTCTTCCATCATTACCGTGGCCTTGAACAGTCTTGTTATGGAAGCTGAGGGAAGAGAAATGTGCTGGGTCATTATCATGGGCAGCCAGCTCTCGGAGATGAGAGAGTCGACTCTCAGTTTCCCCTCGATGGCAATTAGACGAGTGTGATGGGATGAACTTCACTGTTTTAGCCACGAGCGAAAAACTCTGCTGTCAGGCTGCTGCTGACAACCGGAGGAGAGAGGAATCAAATAAATCTGCAGCTCAGCTCCACGTAATCCGCTCGGAGAGGCAGCAGGAAGTAACCCCTCCTGTACTGCCACGGTAAACTCTCTGACACTCTCTTACAGGTTACATGATGTTCTCCTCATTACATGCAAACCCATGAAGCACAGCATTAAACTGGGTCACATGTTTGTCCATCACCATCCATAACAATCACCAACAGTCACCGTCCCACTGCTACACACCGAATGTGGGTTAGTCCTCGTCTGAAAATGGTCCCCAACAAATGTTTTAAATATTTCCTCCTGTTGGATGCAAAACCAAAATGAGCAAAGTCTGAGGTTTTTTGTTTTTTTTTGTTTTTTTATTATTTTAGCTGCAGCGTTGAGCCATGTGGCAGAGGTTGTTGATGGCTTTAACAAAACTCATTAATCTTTCTGACCGTGGGGAATATGTTTGTACAGCTGGGTGCAAAGTTTGGATCCTTTAGTTTGAAACGGCAAAAAGAGTTAAAGTAAGATTTTAATAAATCATCAAATGTTCTTTTTCAAAACATAAAACATATTTCTGTGTTAGGCTCAGGGTCACATCAAGTTAGCATGCACAATTGTTTTATTATCAGACGAAACAAAGGGTGAAAGAGTGTATTTAAAAAATATACTGCAAATTAAATGAGTGGAAATATTGCATCCTCCTCGATTAAATAAAAAATATCTAAAATTTCTGAAACAACATTTGCTCCAGTTAAATGTGCATTACTCAAAATAAATTGTAGCCATCTGCCTATGTAGAGTACATGAGCTCTGTTATAAAAAAGTGGTTCCTCACTATATTAAAAAGTCTGCTGTCCCGTGTTTGTATGTACATGATGAATGTAGTGATTTGTCTTTTTAACATTTGTGTGTGTGTGTGAATTTAAATTCAGCAGAGAACTGTTCAAACTGTGCTGCAGCATCACACATGAAGCTACAGACCTTTGCCAAAAAATATAAATCCAAAATCATTTTGACTTAAAGCAAAGATTTTTACCAACAGATCTATGGGATAATCACAGATATTAGGTTTTATCAGGATCTTAAAATACATGATTTCACATAGTTTGTTCTAATTAGTTTTTCACAGTTTCTAATCATTTTTGATTCACCTATAACAACAAGAATAATGCTGTAATTTTGTGTCTAATGACTTTTAATTGTATCAAAATATCAAATCGTTTTTTTTTTATTAGTGAAAGTAACATGTTGAATTATGTGCTTAAACATTTCAAATAAATAAATAAAGTTACATTTGAATTTGTATTGGTTTAATTTCACATTTCTTCTTTACTGGAAATAATAACACACAGTGACAATGACAAAGGGAAAACATGTTCATTAAACATTATACAAATAAAAAGGCCATACGTCTGCACATATATAAACCCTCCAGTTCACAGTGGATGCCAGTACAAATACCAGTACCATCCACTGGTCAGGCTGGTTTTCCAGCTCTCCTTGCACTACCTGCTGCTGAATGACTGAACTCACGGGATCCAGCTGGAGCAGCGATAGTAACAGACAGGGCTGTGGACCTCGAGGACCTGGAATGACGGGGACACTGAGACAATAATTCAGGAACAATGACACCAGCCGCACAGATCCAGATGTGAGGAGCTCATAGAGACTGAACAATAAGATTCAGAGCTGCATAAAGGGGCTCAGACAGAACTGAATTAAGGGTTTGGATATTTCTCAGGTTTAGTTCTCTATATATATATTTAAAGTATATTTTTATATGTTTTATAATATCTTACAGTGTGTGGCCTGACGAGCAAAAGGAGCCTGAGTAATTTCCGAAGCCTCTGTCATACTTTTGACTTGGTATCTTACTGCAATAAATCTCTATGTAATTTATGTTGATATGTATGATAAACTACATTTAGATATTTTTATTACATTACCTGTTGATGGTAAAAATTTTCATAAGTGAAATAATATTCTGCTCATTTTGACCTTTATATATTTTTCTTTTACTGTCATTAACAGTTGTCCAAGACCAGAATATTTTTCATAATAATTATAAATGTAAAATCGACATGTGTACTTTTACATGCATGTGTAGTATTTTTTTAAGTTGGAAATTTCTTGAAACATAAAAAACTAAAGTTTTTTTCTTTAGTTCACAATGATGGCTTTGGCCATGCGTCCAGCAGCCACACCCTCAGTGTGTGGACCCTCAAACCCCCCAGGACAAGACTAATACTTACTACTTCAGTGAATTTCTGGTTCACAGGACCATGTTTAACCTTCAGCTTCATGGATAAAACAGAAATCTGTCACACGTGGCCGCGTTCTGCTGCAGCTGGAGTGACTTCCAGCTGCCTGTCGTGTGTGTGAAGCCACTGTGTGTGTGATCCTCGGCTCCTTGAGAAAATTGCTTAATTACATATTTAAGCTGTAATAAGACATTTTGTGCTCTGGCCGCTGAAGTGCTCCATATTTCAGCTGCAGTGATAATAGCTTGTTAAGGTGCTACTGCTGCTGCGTCTCCTCCTCTCTAATCACTCTGAAGCTTTGATTAGCCGCGGCACACGAATAATGGGTGGCATTTTCCGAGGCCTGTCGGGCAGCGAAGGGAAATGATTTAACGGCCTCGCTGCTCCTTCCTCCTCCTCGTTCTCATCCCAGTGGTTTTGATCTATTTTTTACAGCCTGTCTCGGCCATTTATCAAGAGCAGAATGCCTAGTAAAGTAATCTGACATTAGCACCCAGGCAAAGAAAAAGAGAGAAAGGAGAGGTTTGTCATTTGAATAAATCATGTGTCCATTAAAAATGGAAAAAAGAGAAAGAAATGTTGGAATTGGCCTCTGAGCCTCAGAGCAAAGGGGTGGAAGCGGAGAGAGCGAGTTAAACATGGAAATGAAGCTCCGTAAAGAACGACAGACAACACACTCAAATATAATATTTAATTCATAAAACACAGGATGAAGAAATGAATGGCAACTCAGAGTCAGAACGATGGAAACTACAAATCTTAGATCTTAGATCACAAACCTGGAGGCTTGTGGACGTGTGTGTGTGTGTGAGCTCAGATCTACAAAAGACAATTTAACAATTTCACCGATGCAAAGGGTAAAACAGTGAACAGTAAGGTGACATTAACATTGGAAAATACCCACCTCATCTGTCATGTTTGTGTATTTGTGCAGCAGATTTCTATCAGTTTTACAAACCATAACCTGTCAATTGACCTTCAGCTAAACAATCCAAACATCCCAGTTTTGGCTTAACCAAAGTTCTTTCATGGCCTAAACCTCGAACACCACTGTGGAGCTGATGTCACCATTTTAAACCTTAAACTGCACATTATTTTACTCCACCATCACCAGCACATGTTGAATTTGAGCATTTGCAGTTTAGATCCAGAGGAATGTAATGTAGGAGGAGGCTGCATCAGTCCAGATCAAAGGGACCAGTTCAATTTCTATTGTGAAAACACGGTATTTGCAGTAAGAGTGAGTAGAAGAGGGCTACTGTCAGACCTTAACAGAAGATTAATAATGAGCCATGCGGGAACTTGGGGAGGAGACGAGAGATTTATCTTTAGTTTGGTTCCAGTTCCAGTGTAAATAAGAACTGCTCGTTAACTTTGTCTTTCTAGTGAAAAACACACTGAGGTCCACAAACAATCAGTGTCAGTGTGAAACCACAATGAACCACATCAAAAGACATGAAGCTTGGTTCAGACTCAGGTTCAGGTGTGGAAACTGAAATGTAGGGCCCATCAGAGGGGCCCTGACAGAGGATTTCAGCGGTGCGGTGACAGGGCTGCACCGTGACCCACTCACGTTCATGATCATTAACACAGACAAGAGCTGCAGAAACATTTCAGCTAACGACAAACATCATGGTTTCATTCACTTTGTTTAGTGTCAGTGGAGGAGACACTGAAGAGCTCGAGCAGTATTTCACCAACTTGAATCCAGAATGGAATCAGAACCATCTCTGTGTTCAAAGGTTTTATTAATGCGACGAAGAAAGGGAAGAACTGCAAACACCAAGCTGTAAGTGTCCTTAGCTCTCTGATGTGTCTCCTGAAAATGAAAACCTAACGCTCAGAAATGTCCTGATCTATGTCTTGCAGCTTCAGCTCTGAAAATGTTGCAGTGAGCTGTGTGGTCTCTGGGGGGCGCTGTGAGCTGTTTGTGTGATTTGATGCAGAATAAATAAGGAGACAAACAAACAAGCACTGGTTTGGAGGCTTCATCTCTTCATCTCCTGTTCATCTCATGTGAGCAAAGACAGTAAAACCAGAGTCGATGTGCGGAGATAATCCTGCAGCACCTCAGTCCACCTGCATCGATCTCGCTCTACAAGTCTGCTGGGGTTTGGGGGGGTGGGGGGTGTGGTCCGGGCACTCGGTCAGTCATCCCGGCTGTTGGAGAGGAACGGTTCACCCCCAACTCGACCCCGAGACGTCCAATCAGCTGCAGGCCAGCGGTCAAACTCTGCGTCTGCATTATGCATGAAGCAGGGGGTCCTGGGAGGCAGCAGCAGAGTCCACTTCTCTCCTAATGTTTACAGATTTCAGCAGTGCTGGGGGGTCCAGACATGAAGCTCACACAGGGAAATCATCCTCTTCCTCACCACATGCTTTCACAACAAGCAGCCACTATTAATTTTCTGTTTACGAGTGTCAAAAAAAGGCGCCGGTTCCATTACTTTTTGCTCATTGAGTCTGGCTACTGAAGGGACACGTTCAGACTAGCAGATTAACAGACAGAAAGCTGCCGACCGAAGTGACACTCTTTTCACTCCAACCATCTGTGCACAGCATCACTCTGCGTCTTTCACTTTTTCCTCTCTGATCACAGACGTTCAATTTGCAATCAAATGATTGTCAAATTAACTTTTTGATGCACTAAACTCGGGCTAAGAAGGGGTTGTGTCCTCTTTGTTTAGTAAAGAAAGACTCAGGCTATGACCTGGTCCTTTTTGTAGTTTGTACTGATCTTTTAACATATATGGAACCTTTAAAAAGACAACAACCTGAGGGTTAATCAGCCTCAACCGGTCCGTCTGCATTCGGTACACACATAAAACAACACTAACAAGACCCCCCCTGCCCCCAGCTCCAGCAGCATCCCTCCCCAGGACCAGAGCAGATCCTGAACCAACCTTTATTGTGAAGTCCAGCAGAGGCTGATGTTAATGTGTGCATTAGAGAAGATCCCCGGAGCCCTGCACTCCTCCAACTTAATTATTAAGAGGGGTGAGGTGTGGGGGGGTTAATGAACTGTAGGATTACAGAGATGATAATCACGGTCTTGGTGGGTGCATTAAGTCTGGCTCTGTGTCATTAGGCTGTGAACCTGACAGTCGAGGAGCAGGGACACAGGCTGAGGAACATGTTCCATCAATTTTATTTGGTTGGATGGTTTCTCCTTTCTGACATGTTCATAAAACCCGTGGATGTGTTTTCAGACACTTTGTTAGGATTAATGAGGGGGTGATATATGCTGGTTTAAGGTGATGTGTCTGTCTGCTGGATCAGACAGTTCGGACACACAGTAACTACATGTTCACTTTCTCTGACTTTCAAAACACCAGAGGAATGTCTGTTTGCTACACATGATGGCACAACATAATTGTTACCAAGGTAACGATAGCACTCAGTTAAGTTCAATTCAATTCAATTCAACTTTATTTATATAGCGCCAATAAACAACAAGGTCATCTCAAGACACTTTACATAATAAAGTCAAGACTATACAAACATTTAGAGAAAACCCGACAAATCCCCCTTGATTTGTGGAGAGGAAAAACTCCCTTTAACGGAAGTAACCTCCAGCAGAACCAGGCTCAGGATGGACGGCCATCTGCCTTTAACTGGTTGGGCCCAACCCTGAAACCATGGGGCAGGTGGAAAACATTGGGCAGGACCAGTAGCTGCACACTGGAAGACACACAGCTCCAAAGCCAGGGACACCTGAAGACAGGTACAGACAGAGGGAGAAAGAAGACACAGAGTTAATGTCCTACAGTGGTGACATATTAATGTGGGCTGAGAGGAGGAAAGTGAAATATGATCTCTCTTACCAATCCCAGTCAGTAATCTTGCTGCAGCATTTTGGATTAAGGCTTTTTAGAGAGTTACTGGGGCAGCCTGAAAGTAGAGAATTACATTCGTCCAATCTAGAAGTAACAAATGCATGAACCAGTTTTTCAGCATCGCTATGAGACAGGATGCTCCTAATTTTGGCAATGTTCCGTAGGTGGAAGAAGACTGTTCTAGAGATTTGTTTTATGTGTGAGGTAAATGACAAACCCTGGTCAAAAATGACTCCGAGATTCTTTGCAGTACTACTGGGGGCCAGAGTTATGTCATCTAAAGTAGTGATATGGTTAGAAAACATGTTTCTTAGACTTTTAGGCCCAAATACAATAACTTCAGTTTTATCTGAGTTTAGAAGAAGGAAATTATGTGTCATCCAGTCCCTTATCTCATTTAGATATGCCTGTAGTTTCATTAATTGATTTGTTTCATCAGGTTTCATAGAATTACATAACTGTGTGTCATCAGTGTTTTCTAATAATGTTGCCAAGGGGAGACATATATAGAGTAAAGAGTATTGGTCCTAACACAGAGCCTTGTGGAACTCCATAACTAACTTTTGTGTATGTGGAAGATTCATCATTAACATGAACAAATTGGAATCTATCTGATAGATAAGATTTAAACCAATTTAGTGCAGTTCCTTTAATTCCAATTACATGTTTTAGTCTCTGTAATAATATTCTGTGATCAATGGTGTCAAATTGAGGCACTAAGATCTAGCAGAACTAGTAAAGACAAGTCTTTTATCTGAAGAGCAGGACACATTGAGTCTTTAAAGTATCCCACAATGCAACAGTAAAAGTAGAGTACATGGTATGTACCCTACTTTCTGCTAACAATGCTCCTTGTTTTAGAGATGAGAAAATTACTGTTGCACAACTCAAACAACTGTTAGCGATGACACAACATGACAACAGTTAGTAAGTGTCTGAAACATCCATTTAGTGAATTACATGGTGAACATTATGTAGGGGGTAGGAAATTTGTAATTTCAGACACAGTCCCAGACTTCCACATGAAAAACCTGCAATCTGCCAGATGAGCCACTCATCTGTGAGTGACACCATCTTTGTTATTTCCCCTCATTAACATATGTGACAATTTCAGAGTTTTTTATTATTAAAGATAAACGTGTCAAACTGTAAAGGTCCAGTTGTTATGTAGCCTCTGAAGCCACTGTGTGTTTTGGTCACAACTCAGTTCCACCGACAGAATCGCTGAATTACAAATAATGCAGCATGTGACCTCTTTCATCTGTTTCCTGGTGGTGTTTATCCTCTCCTAACACTTGGTTCTGAGTAAAAACATGCTCGTTTGGCCCAAAATCCACCAGGTTTTCACTTCTGAGGGCTCAAAAAGTGTCACTTTCTCCAGTGCCCTCTATTTGAGTTGGTGATGTACGCCTGAGCTTTCAGTCTGGTACAATGGAAACCCAGACACTTCCATATTTGATGCCTGAAGCAATGTTTAGAAAGTAAAAAAGTGTCACAAGACACGGGACTTTTAGTGTTTGACACTGTGCCCTTCAATATGACGTATTTCACTTACAAATAATTATGTTACACAAGGTAAAACATGTGGTTACGACCGTGGCGCAGTAGGTAGAGCGGTTGCAACCAGTCCTACAGGTTTGATCTCAGGCATCTCGGGTCACATGTCCTTGAGCAAGACACTGAACCCCCACTTAGCTGCTCCCACTGAGCATCGGCCAGCTGCACAGCAGCTCCCCCATCGGTGTATGAATGCGTGTTTGATTGTGAGTGTGAATGGGTGAATAAGAAGTAGTGTAAAGTGCTATGTGTACCAACAGCGTTATACAAGTGCAGACCATTTACCATTGTTAGGAAGTAAGTTGGTAGTGTTTTGTTTGTGCCTAACCCTGACACAGATTTTGTGTTTATGTAAAGCTGCCAATGCCAAAATGTACCTGTAGCATCAATATGACACTGCAAAGGACGCACAAAGCAGATCAATTTGAAACCTTGGTAATCGTTTTTTATACCGCAGCTTCCTAACCTCCTCCTTATTTGGAAATTGTGTTGTATTAAACATTAATCAAGGATATGACATCATCTACTAAGTGATAAAATATTTTACATTTGATAGAGCTGAACTGTGACCTTCTGATACAAATTCACTCCTTTGTCTTTTTGGAGCTATTTTGTGTCCATCTGTACTTGTTTTCATGCTATTTTTTCATCTGAATTGTTTTTGTCATTTTAAATGCATTTTCCTGCACTTCAGAAGGTTTCAAAAATCCTCTATGAAATATTAGCATAAAAACATTCTGTCTGTTGTGCCATAAAGCAGATATTTAACATGTTTCCCTTCCAAAGTGAAAACCCTGAAAACATGGCTGCCTAACATCAACAGAAGAAGGACAAACGTGGATTTTGTCTCTCTGGTTTGTGTTTGAAGAGTCCTCCTCCCCTCAGAGTCCTTCACACACAAAATGTCAGCGATGAAAACAAAGCAAAGCTGGAAAAACTCCACACAGCACAACCTCGAGTGCCATTTAACCCAACATTAAAGTCAACCCGGGAGTTAAGGCAGAGACCGGGTCTCCTCAGAGTCCAGCATCTGTGTGTTCAGAGGGGTGGGGGCTGAAGGATGTGATGCCACCGAGCTGTCGTTCCCCTCCCTGTACTTTTCTGCTCCATTTGCTTGTTTTACAGCCGTGGAGCTGCAGGTCTGCCATCACTACCCAGAAGGCCCAGCGAGGGTGGAAATGGATCATAAAGATGGAAACTCCTGGAAAGACCTCAAAACCTAACACACAAGACCGGTATACGAGTGCTCACGTTACCTAATATATGAGTGCAAGCAGAAGCTGGTACTGAGTCCTGACCCATTATTAAGCTTTATATTGTTAACAAATCTGGTTTAGGTCCATTGTTCTGCAAGGTCAATGGCTTCAAATGTGCGGATACAGGAGGCACCAACATGTCCAGAGCGAACCCAGCCTGCGATCCCTCACATGGTTGCGGCCTTTATATGTCAGAGATCAGTTTCTCCTGAATAAAGCTATTGTGGCTCCAAAGGCCAGTATGTGGTTCAGACAACAAAAGCATTTGGGTTCAAGTTGAGGTGAGATGGAGGGAGTCTAAAACCTGATGCAGATTTTATCTGGAAAAGTTTTATTAACAGTATCTGTATTTTCTCAGCTTGTGCTTTACATAAATTCATTGCTGGTCGCTATTACAGTCCTGTCGGATGTGTTGGACTTACGCTGCTGTTGGAAGAACCTGTTTACAGTTTGATAAATTAATTTATTTATTTAATAAGTAGAAATTAAATAATACATTCTAATGAAGGAACATGTACTAAGTGAATGTGGATTCCACCTTATTAAATAGTCTGTGTTTTATTTGATTTACAAAAAGGTGGTTCAAACCTTTTCACCACACTGTGGATCAAAGTCTTTGTCGTTTTGTATAAAATAGCTCCAAACCAAAGACCTTGTTCCACCTCCACCCACCAGCTCAGCCAGCGTGAGGTTATCAGCCAAGCAGCTAATTCAAGACACAAACGCTGTTTTTAATCTGAAGTCAGAGGCACGGCAGCTCTGCACACATTCACACAATCAGAGAGAGTCTTTGTAACGGCTCAGGTCATGTCCAATGTCGACGAGACGCAACAGGACCACAAACGTGTATCTCAACACTAATCTGGACCCAGAAAGCAGGTGGGAACCCTGAGACAGACGTGTGAATGCTGTGCGGTCCAAATGTCAAACATCCACAAAACCAAAGACAGACCTGAACACGCACACTTCCCAGAGACACATGGGTATGCCTACACACCAAAGTACAGCTGCACAAACAGCGTGCATATTCACACACACACACACACACGCACACACACACACACACACAGCAGCTCCACAGCGCCCCCTGGGTCTCTGCCCACATCTGTGAGTCTCCAACAGCAGATTAATCATCTCAACACAACCACAGTGATAAATGAGCTGCTGCTGAGACACACTGTGCAGACCACCGGTCAGGAACCTCCACACATGCACACGCACACACACACACTAAACTCTTCTGGTTGAATCATCAGTGAAAAAAATTAAAACAATAATCTTTGGTAAATTCAAAAATTCACCTACAACTCCCATGATGCATTTCACTATCAAACAACTTCACTTTGTATTTTCTGAGCTGGAGACTGAACTGAAACCTGATCCAGTACTGATAAGTTCTGGATCTAGACTAAACTATGACTGTTTTCTGAGGTGGGCAGTAGTTCATAAAAGAACTCTGACACCTAAATAACCAAGAAGACAGGAAGATGAAAGGACTGAAGTCTGATTCAGGTGAAGTTCAGAGTTCTTCAATAAGTTCATATTACATTAAAGCTGAAATGAAGTATTCTTTCAGTTTAGTGTGTGAAATGAGGAAAACTTAATATGGCTGCGTTTTTTTCACAGCAAAGACAGAAGCTAATGAGGAGAAGCAGCTCGAATAGGACTGGCATCGTGTCCCTGATCTGATTCAAACGGTGGGGGCCTGTTACAGTGGACTTTTATACTCACGCCCCTTAGTCTTTTAGAACCTGTCTCTAAAAGTTGACCGCATGAAGCTTTATTGTTTTTGGTGTGTTTATACGTGTGTAAGTAGAACAAAATTTAATGTTAAATTGTGGTGGTGAGGAGTAGAAAAACTAACTAACTCGGCATCCGGCCTGTTTCTGGGTTCTGGTTAAACCCATGTGCTGTTGTGTTGTTGACTGAGGCAGCGATGAAGTTTCAGACCTTCCTAACCCCCCACCCCACCCACCCCCCTCCTCTCTGACTTGATGTATAATTATCGGCTCTCCCACATTTGGCTGCAGCTCAGCGTCTCTCCAGATGGATTTTCTGACTCTCTGATCTGCGGCGCAGCTTCGTCGTGCCGCCGCCTGCTGTGTGGTCCGGTCTGTGGGGGCCGCCTGGGCCCCTCCACAGGCCATTTATGTTAATCGCGTCATAATGTTATTTAGATCAATCGATGGGCTGCTCGCCGGGCGCTGCCAGTCTGAGGTCAGGAGCCGTGGGGGTGATGGGTTACATTTGCACAACACGGTGGCGCCGGGCGTCCCGTCGGACTGCGAGGCGACCTCTCATCATGGCGGTTGGGCGGCGTCCTCGTCACGCCTGTGGCCCCACGCTGAGCTGTGGCCTTTTCCCCCCGCCAGGCCGTCAGACTGAAGCAGACTGACAGCGAGTCCCACATCCCCTGACCGCCTCAGACTTCACTGCTGTCCTCGTGTCCTGCTGTCAGATGCTCAGTTATCACTCAGACTTATTCTCCAAACCCCAGCTTGCCAACACGGCGATTAAAACTCTTTACAACGTTAAGGCAAAGTTCGAGGAGAGACGAGCAAACAGGCCTCACTGATGTTTGCTGCCAAATCAGTCCAAACGGAAACGGAAACTTCTGTCAAGTCACAACAAAAGAGACAAAGTTTTAATCGTGTGAGGAAAGACACAAAGTTAGTGTCCAAAGATCCTGAGGAAAGAAACAAAGTTATGTCCAAAGATCTGTTCTTCTATCTTCTGCTGCTGCTGCTGCTTCTGCTAATGATGACAACGCAGCCTTAAATGACCTGAAATCCTTTAAGCTTCCATCCATTTTTTTGTATCTGTCACTTATGGGAAAATGGTGTTTAAGGTTTATTTTCTTCCACTTTCAGAACTTTTCCCACTGTCCAAATGAGCCTGGATTCTTTTAGATCAAGGACAGATTTTTATTCATAATTTAGTGAGTCCTGATTTCATGACCCCACTCAAAGATTAAAAGGCAAAGTAACCAAACCTCGAACTTTTCTCTGTCAATTTGACAATGCTCATAGAGAAGTCTCTTATCTTCTCTGCACAGAGACCTTTGGAGACTCCCAGGTGTCTGCATCAAAACAATCATGGACTCTCATTTCATAAACGATGGACAGTGTCCACGTACAGACATAGGTAACTTAAAGGTGTGCTTGGGTAGCAAACCACTGTCTCTGCAAAAACAACAGTGGTCTCCTCTGAGAAAGCAATAATAATGGACATTCACATGTCCACTTAAAAGGGTTTAGGTGGACATCAAACATTGACTGAAAGATGAACATCACTTAGAAACAGAGACAATGATCTATCCAGTCAGAGACAACAATGGATTGTATCCACGCTTCAGTCCAAGGTGTCCTCTCAGCTGTGTAAGACACTGTGATACTCTTAGAGGTCTAGTATCCACACAGTGTCCACATGGAGACAAGAATAGACTCCCACTACCCACGAAAGTAAATGACAAAAAACGAGCTGCCACAGTTCTGTGGACAAAGATTCTTTGGTGTCCCCACAAAAATAAACTGAAACCCAAAAGTCCAAAGGCCTCAAAGTTGTTCATGAAGACAAGCATGGTACTCCAGGTACCCAGATAGATAAGTAAATTGACTCCAAGGTGAAAGTCAAGTGTCAAAAAAAAGCTAAAACAAAACTGAAAAAATCCATAATGTTACTGATATCAATAAAAAATAAATCAACCAAACAATTAAGGGGTCATTCTTTTGTACGAATTCCAAAAAATATAGTCACTTCAATAATCAAAACAGTATCAAACTTTGTGGTATGTTATATCAAAACATCAGTCCATTCTATCCAGTGTATTGGGAATTCCCAAAGAAAAAAAACATAATCTTTGCACATGTCAGATAGTTGATTTATGATAATGTATTATTACAAGCATTGGTTGAGATTCATCTTAGTGTGGTAAGAGAGATGCACAGTGGCCATCTCATCTCACTACAGGACAATTAAGTTTTTGGAGGGAAAGACTAGAAGACGCCACATTTAGTAACGGACGGTGTCTTGTCATTGTAATTGTAATTTAAATGTATTCTAATTCAAAATTCTTCTTCTTACCTATAAAACGGTCAAGCTCCTTTATACCTAAAAGATCTCCTAGTACCATATCATCCTAATAGACCACTTCGGTCTTAGAATGCAGGCCTACTTATGGTTCCCAGAATGGGAGGCAGAGCCTTTAGCTATCAAGCTCCTCTCCTGTGGAACCAGCTCCCAGTCCAGATTCGGGAAACCTTCCTCTTTGATAAACCTTATAGTTAGTTATAGTCATGCTGCTTTAGACTGCTGGGAGACCAACCCCTGATCCACTGAGACACTTTCCTCCTCTCTCCCTACATTTATATGTCACCATTGTAGGACATTAACTCTGTGTCTTCTTTGTACCGTAGTCGTCTTCTCTCCTCTCCTGTCTCCCTCCTCTGTCCCTGTCTTCAGGTGTCCCCGGCTTTGGAGCTGTGTGTCTTCCAGTGCGCAGCTACTGGTCCAACCAACCTGCCCAATGTTTTCAACTCAGCCCGACCGGTCAAGGCAGACAAACGCCCACCCTGAGCCTGGTTCTGCTGGAAATCAACAATTGACTGCAGGTTTACGTCTGTGCAGTTTGTTTTTGTGTGTGTGTGTTTTACGGACAACATACAATAATTTCAGTTTCTGTGAATCGGTAAAACACGGTTCCTGATTTTTCTTCTCCCGATAAAACACTTGTAAACTTCAGTTACAGTCACAAAACATTGAAGCCAGTGGTTCACAAAACACACACACACCTGATCTTAGCAGGACAAGTCTTTGGTCGTGCATTGAACATAGTTCCCACTGGAAAACCAACAAAAACACATGAACTGTATTATTCATGCTTACAGTCTGCATCTGCATTCTGCATCTGACCCGGACATGGGACACAGAACCTCACACGGACGTCTTTCTACTCCATAAATACAGTTTGTTTTACATAAAACATATTATTGAATTACGTTGACGAGTTTTCTCTAAGACGTTTAGACCCATCTCCTGAACACATGTTGTACTGGCACACCCTGCTGTGTGACTTTTTATCATATAGGTAATATCCTGATTATGATGATGACATGCAATGTTGTTTTTGTTCTTGATCTTCCTCACCACACTCCTCTTCCTCCTGAAGTTGCCCACCATCTCTAAGATGTCTTCTTTCTTCCATGCTGCTTGGATTGGTTTATTTACTGATTTAGATCTGAAACTGAATGTTTCGGATTTTTTCTTTTTTAGTTTTGCAGTGGACAGTTTCTGGTTTTAACTGGTTAAACTGGAGTCCTGACAGGCTGAACTGTGACTGTGGGATGCCTGCGAATATAATGTGTGTCAAGATGTACAAACCACAGGAAGTAACAGTCAGTGAAGGACAACAATGGACATGTCCACATTGTCTCACTGGTTTTCTCAGAGACGTGTTGCACGAACACAGTTGTGTTCAGCCCCTCCTTCCATATGTGCAATAAAAATGCACAAACACAAACTAACCCCCCCCACCAGCAGCAGCACTCTGCACATAAAGACAATACAAACCCCTCACACTCACTCTCACTTGTTTGGCCTCCCCCAGGACCCATAGGCGTTGTCGGAGCCCAGCGCTCTCCCCCGGCGCTGCGGTTCACCAGGTGTTGTCTGCAACAGGCAATTAGTAGAATAGGTGTAGCTGTCAATCAGGCGGCTGGAAGATTAGCTGCTTGGCCGTAATTAGCGGGTTAGAGGCTTCTTGGCCCAGAGGATAAAGGCTTTGCCAATAATGGGCCCTGGGGTATTAATTACTGAAGGTCGAAGCTGCCGAAAAGGCCAGGATCTTAGCAGCAGCGCACGTAAGATGATTGTTTAAATTTCAAAAATAATACTGGTCTGACAGTTGTTGGGGCCCCGAGGGGCCGTGGGTACAAGGTAGCCGAGGTAATTAGTTTGAAGAGGGAAAGGGCATGGTTACAGGCGTGTTTGTGAAGAGCGAGGGAGGGGAGGGGGGAAGGAGAAAAATATAAATGTGAGGATGGAGAGGAGAGGAAATACAGAGAAATGTCCAAAAAACAAACGAAAAGACGAAGAGAGGCAGGGAGGGAGGAAAAACATCAATGCGAGAATGGAGGGAGGGATGGTGGGGAGGGATGGCGTGGGGAGTGAAGACTAAATATAAGAAGAGAAAGAGGAGTTAGCAGGAGGAGAGGGAGGGGGAGAGGACAAATCTGAATGTGAGGATGGAGGAGAGGAGGGTGCAGAGAAATGTAAAAATGAAAAGAGGAAAGGAGAGGAGGGACTGGGAGGGGAATGAGAGGGGTGGTGTGAGGGGGTGACGGGGGAGGGAGGAGTGAAAAGGGGAATATACGGAGCAACGGTAAAGAAGAAGAAAAGAGTTATGGCATAAAGGAGAGTGGAAAAATATAACTATGATGGAGAGGAAAGAGAGGGAGGGATGACGATGATGTTGTTGATGATGATGATGATGATGATGATGATGATGATGATGATGATGATGATGGAGAGAGAGGTAACAAAGGAGAGGAAACCAGTGATGGGGAGGAGGAGGAATGAAAGGAGGGAGAGAAAGCAAAATGGGGAGATGGAGGAGGAATGAGGAAAGCCAAACATGGAATATGCAAAAGAATAAGAAGGTGGAAAAACAAAGAGGGGAAGAAAAGAAAGGGTGGAGTGAATAAAGACGGGAGAAAGAACAGGATGGGAGGGGGAGGTGGGGAGGGAGGACGGAGGGAGGCATGACAAGAAAGAAAAAGCATTTGGCAGGAAACAGGTGGATTAAAAAAACTAAATTATAAACTGGAAGAGAAAAGTTGTAGGACAAAGCCCGACATGTCTGATAAAACATAAAACAGTGACGTCTTACAGTTGAAGGACAACCACACCCTGACTGTTTTGGACCCTTGCTGGTTCTAACATGTGAGAACCAGTTCACTGGCTCAGCTCCCCCAGACCTCTGATCCTGCCCTGGCAGGATCTGATACCTGACGTATCCTAATCCTAAACAAGGCGTTCTCAACCCACAGCGTCAGACACAAAAAACACCCAAAAAATTCCATTAGAGTTAGAGAAAACATCTTCAGGTTTATGTTATTAAATTTTATATGTATGGCACAAAAACATTAACACACAATGAACTATTCATTACTGTAGTGACCACGTGCACCATGCAAAACAATGATTATTAAAGCACACAACATCTCACACTAGAGTCAAGCCCTCGTTTCCCATCGTACCATCCACCTCCCTTTGAGACTTTTTCAACTCACCTTTTACAGAATTGATTAAGACGTCTAATATTGACACGTTGAAGTGTTTAACAGGTTAACGCAAACGCAAAGACCAGGCAGCACGTTCAAGCGCCTCAGGAATGAGGACTGTGTGTCCCACAGCATCACATTATGATGATAAAACGATACTTCCCAAGGCGTCAAATACAACAGCACCGCCTTTTATGTCCTCGAGCACCACTGACACAACGGGAACGATAGTTCTGTTCATTGGTCATGACAAGTTCTGCTACAGAGATGGACACTGTGTTGTTTCGGTTGGAGACCGTATCACTACGGCCACCGTTTTCACAACTCAATTCAATTCAATTCAACTTTATTTATATAGCACCAATTTACAACAAGGTCATCTCAAGGTACTTTACATAATAAAGTCAAGACTACAGAGACATTTAGAGAAAACCCAACAAATCCCCCTTGAGCAGCTATAGGCAACAGTGGAGAGGAAAAACTCCCTTTACCGGAACAAACCTCCAGCAGAACCAGGCTCTTTTCTTCTCCTTTAACGTTGCTCCGTATATTCCCCTTTTCACACTATGACTTTGTCATTAAAAATACAGGGGTTATTTTTTCTGGGGGGGTCCACCTTCAGTTACTTTGTATGTTTCTGTGCTGTGGTCTCCATCTGATTGTTTTCTTTCATTTTGTATCCCAGTAAATCCAATTGTGGCCTGTGCTTCAGTCTTTTGTTTCTACATATCAAATTCCTGAAACAGCTGAATGAAGCTCTTCATTTTTAAAATACACTCTACAATTCTGCAAATTCTCCAGAGGTGTGTGTGTGTGTGTGTATCTGTGTGTGTGTGTGTATATGTTGTGTGTGTGTGTGTGTGTGTGTGTGTGTGTGTGTGTGTGTGTGTGTGTGTGTGTGTGTGTGTGTGTGTGTGTGTTTGTGTGCGGTTAGAAAAGTTCCAGCGAGGCCGATCTGGGATCATTGGAAACTCTGAGAATCTAGAATAAAACCAACATGACTTAGGTGGAGAGGAGATCCCCCCATGCAGAA
The DNA here is from genome assembly GCA_033026295.1 of Channa striata. NCBI lineage: Eukaryota > Metazoa > Chordata > Actinopteri > Anabantiformes > Channidae > Channa > Channa striata. The sequence goes on along the minus strand of CM065173.1, from coordinate 4,217,995 downwards.
TAAAAATGATAAACTCTGCAGCTCCTCAGCTCCAGTCCCCCACCGGTGACAACACACACACACACACACACACACACACACACACACAAACATACACACACACACACACAGTAATGACCCCTGGCTCCTCCCAGCATGCACTGCTCCTGTGTTTTATGTTTATTTATGGGGACTGGTGGGGGAGGCAGGGAAGGCTGACATGTTTATTGTGGCCCTCGGATCAGGAGCCGCTGGGGGCCACAGGTGCAGAGTTTTACATGAGGGGAGATTTACTGTATGGTCACTATGGAGAGGGGGAAGATGGGGGGATGCAGGGGGACGCAGGGGGAGGGATGTGACTGACCTGCGAGAGACACAGAGACAGACACAGAGAAGTTTGTTAGAGACAAAAAGTGAGGTTAAAACTTACATGTGCTCAGTTTAAGAAGTACAGGAAGTAGACAAAGTTAGTACTAAAAGTGCAGGTACTTGGCTAAAAAGTACTGCAAAGTTGGTAACATGAATGTAAAAGTCTTGTCCAGATTTATTCCACAGGCGCCTCATAAAAAAGTGTGAGCAGGAAGAAATGTTCATGTTTTTATTTTAATTCATAACCATAAGCGCTTCAGCTAGTTTCTTCATGCAAAGCAACACATCAGTGTTTGATAGCTTTATTTCATCAATAACATCTTTCACCTGAAATAGTCATTTAAAAACGATACATTTTCAGGAGGCCTCTACCACAAAAATCACAAATTTTATTTTCTTTATAAGCTGACGTTATCTCGGTTTATGATTCAGGTGGAGGCTCAGCAGGAAAAGGCCGTTTTACTGCTGTTGGAAGTTATTACAGGAAACAGACGGAGAGGCTTCAAACTAACTGAGACCTGAGGACGACTGAAGTAGGAACATCATATGTTTGTCTTCAGCTCAGCAGGACCAGAGGACACCAACAGTGCAAAGGGACATCTTCTTATTTCTGTGTAGAGACGTGTGATTGTCAGCTGCTGTTAATCATCTTTCTCCACACACACGTGAGAGTAGAAACAAAACCTTCAGCCGTGTTTGTTGATGTCTCCTGCATGATCCACTTTCTGTTGAGCTTCAGTTCAATAACACTTTTCATTTTCACATTTTCCTGTAGGATTTACTTGTGCACTCAGAGTTCAGATGTCCATCAGCGAGGACAAGTTATCATGATCCAGAAGCAGCAAAGCAGATCCTGATCCTGCTACCACCACGATTCACTGATGGGATCAGGTTCATATGCCGGTCCCTCAAACATAAAACGTCTCATTCTTTGGTTTCATCCGTCCATAGCACTTTCTCCCATCATCTCCGTCAGACAGGCAGCATGTTGTTTTTGGGGAGTAGCAGCTTCCTCCTGCAGCTGTTGTTCACTGTTCTCCTGATGCTCCACTCACACTGCCGGAGACGCCTTCAGTCTCTCTCATTAAAGCTTTCACCAGCTCTTATTCTGAAGAAACCTGGTTGGTTTGAGGCACGAAACACTTATACAAACCTGTGCTGTCACCATCAGGCTCACAGCTGACTGTCAACACACTGATCCACAAATTCATGATTATAATGCCAGAAGCTTATATACTTTTGCCACAAACAGATGTTTAAGGTTGGATTCTTTTCCACAATAATTAAATGAACAGTACATGTTTGTGCCATCAGAGCAGATTCTGCTTCAATCTCACTGAAATGTCTTGTTTGATTATTCTGACTCTTTTCAGTTTTCAGTCATTATTTAGTGATTATTCAGTGCCGATTTCTGCAGATTCAGACCTTTTTTCACCTCAGTCACTTCCTGTAACAAAAAAAAACTTTTCCAACTTGAATCCACTAATATTCTCCTCTTCTTGCTTCCGTTCTCTGCTTTCATGTGTCGTCTGAAGCAGGCAGTGATTAAAGAGACTTGGAGTCATTACTGAGAGTTTTACCTGACTGCACACTGATCGCTTCATGTAATATGGAACAGGTAAAGAAAGAAAAAAACCCGAGTGTCCTCATTAACCTCCGACCTCAGAGCTCCCCCAAATTAAAAGTGAAAAAGGCAGAAAAAGGGAAAGTGAATTAACTCGTCTGCTCATGGAAATTAGATTCAGTGATAGTGTTGGAGTGCGTTTAATAATGTGTGATGAGAGCCTCATGATCTGCACTCACAAAGACTTCAGACTGATTTCAATAAATCCACACCAGCCTCCTCCTGACTGAGAACAATACGGTGTCATCTGAAAGCTTAAAGCACCTGTAAGCACACCCACTGTGATGTCACAGTGTCACAAAACGATTTCTAAAAAGGTGTTTGACAATAAGGTCAAAGGTTCTGAATATTCTCAAAATATTCCTTACAGTATGAAGTTGTTGGAATCTAACAAAGTCTCAAGAGTAGCTTAAAATAACGTAATTCGATTATTTTGAAAAGAAATGAACAAAATGAGATCAAGATGAGAAATGTAAGAGGAAAATTGGAATATTGTGAGAATTACTTTGAATTATAAAGAGAATAAAGTCGGCTGAACTGTTGTAGGAATAAAACTCCTCCTGGTCCACATGTCAGGTGGCTCAGTCGGAAGATTGTGGGATTAAACTCCGAACCCTCAGGATAAAACAAGAATAGTGGGAGAATAAAGTCATAATGATGAAGGTGCAGAGCGGCAGAGCCTGTAACTTAGACAAAAAGATTCCGGCTGGATTTAGTTCTGCTGGAGTCTGAATTCTCCAAACCAGTTCTGTGCGGGTCCATTCGTGGTCAGGGTGCACCAGCTGCAATAACCACGAACCTGCACCATTCTTTATAAGAAAGGGACACGTCTCAGCACTTTACATCGAACGTGTCTTTGTTTTACCGAAGGAGAAGGAGTTGAAAACATGTTGGGACGACGACTGTGACCAAATTTAAGTGTTTCGATCCGTCCACACACATCCCACGTCTGTCCACCTGCTGCTGAAGTGTCCACTTTTACAGACACAATGTCCCCGTCTGTGTCGGGCTTGGAGCACTAAAGCCGTGTTTGACTGAGCTGGTGGTGGTGGGGGGGGAGGTTGTCCCGTCTGTAAACCTCCAGCTGGTGTTGAGCTCCCAGCAGACAGACCCAGCCTGGACCCTGCACCTTGTTTAGGAGGAAACAAATGGCAAATGAAAAGACATTAAGTTGCACATGTTCCGCACAGGTGTCAGAGTAATAACGCGTATCAGAGAGGAGGAAGAGGAGGAGGAAGAGGAGGGTGCTGTTTACTGGTGAATAATAAGAGCTGGGTCTCGGGGGAGGTGGATGTTTGAACGGCCGGGTGCTCTCGGCTCTAATGGGGCCTGAAGCCGACACGCCGCTTCTGCCTCAGCAACGTTTCTGTTCTCAGTCGGCTGTTGGCAGCTGTTGCGGAGGTTTAGTTTTCAGGTGGAGGACAGATTCTTCCCCTTCTTGTTTCCCTCCTCCATCCACGTGCAAACAGAGCTGATTGTCTTACTTAGACCGAAGCTGTTTTTCTGTCTGTCTTTGGGCTCATTGCATCTCTTTGTGTCCTAAAAACAACGTTTCCTCCTAAAATGCAATTCAATGCAACACGACAAACGCTTAAGAAGCAGAAGCTGATGCATTTCACCATCTGCTGTTTCTTTTCATTTTCCGGAGCTGCAGCTGTCTGACCTGAGCCTCTCCTCCTCTGACACACTCACCGATTTCGCAGTAGGTTAATTCAACCCTTAAATATATGATAACAGAGGATTGCAGGTGGTTTTGAGGAATATTTCTTTATTATCGAAGTAAACCAAACTAAAACTGGTTTGTGCAGCTGTGAGGTTCGCTGAAGAAGAACGTCTCTGGCAATAAAAGTCTTTTCAGTCTCACTGAGGCCTGAATGGACGTCAGTGTTTCCCTAAAACGGGTAAAATGTAGATTGAGTTCTGAATGTAGCTCTCATTGATGCTGATGCTGAGCTACACATTTCCTCCTTCCTCCCTGAGGGTCGGACCTGCCCGAGGTCATAACACACACGCGCAATCATTTGTGTGTGTGGATGGTGGAGGTTTGTTCTTCACCGAGGGAACAACTCTGGGTGTGTTATCCCTGAGTCTAGCCTTGCAGGCAGCACCGTGTGTTTATGTGTTTGTATTCAGATCACTTTTCTTCTCTAGTGTGTTTCTTTTTCTTTTGTATGTGAATCTCTCAGTCTGACCTGGAACCAGCTCCGGGGCTCTGTCTAATTGCTGGCCGAATAATAAGTCTGAAGGATTTTAAGACGTCCATTTCCAGCCGCATAATTGTTTCGTTGTTCGCCCCCTGTCACTTTTCCTAGCGGTCATCGAAACAAGAATCTTGCTTTTTTTTACTCTCTGTAAACGTCCAGGGTCCAGAGTTCTTTCTGGGTTCTGCCGCCACACAGCTCCGATAAGTGTCCACTTTAAAAACACACGTCTGCTCATCACCATGGACACAGTAGGCTATTCTGATTCACATACAACATCCTACAGCCACAAATGCTCAGAAAATGTGGACTGTGAGCTCGACATAACTGACCCTTGTTCGAAAAGAAATGAATTTATTTGTGAGGTAGTTTTGTCAGAGCTGCAGAATTTCTGCTAATCAGCTTCACCTTTGACTGAAACTCATTCAAAACTTTAATGTGTTTTAGAGGCATGGTGATGACACAGGTGATGATTTGGATAAAATCATGTTTTTTCCGAAGTTCTTCCTCCTATGACCTTTCAAAATGCACATTTAGAACCTTTTCAGACATGGGTTATGCATTCAAATGAACACCTGAATCCTGCAGTTTAGAATCTTTATCTAAACAAAAAACGTAATTACCTCCACAAATCTGTAGTGTCACAGTTCAAAGGTAGGTCTGGACCAATCTGCAGACACAAGTTTATTCTTTACTAAGTTTTATTAAGTTAAAATCGCAGAACACAGAGCTCAAAGTGAGAGTGAAAATTACCTTAAAGACATGTTTTGAACAGCTTGATCAGAAAGAACCTGAAACTTAATGAAAACCAGGCAGTGCCTAGTACCGGCACAGCAATGGATGTTGAAATGTGGACCCAGTGCTTCTCTAAAATGTAAAAATGCAGATAAAGCTCTGAACTGAACGCTTCTCTCGCAGCACTCCTATAGTTTTCAGGCTAAAAGAAGTGCGAGAGCATCTTTTTCTGAGCCTAAATGAATCACGTATAAAAGTTCAGAATGAACTTGTGTGTGATAAAATAAACATGATGTGGTGGAGGTGAGCTGCTCAGACCTCGGGCGGCTGCAGGTTGCAGGAGCAGTTCGGGGGTTGGATGTTTGGAGTCATCTCCTCGTCAATAATGAAACACAGAAACATGTCAGCAACCAAATCTGAACCAAACACATGCAGAGTGTTTCCCCTCGCCCCAGCGGCCTCCATCAGCTCTGCACCTTGAAGCTGTAATGATTTCCACAAACATGGCCGGAGACGTCCAGCTTCCCTGTGATCCACTGCCCCTCAGAGGGATTCCGGGATACAGGCTCTCTCCTCCGTCCTGGTTCTGGCCTCGGGTGGAGAGGCCCATATGTTAGTGAGAGGCCAGTAAGAAGAAACGGCTCAGGACTCGTCCTCTCTGCACAGGAGAAAATACTTCATCAGTCAACTCATGGAAACAAAGAATTCCATTAAGGAGGAACGTGAACAGGTGTAAGATGATGCTGTTCTATTAATTCTTTCACTGTACAAAGACTAATTAAACCCCAGCCTGTTTGTTTGTTTCAGCAGACATGGCAAGTGACTGAGCTGAGACACAAAACCGCCACAAAGGAAAGACGACCAACCAGAAACCGATTTGAAAAAGGACAAGTGACTGCAAAGGGAAATAACCTCGTCTAATGTACAATGTTTTTTGTGTGTCTTGGTCCATCCCTGATTCTATGACCCAAACTGGGGACAGCAACATTTTTCAATAATTAAAAACATGCTGGTTACAAACGGCAGAAACCGTTAAAGGCAGAAGCCACATGAGACAACAGGAACAAGTGAACCTGACTCCACTGGCAAATTGAGTTTGTACATCCCTCTTACTTCTGATCTTTGGACTCTTTCTGCCTCACTTGTTACTGTTTTTGGCTCCTCTTCCAGCTACATAAGCCGGTGATTCAGTGCTTTTGTCTCTTTCTTCCTGTGTGCATGGTTTGCTATTTGCTCCAAGTTGCTTTTGTTTGTTTTATGCCTTATGTTAATTCACTTTAATTCTAAATGCATTGTAGAATTTTTTCTAAAATGGAGTAAGTATCAAATGCTTCAGGATCACGTGTGCGACTTCTGGGTCATTTGTGTGTTAGACGTGAGGACAGAATTACACTTTGAAAACTGGTGAAAACTTTCAAATGATCCTGAGCTTTATTGACACATTTGATTTTAGCAGCTTTTCTCTATCAAACTCTCTCTCTACCAAACTACTGAGGAACACGACCATCCACACTGAGTCCGGTTCTGCCATCAAGGAGGATTTGTTGGGTCTTTGAAGTCCTGGTTTCAGATGTAGAGTCCCTTGACCTGACTGATTTGGTTCCATATTAATAAAACTGAATTAAAGAATCAGTGTATGTCTTTGAACTGTGGGAGGAAACACACAAGCACAGGAAGAACATGCAAACTCCACACAGAAAGGCAGCAGCTGTTCAGGGATTCAAACCAGTGACCTTCTAGCTGTGAGACAGCAGTGCCATACACTCCTCCACTGATCCATGCAGCTGAATATTAACCTTTATCACTTTTGCTTTCTTGTTTTAATCCAGCAGATTCCTGTTTTTTTTACACTGTTTGTCCATGGAAAGACTGACAAGAAAAAAACAAAACATTATAAGGAAATATTTGAATTTTTTTCTACTTATAAAAGAGAGCATGTGCATACAAAGATTTTTTTTAAACCATAAGAATGTACCGAACATCAGCATAATAAGGTTATTGCCAATAAAAACACAGGATGAATTTCTGTCTCTGCTGAAACATTCCACAGAGATCCAGTGTGAGAAAATGCTGAGCAGGCCTCCATCATTTAATATAAAATCATGTTATCACAACGTGGATAATATCTGGTGTAAAATTATAATCTAACCAAGTCTAACAGTGATGAACAGCCTGTAAATGTGAGATAAATGTTCTTCAGGTGGATGGTTCTCTGCAGACACATGGAGATGAAATCAGAGTTTTATGGTCAATGTGAGCCTGAGACAAGAAATGGTTCATCGGAGGACGATGAGCTGCACATTCCTCTGTTTCTACAGGAAGAAATACAAGACTTACAAAATACTGCACCATCATTCCCAATAAACTCAGAGACAAAATGTTCCTGCAGAACATCAAGAAGTGGTACGAAGACAATGAGGCAGAAACTGTGAACAGCATCAGTCAACAGTTTTTTGTTTTTTATGTCATTAAATGTATTAGATTTTATTCTCTCTCAACACTGCAGTTGTTCCAGGGCTTCAAGCAACACCCCAGCACTGACTCAGATTTTTCTTTGTTTTTGGAAACGTTTAATGCTCAAAATTAACGGATGTTCACATGATAACATGAGCACTTGTGTGGGTCCTGCAGGGTGCAGACAATGCACTGCAGTAGAGCCCAAAGTTTAAATTATTAAATACAAATTTACAGAAACTAAAACCAACAATGAACCTTCTGTACCCAGGTTTAGTGTCAGTTCACAGTTTTATTCATCTGTGCTCCGTGACCTCCATTACTGTCCAAAGAAACACGTCAGGTGGACACAGTTCTCGTCTGGGGACGTCTGTCTTCACTTTAAATGATGTGCTCTGCTGTTAATGCACAGGCCACTCATCTGAATGGGCAATAAAAAATGACACTAAATATGCTTTTTCACTCTGAGTTGAACTTTTTCAACAGGAGGACTAAAGAGCAGAGACAAGTAAAAGCAGCAGCTAAAAAAAAAATTCAGTTTGACTGAAAACACTTTTAAGAAGCCGCCCCAGTCTGCTTCATGTCAAATCAGCTATTTGGCACTGTCTAAAACATAATGAAGTCCTTGATAAGACAGCAGAAAAAGTGTTGTGTCTAAGTCCTGATAGTTGAACCCAAACCCTTGTAAAGAGCGGCATCATGGACTGGTCTTAAAACCAGAGCCCTATTCACCTTCTTGTGGACTTGTGTCACAAAGTCAAAGTTTGTTTCCATGTTTTCCAATCACATGATGAGCAGCAATGACCTGTGGCTTCCTCCATGTGGACACCATGTAATGTTTGGGCATATGAACCAATAACTGTGCCCAAGGGTCCTTAAAATGTTTCAAACTAATTATGGACAGATGGGGACCTCAGATCCACATTGAGGACTCTGTGCTTGCATTTGACAGACGCCTTCATGCTGGACACTTGATTTGGCAGCTCCACTGCTGCTGACACAACAGGAAGGACCACAGCTCTCACCCTGATCTGTTCATGAACACAGATGGACACGCGTCTCCACCACTGCCAGTTAGGGTAAACGCTCTGAATTCTTATCAGTCACAGTTTTTACGCCTCTGTTCTGAAGAATTCATTCATTTTTAAATTGGTTGGTTTTCAGACTCGCTGGGACTCAGGATCATGGTTCGACAATTGTCGAGTTTTCCCATTACAGTTGTGAGCCTCCATGAGCCAGTCGAGTTTCAGTTTACAGGCATGTCTGTCTTGACTCTTAGTCTAATCAGTTCATCCATTAGTTAATTAATTCCAGATGAAATCAACTTTCATCTTGGCATTTCTGAAAAATAGTGTTGACAAGAATGAGATGAACACGAGTTTACAGAGACTTGATTACTGAAATTTGAACCCAAGTAGATGCTTCCATTAAATTTAAAGAAATTATTTTGAGGTTATTTTAAGGTTTTCCAGCAATATAGTGTTCAAAAATAGTACAGATAATTCAAAGCTTAGGTCAAAAGGACCTTGACATTTGATATCTGCGCGTCCAAAAGGTAAAGAGTTCAATCTTTAATCCAAATAAACATTTATGGCAAGGAAATTCCCTCCAGGCTGTAATATCATGTTCAGACTGAGGGTTTTGAGGTAACAATTAACTGACCTTTGACCTTAAAATCTAGATTTTTAGAAGAGAAATGAGAACGCATATGCACGCGTGAGTGAAATTGTATCTAAAAAGATTTTACAGTCGACATAATATATGGAGAATTTGGAGAAAATCTTGACATTTTTGGAAAAAATATTGAAATTTGGGTTTGGGGTTGAAATGACATTAACTTTTCTGAAATGAAACATTTGTGGGAGCTTTGTGTTCTTGTATTGTCAAAGCCCCCCCCTCCTGCCTGGTGTTTCTCAGGTGTTGGTGTTTGTTGAACACGGAGGCTTGTCCACCAACCGGTGAGCCCGTCTGCTGTCATGGTGAGCAGCTGACACGTGCAGCGTGTGCAGCCACATTACGAGGGTTAATCCACATAAATGTTGACGGCCATATTGCTGACACAGGGAGTTAATAAGACTAACAGATTATTAGCTTCATAACATTCCTCCGTCATCACACCGCCGCCTGTCAATCATCCACACAATTAAATTGTTTAATGAATAAATTTGCATTGATAATAACGTGGCTGTGGGGGAACATCTGGCCATGGTGGTTTAATGGCGAGCGTTGCATCAGACGCCCATATGGAGGCCGAGTGGAGGGGCTGTTTGATGCTAACTAAATGAAAAGTATCACTCAAATTAATTTGGCTCATTTGACAGTCCAGGAATCACTTAGTAAGACTGATTCTGCCCAATTACAACCTCGGCTGCTAATTACTATAGGAGGAGATCTCGTGTATTCACAAACACACGCTCACCTTCCCTCCAGCAGCACACAGGAAATAGCTGTAACAGTTTCTTCCTCACTGCATCGTAATCTGATGTGAGGAATCCGTCGACAGCGTTAAAATGAAATGCAAATTGCCCTCGCTCGCTCACCGCCATCACATCTGGCCCAGATACCTTCATATGTGTTTTCTCACAATTAAAACGAACAACGCGCGCCTCCATTGCTGCTCAGATATACATTTCAAAATAAGATGTAATTATCCTGCAGGAGTGAAGGAGACTTCAGTATCGTTAAGTGAGAGAGAGCACGAGACACCAAAGGAAGAACAATCAACAATTGGTATTCAGCTGAAATCATTTCCGGGGACGGAGCATAAATATTCATGGTGACATGAAGCAAAAGCAGGTTCCTCAGTTTCTTTCACTTAAGAAAGTTGTGTCCTCGGGATGCACAGTGCATCTGCTCTCAGACGCTCAACAAACTTTACTGCAGTATTTCAATAGTTCAAGTATTTAGTAACTCTAAATTCCAGCACATTCAGGAGTGTTTTCAAAAGTCCCACTAATGCTGGTTTGTGTGGCTTCAGTTTAATTCCTGTACTACTAAACTTGTGGATACATGTTGATTTAAAAGAACTGATCAGCAGATGAGCTGGTGATTTTTTCCATTTCTGTAATCACCAAGACTCTAAAACCAACACTGAACTGCACCAAGTCACTGTGACAAACCTGATTTTAACTCGGACTCTTCTTTATGAAGATAACAGAGCACCTTCTTTATTTTTACTTACTGTTTTTGCTTTCACATTCAACAGACAGAAGAAATGTAAAGAAATAAGAAATAAAATAACTATCAGTCATTAGACTGTTTATCATGTATTAACTAAAACTATGTTTAAGGTGAAGTTTTTGTTTTGTCGGAAATCAGACATCATGCTTCCATTTTGTCGGTTTACACTCTTGTTCTAATGAGTCTAATCAACATCGTGAGTCCAAGTTTCATCTGTAAGAAAATCCTCTACAGCTGTTTGACAAGAATGACCAGTTCATCCTGGCGTCCAAGTGGACTCATGACGACCCCTCAATACCACTTTGACAACAATGTCAGAAAAGCAGACGACATGATGAGACATTTTAAATAACTGTAAATTCTTTCTGTCCATTTAGAAATGTAGAAATGTAAAACTAATGGAATCCTGATGGAGACAAATGTTTAGGATGTTTTGGATTGTTTCGTCTGTAGTATTTAAACTAAAAGATAAAGACGGCAGCCAATGGACGGACAGAGCTGTCCAGTCGCCCTCTTTTAGGCCCTAACTCTTCAGCATGAAGGACACCAACAAACATGTGGAGCATGTGTGGATGTGGACGGGCTGTTTGGAGGTGATAAACAGGGAACTTGTGCTGGAAGGCATTAGTCAGACAAGGAGCAGTGAGGGGGAACTGAAGTCAAGAGAAAGGATGTTAGTGTGTGTGCGAGGTGGGGGGGGTCACAGTGACTCTTTGTCTTTTCTGTTTTGCTTACATTTGAATAAACCCGTGGTGGGACGAGTCACGGACATATCTTCCAGACTCAGGGAGCGGCCGGGACTCTCCCTCTGTCTTCCTGTTCGTCGGGGATGTTGGGAATATTTCGGGATAGTCTGGCTGGCCTCCACACTGGCCCACTCAGCCTCTCCCGGCTTCTCTAAACACACTGTGCTGTATTGTCCGTCGGCCCGGGCTCGGCGCTGCGACGTGGGTGTCGAGGAAACGCTCGGCCCAGGGAGAGACATCACTTCCTTAGAGAGCTGCCCTTCAAACTCCTCGAGGTCGAGTCAAGTTTACTGAGAAGCTCGGACATGCAGAGGTCCAGCTCCTCTGTGAGGGTGAAGTCAGGCCTGCAGTGCATCTAAACCTTCACAGCCATTTGGAAAGTGACTGTAAATAATAATTTCACTTTCAGATGGATGTGAAGAGAAAATTTCAGCACATTTACCTTTTGTTGTGCCTTTCTGTGTGGAGTTTGGATGTTCTCCCTGTTGGGGACAGGCTCCAGTCCCGACAACCATGAAGAGGATAAGCGGTTACAGATAAATGACGGATGGACTTGTGACATGTGTAGTCAGATGATGCTGATTTGGTCAAAAACAACCAGACAAAAGCTCAAACCAACAACTGCACCGTGACTTCCGGACTTAAAAGAGGCAGCGTCCAGTCGCACTCAGTGGTTGTTGATCAGCAAACAACTCCAGCAGCAGCTGCTGCTACACCTACAAGGTCTCCTTGTTACATTTTACTGTCTACACCTGTGGACTGAGGAGGACTGCTGGGGGCTTAGGGTCCCAGCCTCTGTAGTGAGGGGCTACCCAACACCATAAGCCAACAAAACTGCAGAGACATGCAACACCAGAACCAGGCTGTGTCATTTTGGCAGCAAATTTTGACTTTTCTAATCTGTATGTTGTGACAGTTTGTTTCTCCTTCCTCTGTCGTGGCAGATAACAGGATGCAAACTTTAAACCTCACATAATAACCATAAATATTCTTATTAGTCTTTATTAATATAGTATCTTTATTATTAAGTGCTATTAATCTCACTAAACAAAGACATAAAGAGTAATTTTTACTTCGTGAATGTGCATTAAATAATATGTTATTGAAAAAAATCTTAAATAAACCTTTGACCCAAACTGTGATATATTCTTGTCAAATTTTAGTAATTTGTTTTGAAATGGTAAATAGCCACTTTACAATGTTTTTCCATTACACACATGCACGATGGCGATGCAAGGCGGCTTAGGGTTCAGTGTCTTGCCAAGGACACTAACATGTAGCCAGGAGGGAACTGAACCACCGACCCTGTGGTTGCAATGCAAGGTGCGATTTCAATCATTTTTTTGTTCTATATGTAAAAAATATTAATTATAAATCTTCCATCTTGTTGTGTTCCGTTACTATGGTAATATGCCAGCTTTTAATAATTTTTTGTTCCGACACTCAGTTGTCTGTGATCCAGAAGCTGCTTATACTCTGTCTGAAATCATATTCATGGTTAGATGGGGAGACAAAAGCTAAATCATTTGATTATAGGACAGTGTTAGATACATTGTGATTCAAAGAAGAAAAATCTGAGGATGAGAAACAACAACAAAGACACACGAAAACTAAAATATGTCATACAAAAACAGACACAGGAAAGAGGAAGTGAACCAAATGTAAGGACAGTCACCATGTGGCTTCTTTCCTACAGAGAATATACAAAGAAACGCTGATCTTAAAGAAATTGTTCAGGAATAAAACAGAGACCTGCACGTGTTCCAGGTTCAGCAGATAAAAACGTCAGTGTGTGCACAAAACAAAGCTGCACTTTATTATCCATTGATGATTATCAGTGATTAATCTGGACAATACTCAGATACTATACTATAGTATCTGAGTATACTATAATTTGAGCCTTCAGAATAAAAGTTTGGTCATATCCTTAAAGCAGCACCACTTGTCACAGTCACTAATGTGGAAGGTTTTTTAACTTGCTCATGTTATTGCATTTTGTATTTTTAATTTTTTTTTGTACTTTCAGTTTGCAGGTTTCTTAGCTGATCTCTTTAATAACCCGGGGAACCGTGAGTTTAGCAGAAACTCCTGCTCAGGTTGAGTGTTAATGTTTGTTCAGAATCACACATGGATTTATAGTCAAGTTTATTCATATCAACATTTGCAGATATTCAACTTCATATAAACAACATGACATGAAATAAAAAGGACAATTTCTTATGTACATATTATCATGTATATGTGGTTCATCAGCCACATGGGACAGAAATGATTTCTCTTTTTCCACGCAGAATCTAGGAAATGTGTCCCCCTGTAACCATGTAAACATCTGACGTCTCTGAGACACAGCAGAGATCAGACTGCAGGATACATAACAGAGAATAACAGCTGTAGAAATACCACGCGTAGCGTCTTGTGTTTTACTTTGTGGATCCTCTTCTTTAACTCTAGTGACACACCAGCTTAACCCCCGCCCCACCCACAGCCTTTCTGTGGGGATTCAGCCTCATTTGTCAGGGTTGTAAGAAGACCGAGTCCAGTACAGACCAAAACTCACTTAAAGTGCTGCAAGGACAAAAATGTCCCCTGGGTGTGGCGAAGTCTTTACCCTGAGTGTTGTAATAAAATCCAGAGGTCTTTAGCTCAGGTTTGTTGTCACCCTGAGCTCCGCGCTCAGTATCTCTGCTCTCCTTCCTGTTAATCTGTTTGCACATTTGCAGCGCTAACAATGTGTTGACAACACGCTGACATCACCCAGATGTCAGAGACATCTGCCTTCTGCAGCTGAGCAAATCAAATCTGCATCGTGTTCCCCCTCCTACAGCCTCTGCTCCAGCAACCGGTCAGACCGACACACGTGGCCCTCAGCTTCGCGTCTACGTTAGGACATGCGAAGTAGTCAGAAAATGAAGTGGACTGTGTCTTGAAAAGTGATTAATGTTATTATAATTTCTTTGGTCCATTCAGCAGTTTTCAGGTTTTACTTGTCTAAATACTCCGCTGTCCACCATGGGTTGGTGCGGTGGAGGTGAAGCCCATCACGTCCACACAATGTGGAGCGACAAGTGCTGAATTCTGTCAGAACCAAACCAGAATTTCCAAGTGAACTGATCATCGTAAAGTGGTAAAATCACTTATCAACACAGAATCTGGATCAGATCAGCTCTGAGAGAAAAGGAGAATTGGTGTAGGTCACTGTTAGTGTTGAAATAAATACAACCTCAGAACAAAACCAGGTTTGTGTGACTCCTCTGGTGAAGAAGAAAAATCCTGAAGGAGACAGTTTCCTCCTAATAAGCTCCACTGTGCAAAGCTGAGGAGAAACAAAGCACCAGTCAACACGTTGAAGGCTCCTCCTACCTTCTGACGCCCCCACCGTAACATCAGACACCTGCTTATGATTGTATTGGACTGCAGCAAGATCCAGGTACCAGCAGATTTAGTAAACAACGTAGAACTAATGATCATCTGATCTGGACACATGGTCTGTGAGGAAACACCAGCATGAAACTCTTTTCCTGTTCTCTTGTTTTATGTTTTATTGTTGTTTTTATGTAAGGTTTCAAAGTGTTTCTTTTGTCTTTTTAAAGTGCTTTGGTCAGAGTTGATATAATGATCTTTAAATTTGACTTTTCCTGCATTTCCGTTGCCGTTACCTGTGGGCTCTGGAAACAGCCAGTGTTTCCATGAGCCTGTTTGGTGACCAATTCCCAACAAATTGTCAGTTCCGATGCTGATCTCTGTGACCCACACAGGGACTCTTGTGTCCATGCAGAGCTCTTTACCAACGTTTGGACTGAGTCAGAACCTCAGATCTACTTAAGGAGAACAAACACACTGAGGCGTGCAGTGTTTCAGTTTCCTGAAGGTCCAACATGTCAGCAGCTCTGATGTTAATGTTTCAATCCGGTGAGAAAATCACACCACTGACACTAACACTGACTGCAGCAGCTTTTCCTTTCGTGTTGATGGTGCTTTTACACATATGTATGTGTGTGTGTGAGTGTGTGTGTGTGTGCACGTGTTTGTGTGTGTCTGGTTGGGGGGGTTACCTTCACTGTGTGTGATGAACAAGCTGAGACCTCCATTCAGACACAGGATCAGCCTTTAATCCAAGAGGCAGTGAAACAGATATGGTGGTGTTTTGTGAAAAAGTCCACCTTGTGTCCATGCAGAGCTCTTTAGCACAACTTATTTGTACAGTCACGATATAAAGTTGGACAATTCTTAAGTTAAAGTCATTTAACAAAAGTTGTCACGTTTTCATTTTCCTGAGAGGTCCAACCTGTCAGCAGCTCTGATGCTTAATGTTTCATTCGCTCAGTTGTGCAAATCACAGTTCACCTGACACTAACCTGTTGCATCAGCTTTTCCTGTCTCAGGTCTGATGGTGCTTTGGACAGGAAACAATTACAAAAAGGCTAAAAAGAAGATACAGCTGGTGACAAGTTTTTTTTTCTTGCTATTGTAGGATGTTTAATTTATTATGACAGACGGAATTTTATCATTATTACAAGATGCCAATTGTGCTGATGTGAGACATGATAACGTCATAAAAATAACACTGGTAACTGTTGACAACACAGAACTCTCATAAATATGAATTGTGAGCCTCCTCAAAATAGGCACATACCTCCAATATTCATTGGATAAAAGCAGTGTTTACTTTCTGAAACTGGAAAAAATGCAAGGGACCTGGTGTAATTGGTAGGTGGGGATTAATTAGGTTTGTTTGATGTCCACAGTTGAACTGTGCCTGTTGCTAAAAGCTGGGGCTACAACTGAGTTGCTTCTTTTTATTTTTATAGATGCAAGCATTTATGTATTTCTAATACATAAATATATTATATATAAATATTAAACAACATTTAAGTCTCCTGGACATTTAAAAGTAGATAATTTCTATGCAGACAGGCAGATTTCAGCAGCACAGCATTGAGCAGATTAGATCAAGTGTGTTGTAGTGAATATACTGTCAAACCAAAAGGGGCCCAAGATCTGATTCCTGTGGGACTCCATACGTTCCTAATATCAAGTTTATTTGAAGTCAACTGATGGACAGTTCGTTTCCTCCTAAGCACCGTTTGTCTTGTGTCTGGGGAGGAGATTTAAAGTTCACCTTCTTGGTAATAAAGCGTTAACAGGATTATGAAAAGACAAGCAGCTTTGCTTCCTTTCTCTGATCATTGCTGCGGTTTACAACGTATCAGAATTCTTCTAATCTCATTACTGGACTTATCTGTTAATTACAACCACTGTCTTATTATTTTTGCTTGTGTTATTTCCCACCTACAGCTCATGTGTCACCCTGAAGAGAAACACGAGGACATCTTTGAAACCCATCTCCTGAGTTTTCTATCATGTGTGTCTATCACTTGTCCAGGGACAACATGAATCTGACGTTCATGGAGAATGGTCCTGACCTCTGACCCGGAGCAACCCATTAATACACTAACGTCTTCACTTTCTACAAAACATCATCAGTATTAACATATGTCCTTTCTTTAATACAGACACGTTAGACCAGCTGGTGTTTACATCTTTTCTTCCCGATTATTTTGGGCTATTTACTGGGCGACCCACAATAGGAGATGAAAGAAAACAGAGAGGGCATCCAGGCTGTTTTCGTTTTACAAATCTGAGCTGCTGCTTTATTCTTTTCTTCATATGTGACTATGAGGAGGCTGTTGCCATTGCTCTCAGAATAAAGGATGTTTTGTCTTCACACCTGGTCCTTAATGAGGCCCAACACCTGTCAGACCTGTTGAGCTCTGATTGGCTCCTTGGGGACTTGTGGCTGCATTTGGCATCAGTCTGATCAGGATTCAGCTCAGTGCAGGTGTAAAGTCAGATCTGAGATCACTTTGTGACATCACTTCCTGCATCTGCAGCCTGCACAGGCTCTCCAACATGCCGACGACAAGTTCAGGCGCAGGAGGAAAAACTCGTCACTCTGCTCTGATGAGCTCTAATGTGTCTGGGTTAATTGGTGCAATCACAGAGGTTAATTAGTCCACTGCCATGTCTAGCAGCGACCCAGAGTGTTATCAAAGCAATGCCCACAGTGTGGAGGGATGACACCAGCACCCGCCTATTTAACAAGTTGATCGGCGAGAAGGCAGGGTTAAATATTCACTGAGAGGCGAGGAGGAGGTTAGTGTCTAACAGAGACGTAATGGACGACAGAGGAAACACTCACAGAGCAGCTTGTCACTGACACACTTTTAAAGTGCCAGGGACAGTTTAAGACCTGAATGTCCAAAACAGGCAACAAAGACACTTCAGAACTGTAAGAAAGTAAAATGTGAAAACAAAACCAAACAAATAAATAAAGGTAAAGAAATGTATTTGGTGTCGACCTGAGCAGTTTCATCTGGTCTCTGAAATCTTGATCATCCTCATGAAGACACAACTGACAGAGAACGAGACCTGAGACAGTCAGACACACAGGACGTGTCCAAATCCAGTCTTCAGACAGTTTCATCTTTTTCAGTTGTAGATTTTGTGTCCCTAAACTGTTAAAGTTTAGGAAGCTTTTTTTCAGTTTGTCACTTCATGGATGAATAGAAGTGTCAGCAGAAAACACACACTTCAGAGTGTGTGTTCAGTGGCGTTGGGTCTGTGTGTGCGTGTGTGTGTGCGCATGTTTCCTGCCCCCCAGTGGACAGATGTTGGAATCACAAACATCAGCAGCTCCACATGTGGAGAAAACAAAGCTCAGATACTGTGGGATTTTCTGACTGCCCGGTTTACAGAGTTTGACATGTTGTCTAAATACAACACGTAGGATATTTCCATGGTCTGTAAAATTAAATCATCAGGCATCATCTTCAGTGTTTTCTCACAATTCCTGGAACAACGACTCAAACATCTGCAGTCATACAGTCATAGAAATTATTACAGCAAATGGTTAAAGGCTTACTGCAAAGATCGTTGTCATTTCCTTTAAAACTGTGTAAATATATAAACTGAAGACTTGCTCTCAGGAAGGCGGTGTGTAATAAAACAGCAAATCCTGAGAATATGTAGCATTTTTTCTATGATGCTTCGTGTGCAACTGTTTCAATAAGGCGTTTAGTAAACAGAGCAAGGCAGAGTTAATTTCAGGGAGAGAGAGAGAAGCGTTTTAATTTGTGGATTTGAGAAACAAAGAAAATAAAAAGTGTTTTCATTATTCATCCGTCAAACATGTCAGGATGACTTATTTATGTCACTCTGATCATTTATTGATGAGGCACTAACTGGTGTCAGGGCCATCACATGTGACCTGTTTGGTTTTCAGAGACTTTTCTTTTTATGTATTATTATGTATCATTTATTTTACTCTCCATAATAAAAGGATCCACAGGTTATTTGATAAAACCACATTCATGTTTCATCATGTGAAATGTCCTCAAATCAAATCAAACGGAAACACACAGATGAGTTCCTGTGGTTCACTGTGATGACAATATTGGTGTTGTGTTAAAGTAACATTAATTCCTAAAATCTAATTTTATAAAAGTTCAAGCTTGTATGGGTTTCTTCCGATTTCCTCTATATAAGTGCATTTACCATAACTCCCCCCTTTTACTTTTAATGCCTTAAATAAAATAGAAATCATATAATTACTTTAACGTAAGTAGGAATGTCAGTGGGTACTTTTAATTTGCCTAGACTACATTTTTGTTTGTGTATTTGTACTTTTACTTAAGTAGAGTTTTTGAGGATTTCATCCACCACTGCCCACCTCCGCTGGGACTCCAGCCGTCTGCGAGCAGGATCAGTGATTACAGATACTGGCTGGATACGTCTGTTTCCTCATAGCCTTGATGTGTAGGTAGAGAAAAGGACTCGTTTTTTTTACATAATAAAATCTGCCTAATGTGACACTTTGACATGTTTGACATTATTTTCCACTTAATAACTATTCTACAAGGAGCCAGTGTTTGTGGATTTTGTTTTTATCTGGTTGTTTCTTCATGATGTTGATTTTTAATGTTCGTGGATGCAGAGACAAACTGACTTGGTTTTCAGCGGTGGCCCTGAGCCCACACAGTGATGTCAACCACAGAATCCTGTCTGGTTTGTGGCCCCTGAGGCCCCCACATTCATGACTGTAAACTTTTTTGAAACTTGTTACTGGCACAGAAATATGAAATCAAAATTTACAAATAACTTTTCATGTATTAACATTTTAACCTGTGTCCCAACATTTCTGGAATGTCTCCAAGCCACACAGGTGTTTCCTTTATTCCGTCCACCCCCTGCCGATCCATATAATCTGTGCAGATTTAAACCCTCCGTCCTCTCTAAATAAAAAGCGCAGACATGTTTAGCATGAAAGTGGACAGAGAGTAGAAAAGGACGTTTGAGGGAGGACCACGCGACCTCGGCCTCCTGCTGAGGTCACTGCAGGTCGACGCAGACCACATCTATGGGAAGCTAAAGAGGACAAAAAAACATCTGGAGCAGCAGGCCGAGCCACCTGTCTGAAGGTCTGTAGATAAGGTGACCTTTCCCTCCAACACACGACACCTGGAGAACAGAGACGCAGAGCAGCTGATCCCCCAATTCCACCCCCCCCCCTCAGATTGTTAATGAAGACTCTAAGACTTTAAACTGATTCCATCAGAATCCATCATCATTTTTGGTTATTTAAAATGTTTCATGAGGTTGGATGTTTCTGTCACTAGCTGCACCTGTGAAAGCTGACCAATCACGGAGCCCCACAGCAACAACCAGGAAACAGCAGACTCCAGCTGTTTCTGTGTGCTCTGGAGCCTCTGTGACAGTTTTCTTTTCCTTCACGTTGCTTCATCTGTTGAGGAACAGGAGAGACACGGTTCTGCTAAGAACCTGATGGCTGAAACTGAGCGGTTTCATTAACTGTAACATTGTCTGAAGCATTTGTGTTGGAGCTTTTCAGAAAATGCATGTCTGTTCAGAGTAAATAGGAAAATCTTGGTGTTGAAAAGTCTATTAAAAGAACCAGATGTTACATCTACACCAGTTTCACAGAGACACAACAGATTAGGGAATGAAAAGACAGATTTAAGGTCGTCTACTACTGGGTCTTTAATGGAAAGTGTCCGTGCTGCACTGCAGAAAATCTACTTGACAAGAAGACACACACACACACACACACCAAACAGGAACACGACACAGATTTTATTGCTTTATTGTTTGTCTGGATATGGGGTGGGGGTATGATAAGATAGGCTCTGGCCCGGTGCAGCATGGGAAATGTAGGATGTTGTTGTCTTCGTCGAACACACTACAACACCTGAAGCGTCGTCTTCAGACTTTATCTGCCCTGCTTTTTGTCTCTCAGGCTGCGTACAGGTTTGATCCGACAAAGTGCTGCAGCTTTGTTCCTGCGAGGCGCCAGCTGCCGACGAGGGGCCCCGAGGACGCCGCCGCAGCGCTGCGCCCTGCTCTGGGATGCGGCGGGCCGATGCAGCCGGGCCGGCCGGGCTCCCCGCGCGGCTGCAGTATTAATGAGGCGACAGCACGGCCTCCCGTATTCATTAGGCATCTGGGCCGACAGATGTGAAGAGCCGCCTCAAGACGAATAAAAAATGACTTCCCATCTGGACGCCCCAAACTGGAAAAGACAAGAGCAGTTTTCTCCCTCTCAACCCCACAACCCCACACACACACACACACACACACACACACACACACACACACACACACACACACACACACACACACACACACACACACACACACACACACACACACACACACCACACACACACACACACACACCTCCCTCTGCTCACACAAACACATACAGACTCTGCTCCTTGAAGCAGTTTAAAGGAAGAAACCTTGTGGAGGTTTGTGATCTGCATCAGAAGCTGAACAACAGCAAGGATGTTTCTGGTGTGTGTGTGTGTGTGTGTGTTGTTATTTTGTAGTTGGTTGGGGCCAAAAACAGTCATTTTCGAAATGACATGTTGCCAGTCCAAAGTTCAAAAGCCTGATTGAGGGTTAACGCTTGGTTTTAGAGTTAGAAATGGGTTTAGGTTGGTATGTAGTATGTCAATGAGATATGGAATATGAACCTGTGTGCCCCATCCTTACATCTTCAGGCTTTCATGTTGGCCTGGGGGGGTTAGACAACAGAGAAATACAAACCGCATGAACCAAATTCATTGTTCTCTAAACCTTCAGAGGAAACACTGAAACCTGCAGGAGGACAAACCTGCAGACAAATGTGATGTGTCTTTTCACCTCTGACGGTCTGATGCAGATGAGGAAGGGGGGGGGGGGTCTTTATGAGGATTTGGGACAAAGCCACAGCTTTAATGGGACTCAGGTAATGGTCCTTACACTGACCATGGTGGTGGGGGGGGCAGTCCAGGTTTCTGTCTACTGACCTTCACAGGAGCACGGAGCTGGTCGTCTGGACTCAGCAGATAAAAAAAAGAGGCAGAAGCAGATGAGAGCAAATGAGGCTTTTAATTGAAGCGTTTATTAAAAGGTGGAGAAGAGGAGCAGTGGGGGGGTTGAGGTCAAGTTTGGGAAAACATTCAGACATGACTGTCTTGAATGTGTAGCCTCATCTTCACACAGCAAACACTTATTTTTTATTCTTTCAAACGATTTTCACTGTAAGCTGATTATAAACTGTCCCCTAAGCCTTGCGGGTGGCTGTGTGTGTGTGTGTGTGTGCGTGTCTGTGTGTGTGTGGGGGGTGTCTTCTCACCCTTTGTCCTAAATGAACAACTTAACGTCTTTACATCGACCACAGAGTGGATAATTCTCCCTGCTCTGTTCCATATTTACAGCCCAGATCAGATGTTATCAGGCCATTAAATGGTCACTCGTCAGCTGTCACCCTGGGCTTATTGGGGCCCTGCTCCACCTCATGTGCTGTGGACACATGCTGAGCTGTTGTAATAGTTACACCGAAAGGGGTGGGACAAAAGATTCATCTGATGGACTGCCCCCAAGTCCTGATCTTCCCTTTATCACACAACTGATCTGAATGGAAAGCAAGCGTCGTCAGCTGTGACCGTTGGGGCTCTTGTTAGAAAACAAGCAGCAAGTAAAGGTTTCCCAACCTCTCTAAGTTTGGATTCACTTCGGACTTTATATCCATGAGACTAAGACAATCACCTGATCTGCAACAAACCTGAAATGCTGGCAACACAACGCGTCTGCACTACAGCCTCCACCTATCAGCTATTTATGTAAGATTCAAGCACTGGAACCTGGATATGAAAATAAATATTTATAGGCACCTGCCCTCACCTGAGACAGGTGGACTAATGTAAAAGGACAATGTTTGTTAGTTGATGACAGAGAAACTGGAGCTGTCGTGTTTTGAAATGACTCTTGGTTCCATACAATACGTTCAGCTTAGTTAATGGTTATAATGCACTTGGTAATTATCAGCCTGTTTGACAGCTGGAGGTCACGGTGCAGGTGGAGGTCATGGTGCAGTCAAGATATCGAGGCTTGTTTTGTTTCTTTGCTTTCCTGTGTTATACAAGTAAAATGTCTAACACAGGCAAATTTCTCAGCTTTTTACAGTTTTTTAAGAAAAGATCAAGTTGTCGAGGCATCAGCAACAGCGTGATAAAGGTGTCATAGTTTTTGTCATTAAATCAGAATAAATGACTAAAGAATTTAGTGATTGTCCTGGCAAATGTTGAGATAAAACACAGACTGTCTGTTCACCAGGCATCCAGGATCTGTAATGACGACCTCATCATCATCATCTTCACCACCTCCCTTCGTGATGCACATTGAGCTCCACTGTCACCGGAACTGTACTCTCACACCTGACGACTGGGACGGTCCTGGACCTCTGTGAGACCAGAGGACAGATGCTGATGAGGACGAGGCCCCCGTGTTCACACATGTAAACAAAAGGAACTGATCCCACAGACGAAGCTGGCGTGTGCCCCGTTTCTTCTTTGTCTCTTCTACCAACTCATTTTGTGTCTCTTATTATTTCTTTTTGTTTCTATTCATGGTCTCTTTTCATTTTTACTGGTTTGTTGTCATAGGATGTTTTCTACGTATTCATTGCAATCATAGTTGTGTTGTTTGTTTGTTTTTTGTCGTTCGTTGTTGTTTTGCCAGTTTTTTGTTCATTTTGTTCTTGTCAAAGTTTGGTTCATTTTTTCAATTTTTAGTTTTTACTTTTACCCTTTGCCTTTACCTCTGTGCTGTATGACTTCTTCATTTCTGGTTGTGTTATGTCTTGTGCAAGAATTCCTGTGTTGTGTACATCTGTATCTGTGCAAGTGGCAAAGTTTGCCTTGTATCTTTCCTTTTGCTTGTTTGCTTTCTAATATTTTATGTTGTTTCTATATTTAATTGTTCTCATGTTGTGTCTCTGTTCCCGTTGAAACTTTGCTGTGGTCCTGCCGGGAGGTTAAAGTCGTTTTTCTGTCCCTTGTGCCGGGTTTGTGTCTCTGCCTGCAGCCGGACTCCCTGGACCCCCCCGCTCCTCAGACCACGTGTTGAGGAAGTGCGGCTCGCTTCCAGGTGACTGTGCAGGAGATTTATCCGAGTGACGGGCGACGGCCTCTCGACAGAGACAGACGGTGTTCGGGGGAAAGTGGAGCTGTCACATATTTCACGCGGCCGCGCGCTCATTAAAGACGGAAGGCGCTCGGTGTGGTAATTGTTTTAATTTATTTGTTTATGGCGAAGACAGAGGGGACGGGCACATGGCACTTTGCTGTTTTATTGGGAACATATGGAAGACATTTATCACCATTTGCAGCGATCGGCCTAAATGATTTTATTAACTAATTTGTAACTTTACACTTTTTTAATCAAACACATGCTGCGCGCTGTAATGTTCTGATAATGCTCCGGGGCTTTGTAAAGAGAGCACACGCAGCCGGAGGGAAATAAAAAAAGAGAGAGAGAGATGAAATGAAAGTGTGGAGTTTTGGGAGGGGTGGGCGATGCAGGGTGGGGGCTGAGCTGCGGGGCGCGGCGCTCGGCTCCGAGGTCTTTAGGACGCCTCGCAGCGCGGCTGTTTACCTGAACCCAGTGAAGCAGAGATTTCTGCTGTTCCTCTGATTGCTGGATAATGTGTGGACCCCGGGGGTGGGGGGGTCGTCAGCAGACGGCTCACCTGAGCTTTAACGCTGCTTGTCCCAAACCAGCGCAGGTTAGAGTCCTGGACTGAAGTGAAATGGTCTCTGGAGGAGGACGGAGTAATCGGACAGGTTCTACATAGTCTGAGGCGCAGCGAGGCGATGAGCTGCAGGTGTAATAAAAGCCCCACACACACACACACACACACACACACACACACTCACACACACATTAGACAGTATTAATTTAAGTGATGTTTACAGGTTTAATGGCTTCCAGCTTCACAGGGACAGCATTAATGAAGCTGCAGTTTCAGAGTTCACCAGCTCTTCTTCTATTGTAAAGGGTTTCAGATGTGCTCAGGTGCTGCACTTTACCTCAGATCTGCCCGTGAGCATCTCCTTTTGTGTCTACACGACACTTCAGCACTGCACGTCAGACACAAATACTCCACGACATGTATTTTTCCAGGCTCGAGTTATGAAACATCAGCTTTTAATGTTAAAGGGTTGTGTTATAAACTAATACTTCCTGTTTTAAAGAGATAAAATGATGACATACCTATTGCATGATGCAAAAAAACGGAATGATTAGAATTAGCACTTGACGTTGTTTTCCTCCAGCTGGTCAAGTTTCAGTTTCATCCGTCTCTGTCTTTAGGAAACAGTTCATCCGAGTGATGATAGTTTGTTATAGTTTGTATGTGTGTGTGTTGTGTTTGTACATTTTATCAAAAAGAGCAACTCATTATTATGAAGATGACTTATTCTCACGTTCGTCTAATATAGGGTGAAAATGTGTGTACTTCCACACTGTGTTGTTGCTACAGAAGATCATCCACCACTGCTGTAAAGTATGTGAAGTAAATATTGAAAATTAATACACCAAAATAATAATATCTGTTCCATATTCTTTTCATTATATTTAGACTGTGGACACCTCAAACATTTCATTGGGAGGCAGAGCCTTTAACTATCAAGCGCCTCTTCTGTGGAAAAGGGAGTTTCTCCTCTCCACTGTTGCCTATAGCTGCTCAAGGGGATTTGTTGGGTTTTCTCTAAATGTTTCTTGACTTTATTATGTAAAGTGCCTTAAAATGACTTTTTTGTGAATTGGCTATATATGAATAAAGTTGAATTGAATAGAAAAAGCACCAAATTGTCATATTCACACAACCTAAACAACAAGGGTGGGGCAGCTCACCTCTGCTTCACTCTGCTGCTTGATTGCAGATTTAAACTGTTTGCTGCTGTGATGTGAAACGACGTGATGCCACATTTACACGTCTAAATGAGTTGAGGTCTTAGACAAATCTTCCATGTTAGGCACCATCTGCACCCCCCCCCCCATCCAAGATGGAGGGCAACACAAAGTGACAAAGTGACATCCAGCTCCTGCCCTGCCCGTCACTGACACGCTGTCTGCAGCTTCTCCATCACCTTCCTCCTGTTAACTACTTTGCTGCGCCACGTCCTGCTCTCACATCTCCTAAATAAACCAAAATGTGTGACAGTTCCCGTCCCGTGGCGACCCGACCACGAACATCTGGACACAAACAAGAGCGACACAAACATACAGCCGCTCCTACATAAAAGAAGAAGCCAACTGCCGGTGTAAATAACGGTCCCGAGCAGAGTGAGAGCGGCGTGACACGACAGCACAGTCTTCTCCCATTAAGGCCCTAAAGAGCAGGACATCAAACCGGGCGGGGGCAGTGGCTCGGCGGGAGCCAGAATCATCACATTTTAATAGAACATGTGGCATCTCCTCCCCTCCACTCCGGGCCAAATGGCAATCCTGAATTCTGCCCAGCTGTCGAGCTGCAAATGGGTTGCAATTACTGCACAACTCCACCAGTGAGTTCTGCAGAGACCAACAGATGCAGAGAGAGGTCAACGGATACTGGGGGAGGTCAGCAAGTACTCGGTAGGTCAGCAGATACTGGTGGAAGTTAATGGATACTGGAGCAGGTCAGCTCCTACTAGGGGAAGTCTATAGATACTGGGGTGTCCAATGGATGCTCTGGGTGTTTAGGTGAAACAAAGCCAGGTCAACAGACACAGAGGTCAGCCACTAGGGCCCATAAGGATTTAATTTTAGTTGCTGTTTTTCAGTCTTTACACACTTCTTCACAAACTTTATTAATGTATTAAATATTTAAAATGAATTCATCAGCGGGCAGAATTATCTATTCCTCATTAACATCTGCTTTTAAACTATTAAAAAACATGGAAACACTGGACAACAATATGTGTCCCGTGGACATTGTTGTTGTAAGTTCATTTCTGACATTGTGTACAAGTGATATTCCAAATCATTTGGCAGAAATTAGGTCGCCATTTTGTCTATGCAAAGTATTTATTCTGCATTAGACATCTGTTGTCAGGAGATGTGAAGAAACATTAGTCCTTTAATATCTGATATTTGCTGATCTCATACTGTATCTGTAGATTAAATCAGTCTGGTTCCTACCTATTCTGACCCACTGTCTCTATCAGCAGCTATGTGATCCAAAAGCTGGGGCTCCGGGTTAAAACATCTGAAGTTCATCAGCTTCAGTTATTTGTCTGAATGAAACTCGACATATAGGACTCTTAATGGGATCCTCTAGAGTAAGTTTATCTCTGCTGACCATCTTTAAGGTCTGAGACCTGGACAGGATGAATCTTGGAGTGGGGCCTTGCGTTAATTAAGGCCCCATCTGCAGGACTGATGAACACTTCTCACCCGCAGCCACGGGGGAGGAAAGAAGAGTCCTGCACTGTAATCTCACCTCAGAAAGACAACAGACTGACCAGCAGGGGTGAGGGGTGTTGTGGTTCAAGTGAATAAAACCAGAGTGGATTTCAGATCACACATCCCCAAAGTGTGAATCCTGTTGTGATGATCACTATCCATCATTTAGAAAACTAATTAAATGCTCTGTTGTTATTTTAAGCATCTTTAAACCACAGTTAAAAATCATGCAGACAGCGGAAACATCTCATTCTCCATATAATAATTGAACAAAAAAACAAATGTTTTTAGCTTTTGTTCGGGTTCACTGTAATCTAGTGATAGCTATATGTACTTCCATTGGTTTACTACTATATACCCTGACAAGAAAAAGTTTGGAAACACCTACACACTTGTATTTAATTATCTATTTTTGGATTCATTCAATTATATGATTCTAAACGGAGAACAAAAAAAAACAAAAATTTTGAAGCATGACCACAGAATAAAGTTTAAATCACATTTTCATGTTAAACTTTACTTTCAGTCATATTTTTGGCTTTCAAGTGCAGATGCTCTTAAATTAAAGCCACGAAATTAAAGATTTCTGTAAAAGCTGTACACTTTACTCATCAGAGATATGCTGCAACTGTATCACACATCTGCACATCTGCACATCTGCCCTAGAAGATGATTTGAAACAGATGCCTCATTGCTGCATTGTTGAATAAAACAAGAGAGAAACCAGTGTGCACAGATACTGTCAATAGGAGAATCAGGTCAGCTGATCTCACTGGGAGAGTTGCCAGGAAGAAAACTCCTTGTTACGGCCCTGGCACAGTGAGTGCTCTTTGTTGGTGGGGGTCTGTGTGTCTGAATTGGAGGTGCCCTGTCTGATTGGTCGGTAGTGTTGGAAGCTGACAGGTCCATTGTGCACTTCTTGTAGTTTGAAGTGTGGTTCCAACCAGCTTCTCTGACATCAGCACCTGGTCTCTGTCCTTGGCCTCCAAACCCCTGTAAACCTTGTTGATTGTTGATTTTTGAATGGTGGGATTGTTGGACCTTGTGCCATAGCGTTGTCCATCTTGTACATAGTATCTATAATCTAAATATTATTGAAGCTGTATGAGCATGATACTCTGAGTTACAGTGCTTCACTTTTGCATCACATTCTCTTAGTTGTGGAGATAAAATTGCAGACTTTGGATTTAGATTCTGGACCTTGATTTGGGGACCGGTGAGGGAACAGCCTTACTTGTACTTCTGTGTTGCACTCCTATCCCCTAGACAGGGGCATAACTTCCTACTAAGGTTGTTAAAAAGGAAGAAAAGTTTGCTGTTGGTCAAACAGTGGACTTTAGGTGACTGGAACAACATGTTGTAGACAGATGAGTCAAAGTTTGAGATGTTTGGATCCAAGTGAAGAAGCAGAGCTCATAAAAAGACAATAGATAACTGCCTAACACCATCAGTCAACCATGGAGGTGGAAACACAGTGATCTGGGGATGTTCTGGCAATGGGAGAGTGGGTAGTCTGCATCCTATGCAATGGCATACTCGATCAGCATATGGTTTACTTACTCCATACTGAAGTAAGTACTAAAATAAAGTTTTAAGTGAAAATTTGATGCAAAATTTATTCTGAGCTCAAATGTCCTAAAAATTAATTGATGTTCATTTTAAGTTTTGTATTTTATTTACAACCATTTGAATAAAACCAACAAAGGACAAAAGAAATGTAAAAGTGTAGAGTCAGACTGAAGAATTCCACATTTTAACAGAAACATCTTCACACTCACCTTTTTAGATACCTGCAGTGTTGCACAACAAAACAGCTGCTCTGCTCTGAAGGACCGTAATGGCTTCGAGTGACTCCTCTCTGAGAACAAGCTCAGGGCTGATGGTCACAGTTTTTTCTGATGAGAAGCCAAACGCGAAGTGAACGCTTCCCACAGCTGCCAGTGGTAATGGATGTTTGCTGAAGATGTTTTGTAGCTTGGTTGGCCGGCAGACTCTGAAATATGGCTTCAGGCAGACCTGGACCCATTTGGTGCTGCTTGATTGTGCAATCACATCTAATTAGACAAAATGGAGTTTGGTCCACAGCCAAGTTCAACTCCAACGGCAGGTTTTAGCAGTTTGTGTTAAAACTATTATATATTTCTGCTGGCTCTGTAAATCACAGAGTGAATGGAGCGTGCTAATCCATAACGCTGCAGCTGGAGGCCAATAATTTACAGACTTCATCACAGGAAGCAGCGGGAGTCCTGCAGCTCAATCACGGAAGGTGTGGGAAAGGTGAAGAATATTTAAAAGTGAGTCATTGTGGGACAGCAACAGGAAAAGGGAGCTGGGGGATTCCTGCAGGTTTACAGAGCTGAAATTTGTCCTGGAAATTGCTTATTTTAAGTTTTTGAGGTGAAATCACTGATAACTGTTATCAGCTGTTTTCACACCCACAGTTTTGCTTTAAAAGAGACAAACTGCAGCTACAGGGTGGTCTGAAGGAAGGTGAATATCATGGGAGATGTTCTTGATGTGGAGAAATTAAGGAAAGGAAAATAAATGTCTGAAATATGTTTCACCAAAAGTCAAACTTCTGGACACAAGCCCTGTGCAGCTCATTGATTATCTGTAAAATTCCAACGAAGGTCTCAGCCTCTTTCAGAAACACTTTTGATGACATCAACTTGAAGTCACACCTGTACAAAATAGTTTGATCCTTTGTGCTCAAACGTGTAAACACACAACTCCCTGTTTCTGACAGACCTGAGCTCTTTCTCAAAGCAGCTTCATAATGAACTCTGTCCTCCGCTCTGACAGCTTCCTGTTGCTAAGTCTCTTCGTCTTCTTGTTGGACTAATTTAGACGTCCATCATCCTTGATGGAAGCGTGTTCACCTCAGCATGTAGATTACTTTAATATTATCTGCTTCACTTCAGGGACCAACACAGTGTAATCGCTGCCTCCAAATAATTTGTTTTCCACCACTGCTCCCCTGTTTCCGTCCTCCCGTCCATCTATAAATTAATATTCATCACATACTGCAACAGCTTACAGCACAGACAGGTTCGGTATGAAGCTGTTTTAATGGAATAAAGGGCTTTCTGGGAGTTATTATCTGGTTTTTAATATAAAGAAGCTGTTTATGATCAGTGATGCAAGACTGGGTTCATGTGCCATCAGAGGTGTTTTCATACACTGTGTGTGTGTGTGTGTGTGTGTGTGTGTGTGTGACAGATGTTGAAGCTGCTGCAGGGGTTTGCTCCCATTGAGAGACCAGAGCATGAAGCCGCTCAGACACATCTCACGTCTATGTTGCTTTTACACACAATTCACATTTAGATCAACTCGACTCCACGCAGTTCAGTCACAAGATGGCTGCACCCTCATCACATTTCCATGTATCAGCCGCCCGTGTGTTCGCGGGGCCGACAGGTGGTAACGAACAGCATCGTCAAAGCTGAGGAGACTGAGAGACAGAGAGAAGGTGATAGAGAGGAGAGAGTAAAAGCAGGTTGTGTCCACTGTGTCCAGGAGAGGACTAACATCATGTCCATGAGGTGTTGGACTGTGGGTGTAATTACCTCAGAGACGCAGTTCTCACAGTTTAACAGCACAAACCATCCTCTCAGTGTCACATCAACAAATTATTGTCGAAAAGATGTGTTCTGTTTGAAACAGGTCTTCAATTCAAATGAAACATGATTCAAACAAAAAGGGGAACTAAAGGAACATAAATCATTTAACAAAATAATGTTTATTAGAGGTACAGTGAGGAGACACAGATGAAGGGACAAACAGCTGAAGGCAGAGAGAGGAGTTGGATTATTCATGTTACTAATATGACACTAATAACAGATCACTTAGTTACTGTGCACTGACGTGATTCTAAAGCTGTTCACAAACATCTTAAACAATCAAATGTTTTTGAGAAGTTCGGATTAGGGGCCACATTGTGTCTGAAACCCAGCTCACGGTCAAGGCCGGACCTTACAAAACCAGTAGGCAGTGTATTCACTGCGGACGAAAAGGACATTCCTGTCTTTGTGTCCTGTTACTAAGGCTGGATCTCCTCGTCCGGACTCCGTGTGATTCCGAATCAGCTACACAGATAAACTAGTGAGCAGCAGAGTTCCTCCCCAGAACAACTGTTGTCTGCAACAGGCAACTGAACTGGGCCACAAGTGACTAAATCGAAACTGTCCTGATAAAATATTCACCCATAATTTCTCCTGGCAGGTCTAGACTCAAATGATGGTGACTGTGTCGGACTGGACAACTCTAGGACATTATTCTTTTAATGGCAGAGCTCACTGTCCTATTTTAGTTTGACCCTCGAGGACAAAAGACAGTAGAGTCACTGCCACTGCGTCACAACTTACTGTTTCACAGTTCCACTGTGTAGTGTGGAATATCATCATCGTTCCGCCGTTCTCCTTCTGTGTGTTTACAGTCGGGGTTTGTGCTGCTGGTGGTCAGTGTCACCCAATACATTAACAGCAAATTACAATAATCAGAATCGTTTACTGGAGCATATATTCAGTCCGCCACCATGCGTCTATCAGGCTCGTGGAAAGTATTCTTTTTTGAATTGTACTACTTTAATTTGAACTGTTCAAGTGATTTTCCCTTCTTCTGTGGTATTATTAGAAAACCTTTGATTCAAAATTATTCAGTCTTCCACAAGAAGCAGAGAACTGAAAAAGTGCTGTAAAGGTGTCACCGAAACATTTTCCCAGTTAATCACCTTCTTTTATTACCTCCTCACAACCTTTTGGGACCAAACATTTGCTTGTGTCCGCGCAGTGTCTTTGTTCAGCTGAGGGTCTGATTTACAGTCTGACGGTAGTTTACCTGCAGCTTTCTGCCCGTGTTCGTCTCTTTGTTTTTGTGAACTCGTCACTGTGGGACAGCACAAAGAGCAGCAAGGAGAAAACAACATGAAATATTCAACCACAAAAATCCAAAAATCTCCTCCTCCTCCTCTCCGGCTGAAGTGTGGAGGAGGAAGAGGAGGTCTGCTGGGACCCTGGTGGATCTCCATCTTTTTCTGCGTTAAAGCCTCTCCGTCCGGACTCACAGCAGCTGTCCCGAGACAAATGGACGGAGCTGTTGACTTATTTATTAGTGGTTCATGGTCCGGGTTTGTTGTTGATATTTGACCCTCAGAGACGGCGGCTGTCGAATTATCGACCGCTGGTTAATTCAGAGCCTTCAGCTGTTTACTGCCACTGATGCCAGTTGGAAAATTAGACGCCTGAGTGAACTCAAATGTTTCCTGGAAATAAAGAATGGTTAATGAAGATATGATGTGATGCTGC
This sequence comes from Channa striata, assembly GCA_033026295.1. Taxonomy (NCBI): domain Eukaryota; kingdom Metazoa; phylum Chordata; class Actinopteri; order Anabantiformes; family Channidae; genus Channa; species Channa striata. The sequence goes on along the minus strand of CM065173.1, from coordinate 4,185,615 downwards.
AGTCAGATGTAGGTCTTTCTTCCATTCAAAAGCTCTGAAAGCTGGACACACAAAAGATGGCGATGCTGGAGTTTTTCAGAGGCTCCTGTCAGTACAGAGCTGTTTGACGTGATCGCTTCACTTCAGCAGATTTCAGAGCCGGCCAGATCATAATTTTTTTTTTTTAACGATTTTGCATGTTGTGCGCAAACAAAAGGAGGCTGTCACTTCACTGTCCATGCTCCAACACTTTCACCGTTTTAACGTCCAGTCCACTACTGGACTACTTTTAGAGAGTCATCTCCTTTTATTGCACTTTAAAATATTAAGTTCCTTTACAATTTTGATGAAGTGTCTGTAAAGTAAAACGCTTGTAAAATTTGTGGTAGCTGGCATTAAATGTCGAACATGTTGTTGGTCTGTGATTTTCATCTGCGGCCAGGTGCCTCTCCAATTATGGCCGAACCCACAATTAAGGCCCGCGAAGTCTGGACATCAGTATTTTGTCAGAGGTAGATATAATAATCTCAGCTACAAAAATAACCCAACTTTGCCGTAACGATATTATGATATATGATGATGTTATCAACTTTATCCTGGGGGAAGTAAATGATCTCATCCTTACTACAAAATATTGCTCAACACGATGGTTCTGTCAAAAACCAGACCAACAGTTTTTCGGACTGTGCTGGATTATTTTTAACCTCAGCCATCACTCATTTTTGTTGCTAAGTTACGGCAGCTGGTTAGTTTCACTTCCCACCCATCAGCAACATCCCATCCATCCAAAGTCTGTTAAACTTTCAATGATTTTCAAATTTTCAAATTTAATTCATCCATTTAGTCTGGCAAGAACTGACAAAAATGTTATAATGAACTTATTTTTTCTTATTGTAAGATTCTCCAAATGGAGACCCTTTATTAAACCTTAATTATAAAAATATTTAAGAAGTTTTCATCTTAAAACTGACTTGACTGATAAAATTATTTTTTATGAAGCAAACATTTAATGAAGCCAGCTTCCCAAAGGTGTTTGTAATAACTGTAAAAACTGTAAGATGGTCAAACAGATGTTTGCTCCTGGCAGACAATAAATGACAGAATCAGGAGGTTTGAAGCAGCAGTCACATGTTTAAATGAGCTGCAGCTGGTCATGTTTAAACTCACGTCAATCAGCTGCAGCAGTAAATGCTGCCTTTATGTTAGTGCATGGGAATTAATATAAGAATTAATACAAGAAGTTCCTGAACAAAGTACTTTTACACTTCATAGATATGAATACCTCTCCCCCACTCTCTCTTTTGCAGTGAACTGTCACTTTCGGTCTCAGCTTTTGTTATTTACACACAAACTTCCCAAATGAGTAGTTGTTCGGGTGTGTGTGTGTATGTGTGTGTGCGCGCCCTGCGGCCTGCACACACTGTACTGAACCTGTCGAGGGTCCGTCACCTCTCGGCAACAAACAAACTAACTGCCGCACGTTTCTCTGCTCCTCCTCGTCTTCTTCCAGCTGCGGTAAAACATCCGGCCTCTCTGACGCCGGTCGCCCATTTGCATCTGCAGCTCTGCGGCCGCTCGACCCGCCAATGTTCAATATTTCACACGATGCGACGGGGATTTGAGCTAATTACCTCGCCAACGATTCCAGTGCCGGCAGGAGAAGCTGCATTAACATGTGATGATGCAAATGAAATGTGTCCCTCTGACTCCCTGTGTCTCTCAGCTGCTCGACTTTATCAAAAAATGATGACCCCTGGCTAATTATTAGCGAGTGGGGGCCTCAGCGGGGAAGAGCCATTGTTCTGTCGGAGGTTCTTACATTAAAGATGGATGTAGGAGGAGAGCGTGTGGGAGGAAGAGGAGGAGGAGACAGGCCGGTTGACTCCAGCTCTGACCTCTTAAATCCTCACCTCAGGTGTTTTTCTGCTGCATCCTTTTTATCCTGCGGCATCCAAACTCTGCAGCATCCTCCCAAGTAATGCGAGACAAGTGAGTGTCTGCGGGGCACAACAGCATCAAGGGCACGGCAGGGACGTGACCCCACTCGCTGCCTGTCCGACCCCGTAATCACATCATCAAATGAGAGTAGGTAGTTAACACAAACCCCTCAGCCGCAGGGTACAAAGGTCTGACGCGATGTGTTTTTGCAGATGTTGGGCTGAATTAACACTTAGAGAAACAAAAGCGGCGGCGAACTCTGTGGCGTCCCACGTCGTAGGAGGAAAAGTGCCGCTGATCACTTAGAGGAGCACCCAAACAAAGAGCAGGGCTGCAAACAATGAGGATTGTCTCCATGGCAACCAGGGCCCCATCTGTTCTGTGCTAATGACCTCTCCTACTCATACACTGTTTTAATTAAACCACACACACACACACACACACACACACACACACACAGAGGTATACAATACCTGAGCCTTATCCTGTTTGCTTCACTGGTTCCCAGCCTGATGTGCTCCGCATACACAGAAACAGGTTATTCAGTGATTCTCCCTCGGTTCACACTGACCCTTTGATTTAATGAAACGTTTATCAGAAGCTGCTGCGGCAGGTACAAACACACCAAGAGGAAATTTTGTGCTGAAACACAGTAAAATAATTAATAATCATCAATCACTTCCATTGAAAGGGTTCTTTGTCAGTCCAGTCAGAGCAGACATTGGTTTAACTTTTGACTCACGTTTGAGAAAAAAACTCTTCATTTGTGATACACTTGATAGAATCTAGTGTGACACTTTGGATCTTTACCAGTTTTAAATGTTTCAGCGGTAAGAAGATGAAAGAAAACATTAATCTGTCCCCAGACAAACACCAGTACTCTTTCCTCATGTTTGGTGTCAGTCAGACTGAAGCCCAGATTAGCTTATTGGTCTGCGCCAATGTTGTCCACAAAATCAATAAAACACATTGGTCACTCACACACATGGACCACTGCTGGGTGGCAGGTGGTGGGCAAAACCACAAACCTTAGTTTCAGTCTGATACCAGCCCAGAATCACTGATTCACTGAAATTCTTTGCTGCTTAGTTCCTCCAAGGTGCCGTAGTGTGAGACACTGGACTTTTTGTGATTTTTGACATTAATGCATTTTTGCAAATCATAACACTCACAATCAGAATCTATTTACTCATTTATTGTTTTCTCTTTATCTTTTACCTGGGTTTTCATGAAAAAACAGCTGCTCTGTGTGTAGATTGGTTCAGAACTGACAGCATGTGACCATTTTACAGCTGGTGCTGAAAACACTAATGTTCATGACCCACTTAGCTGAACAAAAGAAAGAGCTGTTTATCGGATCCAATTCACATATAGAATACATCATAAAACAACACAGGAACAGAGGAAGATGATTAGGGTGGACAGCACACACTCCGCTCACTGCCTCCTCAGGAAATTCCAATCTGTCCGCTGGCTTGAATCCATCACGACCAGGACCAGCAGACAGCTGGATGCATCTATATGTAGATGCTACAGATGCAGCTTGTTGCATCCAGAGTATCTTCCTCGTTCTTTCTCCTCTAATATAACGTCAAACATCTGACGGGGCCTCACACGCCCGCCACACGGTGGGGTGGGTGTTCATTGATGTTTAGATATTTGCTGTTAAATAACGATAACACTGATACCAACCTTAGTATTTATGTCGATCGATACAGCGCAATGAGGTCGATGCTTGAGTTTCAGTTTCACTCCTGTGTGCACTGCTGCAGTTTCATCAGAGAAACGACCTGTCTGTCTGTGTAGGTGCTGCTTTCAAATGCCGCTCCTGTCACAGCACGTAGCAGACACGCTTTGCTCTGATTCCTTCAGATTTAGCAATGTGATGACACATCCACCTTAATTATTAAAAAGTATCTGTATTGGTATCGGCCACGTGTTTACTTATTGATGGTTTGGGTGTTCTAATGAAAGAAATGTCAAAATAAAACAAGTAGGTATAAAGATTATTTTAGAATAGAATTTATTTTAACATTTTATTTTAGAATACATGACAATAAGTGAAACTTGACATTGACGACTGCTCCGAGCACTCTTGACCTAAACCTGCATTACTGTCATCATGACCTGGGTACGACAGGAACACTCTTGTTTCTATAACGAACGCAGAACGCAACGTTTTTAGACTCTGATCCAAGATAGCCGAGGGAGATCTTGAGGGAGAACAAAGGATGTGACCCGGGGGAAACACGGAAGCGTCAGGGACAGACTGAGAGCTCTGGCACACGGCACACCTCTGCCTAGCATGATGATGTGTGAAGGGGTCAGAGATTTTATCATCAGCTGATCTGTTTGGACAATATGCAAAATGCAGTGGGTCCAGTGTGTCAGGTAGTGAAGCTATCATGAAGCTCTAGCATTTCACTGCATATCATACTGTGTATGACTATGTATCTGACAAATAACATTTTAATTTGAATTTGAGTTTGGATTTCAAAATGTGCTGTACTGTCCTTACACAGATAATGTCGAATGATGAAACACGAGTATTTAATCCATGTTATGCATTAATAAGATCATCATCAGTATTTTAACACTAGAACACAGGTTCTATCTTACAGCCCAGTCACATATTTGCTTCTGGTGTCTTCACACTCTGTACAACAGAGACACTTTTAGGAATTATTGTTATTGTTAAAGTATTTTGGTATGAGCAGCCATATTAATAAATGGAACTGACACTGTTGGGTATTTTTTTACGCATATGTTGAAATGTCTACAACATCTGCCTGTTGCGGTAAGTTTAATTCACAGGAAATGAAGGAAACTGTGTGGAGCACTTTGAGCCAATCTGCTAAAACAGGCAGCGTGTCTGCAAACTTTTGTCCACTTTGTTTTCACATCTGAAGGAAAAGGTTGTTGTTTTCAATCTGCAGCTTCAGCAGTCCAGTTAGCCCTCATGATCCCTCCTCTTCATATCGGAGGGCTCATGCCGAGCATCCATCCATCCATAATCTGTAACCACTTACCTGTGTAAGGCCGCCAGGCTCAGCTGCCGTACATTCACACTTAAAGGGAATTTAGAGCCACTAATTAACCTCACATGCATGTCTTTGGACTGTGAGAGGAAAGCAGAGAAAACTCACACAAGCCCGAGGAGAGCAAGCAGTTTCACACAAAAAGGCCACAGTCGGCTTGGGAAACGAAGGCACAACCTTGTAGCTGTGAGGCAGCAGAGCTCCACATCCAGCATGTGAAAAGGATTTCAGCCTTTCTCTCATGACACCGTCCGAACCTGCACAGTCATAGCTTTTCCCCACTTCACCTTCTCTGTTTTTTACTTCCTCTTGTCCACCTCACTTTTGAATAATCACTAGTAATAATAATAATTAATCAATAGTCACATGATTGCTATGTAGGCTGTTCATACGGTTATTATTATATATGGTTATTATTACATTTGATTATATTATCCAGGGGTCAGGAGCACCAAAACAAACATTTTAAATTTGAGTTTTGACTCAGTCTAAAATCCATATGTGGTCTGTGCATACAAGACATTAACAGTCCAACGTGAAACATGTGTTTTTGGAGATGCCCAGATGTCGAGATTAAACGGAAATGCAGAATCTCTGCTTGAGCCTCTCAGCTTTTAACGTGTTGGTTTTCCGGGTAACATTGTTAATCATAGAGTGACTTCATTAGCCATGTTCTGAAGGGTCAGCTAAATAAAACTGGCCAGTGAAGTTAATACTGTTAATGTTACTGATGTTACTTCTTGTAGACACACCTCTGTCATGTTTCCCGGCCCCAGAGAGTGAGTACCTGCACTTACTCAGATAAACGTGTTGTGACCAGTCCTCACAACAAATATATATGAATAATAAATATGGATGGCAGCGTTTGTGTTTTATAGCGTATTTTAGAAGGAAGGACTTGAAACACGATGAAATCTGGAGAAAATGTTGATTCGTTCATCTTCCAAGTGGAACGTCAACAGTTGTTCCAATTGATAAACCAGAATACTTTGACAAATATCTCGTGGATACAATTGTTCTTCGACTTGTTTTAGGACAAACTGGAGAAAGATGGCCGTAGCTGGATTAGAGGTTTCACTTGAAGGGGGTCAGTGGACCAAACCGTGCCCTGAATGGTGGAGGCATGATGCAGTTGGGTCTCTGATGTGAACTTGCACCAGTCTCAGATTCAGTCTTTACTTTAACTGGGACCCAACTCAATTCACTGGCTCAACACCGACTTAACTGCTCAAAAACTGGCCCCTGATTGGTTGCGAGCTCCAGACTTATGATTGGTGGCTGAGCTGATAAACTGCGGACAGTGGGGACACTGTGATGCATTCGGGGACCAAACAACAACAAAAACACTCTTAATGTGTCTGTGACATGACATCGTCTCCTTGACCTGGAGCTGGCGGACATCTCCTCCCCCACCTCCCATCTCAGGGTGCGTTTGGGTCTTTGGGGCCTCTCAGACCTTGACTGACTGATTAATGGACTGGACGGCAGTCAGCTGGTGAGATTACAGAAACGCCGCCTTCTCGTCTGGGGACGCCGCTGCAAAGAGAAACATCCAGCAGCCTCTGTGCCAACCGTCCTCCCCCATCCCAGCCCCCCCACCTACCCTGGAATTTTAGACGTTGGGGAAATTAACATTGGGGTGGAAGAGTGGGGGAGGGAGGGGCGAAGGCAAGCCGCTTGCCAAGCCATCTGAGATCTTCCTCCTCCTCTCCCTCCTTTTTCGATTTTGTTTGTGCCCGCTGCCGATTCCCCGGCCGGAGTTTTTCGGCTCCGTGTCAAATCCCCGCCGTCCTCACAGATTCTCCAGATCTCATTACAGTCAATGAGGCTGCAAAGACTTTCAGATCAAAGTGAAAGACTTCAGCCTGTGAAGGAGGTGGGGGGGGGGTTCATTGGTGGTGCTGCCAAACCATGTGAGAACATCCAGGAACGTCAGGAGCAGCCTCATAAACTGTAGTAATCCCAGAATATTCACATCAGGACTCCGATGCTTAACCTCTTCTGCTGTCAGATCAGTATTTAATTGTCCGCTTCTGGGCTGTGTCCTTACTGTGGACTTTCACCCAATGACAGATTGTGACAAAACAACAACATCACAAACTATTCACACTTGATTATCTTGAAGGTAAAATTGTGTTTATAACAGTAATAACAGTTTGCGGAGAATCCCCCCTCAGCCACGACTGTTTGCATGCACTTAAATAACCAGGTCTTCCAGAGAAACCAAGAGATTTGTTCTTCCTGTTTCAGCTTTCCCTGACCTATCTACCCTGATTAGAACAGAAACCTGTTTACTGTAATCAGGAAATCAGATGCTGGAGAGGACGGCTCTAAACTGGTACAGAGACTGGAACAAAGTCCACTCATAAACTGATCTTTATTAACACGTGTCAGAGCTTCTGGTAATGATTTATTAAATCAGCTATTTGAGACTGGAGAACGGGTTGAAGGGGTTGAAGGCCCCCACTACTTACCGAGGCTTATATCTAAAAGACACATTCAGGACACAACACACAGACTCCAACTTTGGACTGCAGCCTGCAGTGACGTGCAAGAAGTTATCATTTCCACAACAGCATCTGTTCTGTTATTTGATTTTTGTCACCATTGTTGAAGCAGAGTAAGAGTACGAACAGAACAATAAAAGTGGACCGTACTGCTGCAGGGGACATTTTTCCTTCCAGACCCGTTCCAGAAGTGCAGACCTGGCCACTTACTGTGTGGGTACTCGTTAATGGTTTACCACTGTTAGTAGTTGATCCACATCACTCATTTCATTATTTATTCATTGAGGGTAGTTTCACTGAGAGGCCTGCCCGTGACAACTGCTGATAAATAACAAGCTCGGAGCGAGCCACAGTCCTCTGCATCAACATGCAAACATCCCCAGCTCGGTACGGGACATAAATCCTCCGGGCTTCCTCCTTAACATATTCATCACCTTCGGCCTCGCCGCTCATTTCCAAGTCGGCGGTGCTGAGCAGCGATAATGCTCGGCGCCGGATGTCCGGGGCAGGACTCCCCGGGCCTGAGCATGAATAAATTGACGGGGTCGCAGCAGAGACGGCGTTCCGTGTCGTAATGAGAGCGGGGCAATGTCAAGCAGAGATCTCCTGAACCCCTGCTGTGATCCACTGTACAGCCCCGCTCGGATTTATGTCCCTGCTTCAAGCAGACAGGCGTTATTTACAGCAGCGATTGTGTCCGGCTGAGCTGACGTTTACTGCCTCGTTTCTCCGGCCTGTGGCTCTTTGTATTCAAATCGCCGTCCTAATGTTGTGCGAATGTTGATCACATTACACTAAATCAGCCTCGCGTCACCTCAGCTCCAACGCCGCAGCTTGTCTTTGCTCACTTTTTTTGTTGTGACAGGACACCCCCATACTAGGGAACATTTTGGTCATTTCATGCCGCGTTTTGGTTTTTCTGTGCCTTTGTGGTCATTTAATGTCTGGACTGAGCTCAGGGGCCTGTGGGCCTGCTCAGCAATACAAACATTTCGCTGGAGCGAGCGAAACTTTTACAGCAGAGTCAAAAACCAAGCAGAGGAAAATATAAGAAGAGGAAATAAATTTTCAAATTAAGAGACCTGCTCCTTGTAGTTGATAAGAACCAGATCTGTGGAAAACAGATCTGCTTGACTACTGAGGAATTGGTGGAGTCAGCTCAGTTCAATAAGTCATATCAATCCCTGACAAATGATTAAAATAATAGAGGCAGAACACAGGGTCTGGAGAGGGGATGCAGACATAGGAGGGATGAGGAACTCACCAGTTTCAGATCAGGTTGAAACCTGTACAGTCACTCAGATGATCGACGCTGGGATTTTCCACCACGCTGCACGCTCAGCTGGAGTGGTGCCAGGCTGAGATGCTTCTGCTGCTGAGTGGGGGGTGGAGGTGTGTGTGTGTGTGTGTGTTGGTGACCAGGGGAACCTGCAGGGCCATGTTCGACCTTGGGCTGTACAACTGGTTAACACTCGGTGTGTGAAACAGGAACCCTTCCAGTGTGTGTGAGAGAGTGCCTCTAGATGCTAAAGCGCTAACACCGTCTTTCTCTAACCCCCACGCACTCTGCCCCCCCACTCCCCCCCCTCCCCCTCAGGTCTTTTGTTTTGCTTTTGTTTCGGTTAGTGGTGGGCCTTCCTAGCTGCTCAATTTCCTCTGAGGTTCAAAGAACAAGAAGGAGAAAGTGAAGGGAGAGTCAGTTGTAAAGGGGGGCGGGGATGGGGGGGGGGGGGGTTGTTGGGTTGAAAACTTCTCCAAACACATGCCAACGACCCCCCCCTCCAATTCAAGTCCTTCAGATCCCTGAGCTCTCCCTCTCCATCCCTGTGTCTCTCCATCCAAAGCCCCACTGCACTCAGCATCTGCTCAGAGGATGAATAAATGAAGCCCCCCACCCCGACTGACAGAGGCCTATCTTAATTGTGGCTGAAAGCTGGCTTTTCTCCTTGCTAATTAGCAGATTGCAGCGTTAAATGATTCAAAAAGTCAGGGCTTATATGGGCGCTGCCGATCATCACTTATTCAGGCGGCGAGCGGCACCGTGTGCGAACATCGGCGCCCGAGGTAAATGAATTTACTCCAATTAGCAGCCACTGTCAGCACACATCACCGTCTCCCGTCTCCAGGACACATCTTTAAAAAGTAATGCTCTTATTTTGTCCTCTGGTTTTCTTACATCCGATGTTCGCTGGAGGGAAACGGAGCAAACATAAAGAGACCACACATAAAGTCGCACACACACTCAGCAATGTGGGCCCGTGGAGGTGGGTGGAAGAATTTCTTCCTGCAGTGGAGTCTCCGCAGGCACCTCCTGCAGGAACACAGATGTAGGACAGACAGGAGGAGACGAACACGCTCCACAGTTTGACCTGCTATCGATCGTGACAGCTTCACAAAAACTTCAGCAAGCGTTGACGCTATGAGTATATTCTTATTTTTATACATTCTTAATCCAGAATAAGGGCTAATGCTGCCTTAGCTGCACATTGGAGTCAACGGCGTTCAGCGATGGACAAGGCCATGAAACACTGTGGGTGTCTGACTTCTGTAGATCTGCCGAATGCAGTTTGAACCTGTTACACAGAATGATCCACAGTCCGAGTTTAAAGGCAGACAGACTATACATACCATAAGCCTCTTTCATGATCACAATGGACCAGAATCTTCTACGTGACCTACATGTAAAAATGCAAACCTCTAAGGCAGATGGTCCAGTAAGGCTGATTTGTCCTGAACTGTCTTAAGGATATGAAGAGAGTGAACATGCTTGTTTTCTATCAATAAATGCCACAGCGTCTCTCTTTTTTAAATGCACAGCTCCAATGTGCCGTTAACAGAACACTGTTTCCTGCAGTAGACGTTTTCTATCGCGCTGTGCCTCCTCTGACCATTAACACGCTGACAGTTTCTCCCATCAGGACGCTTCATGTAAAAGAGTCACCAGGTTACCAGCTTCATTGAAAAAGCATTTCTCTTATAAAATAGCCTTTTGAGGTTTGATCATTTTCAAGTATGAAGTCGAGGTGTGTCAGACCTCCAGTGTGGCATTGAATGCAGCATGCAGGTACCAAGCCTTTTCTTTGATTTGAACGAATCGCTGTAACAGCAGCAAGATTGAGACAGAAAAGTGTTGTGCACTTTACACAAGTGGCACAGCAGCGACAAGCTTCTGAAACTTTCCAGTTGTCTGCATCAATGGTGGATTTAATAATCCATATGCTTTGTGCACTGATTCACACTTTGTTTCTGTTGATGTGTTTAGTTTAGCTTCATGAAGACAAACTTTTTAGGTCCAGGCTGCCTTCAGTATCACGACCTTCATTATTCATTTGTCATTATGTGTATAAAGCAGTGCAGGTGCAGACTGTTGTGAGTCCACTGATGTTAATAATTACACACACAGAAGAACAAAATAACCAATAATCAGCTCGTGAGCAGCCACACATGAAACACACACTGCATCACATTGGATCACGTGCTTTATTACATCATTGCAGACAAGGGATAAAGTCACACAGGTAAAAATCACTGATGATTCGTCAGAGTAGCTTTTAACTGCCCTGAAAGTGACGTCAGCACCCGTTTTACTTTACTGTAATAATATCCACTACTGCCGCACGAGCTCAGATTGACTGGAGCATGCGCCACATACCCACAGTGTCCAGGCCTGGAGTCCGGTTGGAGACGTCTGCTGCATCTCCTGTTGCTCCACCGGCATCAAATGGATTGGCTTTATAGTTTTGAAGCACAGGAGCAGATTATTTTATGGCCTGACCATGATTCTGGAAGGGCTTTGTGATCCAGTGCTCAGCTCTGTGATTATTCGATGACACAGGTCACTGTGATTCTCCTCTGCCTGGGTCTGAAGCTTTCAGAGCCCGGCTCACAGATTTAAACTCTGTAACGACAGAAATCGCTGCTTCCTGACTTTTTTTCACTGCGTTTGTGTGGCTGCACAGTCACAGTTCTGTGATATCTAGCTGGGACGCTGGATGTTGAGATAATGATATGCTCAGGAAGTGTCAGTCACACTGAATCTATAAATATGTGTTCAGATCTGACTGACTCAGAGACAAAGTGTGATTTCTGACACAAACTGTGACAGGTTCCGCTCAGTAGAACTGGATGGTGATACACAGATAATAAGCGACGATGCCTACCTCATGTAGACTCTGTGGTTCTATGGTCCCTGTGGCAAAGAGGTCAGCGGGTATGTGAAGAAAATGTTTTTATTTCCCATTTATTTTCCTATTTCATTACTAACAAATTAGTAGTCAAATGGTAGTTAAAGTATTTTGAACAGCCTTTCTGTCCTCGCCTCCACTCCAGGCTTGGTGAAGGTAATACACCAGGAACGTAATTAAGTTCATTATTACATCAGACTTTGAACGATCATGTTAATTCTCTCAGTCTGACCCTCATCAGCTTGTTTTTGCTGTCCACAAAACCACATTTACTGCATGTTTCTGTCATTTGTCGTCCTTGCACCATGTGTGGTTTGTGTGATCAGCTCTGTCACAGCTCAACGTTCTTCTTCTACTTCTTCTGCTTGGCTGTTTTCCATATGCTCCATCATTAAAAGCCGCTGTAAGGATTCATGTAGCTGGACTCCAGAGACCACAGATGTTGGTTTGGAGACAATTAATTAACGAGCATTTGAAACCCAGTGGGGACTCAAAGTCACGGAGATCTAGGTCTGATCCGGTTCCGATCGAGTAGATCCACCTACAGGATTTTAGCCAAGCTGCTCCATTGCTGCACTAACCAGATAAATTCATTGCAGTCTGTGCTGGATCCACTGATTCATTTCTTGAATACTGCACAGTTTACTCAGACAGCTATTCACATTCATTGTTCCACTGCTTCTCTAACGGATCAACATGTTTCCTAACTCTCTTCAAGTCACTTGTTCCATACTTCTCTTTGCTCCTCTTAGTCCACACAGTGCAGGAAAACAGGTGCCGCCTGATCTGCTTTGACCTCGCACCCTGGAGACACCGTCCATCCAGGAGAGGACCTTAGCTGCAGCATGCAGTTTGCTGGATCAGCTGATATAAGGAGGAAAAGAAAAACTACATGGATAATAACTTCCCTCCACCTTCACAGAGATGGGGGTTTCCCTGCAGAGGTGAGAATTGTTTTTAGATCCCGCGAGCTCAGGATCTGTGGATCAGAGACCACCACAGAACTGTAGGTGGCTGTAGCTCGGTTGCTAAGGCATAATCCAGGGTTCACAGGGTATCACAGTGGGTCATGCAGCCCTGCCCTTTGTGTGTGTGAATTAGAAACTACATTTAGTTATTGATTTTCTTCCCTGGTTGTCCCCCAAACTTGAGCTGGAACACACCTGAAGATGAGTTTCCACCCACAGTCATGGATCTGTCTCTGAGACAAACTTCAAGTCCCACAAAACAAAAAAAAAAGTTTTTCCCAAATCAGAGCTTCCAGGAAATTCTGATGTTTTCATTGCAGCATTTAATTTAGCCAATTGCCATAAATTTTGCACAACACATCATAAAAACATCGGAACATGCATCACTTTTTTTTTGTAGAAAAGCTGTCATGAGGGTCTGCAAAACAAACATGATGGGAAAAAAAGGAAACTTTGTGCTCACAGTGAGGACACCACGGAACCTTCATCTGCACCTCCTCCCTGATGTCCATGTGCATGAGCAGATGGATACAGAGCATTGCGTTCTTCGTACAGGCATTTTCCACTTGCTTCTATGAAATAGGACCTCAGATCTTAACGATTTTTGCAAAGACAGTCTCAAAGCAGCAAACTTTGTAGGTGCTAATAAGATGTGTAGTTCCAGGTATTCAGGTCAGGACAGCTGTATTTCACAGCATCTCATTTGTCTCACCAGATACATTATCACACAGCTTTAAACATTCAGTCCTGGTTTTCCACATGATCCCACATTTAATAAAAAAAAAACAGGTTGTGACAGGTCGCCACACATTTACTGTGGAGGATGATCATTATTGAACCCACAGCACCACAATATCAGCGTGTCAGTGTTTTATGTGAAGTTAATCAGAGCTCAGTAAAGTCTGAATTTTGTCCTCTGGTCAGGTGCCAGACAGGCATCATCCCTTTGTATGTGTGTGGTTCAGATCCAGGGGACATGTGGATCACCTGAAGATCACCCGAACCTGTTCACAGACTGGTCTGATCTGAGCCACGTGGGGGGAAAAAAGAGCCAACAAATCTATCAGAGACTGGAAGGTGACAGAACGTGAACAGGCGGTTTGTTTGGCAGCCATGTGAATATTCATCAGCACCACCTGCCCTTCCTGCACAGCGTTAACAGAAGCCTCGAAGAGCCGGAGACACCACCGTATGTGTGTGTGTGTGTGTGTGGGCTTGTTTTGTAGAGGGTCTGATCTTCCTTCAGAGCGTCCGCAGTGCTCTGAATCTGCCCGAACCTGCGAGCAGACGACCTTTTCCGTGATGGCGGAGTCATCCTTCGCCCTTCGTCTGCAGCTCCCTTTCCATCCAGATGCATCCATCCATCAGGATGAAACAAATGAGTCATTACAGCAGCTTACCGTGCGTCCCGGCAAGGCTAATTCTGCCCTCCTCCTGAAACGTGTGGGAGTTTTTAATATTGTGGAGAGGAGACGAACGTGTCATCCTGGGACCAGTTTGGCTTTTCATCAATCTGGCATTTCCCTTTTTTTAGGGGGTGTTGTTATTTTCTCCCTCTCGCCCACAGCCACAAAGACTCGGAACAAAGCTGTTTTATTGTACTTGAGTTAAAAAATCTGCTCTCGTTTTGTGGAAGTCTCACAGGAAACTTGGACTTCACAGAGGTGGATGTTTTTCCAATAAAAGCTCAGGGAATATTATCACATCTCTTTGTTGTGCTCGCTCAAGTTTTGCCCCTCTTTCATTTACTCTTTTTCATGCAAGCTGGAATCAAAGTTAGACTTTAACTTGAACAGAGGATCACTTTAAAACAACAGTTCCCTATGAGCTGCCAGTGCAGACGTCAGGACACATTCATATTTGTTATTGTTTTTATAGATCCTGAAAAGTGACAAATTAAAAAATGTTCTCAGATGTTTGAATGTCACTAATGTCCACTTCTTTGTGGTTTAGTGTCCTGCTGTTTGTCCACCCAACCCTCAGACTCGTGGATTGAACCTTGGTTGAAACATTAACTGGACACGTGTAAGTCGAACTTCATTTGACAGAAAAAAGAAAATGCTCCAGGTTGCAGTCACAAAAATGACCCATGATCCTCTTTCTTCCATGTTTCCAGCCCTGTAGAACTCAGTGGTGTCCCTATCCAGCCACGCATCTGGACTACAGGGACATCCCAAAGGAGACTGGACCAACTGAACTAAAAAGATGCTCAGAGAAATGCGTTGACCTTCTGAAGGGATTCTCCATCTCTCCATCATCCCCCTCCAACCCAGAGCCCAGTGGCGATGGGCAGGTGTGGGCCACACACCTGTCAGGATGCAGTTGTGCAGCGTGGCCTCCATATCAGACGTGCTTCACTCACATTAAAGTTGATAGTGAGAAAACAAGTCAGTGGATTCATGTTTGCTCCTGTTTGCTCTTCATGCTGCAGAAACCTCTGAGCCGGGAGGTGGAATCGGTTTAAAATATGTTTCAAAGTGAATCTGTCAAACCTTCAGTTCTAACGTCACAGTGAGTTTAACTGAAAACATGTCGACACAACTGGAGAAGATCAGCGACACAAGGAGGAGGAGGAGGAGGAGGAGGAGGAGACGCTTCGCTTCACCTTCCTCTGCGTCGTCTCGCACAGAGAAGGATTACAGCGTCTGATAAAGAATGACTTCCATCTGGACACAGAGAGGACTGTGTGTTTAGGTGTTTGGGGATTCTCTCGCGCTCTAAAACATCTGGAGAAACAATCTGCTGTAAATAAGCAGCGACGACTCGCTGCCACCCGATAAATAAGAAAAGAAGAAGAAGAAGCTGCAGCCTCTTTCTGCTGAATCCACAAGAAAACACACAAACACACGAGCGGCTGCAGTTTGGTTTTTCTGATATGATGAATGTGTACACACGCACACAGAGGTTTGGTGCGTACACCTTTCTGCAAAACAGACGGATTTAGCTCTGAACACGGTGTTTCTTTATTCCACCCACTTTTAGTACGTGTACGTGCGTGAACGCGTTTTCATATTTGTCCGCATCGATGGTCTAGTTTTCTCTGCACAGCTGCCATCGTGAAGTTACACTTAATTTAAATAATTATAGGTTAAAACAAGCTTTTTTATATCTTAGACCACATCATCACATTCAAACTCTGTGACTCAAAGACTCCCATTATGTTAGGCTTTATTTTTCCTGAATAATTCTTTATGTTTGGATTTACCAGAGAATTGCTCACTCATGTTTAGTGAGCATTAAAAACTATTAAAAACACATTAGGCAGCCGGTGGGTGACATCCTTATAATAAATAATTCCCCACATTCTTTAATCACTGGAATTTTGTACATCAGCCGAAAGGAAGCAAAAGTCAAGTGAGCGTGTGTGAGACGATGGAAATGAGGATTCTGAGAAAATATCTTTGTGTGTGTAGGTGTGTGAGCCTGGCCGATGTGTTTTTGACAGTAACAGGTCCACAGCACAGATGAACCAGCTTATCCAGGTCAATGTTCCATGTTGGTTTTGCCTTTGTTGTCCTGTGTAGGTGTTAGTGTGAGCTCAGCATTTAGAAACTATGTTTGTCCTAATTTCTGTATTTGATCGTTAATTAAGCAAATGATGTGGAACTTACCGGGAGATTGTTTAGAAATGAATAAAATCTTTGGATCCATGAATAAAAGCTACACACAAACTTTGTGTAACACAGTAAATCGGTGTGTTGTTGGCAGAAATACAGATATTCTATTTAACTATTTCACTACTCATTTCAGGGACTTGAACACACCATGCTGAGTTTAGGACATCAGACTGCAACCCACACACACACACACACACACACACACACACACACACACACATCCTGCTCGCTAACAGCCTTTAACAAGCACATTTGTGATTCTGATACACAGATATTTCTCAGTGTGTGTTTTAAAGCAACCCACACAGCCGTCCCTTCCCCGGTGGGACTCTCTTGGCATGCTCTCCCATAATTCCTCTTGTCCACACCACAAAGAGTCCTCCCTCAGCAGCCTGCAGTCCATCAGAGAGAAGAGCGCAGAGCCGCCGCCGCCGCCATTACGGCGAATCGCAATGTCCTCGCGGGAGCGTGGAGCCACCGCTCTGCCTCTGAACCCGAACAACCGGAGCTGTTTGTGTTGTTGCTGCTGCTGTTGTTGTGTTTGCGTTCAGATCGACGCTCTGCACAAACAGTGTGTTGGCTGCTTGAGTTGGCAGAGACGCCGGCTGTTAATTATGTTTTCCATGCCAAGCATACAATCACACGGTAATTGGAGTTGGAGCAGAGGATTGTGGGAGTGTATTGAATGATAATGACTGTGTGGTCATCTGCATCATCATCATCGTCAATCTCAGCAGCAGCACGAGGAGCTCCGGCTGATAGCAAGAGGGTGGAAACATACAAGACAAAGAGAAGACGACGGTCAATGTCCAACACTGGTCTGACGCGCCGCTAAAAGCTACGGCCTGTATTCAGTCACCGCCCCTCCACCAATTCTTGTCGCTTCTCGTGAGTTCTCTAAAAGAAAGTTAGCAGTTAAACGATTATAATGAATTATTTATATTAATGTTTGTATTCAGTTGGGTTGTAGCCTTTTAAAAAACACCAATTCCAACGAGCCCAAAGCGCCAAAATGTCTTGGCTGAGCAGAGGAGGCTGCAGAAGCAGAACACTGCAACAATGACATTAGTGCTGGCGAGTTTCAGGGATGTGGACGATGCGAGCACCTGGGAGCTGGAGTTTCAGATGCTAATGTTTGCCTTCTTCTGTAAAATTTGGACGGAAGTCTTTAGGAACATGCTTCATTTTTTAGTGTGACATCCTCATGAAGTCACAAATCTGAAATCTAACTTCATAATCTTTAATAATCTATAGTGTTTAAGCTCATCTGAATATTGAAGCACAGCATCTGTTGCCTTTTCTACCTTTTAGCATCTCATACTTTTTTTAAGTACGATCTATTGTGTGGGCTCTGAATGCAGCAGCAGGTCTTCTTCCCATCATCACCTCGGTGTTCCAGCTGTGGAGGGAGTCACTGGCGGTGGCGCAGGTGAGGGCGGTGGCAGATGGCGACGGCCCTAGAGGGAACCAAACGGCCACTTCGACCGCCGCCCCCACTGAGAGGTGAGAGGTTTCTCTCGCTGAGCACCAGGAGCGAGAATGATGTAGAGGGTGATCCGGGCCCGGCCTCGACATCTATCGGGGCTCGGTGTTAATGAGGGGGAGGAGGGGAACAGGTGAGTGAGAGAGGTTAGGCTCAGTGGGGAGGTGAGAGATATTCGTGATGGTGATAAATAAGAAAACAACAGGAGGTAAAGAGCCCACGGAACAAAGTAATCACGGAGACGAGTTAGAAAAAGATGGAAAAAGAGAAGAAAGATGAAGGTAACAGGACATTTACCCAAGTACTAGTTTGTTCTGCTTGGGAAATAAGTAGGGTACTTCGTTTACAGTCGTTGAACACACGATCAACGTGAATTAAAGTCAAAACCCCTTTGAAATAAGCAGCTGAGCAGCTTCTACTAGATCAGAGAGATCAAACAAGGTTACAGTTTTGTGGCTTAGAAGTTGTTTTTTTGTCTTTCCAATTATTTATATCACAACTCTTCAGATTTCTGTTGTGATCTGTTGTAGCACTCAGTTACCTGTGTATGAAGGAGGAAAAACTAACTGCAGTAACATTTGTTACTCATTTTAAGTCAGACAGAATCGCATTTCAGTCACAGGAGACATTTCAGAATTTTTTTTATACTTTCAGTACATTTTGCTGATAATGCTTTAATATTTAATATTTTTAAACTAAGAACCTTAACATTTCCTCTAGAGGATAAATGGTTCAGTAAAGACAGCAAAGAATGACAAATATTGTGACTATTAATAATTGCTCAGTCCCCTCCTCTTCCTCCTTTACATACACCCTCCAGGTGACATCATCCAGCGACAGCTTCAGCTCCTACACTGATGACAGACTTTACATATTAGGGGCGACTGTGGCGCAGTTGGAAGTCCAGTTGTCCACCAATCAAACAGTTGCTCCTCTGGTCACATGTTGAAGTGTCCTTGAGCGAGACCCCCTGAACCCCGCTTAGTTGCTCCCGGTGAGGGTCGGCCAGCTGCACAGCAGCTCCCCCATCGGTGTATGAATATGTGTGTGATTGTGTGAAGCAGATCTAGTTTCTCAAACTCCTCAAACTGAGCAGCTTTAAATGAAAAACAATCATCCACAAAATCTAGCAATAGCTTTGACACTTGTCACATCATATGGACTCAAAGGTCCATACTGAAGGTGTGAGCTCAGGATGGGCGGCGGTGGGGGGCAGTATTGGTGACTTTCTGTTGAGCCAACTGTAGACACAGCTTCACCTTCCACATCACACTTATGTGTTAATTGTGTGACGGACAACTGGTTTTTTTACCCTTGGGGGACTTGGAGAAGTGAGTTCATAACACGATTTGTACTGGAGCAAAGTTACATATTATAGTCATAGAATGAGTTTCCTGCAAAAAATGTGGACCGTTGAGGAGAAACAGGTGGTTAGTATGAGGTGAAATCAATTGGATGAAGACAGGCTCACTAAACCAGTTGTGGGGCAACTGTGGCGGAGGAGATAGCGCTGTCATCCACCAGCCACGCAGTGGGTTCGATCCTCGGCTCCCCCGGTCACATGTTGAAGTGTCCATGATTGTGATTCTGAACGGGTAAATAAGAAACAGTGTAAAGCACTTTGAATACAGTTAGAAAAGTGATATACAAGTGCAGACTATTTACTTATTGCATAATCTGGAACTGGCAGCTGTGTAAAGAAAAACGGGAAACTTTCCACTTTGTTTGGTTTAGTGTAAGTAATAAAGCTGCATGATGAAGCGCTGACCAAATTACATTGTATTGGCATCTGTGTCTGAAAGAAAAATATGTTTTAATTTAGTTTGGAGGATTTATATGGAAAACATACAGATAAAGATGATACAAAGGATGAAAGATAAATGGAAAATGGACGAACAAATGAAATAAAAACCTGGAAAGAGTTCAGCTAAATAGAATTTATAATTTTAAGAAAAGACTAAAAAGGCTTCCTGTGGTGGAAGTTATAATCTCGCATGCCTGCATCCCTTCAGTAGCTTCAGCTCTACCATAATGCCTCACCTGACACAACATTACAGATGCATTATGGGATATGAGGGATGAGGGCAAGGATACGCAGAGCTTCATGAATAAACAATCAAACATGAGACGACCAAACTCAGGCATCAGGAGACAAGGAGAATTATCAATATTACATCATCTGCGTGGAGAAAACTTTACCTTTACTGCTTTGTATTATTCTTTGTTTTAGGGAAATTTAGCAAAGTTTGTACCAAAAAAATTAAAGTAGAGGGAAACAGTTTCTCCTGTGTCCACACCTCTTCTGTGAGATTCAGTCAAACATGCAAAGTTAAGGAAATACTCTTCAAATAGTCTTTTTCACCAGTATCTTATTTCTCCGGTATTTACACAAAAGTCTATTTATAAATGATTAAATTAACTGTGTTGACTGTCTTTTGGTAAATGCCTGCTTATATTGCACTTTTGTCCAAAGCGCTTTACAATGACGCTTCTCATGCACCCATTCACACACCAGTGGCGATGGGTGCCGTGCAGGATGCTCATCGGACCCACTGGGAGCAACCTGAGATTCAGTGTCTTGCTCAAGTCACCGACCCTGTGGTTCGTGGACGACTGCCTTACCAGCTGAGCTACAGCGGAGAAAAGAACAAAAGCGTCATCGTCTTCCTTACAAAACACTTCCTGTGCTGGTTTGAACCAATTTAATAAACAATTTCTAGTGTTTGTGCAGTTATATAAGTTATTGTACTAAAAAATAAATTGATGAAAATTGTTAAAGGGCATTTTGAGAAATGGAAACCAGAAAGAATAGCAAAGCAGAAACATTTGCAGCTACTGTACATTTCAGGAAACTCTATTGTTTCTCCGTGGTATTAACAGCCCTCAGTCCCACAAACGTTACGAAGCCGTGAAGTTATTAAGTTTTTAATCAGGTCAGAGTTGGTTTGTCTCGCTCTAATTACAGTCCTGTGATCCTCGCTGTCCTGTGGGACGATGCGGTGTCATCTCGCCACGTGTCACGCTGCAAACAGGATGATGCTGAGCTCTTTTCACGGCAGCCGTTTGCTGAGTCTGAGATGAAGACCGACTGCACAGCAACCAAAACCTTCTGCTCTGATAATTGACTTTGTTAATAAAGATTAAGAACAAATCCTCGAGTTGTTCGACACTGATAGAACATGTAGCCGTGAAGGTGATCACATAAATCACAGGAGGAAACAGTGTTGAACTTTAGGAAACAATAAAACCTTCAGGAGTTTTGTCGAACAGAAAATATATGATTCAATATTTAACTGCATTATTTTCCACATGCTTATACAATATGTGCAGTGAATTGGATAAAATTACTCCTGAGACCGTCGTGTATGTCTCCTCACTACTCCATCATTCATGATGACTGCAGGGTGACTGGTAGGGTACACTGACCTTTGACCTTCACAGTTTATGATTATTTAAGAGTTCACAGTTCACTAACTCCTTAAACATGTACAGCAGCACTTTCTATACTGCATATTACCTGGAATCACTTTTATGTTTTTATTAAAGGTAACTCAAACTGACTATCATTTAGTGGCAATACAGCACAAATGTAAAAAATTGTTATTTACAGTCGGAATCATGTAGTAGTGGGGATGGATGTGCATGCATATCACTTATTTCCATACGTGAACATGAGTGAGTGTGGTACATGAGTTCTACACTATAATTTAGTTATTGCAGCATCATTTTAATACAGTGCTCAAGTAAATAAATAATTACTTTACATCAGTGATGTCATATAAAAGAGTGGCTCATTTTCTTCTTTTGATAAATCAATTTCAGCTCTACGGTAACCATCACCAGTATTAAGTAAAATTCTACACATTCAGTGTGTGTAATAGTGTATGTACAGCATAAGTAAAATGTGTTTAAATAAATGAAGTAAATCTCTATCATTGAGATTAATGATATAATGATGATGATGTTAATGACCCATAATGACATCCTATATCTCTGTTTGTTCAAGATTTTTTTTATGCTCTAATGTAAAAGGAGGTAAAAGCACATGAATTTGATCCGAAATATTTATTTATGTTTAACATGAAGTTTGTCCCTTAGTGTTGCACTTTAGAAAAAACATGAGGCCTTGAATTTGTAGATTTACAGCAGTTTGAATGAGGATGTACAGAGAGAATACTCATCCAAACATTCTGAAGAATTATTCAGGAATGTTTTAATGCATTTATGTATAAGACAAAGTAAGACGAACTACGGTGACGAGAAACAGGCGAACTGCACAGTGATTTAAGGCAGCAAGAGTGCGAGAATGTGTTAATTTTAAATAACAATAAAAAATGGATTAATATAAAAATAAAACATGAAAATGTATAAATTTGATTTAACTACTAACTACAAATATGTCACAAATAAAGATAGAGGTAACTTACAATAAACAATAAAGATATATGGATGTCATGAATCAATAACAAACAGACTCTTCTGTTTAAAATCATCAAATCTTAACTAAAACAAAAGACATTATGACATTCGCTGAGATTTTGGATGCTTACTTTACTTCCCAAACCTCAAACCTTAAACCGCAGTCTATAAGTTATACCATGGGTCCTTTTAGTATGTAGCACATATTTTGAGCTGTGGTCATGCAGATGTTAATATGATTTTTCATTTTTTAATTTTTTTACATATTTATTTATTTATTGAGTGTTTCAAAAGCTGCTGGTGTGATTGTCTGTTTTATGATTGAACTGTCGTGATTCAGGTTAGACACCACTTTAGCCTGAGTGCTCGTTACAATCAACTTCACTAATGAATATTTTACTTTGACTCTGCAGCATTATCTTTCAGACGGAGACGTGAGTGACGTGAGCTACTCTAACATTTTAATGACAAAACACGCTGCGGTTCAGACAAAACACTCCACTTAAACATTAATGCTGCTTTACATGTATATCCAGGAAAAATCCAGAGGAGTGGAGGGAAATGGGGCAGAAATGTGAAGGAGGAGCTCATCATGTTTGAAAGACTTAAGTGCATGGATGAGCATTGTCCCAACAAAACATCCATTCATAATTCAGAAACATCCATTGCTCTTCTCAGGGTGTATGAGCCCAACTGTGATCTGGGATTTAATCTGAAGTTTGGTGGAAGGAGTCAGTGCAGGACAAAATCTGAAAGTCTGATTCGATCCCTTTGAACCAGCAAAAGAAATCCCAAACTGCTCCATCTCACCGCGGAGCTGGAGACACCTGAAGTGAGTCAGTAAAGTGCTGTTAATAAATGCTTTCAGATATGACTCACATTAACTCAGCAGCAGCAGCAGGATCTTAATTATCCCCTCAGGACAACATGTTGGACACCCATCAGTTGATTAAACACAGAAACTTCTTTTAATCACTTGGTGGACGAGTGACTGAATTCATATCAGACATAATCAGACTGGAGGTTTGTCCTGTTTGGATCAGTCCTTCCCAGTGTCCACTCATCTTTTCAATATGTTTGTGCTCGTGGGACTGAATGGAAACTTTTTCAGGACTTTTTCAATGTAGTTTGTCTGCCCAAGCCCAAACCTTTTCTTTCTCCTTTTTCCGGTGCTTCGTGTTATGAATTAAACACAAATCTGCACTTTATTTCTCCACCTGCTACTAACACAACATAAAGACCCCACTGCTGTGGGTGAGTGAGTGCTAATAAGCCTGAAAATATCAAACTAAAAGAAGAAATAAATCAATAAATGTCAGGTTAAAATATGGACTAATGGTGGGCTGTCTTCAAACCAGTCGAGTTACAATCATCAATGCACTTACTGTAATAAAACCCCTTTAACTCTACCATGGAAAACCAACATATGTGGTAACTAAACATTTTTTACCAGTAAATTGTTAATGCATAAATACATGTTTAAAAAAATTTTTTGTTAGCTAATGTCAGTCAACCAGCAAACTAACATAAGCCAACGGAGCAAAAAGCTAATGTAACGTGACTTTAAAAACAAATAATTAGGTCATTGTCATAAGAAAACCTTAGGAAGACCGAACCGTCAAGACAATCAGCTAACATAGCACACACAGGAGCAAATGTATTTCATTCAATAATTAGAATGATTCGATTTTTGTAATGTTCAAAAATGGCTCCAGTTCAAAAAATGTGTTAACAAAACAAAACATAAAGATGATTAAGTGTGAGCACATGTTTGAAATGATCACAATCACCAAAAACACAGTGTTCAAAATTGGACAGCATTTATTTTTCATCATAAAATAGGTGAGTGCATCTGCATTATCATTGTTTGCAGAAAGGCGCTGTGACTCTGCAGCAACAGACAACAGGTGTTTGAATCCAGGTAAGTGTGTGTCACCAGCACCTCCACCTGTTGAAAGGTGAACCCGAACAGTGTCCACGTTCTTCACGCTCGGAACAGGAAAACATGCTGCTCTCAGAGATACAGTCAAGTCCAGTTGGTTTCGAGGAAACCAGATTCAGCTTCAGTGTGTGTGTGAAGGTGCTGCTGCTCTTCACTGAGAAACACGGAGAACACGGGTCCTCTGCATGTGTGGCGAAATGTGTTTAAGGTGAGATTCCCAGGTTCTCAGTCTTAGTGATTTTCTGTTTACTTGATTTTGTTCTTACGATCATTATTGACAGATGGAAAGATTTATATGATTTTGTTCTTAACATGTTTAGTTTTCAAATTATTTAAAGTAAAGATTGGATTAATTATTTTCTAAATTTGTGCATTTTGACACACACAAGTGGAAAACTCTAAACTGCATGTTCAGCCAGCTCATAGAGGCCATGGAAGAGACACATAAATAAATCACTGTATCAATCAAACATTTCTGCATGTTTCACATTCACTGTGTGCTACATGTTAACTCAGCACAGTGATGCAAAGTACATATCTGAGGTTTGGCCATCAAAGAACACCGACACATAACCCACAGCATCTGGGCTACTTCACTACAGGCTCTGTGGTACTAGTACCACATCTTTTTGTGCCATATAGTGGTACCAGACCTGCATGGCTTTTTGGCACATTTACCTGTACATGTAATAAAAGTCCTTAGCGTATGCAGTGTTGCACCACAGATTGTATGGTAAAGTACACGATACAGGGAGTATAGAACACGTGGTAACAAATTGTGCGGTGAAATCCTCTGGTAAATGCCCTAAAACAATGTCTGTGCCAAAACATGAACCCCGCAGCTGGACCACAAGTATCTGTGCTACAGCATCCGCTGCAGCATTTGTATAAATCTTCACAACATCATTTCCTCAGGGGTTAATAGAGTATGTGTTTCATTTACACAGCATGCAGAACATTTACAGTTTACATCTTGTACATTTTTTCTTGTCTCTGATGAAACATTGTTTTGACAAGTTCCCATTTAAAATTACTTTGCACAAAAACATTGTATATACAATATGAAAAGACTAAAACACTATAGGAAACACAGTGAAATTAAAATACAGTGATAAATATGCAAAATTGAAACATTTTTTTTTATTTGGCATGATATGCTGTAAAAACGTTTAAACCTAAAATTAGGAGAAAAACTCACAGTTATGAAAAATCTAACCAGCTAAATCTGATACAAAGGTAAGCACATTTGTTCATGGCCACACATGCAGCAATAATGTACAGAAAAACCAAAAAATGAACATAAAATTTAAACATCTCTGTAGAGGAGCAGCCCACAGTGATCAGATAATATTTTTTTTTATATCTTATTATTAACTTTTTTTTAATTTTTTGTAAAATGTTTTTTTTCAATGAACATATTTTCTCTCCAGTGTTTTATTTAGGAATCTATTCCATTTAACTCCATTCATTCCAGGTTGTTTTTAAGAACACTTGCTTTATTGTAAGTTTACATTTTACACAAATTTTATTCTAAAACGTATTGCTTTTTCATTTTATTGACTCTGACTAAAATAATTTTTTTCACTTTATGTCATTGTCTCACTTGTTTGCCGACCCCAGTATGAAATTGTGTGTGAAATATATAGTTCAAATAAAGGTTACTGTTAATATTTTATTTTTATATAATTTCTATATCATTATATAGTCTTCACGTCATTTGTTAAAAAAACACATTCCCTGAAAATGTAATGTGCTTCATAAACACATTTTAAAGAAAGATCAGTTTTTATAGGTTTGTAGTGATTTACCTGAACATTTTCTCTGTGTGTCATTTTGATTTTGTAGAAATATTAGCTCAGTATATTTAAATATGACAATCACATAATAATCATCTTTGTCCTGTTTCACAACACAATCTGAATCTGGTATGATCTGCATTTAGCTGATGTTCTCGTCAAATATCATTAAGCATACTTAGGTTAGTGGACAGAGCTAAAGGGAAACGTATTGGAGCTGCTTAGTGTTTAACATATGGTCTGTGGCTCCACCTGCTGTGGATACATATTCAGTATTATAATAGAATTGTTATTAATGCTGCAACTTCTTGGATTGGATTTATTCCAGAAGAAGCAAAAAATATTTGTGCAAATTATGAAACAATGTAACATTGCAATTTTACATTTTATTGCATTGCTTTCATCGCTCATATTTTATGTCTAACAATTGTAACAATCAATTTCCCCATGATGTTTTTTTGTGCATTATACTAACTTTTATTATTGGGTTACATGCTTGTTTGTTTCATTTCTCTAAATTTATTTTTGTATAAAATTGTATTAAGGTTAAACCTAGGCAGATGACTTTTTGTCCACTATCATGGGGCAACACCTTCCTTAACATTCTCAGGTTTTTAAAGGTCTTTTTGTTCAATAACTAACCATGTTTTCACTAAAAGATTAGACTTTTTTCCTTACATTTATAAATGATATAGGTGTATCACACTATAATAGAGAACGTAGGTTCAGTAAAACTGGAAAAATCACCAAACAAAAAGAAAGATTTCCCTGTTTACTTTAACACCTTCATTAAGATTTTGAGTTAAACCAAAGATGATTTATTTTTATTTTATGAAACACAGTCACATTAAAACATTTGTAAACTTTTAATGTTTAATTTTTGAATTCAGTCAGCATGTTATTTTTGTCTTTTTTATCCTTTCTAATTTAAATAGTCTCTCTGTTTAATTTAAATTACACTTTTCTTTTCATTTCTTAACAAGAAGTGATGATGGACAGAAAATAATAAGTGGATTTTTTAAGCCTAAAACACCTTTTGGTGGTTGTAAATGACCTAAGAAATTCTCACAGGCCTGAACTGATTTATTTTGCAGCTTAAAGGAAACATATGCTTTACGCTCAGCTTTAAACACTCCCATATACAACAGAACAGACCCCTGATGTGTGGAATAACGTTATCATATTCAGTTTGGTGACTGAACTATGGTGTTTCGTTCAAATTTCTCTAATGTTTTATGTTTGTATCCTTTTAGCGATTTTATTATATGTGATTTCATTTAAGTACTACAGCTTTAATAAAAAGCAACAAAAATGTGAAAGACATTAGTTAACTTACGCTCAAAAAACAGTGAATAATTGTGTGAGGGAAAGCTCCTCATTACAGAAGTAATGTCAAAAAAATATAAAGAAATAATTAGGTATCAATATTCAAAGGGAAGCTGCTAGCTATTCTGCTAGCATTAGATTTGGTAGAAGATGCAAAACCAGTCAAACCAGTATTAAGTTCTGATTACGCCTGTGCAATGTCAAAGAAACAAACAGAACCACTACCTCAGGAACAGGGAGGGGGTGAGTCAGGTACAAACAGCTCTGCAAAAAGAAAAATTATGTAGATGTGGAAATGTATTTTATTTTATTTTTTACTTTTTTTAATTACTTTTTTTATTATACATGTTATTAATTACCACGGGGGCAGGTAAAAGTATATTAAAATGAGGAATAAATGACAGGAAGAGTGGAAGAGAGAGAACAAATGTGAAATTAGAAATTGCTAAACATTTTCTCTACAATGCCTCAGAGGTTGTAATAAGCCGGAAACAGAAGAAGTATGAGGAAACACAGGCGTTTCTAAGGAGCCGCTCCACGGTCTGCGTCTCCATCCGGTAGGTGGCGCCAACGCACATGAGGTGTTTGCAAACTGCAAAAAACAAAACAGGCGAAGAAGAAAAGGGGGCGAGAAGTGAAGAAGCAGCTCCTCAGTTAGCTTTGGGTCAGTCAGTCCACCTTTTCTATTCATCTTTTTTAATAACGTGTTTAACCCGAGAACTGTCTTCATACGGTCTCATTAAGACACTGTGTGCTTAGTCTGTCACTCTTTAGTTTACCTGAGTTAAGGCCGCTGCCGAAAATAGGTTGCTGTTAGCTCGTCAAGCTAAGGCTGTTAGCCGAAGCCTACGTTTGTCACCGTTTTAATGGGAAACAGACAGGAGGCGGTTCGCTGTCATTTGTGTCTCCAACTGATCATCACAAAATCTTTCTGTTCTCATTTCTAGTTTCAGTTTATTTACTTGTTTTTGCTCGTTGTGTAACGTTGTTTTACGGTTTTGCAGCGACTGTCAGCGGTAACGTCACATTTAAAGTAAATAGCGCATTTTATATTTGGAATTTTCTGTTGATTTATACAAAGGTCCTTACATCTTCTACGCTGTATATGCATTGTCCTTTTCTCTTTAGAAAAGGTTAATAAACGACAAAACAACTGGGAGACAACTGTGTCTGCTGAGCTCACTACGGTCTCAGCTGACAGGTCAAATGATAAATAGGGTTTGTTTCACGTGAAAAAATAGTTAGAAGAGTTAAAGTGGCGGTATTGGGTCAAAAAAAACCATTGAGCCTTCAATATGTGTTCATCATGTTGAGCTGATCATCTTAAACGTGGTCCCGATGCAGGCTCATAGTCTGTCATTTTCCACGTTGAAAATAAAATGTGGTTCCAACTTCTGAAATGTGACAGTATATAGTGTTACAGTAATTTGAGCCCAACCAGTTCTAAAATATAGTTTTTATTTATTACACTGTATTAATTTGTATTATTGTATGTACAATTTAGAACTTATATTTATGATATTCCTGTAAATTCATCATTATCAACAAGTACCACTAAGAATGGTACCGAACAGAATGTACCAACTTCAACAGTTCAGTTTTGGCATTATTCGATTTGTTTTTTAAATGTTTTATAATTTGATTACTGCACTGCTGCAATGTATATTTTTTATTCTTATACTGTTCTTCTTGTTGAACTGTGTAGCAGTGAAATAACTGCTATGGTAACAACGCTGGGTATGTTTTTTTTGGGGGTGGGTGGGTTTTGTGTTTTCAGGACATAACTGAGGCTGAAACTGTTCATTCTTCTTTTCAACATGCCACAGATGTTCCAGAGATCTTCACAGTATCGCCTTGCACAGATAGCACCCAGGTTCTCAAAGACCTGATCAAACCGTGTTCCTTGGCGTGTTCCTTAATGTTTCCAGTTGAAATATTCGTTCTCTATATTTTTTCTCTGCAAGTCACTGTTTACATCTCCTGTCTTCCCTGACACCTTCTGTCTGCAGGAAACGCCCTGGGCGTTTCTCCACAGCTCCCTTCCATCATGTCTAACAACTACCCATACAGACGACCATCTGATACCGACCTCAGATCTGAAGCTGGACCTTACCGCTCCACAGACCGCCGTCACGCCTCTCCAGATCACGACTTTTACAGGCCGCCTCAGAAGTCCTTTTCTTCAGGCTCTCTGTCCTCTTCATCCTCAAGGGGATTGACATCAGCTCAATGCTCTCAAGACGGTGCACTCAGCATCCTGAGCAGCTGCGGTCTGGAGCCCAGTGACCTGGCCCTGCTGGCTGAGCTGCCTGAAGATGTTCTTACAGTAGAGTCCCTGCCTCACGTCCTTGCACAGATCAAAGGAAAGAGAGGAACCATCAGATCTTTCCCTACCAACAGCCTTTCTGCTCCATCTTCCTCCTCCTCTTCTTCCTCTTATCATCGACCCCATGCTAGTTCCTCCACCAGTGACTGGGGTTATCTCAGTAGCCACCCTGTCCAGTACTCGCCAGACCAGGTTACACACGGTCCTCTTCTGTCAGATCAGGATTGCTGGGGAAATCCCAGAACCAGCAGCTCTGTCAGAGCACAATCAACACCATCATCAACAACAAGATATGTTGTGGACTTCAAACAAAGTCCAGGACCCCCTGAGTATGGTAAGATGGTCCGAGCCACTGGTCCAGTTTCTTCACAGGAACTGCACTCTTTCAATTCAACAGGGCAAAAAAAAAGGACTTATCCTGCCCAGTTTTCTGAGCGCAGATCAGCTGATTATGGGACCGCCTCTACTCCTGATGAGTATCGTCCTAAACCTCGGGTGGGTCACCGGGAGTCTCAGACCTCTTCCATCAGGAGCCGCAGCCGGGAAGCTGCAGCCGCCTCAATACCATCAGAGAAAAAAGCTCTGGATTTCCATGGGACATGTCCGAAAGTGTTCCCGTATTCGTGTTCTCTGTGTGATATCACTGTGCTGTCAGAGAAGGTAAGTACACCTGTCCTCCTCTGTGATTGTCTACAGAGTTTGATTGAGGTGTGGGGTGGGGTCTTCATTGGAGTTGTTAGGGCCTGTATTCAGCTTTTGCAGAGAGATGATGCAGCGCTGGAATGGAAGCTGTTGCAGTGGTGAGGTACAAACAGAGCACACAGATGTAACAGAGTCATTGTTGTTTCTGTGTTTCAGGTTTGGATTAAACACATCAATGGTACTCAACATGCAGAGGGACAGCTCACCCTGCTGCAGCAGTAAGTTTCACACAGAGGTGGTACTTGGCCGTCATTTGTTTAACAGTTTTCCAACAGTTTCGACTTTAATCATAGCCTTTTCCTCCCTGCTGCTGTCGGACTTTACAATCAGAGCTGCTCCCGGTGAACCACTATCACTGTTAGTCACTGTAAACTGTTTTTTAAACTGTGCAACACAAATTACCTGTGGTGAAATTGCTCGTAGGACTGTGTACATGTACAGTATGACTGTGACATACTTTTATTCTTATATTTTTTTCATTTTATATTGTATACATTAAACATTGCATTGAGAACAGGGTGATGAATAGTCCCTGTGGTCACAAGGAACCCCTGGGTGTTGGCTAGGAAACTAAGGGCCAAATAAATCTGTGTCTGCGGCTCATCTGACCCAATAAGAGCAACTTGGGGTTGAGTGTCTTCCCCAAGGACACTTTGACACTTAGCTAGGAAGGACCAGGAATTGAAACCACTGACCCTGTGATCCATGGACATCTGCCTTACTAACTGAACTACAGTTAAAAAAAAAAGGCCAGGAAGCACCTTTGTACTTTGCGATGGTGTTGAATAGAAATCAAAAAGCAGGAAAACTGTGTTTTATTATAAACAATATAACTTATAACTTGTATCTGCTGTCCAGGTTTCCTAACTGGGACTGTCGCTTGGAATCAGTCAGCAGGTGAGTGTGATAAATAACCAAATACATCATCTCACTGCAGGACTTATTTTACTCATTTTTTGGAATTTGTACTTTCACCTCCCTAAAGGAGCTGAATAATTCCTTTATTTCTGACAATATGTTTTTCCTTGATTATGTCTGATAAAATCTTTGTCATTTCAGGGCCAACAACCAGTCAGAGAACTGGAAGGGTGAAGAAAAAACATCCCGTTCGTCACAGACAGCCAACCAGAACCATAGTAAATATATCTTATTTTTGTTTATCAGTGCTGTTCATAACACAATCCTTATTTCTAGATTAACTATTTTTTTGTTTTCAATAGAGCCACAGCCAAATGTAAAGCCAGAAAAGAAGGTAAGGACAGTGTCATATTAGTTAAAAAAAAATATGTTTCAGCATTAGATGCTTTTCTAATAAATATGTTTTTCCTTCAGGCTTCGGAAAAAAGTAAAGTGGTGTGTGTAAGGTTTCCACCTCAGTCTGTGGATGAGACATATCTGCGGAAACTGACTGAGCCATTTGGAAAGATTGTCAAGATCCTCATGTTTCCATCTTTAGTGAGTGTGCAGTGCTTACAGAACTTAATGACATTCTACAACATATCAATCCTGTGCAGTATTGTGTCTTTTCCTTGCCATTATTTTGCCTCTTCCGTAAGCTTTAAATATTTTTGGGACGTAGAATAAATTCCGTCCTTGGTTTAGAAGATGATAGCTACTATTTACTATTTTCAATTTTTTGAAAGGGACAAAGTGAAGATACAATTAAAAATATTTATTTATTAAACTCTGTGCACAACCTCTGTTTAGCCTTCATCCTGTTGATGATAAAATGGTTTGAACTCTGCAGGCGTTTGTAGAGCTGGGCTCTATCGACCAGGCAAAGGATTTGGTGAAGTTTCACATTAACTATCCTCCAACTGTGAATGGAGAAAAGATCCAGTTCAGGATCTCCAACACATTCAACTTTCTCCAGGTGAATTAATCATGTTTTTGGAAAAATATTATTCATGTTTGTCAGTCAGAGTTCAAGTACAGAAGTGCTGCCAACACATCCTCAGCATAATGTCAGCAAAAAAGTATCACATGACGTATCATACACGGACTGCGGTGGTATTCTGGAGAGTTAATCTGCATGAGTTCAATGTGGCATTTTTGTTTTTTCAATTAACAAATCTATAAGTGAGCTTTGCCGCTTTGCCACTTTCCTGACCAAGCCCCAGACTTTATGGATGATGATGATGATGTCAGACTGGCAGAGGGAGAGGCTAATGGGGAGCTTGTGGTCCAGCTGCTGTCAGAAAGTTCGTTGGCACTTGCTGAATATTTGGTACATACAGCTCTCATTTTGGTGCAATTAGCCAGCAAGCTTGCCGTGTCAACGCCTAATGATGGTGAATTAAAGATTGCAAGGAGAAATTATTTCAGATCCAATAATCTCATCGTATCTTTTCTTTCGATAAGTTGGTGCCATATTAGTATTAAAGTTTGATACTAGTGCTCATTCGGCCTGATAGACAACTCTAAGAAAGTTTTCTTAGAGTGGTGGTTCCACAATTCTGCATTTCTTAGTCTTTGAGTTTTACAAAAGGTTTATCGCACAAATAATACATTTTAAATAGGCAACGCTTCCTGCAAGTTTCAATGTTCTCATTTTTCATATTTGTGAGCTCTTTAACATTTGTTTCCTGCACTCTCTGATCTAGGGGGCACAGTGTCAATGTAATTTGAATACAATGTGTCCCTCTGTAGAGTTCTCAGGTGGTGAGCTTCACTCCAGTTCCAAAAGATGAGGATGGCAAGTCCGATTTGATCAGCACTGTCAAACGCTTCGGCCCACTGCTCTACACCCTGTTCCTGCCGTCTATGGTGAGATACATGTCCTACTGAGACACCTCAGTATGAGCAGCTTGTGGATAGTGATACAGGACATTGCTGTTTCTGACTTGTTAGGATATTTTCAGCCCAACCACCTGGCAGCTTTGAGTGGACATTCAAGGTTAAAAGATAGAGGTGCTGAAATTTCCACGTTCAGCCAATGAAGCTTATTTATATTTTTTTCCTAAATGTACCTGTTAAACAGACTAGACAGATGGACAGACTGTTAGTCTGTATACAAGTCGAGCTAACAATACTGTTTAATTGTGTTTGATTCACACAGTGTACACCAGAACCCCCGCTCTACTGTAAAAATGAAATTATTTGGTTTATATAAATTTGGACAACACAAAATATTGAAAGAATATTTAATTTCAGAGACAGGTTTTTCAACATAGATGTAAAAATATTAATTGAATCAAAAGTTAAGCAGCACTGATTCAAATGGAAAATAAAGCGAATGTTGGAGAGAACACACAGTTTCTGTTGCTTAAATAAATAGTGCCAGATTTCCAGGTCTGGGAGATGTTCAGCTGAAGGTGCCCGGAAGGATCCTAATGCATCAACAACTTTGAATGGCTGTGTTTAACATGAAGGACAATTAACTCTACTCCAAGCCTGCTCCAGATTTTTGAACTCTATACCTTATTTGTAAGGCTGAGGCATCATAGAAAGGAATGCTCATGTTAGCTCCTTGTATTCTCAAATTTTCTGACATTTGTTCGAGCACAGCTGAATGTTCACGATTAATGGTTGAGGGTTGGAACGTTGACTGCAAAACAACACAGCGACCCAACTGACAATGTCCCGCTTAATTTTACCCGCACTGGTAATCAAACTCACGTGGGGCATCAATTCAATTCCAACCTAGCAAGAGCAATCCAGTTTTCCAACGGTTTCTAACAGGTCTAAGGTTTGGGAGTGCTCACATTCACCCAAGCTGCTTGACAATGACCTGAAAACTGTTCAAATGCTGAAGGTCACACTGTAATGAAGCCAAAAGAGGCACTTAAAAACTGAGCAGAGGAAATAAAAAAATATCCTCCTTGTCTTTTAATTTGTTTTTTGTTGTTGTTTTTTTTTTGTAACATTAGCTGTGTTTATGTTTCAGGCATTTGTAGAGATGAAAAATGCTTCTGATGCTCAAAAGCTCATTGATTATTATTCTTGTAACGTGCTGAGGATCAACAATGACTACATCAAAGTTGCCTTCTCTGGAGAATACAAGACCCTCATGTGAGTTCAACAGACCTGATAAGCATATTTCAGCTCATTATAGTCAATGGAGTATTGATCATTTGTAATGTTTCTCTTGTAGGCGGGTTCCATCAGCAAGGAAATATGAAGAGGAACCTGTTTGCACCAAGAGAACGAGAAGTTTAAGTGAAGAGAAGGACGAGTCAAAGAGGAGAAGAAGTGGCAACAAAGAACAAGATCAGGGAAACAGAAAGTCCAGCAGAGAGAAGAGGTCCAGATCAAGAGAAACGACTAGCAGAGAGAAAAGGACCAATACCAGGTCGAAGTCCAGAGATAACTCTAGAGATGAGTCCAACAAAGAGAGGAACACTAGGTCCAGATCTAGAGATGAAATCAGTGAAAAGTCTAGAAGAGGAACCAGAAGTAGGTTACAGTCTAGAGAGAAGTCCAGCAGAGAAAGTAAGACCAGGTCCAGGTCCAGGTCCAGAGATAAATCTAACAGCAGATCCTCCAGGCAGAACAGCTCCAGTGAAAAGAAGGTGAAAGAAAAAACACCAGGTAAGAAAAGATGATTGAATAAGTACTAGAGGGGAAACCTGCACATGTCAAATAATGGTAGCTCTGCTCACTTGGGATTCATGTTAGAAAATGGTTATGAATCCATGTGAAAGTCATATTGGTTTTCTTTGTCTGCCATATTAAAAAAGATTTCATTTAGGGAATGATGCAAACAAACAGTGAGACTGCAAATAACTTTCATAATGAGTTGCATTATCAGTATGGTTTTACTTTCTTTGTTGAGCAGCAGATAAACTGGGTTTGTCAAATAACTTTTTTACATTGATATTTTTCTGATTTAGTTTGTTTTCTGTTCCAAAATGTTGTGTGTTTTTCTATTGTCAGTCTTTAACTCTGTAAACCTTATACAGGCAGTAATAAAAGTTGATTTTCAGTCTCACTGAAGATTGACTAGTTAAAATTACTTAATTTGGACAATTAGGTAATATTGTTAACAGTTATTATTGTTGTTAAATACTGTCGAGCATTTGAAATCATAATCCCTCATGACTATTGCCTTCCATCCTCAGAAACTGAATCCAGGACTGAACCACCGTCTTCTCTTGGAGAAGCTGCAGAGAAACCACAAATTGATGAGAAAGCAGGGTGAGTAACTCTTTTCAAAGAGAAATCCTGTTACTGTCGTTATGTTGAGTCTTCATTAAGAAGGTTTGCTCATTTACACTAAATTATTAAGATGGTGCCGATGAGTTTTGCAGCCGTCCTACCTGCTCCGACACTTTCTATGTACACACTTCTTCTTGCTTATATTTTTCATTTATGTTATGTGTTTTGTTTTGTTTTTTTTCCTGTTTTTGATTCCGTTTCTGTTCTTATCCTACCGTGTAAATGGATGCAGGTACACTCGCGTATTTCCCTGTACGTTGTAATATCTATAACCGTGACATGTGTGAAATGTGACAAATAAAACGTATCTTATCCAAACTGAACCAAACTGCCAAGTGCGAGCAGTGAGAGTGACTCAGGCAGGCAACTTTTTTACTGTGTCATTAAATGCAAATTCAACACAGTGAGTAAAAGACAGTAAGCACCTGTCAAACACAAATGCTAATATCTGCTCCTCCAGCAGTAATCTGGTGTCTTTGTTAACCAAAGACAAATTGTATGAGGTAAGAGTGCGTACAGCCATTTATGTGCACAGAGAATCCATCTCTCAACAGAGAAGAAGGCCTCAGACACAATCTTTGCCCTATTTATGAAGTGTATGAATTGCATAATATCAACTGAAGTGCTTCTATTACTGCTTGTATACCACGGTGTGCGTCTGTGTCCCTACAAAATGTGAACCTTTGTTAACTGCGAGCATTACAACATTTCGTTCGCTTGAGTTGGAGCTGTGAAAAATATGTACCATCCTCTTTTAAACATCACAGCATCATTGCTAAGTTAATGCTAACTTGGCTTCATTTAGGAAATCTGCCAGACGCCTTATTCTTTTAGCTTGATTTCCATGTCTGGTAGTGTTAAAGGAAATACATTCAATATTTGTCCTGATGATATCTGTTTCTGTAACTTTTGAAGCTTCGTGTGACACCATTTGCATTTACCACACTCCTTTATGAAAACAAAATATTTTTGTATTAACTGGTTTGCTTTTTCAGGGAGTCTTATCTGACCTGAATTGAGCACGTATTAATTTAAAGAAATTACACTGTGTGACAGTTCATAATTGCTATTGTTGTTGAAGACATAATTAGTGCCTGGTCATAACAGTGTGTTGGCAAATATTCTTTAAATTTTCCCCGTTAGGAAAGGCTTAGTAGAGTTTTTATTTTTGTTTTGTAGTTGTTCAGTCCTGTATTGTGGTTCAGCTGAGTTTGTGTAAAACATCTTCTGAATGAAACAACAACCACAGAGAGTTGATTAAAATATGAAAATCTGTAACTTATCTGCCGTAGGTTGTCTGCAGAAGAGAGCGACATCGAGGGAATGGAGGTGATTGGGGAGGATGGAGAGAACGTGGAGGAAGATGATGTGGAAATTGAGGATGATACTGATGGAGAAGAGGAGGAAGGAACTGAGGAAAACAACAGTCAGGCTGAGAGAAGGGAAGAAGGTAAAAATAGGTGACTGAAAAAGTTATTTTTGCATGTGAAAACAAAAGACATTACTAAGAAATAGTTTTGACTTCTGTTTTCAGATAATGAGAAGTTGAAGTATAGAAAAAAGGAAGAGAAGCTTTGTGAAATGAAGCGGGAGGAAGATTCAGAAACCAGAGGAGAAACCGTAGAAGCTACAGAGCATCAGCTAGAGTACGACAAGGTAAAGACAGAATTTAAACTCCACTTAGCCAAGCCCAGTCTCTGCTGTGATATCTCTCTTTGACTCTTCAGTCAGACACCACTAAGTATGTTTGAGACACATCCAGTGTTGCTGCAATAACCAATCACCTGTACAATTTTCATGTAGTTAATTACAATATCATACCAGTTCAAAAACACTAGATCTGCAAAAATGATGCACAGGACAATTTAAAAAGTTTGTCATTTTGTCATCTGTCAACTTGTATAAGATTTGAAAGTCACTAGTTCAAGTAACTACAAAAAAGTAATTACGGATGCATTTCTGTTCAATAGTTTTTTCCCCACCTGTATTTAAATGTTGAATACTATTGAGAAATGAAGGAAAGACTCATGAAGCTGATGTGTTTGATGTTACAAGTCAATAATTTCTTCTAAATTCAGTTCTGATGTTGATCTCAAACAGGAGCCAGATTTCCCAATTGATCTGGAGAACTGCATCACTCTGGATGAACTGGAAGAAGACCAGTCTGATGGTGGAGGTACAAGGACAGGGTGTCTGGAAAGTCACCTACATTGTGTAGACCTGTGATATTTTTGTGTTAAACCAGAATTAATCAGAACATTTGAGAACACACAAGAAGCTGTGATACTGTATGGAAAGAAAAGCATAAAACCTAACAAACAAAACCTGATCCCTGTCAATGACCATGAGTTTTCTCTAGTGAAGCTCGTGTCCAGGTGACCTTGACGTGGATTTGATTGACTCATCAGAAGCTTGTAAATCAAACTGCAGTCATTGTTCATCAATTTAAAATAGGGCTGTGCCTGAAGCTTCCAGCAGAACATTGTGTACTATCAGGGCTTGCGGGATATAGAGAAGTATGAATAATGAAAAATGACAACAAAGAGACAAAATGCCACAAAAAGCAGACAGAACACACTTTTGATGTGGTCTCAGACTTGAGTGAGCTTGAGCTCCACTGTGTATGTTACTTAACCCTGTTTGATATATTAGGTTATAGATTAAGCTCTTAATGGTAAAACATTCAGTTTTCTGTTTTAATTAAAACCTTGTGGTTGGTTGTTGCAGGTGACGACAACAAAGATGAATCCAGGGTGAGGAGAAAATGTTCTCATTGCTAGTGTTGGTGTTGCTGTTTGGACATGTTTAATGTGTGTGTTTGTTTTGTGGTTTTTTTCAGGCTCCGTCCACTAGAGTGATTTACTTTAAAGACCTGCCGATGTCTTTCTACACAGATGTTGAGTTTGTCAAACTGGTCAAAGATTTTGGGAAGGCAGTGCGCTACTTACTAATCCGAAGAAGACAAGAGGTTAGAAAAAACAAATTAATGTCTGACTCTTGTCTTATCTAATACATTACATAAAATAAAGTTTTTTTTATCAAATGGCAGACAGGCCCATATGACCCCGTTATTAGTAGCTGTAAACGTTCCTGCTGTTCGTACTGGCCGTGCTTAGTGTGTCAGTTAATTTGCACTGTTCACAACAGTTAACGTGGTCATTGTAGGCTGGAATGTGGAGATCTACACAAGGCTCAAAGATGGTCTCATTGCGTTGTGTGTAGGGTGTTGTGATGTGGTAAAACGTTGTGTGGGGATGACTTTTTTTGTGTGTGTTTTAGGGTTTCATCGAGATGTCAAGTCCTTTAGAGGCTCAGAAAGCTGCCAAAGAGCTGAGCTGTAATTTTATCACCTTCAAGGGCTCCAAAGTCAATGTCCGCATCTCTCACAGATATTACAGACTAAGCAATGGGTTAGTCGCCGCACTGTGGTCTCACCATCCTGGTTATCTGGCAGGTTTCATATATGTTAATCGTGAATCCCTGTGATTTTACTGTAGGTGGGAGGTTCCGTCGAACTCTGACAATGACAAGAGTAGTCAAAGCAGCAGCAGCAGCAGGAGGCGCGAAAGACGAAGCAAATCTAAAACCTCAGAGAGAGATGAGATCTGTGAGAAAGGGAAGGAATCTTCAAAAGATCCTCCAGAGAAAGAGTCAGGGTCCAAGACATCTACAGAAAAGAAGCCAGACAAGGAATCACCACAGAAAAAGACAGAGGAAAAAGATCTCACAAACTCTTCAAAGAAAGAATCTAATGCCAGAAAAACTGTACAGAAAGAGTCAGGGTCCAAGACATCCACAGAAAAGAAGCCAGACAAGGAATCACCACACAAAGAGACTGAGGAAAAAGATCTCACAAAGAAAGAATCTAATGCCAGAAAGCCTCTAGAGAAAGAGCCAGGATTCAAGAAGTCTGCATCGAAGGAGTCATTGGAGCATGAGACCCAAGAAAAGGACGTCAGAAACACAGTGAGAAAAGAATTAAATGTCACAAAGTCCCCAGAGAAGGAGGCATCAGACAAAAACATCCCCAAAGCAAAATCAGACAGGGAGTCTCTCAATAACAACCCTGTCCAAGAGGAATCAGTAACAGCAGGCGAAGAATCACTGGAGAAAAATCCTGAACAAATGAGGACAGAGAAGGAATGTGATGCCAGGAAGTCGGCAGAGAGGCAATCGGTTACCGACAACATGTCAGAAAAGACCATCACAACCCCAGTTAAAGAGGCATCCAGGAACAAGCTGCAGAAGACCAGCCGTTTTCGGGTACAAACGGTAAAAAGGGTCCAGAAAAGGAGCAGTCACCTGGAATGAGTCTAGAGAATAAAATCCTAAAAACCCCTGGGAAGGAATCAGTGCATGAAACACTGAAGAATGAGTCTGACAGTGACGAGTCCCAAACAGAAAAAGAACATTTAGAGACGGGTGAAAAAGACGGATCAGCTGAGGAGAAACTTTCTGAAGGTCAGGGAATTTGTATAAAAGAGGAACCGTCAGAATCAGCAATAGCAGATCCAGAGCCTGTTGAACAACAGATTAAACAGGTATGTTTAAAAAATCAGAGGATATCAGATCTGGGGAAGAAAATGTGGCAACGATCTGTTGTGATCTGTTCGTAGGAACCTGATAATAAACAACAGCTGCAGGGCTCGGAGGAGGCAGAGCAGCGACCTGTACCTGCCCGGGACACTGCAAATCCTGAGAAACACACCGAACCTGTAGGTACGGAAATCCACAAATGTTAGTTGGTGTTCATTGGACCTTCAGTCGGTGTCAACGGAAACAACGAGAGAACACAAAGTCAAAGTTCTGCTAAAGTTAACAAAACGTGTCAAATCAAAGTTTATTTACAAAGCATTTTCCAACAACCGACAGGCTGACTCAAAATAACTAAACACACTAATCTACAGAACCACATATGAATGCTTGAAGTACCGAAAGAAAAACAAACAACCACTTTAAAACTAATACATCCATAATAAAATAATGGATCTACCCAGCCTAGATACAGCGAATACCATTAAAATACTTTAAGACGCAAAATACAACGCAAGCCCAGTCGATAGATTAAAAAACACACACTAGTAAATAAATAAATAAATCTGTGTCTTAGCGGTCCGCTAAATGACGTGCGTCTAAAGACATTTACCTTGTTTAAACCTGGTAAATCTCAATATTGAATCATTATTTTGAGATGGTTAAAATTCTGATATTTTCATTCAGTCTTGACAAAAAAAAATAATGTCAACATTCTTCTATAAAATATTTTACAAATTTGATTTGTGTAAGGTTGAAATTATGTGATTAACAAGCCAGAATGTTGAAATAAAGTCATTATTTTGGTAAATAGTCAGAATTCTGGCATTAAGTAAGGTTGAAATCATCCAGTAAAAAGTTAACGTTTAATCAGGGTTGAAGGCAAAGCGCATCAGGTTTCCACAAGAAAAACTTTTAAATAATTTTAATTTTGTCTTTATTTTTTATTTTTAACACAAAATAATATGAAAAAATAAATAAACAAATTAGAAGAAAATAAATAAGAAATTAATAAGAAAATCAATCAATCAATCAGTAATAAGTAAATAAAATTTTAATTATAATAATTGATTCAAATGTTATTAAAGTTCAGCTTTCTTCTGAACAGATTTTAATGTGGAACATTGAAGAACATGAACTGCTCTTCTGAACATGGCCTCTCTTGCCTACATCTTGCTGCTAGAGACCTGGCAATAACTGAGCCACATTTGGCTTGAGGGAGGAAGCAGTTGAGACCCTCAGTATGGCTTGAAGATGATCATCAGTAATTCTGCACCTGAACTTGGACTTTTTAGCCGAAAAATTACGCACAAAGAACTTCATTTCCTCAATATACGTTAACGTCATTTCCGTTCGTGCCGTTTAAGATTATTTGTGTAACATTAAACTTTAATAAGACTGGGGGAATTGTACTTCTCTTTTTATACCCTGGTTTAGATTATTTGACAAAATTTTTATTGAACTTCTCTTTTTATATCGAGACAATTTTTATTGCTCCTTTACTAAAATAAGAAGTCGCACATAGTTGAATCTGGTTTTCTTTACTACTTCTGACATTTAACAATTCCTTAATAATGATGTTGAAAGAAAGACATCCATTCATGTTTGTCCACCGGCGTGTTTCTGATGCAGCAGTGCATTCACTGCGCTCACCGTTGTGTTTTTTGTCTCTGCAGGAACAGAGTTTGTTCGTCCCGTCGTGGGTTATTTTTGTCATCTGTGTCAGCTGATCTATGCTGATGAGGATGAAGCGAAACTGCAGCACTGCAGCAGCTCGATGCATTATAAGAAATACCAGGTGAGGATTTAAATACAGCACATTCAGGTTTCAAAGTGCTGAGTCGCTTTAAACTACATTTATACTTTCATAGTCGTCACAGATTGAAAATATGGGGATTAATGGCATGACTAAATGTTATTCTTAGTAACTGAGTGAGTGCAGGTCCTGGAACAAACTTTGGCACTTTTGACTTGATGACTTTCAGCTTTTTAAGTATTGTTTTACATTTCGAATGGGACTCTATTGGAACAAATACCTGATGTCCAAAATATAAAATGTTGTTAATTTTTACAAGTTGACAGAGCTGGTATACTGAAGAGACCATTCAAACCTTAAATAACTCTCCTGTCATTCAAATATTCAAACAGCCAAGTTTTGTAGTAATTAGCCCAAACATGAGACTGGTTCCAGCAGATTTCAGACTTCCTCTGTGCCGGAGTGGGCGAGCTGGAGTGGAGAGGCAGGATTAAATGAGCAACACGGGGCCTCTGGCCTTTTAGAAGTGATTTCTAGCTAACTATTCTTATGCTGTCAAATGTAAGATTTCCCAGCACAAAACTGCCTTTGAATAGACTTTCATACACATAATTATGTTACTGCATAATTGTGTGCAGTTATCAGAGAGGAGTTGTCCGCTCACAGATCAACAGGCTCAGTGTTTTCATTTAGCTGGACACTTTCATCTCATGAAACCCACTCATGTTCATTTTAGTCATTACTCTCTCACTTGGATTTTGCTTGATACAGATTCTTCAAAATATGTCTGATGTCTTGTCAGGAGGACAACTCTAAAATATACCTTTTTATAATAGAAAAATATATCTTTCTATATACCATGATTGGATACAAAAGCTCTTTGCATTTTTTTAAATGAAAAAGAGTAAAACATTTTTTAATAAATATATTTAGAATAGTATAATATGATGTAAGGAACTGGTTTTAAAATATTCCCCCTAGTACAGTATGAGGTCAAAGATCAGCGACTTTCAGCTTTTCCCTTTAGGCGTCGCCACAGCGGAACATGTTCCGTACGTTGACTTGGCATAAGTTTTTCCATGGCCTTTCTGCTAGAACCCTGTCATTTTTTTATCTGGGCTCGGGACCAGCACCAAGGCGGCTGGGTGGGGCCGCGCCTGCCAAGTACAGTGCAGCAAAACTGTGCTATAAGATAGAATGATGTGTGGGTTATGATGGGTGTTAGTATAATATGACAAAAAAAGTGCCATATGCTGTGGGGTGATTAGTGTGTTTAAAAATCATACTGGAATGCATTGTAAGATGAAATGGTTCTACGGATTTGGCCAAACCAAAGATGAATAAATATGGTGATGACTGTTATGCCATATGACTCATTTGATCTGATTGTTGACAAAACTTTTCTGTTAATTTCTTTCTAGGAGAAGACGGGGAAAAATCCATGGTCTTCCTGAGACGAATAGAGGTGAATGAAGATATAAGATATAACTGAAATATTTTATCATTATTTATTTTAGTCAAAGCCTGCTGCTTTACCTCAAAGTCATGAGCAGTGTGTAGATTTTTAGATTTGACCTATGTTGGTTTAATTAAACTTATTTAAAACTTTCAACACATTAAGCAGCTTAAGTTATTTCTTTCACATCAACTGGACAGATGTAGATATTTGAACAGGAATAAAGTTATTTCTGTCTATCCTTAAGCGTTGTGTGTTTTTTTTTTTTTTTAGTGTTTTAGTTTTGAAAATGCGATTTTCTGAAATAGTCAAAGAACATGGAAATATGGAATCATATTTTTAAAAACTGTGGAACTGTCCAGCATAAAATGAACACATCTTCAGTAAACTGGGTTTGCTCTGGGAATGAAACAAGACTTTCAGAAACATTGTAGGAATCATCATTCCGTCCCGTGTGTCTTGAGTGTTTAAACGAGGGGACGGAGCTGGTTCGTTCTTAGAAAGGCAGTAATGTGCTGCTGGTTCTGCTGCCTCACTTCAGAAGGGGAGACGCGCTGTTAATTTCAATTAATGTGTAGCATTGTGTAATTAATAAACTTTAGCTCTGAAACAAAAAGGGTTTTTAGGCTTCAAGGCCAGCTTCTCCTTTTTTACACCATAGCAGACGACACATGATATTGTTTAGTCTGTTTTAAATATTATTTTAAAAAAATTTTGAAAATTAAAGGAACTTTATCCTAATCGTGTTTATCGTGCCAGATGTAACCCGATCCACATCTGGGTTTCAGCTCGAGAACTACATATATTAATGTGGCTATAATCTGAAACTTGTCCTTACATTTACAAACAGCATACCAGGTGTTTTTGTATTTTTACCCATCTACATAAAAACAAAGACAGTTGTTTTACAATGTTACATGTTAGTAAATGTTTTTATGATTCATTTAGACAGAGTTTAGTTGGCTGACCGTTAAACGTTCCTGTGGCAGTTCTATGATAAAATTTGCCTGATGCTATTTTTCTTTGTCGGCTGGGAGATACTCCTGGCCTGGGTTGTGGATCTTTTTTTTTTTTTGATGCCTTGGAGGTTCCCATTGGTTCACTGAAATCCAATATGATCCAGTTTTTTATTAAAAGCAGCTAAATTCTCTGAGCTTCTCTTCACACAGTATCATCATTGTACTTATACAATCGCTTCGATGTTTCATATTGAAACAGAGGAAGGATGTGAATGAAGTTCTGCAGCCTCTGATTTTATGTGGATTTATGGAGGTTTACACACACACATATGAAGATTATGACGATTTTGTTTACTTTTATTTGAAGTAAAATAAAATTTTCTTTGCAGATGTTAAAGGATCTTTAATATGATGTAAAGCTCACTGCACATTCACACCCTGAAGTTCAGCTACCTGAACAATAGTGTAAATGCAGGGTCCAAAACTAGATATATGTGAGGACATACAGACACAAATCACCTTTTGAAACTATTCACCTTTCTGTTTCTAACTTCCTGTGGGTCACCTGACACCAGGTGCAGTGAAGTGTGTCTCACCTGCATCT
This sequence comes from Channa striata, assembly GCA_033026295.1. NCBI lineage: Eukaryota > Metazoa > Chordata > Actinopteri > Anabantiformes > Channidae > Channa > Channa striata. The sequence goes on along the minus strand of CM065173.1, from coordinate 4,140,925 downwards.
TTTCTTGTGTCTTAAAATAAAAAAGGGAACAAAAACCCGTTTTCACATTCTCAACATACATACACACAAATGTTAACAAATGGCAAACAGTTACAATTAGAATACAAGCTTATAGTTGGTTATAGTCATGCTGCTATAGGCTTAGACTGCTGGGGGACTCTGCACTGTGCCACTTCCTCTTCTCTTCATTCTCTCCTCTCACCCCACATCTATATTGTCACCACTGTATGACATTAACTCTGTGTCTTCTTTGTCCCGTAGTCGTCTCTCTCCCTCTCTTTCCCCTCTCTCTCTTTCCACAGGTGTCCCCGGATTTGGCGCTGTGTGATAACCTGCTCAATGTTTTGTTGTTGCTTTTGTTGCTCTGTTCTTTTCTCTCTCCACTTTCCACTCTGCCCAACCGGTCAAGGCAGATGTCCTCCCTGAGCCTGGTTCTGCTGGAGGTTTCTTCCGTTAAAGGGAGTTTTTCCTCTCCATATGGCTTGCTCAAGGGGATTTGTTGGGTTTTCTCTACCTGTTTGTATAGTCTTGACTTTATTATGTAAAGTGCCTTGAGATGACCTTGTTGTAAATTGGCGCTATATAAATAAAGTTGAATTGAATTATGTTGCCAACAGGAAAAGTAGTTTTCAGCTGTGATCAGGAAGGATGTGATGCATTTATGTACTTTTACCGGGACATGAACTTGTATATTTGAATAATTTTTAACATTATACAAGTGGATATTATCAAATGTTGGTAAATGTGTTTACAGTTGAGCTTTCTGACAGATGAGAAAACTGTAGCAGTACATTTGTCTGAGCTCAGCTTTGAAACCTTCTGAATGATGATAAACAACTAAAATACAAAACAAACATTACACAAACTGCAGCTGTAACAGACAAAAATCCATTGAGAATTCATCAGAAAAGAAACAATTCTGAGAGTTGAGGATGCAGGAGCAGCAACAAACAGAAAATCTCCAGAGTTTTCTTCCCAAAGGGGGTGTCAGGGTCATGTTTCCATCTCTTCTTTTTGCCTGCTGCTCAGGAGAACAAATGAAACTCTTCAAAACATCTTTCACTTCATGGTCCAACCTCAGTTCTCAGATCTCAGATCTTCAATGAGTTTCTTCGCAGGTTTGCGACATTACTCACTGAAATGTGATGAGACTGCTTCTCTTTATATGACCTACACCAGGCAAACTTTGGGCAAAGCTGAAAAAGGCGGCGGAATGTCTCCACTGATGATCTCGTTCAGCCGTACACTGCTCGTCTTGTCTGCCATCTACGAGTAACCAGGTTTCTAATTGGGCAAAAGTCGGCAGAGAAATCAGCATTCTACTGAAGGAATCTACCTTGGGAAAGTCCTTACCTCAGAAACAAGCTTTCCTGTTTGCATGACATGAAAAATTAGCTTTCCTGACAAAGACTAACCTGGTTACTGAAGTCCAGGAAAACAGTGGCTGCTCCTCAAAACAGACAGACTTTCATTTTCAGCGTGTCAAAGTCCATCAAAGTCAACAGATATTTACTGCCGCATCAAACTATGTTTTAGGGAAACACATATCAGTTGTTTCTTGGTTTATCAAAGTGATCAGTGGGTCTTGAATCTTCCTCATAACAAACATAAAGCTGTTTGCGAAAGACTGCAATCGCTGGATGTGTGTTGAAGCTCTGCTGGAGATTATGTCCAGTGACAGCTCTCCAAGCCTTCAACAATAAAACACACATGCCTGGAACAGCTGTGCAGGTGTTCAGCTAATCAGGGACTCAAAGTGAAGTCAACATTTGCAAAACAAAGTTTTATTGTGAAATCTGTATAACTACCTCACATGTGCAGAAACAAAAAAAATAGTCCAAGCAGAAAAGATGAAGAAGGCTGGACGGATACTCACCACTGTGGAATCAAACTCCAAGTCACAACAAGTGCACACATGAGACATGACTCCCAACAAGTCTTGGACTTTGTCCTTAGACAAGGACACGTGCTCTTCTGCAAAAACAGGGTCTGACGGGCCCACAGCAGGAATCATAATGGGAACCAGCCTCCGTCTATGGCATGCAACAATAAACCTGACAGGATCTACTCTGCAGAAGTCTGCAATTCATTTGTTTCTACACATCCACATCATCTTTCTGTGTGGGGCTGTAGATATGTAAAGGCCATTAACAGGTCTCTAAAGTTAAAAGGGTTGAACTACATGTTGTGATGTCGAGATTCAGCGTGGAAAATATGGACACTGGTATTAAATGTGGATTTGAAATCTGAAATGTAAATAAGTCTGAAATGTAAAAAAAATGCAAAAAGGTTAAATTTGGAAATTCAAACTCTCATCTTTCTTATAAAAACCAAACTCAACTCTTTAAAAAAAAAAAAATAGGGCCAATGTGGAGTCAAAAAATATAAATTTGTAAGTAGCCTACCTAAAGTTTTTAAGAAAAAATTGAATGACTCCAAATTAAGGTTTTGGACGTGCTCTGTTTCAATAAAGTGGTGCTGAAAAGGTAGATATCCATCTAAATTATCTATTGTAGATATCAGCCCTTATTATGAAGGTAATTGATGCAAACTGCTACTTCTTTTGCTGATAATCAGCCATCAGTCTATAACACCAGGGTTACAGCATCAACATCGGCTAGAAATAAACTCAGTGATTTGTTTTGTGAGCAGATGAAAAAGTTCCTCCAAAATAAAGTCAAATCCTGAAGCCAAATGGTTTTAGTGAATTTAATTGTCTCCAGTTTTAAGACTTCAGTTCCCAGCACAAATCAAACAAATCACAGAGCGAGTAAGTGACTCCACTTTGACTCCTGCTAAAGACAGCAGGGGAAGAAGTTACCCAGGGTGGACATTCGAGAGCCTGTTGTGAGACATCCGGTTAGACATGGACATGTCTCCTAAAAACACATTTCATTTACTGTCTCCTCACACGAAGACGTCGTAACCGCTCAGTCAAACTGAGTGAAAAGTTTGCACATTTGACGTTTGTTGGCTTAATCAAACTCAGCTTTATGGGACATTTGTGTTCACCTCAAGTGAAAAGATGCAAATGTTTGAACTATTCAACAAAGCTGCTACTTTTTTCATATCAGCATTTTAAGTTTTTTTTCTATTTTGTACCTTTATTTAGTATCAAGTTGAAGGAGAAAAATCCTTGTAAAAATGTTAATGTTTAGAAAACAGCTTCAATAAAACTCAGATTTATGGATTTTTTTATTGTGTAAAACATCTAAACATAACAAAAAAAAAAAAAAAAAAAAAAAAAAAAGTCAACAACATAACTTTAGAACTTTTTAGGAATTCCACTCATTCTGTTTTCATGTCCGTTCCCACTGCTTGAACATAAAAGGAAAAACTGTCCTGGATCTAGTTCCTGACAAACAGTGTATCCATCCGCCCACTGTCACCTGGATGCTGGAAATACTGATGTTCATAGATTCCGAACCTGACTGATAAATCATAACTCGGCTGAGTGCAGACATCACACTTCACTCCCGCCATTTTCTGCTGTGGTGTGATCCTGGTTTCACATCGGACTTTTTGAAAACTACCACATGCCAAAGTCTTCAACTAAATTTAAAAAAAAATTACTTCCCACGTCACTCTTAACACAGATGAATTAACAGTTAGCAGTCGTTATTACACTGTCATCTTCTTTGTTTTCTTCTTCTCTGATTTGGTATGTTCTTTCTCCAGATATTTCTGAAACAAAATAAGAGTTTGCTTGTATTCCATTGATCACATCAGATACTGTCGAAACCTATTTAGATGAAAACTGAAGGACCAACACATACGGTAAGAAACAGTGTGTAGGTGTTTCCAAACTTTTTCTTGGCTGTGCACAAGAGATTAAAAATGTATTGAGCACGAAGACAGCATTTATAAACTGCACTATATCTGCCTCTTCATGGTGTTGAAGCTCAAACTCAGAATAACGACCACAATTATTTAATATGTCCACTTGGTGAAGCTCTCTGCTTTACTAAGGGCATTTCCTATTTTTTCCTTCAGGACTTTACAAAAGTCATCACAATAATTTATTGTTCTATCTTTTAAATGTTGTGTCATCTACTATTCCATAACCTTTCCTGATGTTTTAAGTTGGCGCAGCGCTGTCATTTCAGTAGTTCTACCTCACTTGTAAGTCGCTTTGGATAAATGCCACTGCCAAATGACTAAAATTACTAAATGTATTAGCATCAAGATATTTAGTCAGACATTGCTATCAGAGTTTAGTTTTCATTATCCAATAATCAGCAATATGACACTTGTATTAGGTGCAATGACATGGTGCCTCACCTGCAGCTTGTCATAGTGCATCTTGCTGCTGCAGTGGGTTTTCTTGGCTGTGTCTTCGTTAGAATAAAACAGGAAACAGACCCGGCAGTAATAACCCATCTTCACATGCTCAACACCTGCACACACAAATGTTAACAAATAGCAAACAAGCTCGTACAATTGGAATAAATAAACATATACATATGCTGCAATAACATATATATTTGTGAATAGGTTTATACAACTTATCCAGTGCCTTGCAAAACTGTATGAAACAAAAACTTCACCTTTTGTTACGTTACAACCATATGTTTTGGGGATTTTTGTGATAGACCAACACAGTGGCACATAATTGTGAAATGAAATATTTGTTGTTGTTTTTTTACAAACAAATATCTGAAATGTGTAATAAAATCCAGCAGAACCAATTGCCTTCAGAAGTCACCTAATCAGTGAATTAAGTCCACCGGTATGTAATTTAATCTCACTATAAATACAGCTGATCTGTGAAGCCTTCAGAGGTTTTTTAGAGAACAACAGTGAACAAACAGGATCATGAATTCCAAGGAAACCATCAGGCAGATCATGAATAAACGTGTGGGGAAGTTTAAAGCTGGGTTTGCATTATAGAAAAATATCCCAAGCTCTGAACGTGTCACGGAGCACTGTACAATGTATTGTCCGAAAATGAAAAACTGCAAACCTGCCAAAACATTGCCGTCCAGCTAAACTGCCAGGCTGGGCAGGGAGAGCAATAATGAGAGAGGCCCATGATAGGTCCACAGCTCAGGTGGGGGAATCTATCCACAGGAGAGATATTAGTTGTCCACTCACCAAATCTGGCATTTCTGGAAGAGTGGCAAGAAGAAAGCCACTACTGCAAGAAAGCCATGTGTGGCAGAAAAACATTGCACATGACCCTGAACACACACTCCCCCCCTGAAACATGGTGCTGGCAGCAACACGATGTGGGGATGTGGTTCATCAGCAGTGACAGGGAAGCTGGTCAGAGTTGACAAGAAGCTGGATGGAGCCAAACACAGGGCACAACCTTAGACCCAACTCCATTTCAGAATCTGTAGCAAGACTTGAAAATTTGCAGATGCCGTCCATCCAATCTGACTGAGCTTGGGCTATTTTGCAAAGAAGAATCAACATCATTCAGAAGCTTTGAAACCTTCTGAATGATGATCAACAACTCAAAAACAACACGAACATTAAGAAACTGCAGCTGTAACAGGCTGCACACAGAAATTCATGAGAAAAGAAACAATTCTCAGAGTTGAGGATGCAGGAAGAGCGGCAAACACAAAATCTCCAGAGTTTTCATACCAATGGGGGCGTCAGGGTCGTAGGGGGGCAGCGGCAGAGCTGCTGCACTGGGTTTGCCTTCAGCAGCAGTGAGAGTCTCAGGCTTTTCTTCCTGATTGGTCAATGTCTCCATCTCTTCCTCTTGCACCTCCTGTTTCACCTCCTGCAGCATAAGGAGAACAAACGAACTCTTCAAACATCTTTCACTTCATGGTCCAACCCCAGTTCTCAGATCTTGAAATACTTTCTTTACAGGTTTTGTGACATTACTCACTGAAATGTGATGAGAATGTTTCTCTTTTCATGACCTATAAACCAAATACTTATTCCTACGCAGTAAAGTGATATTTCAAGCACTGTCAGTCGTACAACAGTACATCTACAAAGCTAAGACATCAAGTATTATCTCCTGTTTATCATGATTGTACAGACAACAAACACTGGATTAATGGGGTCAAGATTCTGAATTCTCTTCTGCAGCCTCTACTTTCTGTGATTTTTTAGTGAAATTGTAAAAGTCACCATGTAAACATAAAGTAAACATATTACAGATTAAATAATGATTTCACACCAGTTTCACTGATCTAACACTCACATCCTGACTGTGCAGATTTTGCTCAGAAACTTCAGAAGTCTTCTCAGCTGAGGCTTTTTCTCTCTTCTCTTCACTGCTCACATCAAAGTTCTGCTTCTCCTCTTCCTCCTTTGACTGTTTATTCTCTTCCTCCCTCAAGTTCTCCACTTCTCCCTCTTTCTTTTCTGTTGTCGGCTTCTCCTCTTTGGACTTCTTGGCTGGGGGTTCTGTACTTGGTGTGCTGCTCCTCTCTCTCTTTAGTGCACTTGGAAATCGATGTCTGAACCAAAAAAGAAACAACAACAGTTTGAAGGGAGAATTTCTTTATCTGAAGCAGGGACAAATAAGAAAAAGAGTTACAGACAGAGAAAGACAATAACAAAAAAAGACGAAAAAAATCTAAACGCTAACCATGGACAGTCAATGAAAATTAGCATTTTCTATATGCTCTATATACACAGCATCAGTTGCTTGGTTGTAACGTTTAGTTGTGTTGTCCCTGTAAAAACAAAGATACATTTCTTAACCTTCTCTTTGCAGAAAAACAAAAAACATGTTTGTTTCCAGCTCCTACTTGTTCTGTAAGAAACAAGAGAAGCACTTTGATGGTTTACCTACATTTGATTCATGGTCTAAGATGGTGTTTGAGTCAAAGCCTACTCTGTTCATCTGTGACCCACTAACAGCTAAACCCTGAACCACTCTGAGTCATGGGACCTTACTCATTTAAAATTGGCATTATTACTTGCTCTGTCTGCAGACTTTTGTCCTCTCCATCAGAAACCTGAAATCTGTGTTCTCAGGGAGAAATCAACCTGGGGAAATCAGGTTTCTCTAATCCTCTATCCCGATCACAGAAGTGACAGTTTAGTTTTACTGTTAAATACTACATCAATACAATGTCCCTCACTCTCCATTTTGCATATTAACACATGAGCATTGAACCTTTTCTCTCTCTCGCCTATTTTTTGTCATATAATATAAATCTTATAGGCCACGCTTGATCTTCTGGGTTTCTTTCCTGCTAGAAACAATTACTTTCTAAATTAACGGTTGTGTTCAGAATAACAGCATCACTAACCAGATCAATCACCATTTAGGTAGAAATTATATTTCCACTTGACAAATAGTTCACCTGTAGGTGTAGTAGAATAACAGAGAACCAACAGACCCAATAGTCATGACATGCATGTTGTTCTGATTCTTTGTAATCGACTTATTAATTGAAAGGGTCGTGTTCAAAAGAATAGCAGTATGGAGTTCAATTAGTGACGTCATTCATCTGGAGAGAACAGGTGGCTCTTATTTAAGGACAAAGGCAGTAAATGTTGTACATCCTGGTTTTAGTCCGTTTGTCTCTGAAAATCTGACTAAAACGAGTCGTTCCAGACACTGTTCTGAGGAACAAAATATTAGTTCATTGATGCAAAATCCACAGGAATGCAAAATCTTCAAGCATTTTCAAGTTACACAGTAAATGATGGACTTGCAAAGAAAAATGAGGACACTGCTATTTCTGAACCGCCTAATATTCCTTTGTCTTCACTTTCTGTAAAACCGTAACAGATGTGATAAATTTGTTCTTCATGTTTTGATTTGGATCAGAATGAGCAGTGTGCAATGAGCTTGTGTGTAAGAAAATAAAAGCTATTATATATATTTTAGCTTTACTCATTTTTTATACACACTGCTATTATTTGAACATAACTGTATGCACATTTAAGAGGGAAATGTGCCAAAAACAGGAGAATTAAGCTTACCCATGTTTGAGCTGTCTGTACTTCCGACTGACATAGACAGTCAGACGTTTCCCGTTGAACTTTGGTGGGTTTGCTTTGCAACTTTCAGCCATTTTCTCTGCATCCTCAGCTTTATCCATCTCAATAAAACACTGAGGAAAGAAAGCAGCAGTTAGTCAACAGCTGCAGTGGCAGCAGCAAATTGTCTTCATGACTCTGGTTGAGTACCTCTCTCTTGATCCTGTTAAGGAAATACTTCCGGATTTTTCCGTATGGCTCTGCAAGGTTTAGGACAGCTTCATCTGAATATTTACTGCTGGGGATCTGACCGATGTACACCACCCTGCTGGAGCCGCACTGCACAACACACACCGCATAAAACGTCACAGAGAAAGGTACAAGAAACACTAAACACACAACATGTTTTGAATGATTAGTTGTTTTGTCTATAAAACATCAATAAAGTCAATATGGACGTGTCTTATTTTGCCCAACCAAAAATCCAAAACCTATAGAAATTCAGTTTGTGGGGAAAAAAGTTATTTTTTAATTTCCTGCTTGAAAACAATGGCTTGATTAATAAATTACTGCTGATTAATTTTCTCTCTCAAATCGTTTTAGATATAAACTAGAAAGTCTATAATGTTGTAGAGGTGTGCTTCCAAAAACTTTCTGGTTTGTCTTTAAACTAAAGCTGTATCTGTTTCAAATTTGGTTTCACACATTCACCAAAGATTCCAAAGCTGTTTTACTGTTCAAACCTTTCCACTGAAAAACATTTAGAGCTCTTCAAAGCTTCAAAGCATCATTAGAAAAGTTTTAATAAAAATCAAACAGCAGGAATATTCACCTGGATGGTGGGATAGGACATGGAGTGACTGACCCTGACCGGCCGACCACACACAGAAGCCATCACATTACTGTTGTAAAACTTGGCCATCGCTCGAGCCTCATCTTCTGTAGCAAACTGAAGGTACGCCTGGTGAGAGTAGTGAAAACACAGAGGCAAGCTTTTATTTTATTTTCAGGAAACATGACTCAGGCCATTACAATAAACTATAATCAACTTGTCAGTCAGTTACTTCTTCATTCATTCTGTGGAGTGCCTCAACAGTCCTTAAATACAGAAATCAGTTTTTAGATGCAACTTTTGCAACTTCTTTTCTCTCTCCACTTTCCACTGAGCCCGACCGGTCAAGGCAGATGTTCGCCCACTAAAAACTAATACTGATGCCGATATCTGGGTTGAGGTTTAAAAATTTTCGTCCCTACAGGACTCCACTGTAAAAACAAAATAAAGATAAGAAATACATTTCTTTAAACAATGCTGTGGTTTAAGCGTACCTCAGGTCTCAGGTCTAGCACCAGATGTCTGACCACTTCCCCAAATGGTTTGGCGAGTCCCAGCAGCTCATTGAGAAAGTTGTATCCCCGTCTGAAACCAACAATGTTGACCACCCTCATACCCTGAGAAAAACAATAATGTGCATCATTTCAAAATTTAACGTAAGAAATTGTAACAACGTTTATTAAACATTGACACTTGGGTCAGAATTTTCTTTTTTAATGGATGTTAAAAACTAATGGTGGAGCTACTACTACTACTGACAACTACTGACAGATCATTAATCTAATATATCTGTTATTGGTTCCTTATATTTTGTCTTTGTACCTAAAACTGTCAGATGAATGCTGTGGTATTTTTAAATATTTTACTCCGAAATCTGAGAGAATTAACTTGAATTCCTGTGTGTCTGTATTTCAGTTCTCACAGTAAAATGAATCTGCTCTCAGCAAACAGCAACAGTCTTTTGGATTATTGTAGGCCTAACAAAATCTGACATTTTTTTATTTTTGTGTGCTGTGTCTATAACATCTTATAGCCAAGATAAAATGAATATGCATTTTGTTAAGTAAATTATTTCTAAACGATGTAGTATAATAGAAAAAATAATAAGTATGGATACATACCCCTTTGCTCGTGTTGTCTGCAGAAAAAAAGAAGAGGAAGTTATAAAAGACTAAATTTAAACTTGTAACAGCTTGTTTCACATACAGTTGCAAGAAAAAGTATGTGAACCTTTTGGGATTATGTGGAATTTTGCATGAATTGGTCATAAAACGTGCTCTGATCTTCATCTAAGTCACAACAACAGAAACACACAGTTTGCTTAAAATAATACTACACAAACATTATATGTTTTCATGTTTTTGTTAACAAGTAAACATTCACAGTGCAGAGCACATTTTGTGACTAGTTCATGCAAAACTCCATGCAAGTTCTTTTCCTTGCAACTGTATCATTAAAATTGACGTACTTTTGTACATTTTAAATATAAATTTAAAATATACAAAATGTACAAATGTAATTAAATTTTGGTTGATTATGCAGTAAAAGTTCAATCACACAAAATCACTTGTAATCAGTTACCGACGGAGCCAGACTCTCCTTCGTCCTCATCTTCTGCCAGTTCGTCCAATGTAACAAAGTCCTCCATGTTTTCCAGGAAGCTCTGCTCAGACTAAAAAAACCATAAACACCATCAGTGTCCAAGTTTCTTCAGGTTCACATGAATCCAAATCTGTGACAATAAAAGCTTTAGCTGTATGAGATGCCCATCACATCTTATGTTTTAAACATGACCAAAATGTCATAAATTCTTTGAGGTTCTGCCATTGTATTGAAAGAGATATAACGCTTGCCCTACATATCCCGATGGATGTAAAGTTATGTATAAACAGACCACTTTGATAAGAGTTTAATGTAATTAGGCATCGATGTAATTAAGAAGAATCAAAAGTAGCACCAGCATCTATAACAAGGGCTGCTGGGTTCCACATGCCAAAACCAACTTTTGTATTTTTTATATTTTTACTTCAGTGTTTTTACATCATATTTAATTTAGGTTTGTATATAAACCAGCCTTTAACTGTATCTTTTTTTTACCTACCTTATAATTGCGAAGTGACAGCAACAACAATAAAATTTCTCTTTGCTTTTATCATTAATAAAATTTATCAGGAATTTCTATTTCCATCTGGAATCCTCAGGCAGATTAATTATCAAACATGAAATCCTGTTAGTCAATGTTATTTCTAAAAAGTCTTGACATCATAGTAAATTGTGTGACTTTGATAATCCTACAAACTGACCATGTCTGCAGACATGTCTCCGTCCACTGTCTCTGAAGTGTCTCCTGGTTCTGTATTCAGTTCTTCTGGGTTGTCGTGTTCCTCAGTCAAAAGTTCAGTGTCTGTTAGTCTAGTTGACTTCTCTGACTCCTCTCCCTGCTTAGCTTCACCTTCAGCCAAACCCACGTGTCCGGATGTATTAGTGACATCATCACCAGGAGGAACCTGCAAACGTTTCACATATTCAGTTACAGAAATCATGTACACTTTGTTACTCCATGCTGTTGTGTGTGCTTACTTCCTCCTCCTCCTCCTGTCGTCTGTCGTCATCTTCAGACTCCTCTGCTGTTTCTTTTATAGACTCTGCTCTCTCTGGTTCCTCTCTGTCTGCATGTACATCGCCTACCTGTTCTTCCTCCTTCTCTTCCCCTCCATCCTCCCCCTCCATCACTCCGGACACCTCCTCCTCCTCCTCCTCCTCCGCTGCAGGTTCCTCCCCAGGGATTTGCTCATTTATCTCCTCCTTACTCTTCTCCTCTCTGCTCCTAGAGCTGGATGTCGACTTGGACAAGGACGTCCGTGAGTTGGAGGAGGTCCTGGTTCCAGAGTTGGAGGAGGAAGTGCTTGATGTGCCGGTCCTCTGGCTTCGACTTTCTCCACCAGATCCACCCTGTCTTCGGTTCACACTGACAAGTAGAAATGTCACAGTTTGGTGCCGGACCAGCTTATAATTCATATATTAATATAAAACTTCTGCCTAGCAGAAAGTTTACTTCAGAATCATTTCTATTTCTTTATAAAAGTGCTGTTAAGTGAACGTGAGATTGCACACTATACTTTTTATGTCAAAATTACTTTAGGCTTTACTTTGCTCTGTAATAGGAGTAATATTACCCACTGTAACAGATCACACTCAAGACACGTGTTGGTTTTAAAAGGCTAAAGCTCTGCACTTACTTGAGGGTTTTATACTTGGTACAGATGTTAAAGCGGATGTATCTTCCTTTAATGGAGAGTGGATTTGCACTGTAATACTTCACCAGCATCTCTGCATCCTCTGGGGTTCCTAGCTGGACAAATGCCTGGACACAATCAAACAGTGGACAGATTCAGCTGGGGATGACATTATCATCAATCAGTTTAAACAGGTTCATTTCTTATACCAGTTGTAATTTTACAAACATTATGAATTTCCACACATACCGCCATACTGTTACATATCTCATAGACCAGTACTACTCATTCGGTACCTAAATATTTTGCTCTCCTCTAGCAGCACTGTGGAGGTGAGCTGTCACCACTGTCTCCAACAGAGAATCTCTGCAGTTTAAAGTTTTTTGGTTTTAAAAATGTGAAGCAGATTAAAAACACTGCATAGTTTTGGCTCCTCGGGCTAACACTATCAACTTAGCTAACATTCCATCAGCTCAGCAGAAATTATGTTGAATACTAGGAGTGGACATAATCCTCTCTAATACCACTTGTTTTCTCTGTTCAAAATTCGTACATGAGAGCGGAGAATGTTTTTGTGCACATGGAGAATCATGGAGAATCCTTGGCACAGGCACAATCTGTCTCCCATTATTCCACTATTCATCCCCGTAGAGGTGGATGTGTAAAGACAACTTTGAACATCCAAACACCCAGAAGCCAACCTAATGATCCCATCCTATGAGATTAAGGGTGTTAGGGTCATAAATCACTGATGATTTCTCCCTGTTCTCACCTCCCACATCCACCTAACGAGCTTATTCAGGGATCTTCTGCACAAATGGTAAATTGTCTGCACTTATATATTGCTTTTCTACCTGTTGGTACTCAAAGCACTTTACACTGCTTCTTATCTACACATTCACATGCACATTCATACACCAATGGAGAAGCTGCTGTGCAGGTGGCCGACGCTCACTGGAAACAACTAAGTGGGGGTTCAGTGTCTTGACATGTGACCAGAGGAGCCAGGGATAGAACCAAAGACTGTAGGACTGGTGACGATCCAAGTTTGTAACGGGTTTGACCATAAAATGAGAAACAAAAACGGGGTGCCAGTCAGCACTAGGTCTGACAAAATATTGAATGATAATTCAATGTTCCAAGGTTAACCCGTACAACAATAAAACAAAAGGTTCTACAATATACAAAAAACAATGCACCAAATACTGCACGAACAACAATTCAAATTCATAGTATATATTTGTAAAGCTTAATCCATCACAACCACAACTGTTTTTCCCTACAACCCGTTAGTTCATTCCACTTTCTTGTATTAAACAGTTTACATAAGAGTCTGGTCCAGGTTTTACCTCGGACCCTCAACAACCAAGACAATTCCAGGACGAGTAACCAAGTGAACAACCAAACCAGAGTCTATGTGTACGTTCAGAGTATGGACTGGACACTTCCAAGAGTTACAATGTACTCATGGCACCGAGCAAGCCAGACGAGCTGATTGCATCATAGGGCTGACTTATTGACGCGACCGTGCAACCAAAAAAGTGTGTGCTCCATTGTCTTTACCCCCGTCTCACCAGCCTTCAGTCCTCCTAGAAATACACTTTGTTTTTTTATTCAGACTGCGGAGGGAAAGAGAAATTACATTGTGATTCGCTGGCTGACCGTCATGTGGGCAGTCATGTGTGTTCATGTGTATGTGACGTCACAGCGTGCTGGTCGCTACAAGTTTACCCCCTACTGAACAATTCTCTACTTGGTTGAGTAGAAAAATGTTTCAAACCAAGTAGAAAGTCCAGCTGATGTGATTCAAACTTTGGATAACCAACTGAACCTACTGCCACGGCGACCACACTTCACATAAGTGGAAGAAAATATAACAGATTCATGTTATACTACAAATATCTTTTTCAGAGTAACAATAACAGTAGTAGTAGAAGCTAGTAAGACACTTTGAGAGGACAATAAATAAGGACTACAAAACTACTTGTATGCTGTGTTGGCTGGGCTTTATCTGGTTACCTGATGAGTTAGGAAGAGGTATTTCTCCACAATGCCAAAGCGTCCAGCAATTGTCAACAGCTCCCTCTTGTCCTCGTCTTCTCTGGGCAGATTGGAAAAAAATACCACTTGACTGCCGTTAGCGTTGACATCCCTGACAGGTCTGTCCATCATCCTGTCTGATGGCCGATCGTCCTTCTGAATTAAAAACACAAAAAACTGATTCAGTGTCTGATTAGAAGACACCATTAGATTAAAAGTATTCACGTGGCCACGTATTTAGATTTAAAAATTACAATAAATCAAGTTAAAGCAAACTAAATTGCTGGTCTATGTGATGATACTGCCAGCATTACCTCAATGACCATCAGCCTCTTGGACAGGTAGAAGGTTATGGGTTTGCCATACAGAGATGCTGGGTGCTGTTCATAATAGTTCACCACATCCAAAGCTTCTTCATGACTGCTCATCTCTAGGAAAGCCTAATAGACATAAAGACAACGTTTGTGAGCAGGCTGGAGAACACAATAAACAGCAATGTTTTTTCTACCATCATGTGCAACTGAAAACAAGGATGTGAGGTTGGTGCTGCAGATGGTACAACAGTAGCTTCACCTTATTCTTGAGGATTAGGTGCTCTCTCAGGATGCCAAATGGCTCGGTGAAGGCGAACAGAGTCTTGTTGCTTAGAGGCTTCCTGTCGTACTTCACTACTACAACTCGGCTTCTTAGCTGAGAAAAAAACAATTCACTTCAATGTCAAATACTGTAAATTATGTTCAGAATTATTCAAACTGAACACTTAAATCTACTGTTGCCAACATTTAAGCAATATTCTGTCACATTGTCCTTTATGATTATTTTAGGAACCACAGAGACATACGTGCTTTGATCAAGTCAGATCTAATATTCATTTCCAGTAAATGTTATTATAATTGTATCTAGACACGCTACAAAATTCTGCACACTTCTTGATCCAAACACTTGAGGTTCTGGTTTACACTGATGAACTTGTTAGAACTTTCTGGGTGGGTTGATTTGGCACGTTTTGGCTGGATGCCTTCTCGATGACACCATTAACCAAAGCGGTAAGATAATGACTATTAATGTTTTAACAGTGATAAAATAACAGACTGACCTTGTTCTGTCCTGACTGATTGTTTCCAGACAGACTTGAACCGCCACCTTAAAAACAAACATATTCAAAAAGACAGTCCTCCACCAGTTCGTGAGTCATACCCTAGGACAGATTTATTGTCCTTCAGCTGAATAAGGCCTGTTCACGTTCTGTGTATAGTCTCTTACCCCAGCTGGACGACATCCCTCCTGTTTGTGCTGAAGTTATGGGGGCAGGTCCCAGCAGTCCTGCAGACATATTGGGGGTATCCAATAGACCCCCACTGGAAGAAACAATCTGATTATGTTATCAGACATCTTAAAGACATTACAAATTTTCCAAAGCTTTTTAAATGTTCTAGGATAGATTCTGGAGAAACATATCTCAACATGTATGAAGCTTCTTAAACAAAAGCTAATTAACTGGTAATATATGAAGATTTGAGAATTTCCCATTGGGATGAATAAAGTATCCATCTGTCTGTCTATTTATGTATTGACCGATCAGTTTTTGTAAGTGTTTCTCACCTTCTGGCTGAGGCCATGGAAGGGTCCCACTCGGGATACCTGTGTACAACAAGACATTTCATTAACATTACCAAGTTCTGAGGTGCACTACTGTGAAATTTTAATTGTATCAGTGTGTATGACAAAGGGACTCACATGTCAAGGAGCTGACGTCTATTTTCAGCATGTCGAAGTCCATTAGTGTGTTGGTTCCACTCCTACAGATACAGAGAATTACTGATGTTCAATGTCTTCACTCAAATGTTAGTGCTTTTTCCAAGTTAGCTGTGGGCTTTAAAATCTTGCTCAAAAAATTTAATGATCAGAAATAGAAAAACTGTCCACTCAAATGGATCTGAAATTAAGAGTACTATATTTGATGGACATTAGTGGCTATGACAGTTCTGTGAATATGACATTTAACCCGCTGTAAGTTAAATATAGCAAGATAAGTTAAATCACAATTGGGATAATATTTATAGCCAGTCTATAAAAATATCTTCTACTTAACTGAACTGATATTAAGGCCAGGCAATTTATCCAATATATTTGATTGTTTTGAAATTTTGTTCATAAGTAATGTGAAAAAAGGGTAAGATACAAAAATAAGCTGTTTGCCTTTGGAAAGGTAAATGTGAGACCTTTGCTAGTAAACAAGTTGAAGTAATGACTGCCACAGCATTTAGAAAGCAATTAACCTTTGGATGGAGACGGAGGAGGGAAAATATCTGTGGTTTAGAGCGTTTTTAAGATAAACAATGATGACAAAATTAAAAGCGAATGCAGCCCTGGTGTACGAAAGTCTCAAGATCTTCTTACTAGTCACTTTTCAAAAAGTTAAACACTTGTGACTGACATTTACTACAAGGGTTATATACACTATCTAGAATGTTACCTGAACTTTGATTCCTAAAGTTTTTTTTTCCTTAAAAATCCTGAATAAACTCTACAGTCTATGTTGTCTGCACTTAGCTACTTAGAATCTCACGCCTTTGTTTGTGTGCTTGTTTTTCATTTTTCTGCTTTTCAGCAAAGGTTGCTCTGTTTATTAAACACCTGTCGATGCCATATTTGTTTTGGCAAATATTTATGGTTGGTTATCGTGTAATTTGCTTAATGCATTGTATTTTTGAGGATTTTATTGTCTATCTGTACTCAACGTAAGTACTTGTGCTCAGAATGGGAAAAGAATTGCATTCCAAGATCCCTAGTTTTATTGAATCTCTTTTAAATCCTGGAAAGGAAACTCAAGATTAAGGTCGTTGGCTGTAATACCTAACCTAAACACATATTATTATTGTGTTCTATTACTGATGATATTATATATATTATATGATGTTACAAAGATGGGGTCTGAAATCGATCTTTCTACTAGGTCTAATCCAAAGATTGTAAAACCAGAACCAAGCTAACTATCAATTACTTAACCTCTCCATAATGATGTGCACAAACAATCAAAATCAGCAATAGTTTTTAACAGGACTGGCCATCTTAAATGGTCGAAAGTGTGCAGACACATCATGAAAAGTGCACCAAGGAAACACTAAATGTAGGCTTATATTAGAAGAAAGAATCCTCAAGACAAAAGGAGGAATGACAAAGCCTTGGCCAAAATAATTCTTTAGTGTTCAGAGTAAGAAATCAGAGTAAGAACTTGTGTAATTGTTGATAACTTTAGAAGAATCAGTGCTTAGCATCAATAATTTTCTGCAAAAAAACTGATTTACAGATTTGAAAGGCCAATTTGGAACTGAATTCTGATCTGATAATATACTGTTGAGCCCAAGTCCCCTTTATTTTAGTAATATTACTATTTGTGTAAAACCAACAAGCAACAATATTTTCTGATTCTTTCAAATACACATTAAATGGATAAAATGTTGGTAGGTACTTTTTTGTTAGCGACACTCTACGGTTGAACATCTGGTTTTAAACAGATGATACCAAGGTTCAGGTGTTTTAGATGACAGAAAGTGATGCCCTAGACAGATAAGACTGGGCTCTACTGGCTCTCAAAGACTCTTTCACAAGACTTGAATCTGCTTCTACAAAGCAGCGTGTGATTGTAAAGATGTAAAGAGATCTTTGTTTGCACGATAAATCCTTATTGTGGTATCTTACTATTTAACTTCCAGGTATATTGGTCGAAATGTCTTATAAAAATGTGAATAAACCAACTAGCTGGAGAATATGAGGGTAAGGATTAAGGACAAGAACAGAATATCTGGGTCAGCTTTTCTGTTAGAGACATATCTGGCTGGATTTTGACTGAAGAGACCCAAATCTAATAACTTGGAGCTTGAGGTATCAATGCAAGAAAATGAAGATTCGGTACATGCTGCAAGGTGACATATAAGAGAATATTACATAATGCAGCCACTGGAAACCTGATAGATGATAACCACTTGTCACAGACTGACGCTGACAGATGTCTTGTGCTCAGGTGTCTGACTGCACCTCAACAGAAACATAAAAATTAGTCCAAGCAGAAAAGAGGAAGAAGGCTGGACAGTACTCACCATGGTGGAATGAACATCAAAGTCACAAAGAGAGCACACATGAGGGAACATGGGGGGCATGACTCCCAAGAAGTCTTTGACTTTTCCATTCGATGGGGAGCCTATCCTCCTCTGCATAAAAACAGGATCGGACGATGACTGCCCCATACCGAGCCCACCGTAGGAACCATAACGGGAAAGCTCAGAATATGGCCGCTCTCTGCTCCCACCATCACTGTAATTTAAGCTGTAGCCCCGGCTGGAGGAGACATCCTGCAGGGAACTGTACCCGTAGTCTGTAGAGGACTGGGCTCGGGAAGAACCCTGAGCCAGAGAAGGATTGGCAATCCTCCCCCTGTGCACCTCATCCCAATTATCTTTTGCTCCTCTATATGCAGCATCAGAAGAAGCTCCCCGCTGCTCTCCTTTGTCCCCTTTCCGGCTCTTGAGCTGCATGAGGATGAGAGGCAGCGTCTCCACGCTGATGTCCTCCTCAGGAATTTCAGCCAGAGCATCCAGGTCTGAGGGCGACAGCCCCAAACTGGCAAAAAGCTTCATAGTGCTGCCAAGATTGCTGCCCCCACCATGCCGGGGCATCTGTGAGCTGCTGTCCTGAGTCTCCACACCACCACCCACCCCCACACCTGAGGCCCCCATCTGCCGACTGGATCGCTGTTCATTCATGTTGAAGTTCAAGGTCTCTGCGGCGGCCAGGAGCCCCCGACCCACAGTGAAGTGTTTCTGACTTCCGTCTGACTGCGATTTTTGAGACATGATGACACAAAGCAGAGCAGCACTCTGGCTTCAGAATGTCCTCGAGCAGGTGAGCCAAGATAAAGAATAAAGCAGGTAATAAAAAGTGTCTAGTTTTTAAAGACTGGGGGAAGGCAACAACAGTTGATGTCTTATGGAAAGAGTAAAACTGGTCAAAATGAAGGGGAAGTCCTCTTCTCCCGTAGAGTCTTTTTTCTGCTGAAAAACAATGAGGTAGAGACATTCTTCAAAGGCTGCCTCCAACAAGAACACAGAAACCAGTGCACTGCTGACCCACAGAAGCATGTAAAGAAAAATGACTGATTTATTATTGTCGTCTGAGCAGATTTAAGCTGTGATAACTGAGACAAAGGAGGCAATTTTAAGAAGGCTAGGAAAGAAGACAGAAAAAGCTTCAAAGTTAATATTCACCCCAGACAAGAAGGAAGAAAATGGACTGATGTAGACTGAACGATGGGAAAATCCTCAGTGGAAAAAAAAGGGATACCGATTAACAGTGCTAAATATTGTAGGAAGATAATAGGTCTTGAGAAGGATCACTGCTACTTTGATAAAGGTGTGATGGAAAAAGAGCAGTTATTACTTACAAAAACATTCTGATCTGCACATTCCCACTTCACAATCCCTCTACCTAAAGGACTGATGTGAAGAAAGCGTCTACTAAGTCTACATTGTTGCCCTGATGCTGTCTTGTCTCTTGCACTTGTTTTTGTCTCTGTCCAGATAAAAGGAGCTATTCATTATCTGTAAATTTACAGGTTAGCTGACAATATTGACAATTTTATATAATCCTGGGTCTGCTAGTTGTTCCAACTTCACCTTCAAGTCATCATGAAGTTACAAATTATACTAATATTGTTATTGGCGGGTGTGTTTTTTTCAGATACCACTTCTCCAGACAGGTTGAAGAACTATGAGAGCTGGCTAACCATGAACAGGATTTAAGCATCCAGCATTTGATGCTAGAGCTATTTACCTAAGTATGTAGAACAAGCCCTGAAGAAGGCTACATTCACTGGCCACTTCATTAACTACACATGTACAAGAGCATACAATTCAACACAGTAGGTCCACAATGAATTGGTACGTTGCAAGTTTGTTTGCCTAAACCACCTGGTTGAGCCATTAAGTAAATTTACTAGTGTCCAAATATATTTGGCCATCCACTTTTTTTATGTAATGGAAATGTAATTGCAATGCAATGCAATACATCCAAAGAAAGACAACAGCCAATTACCAGTGGACTATTTCCCCTTTCTCGATTGCACTTATTTGTACCCATTTACTGCTTAGAATGCCAAAGGTCAGCTCAGATCCCTCTGTAACAACTCTGAACAACCAATGTTCTCTGTAATAGTGGTCAGCCAAGCAATCGGGCCAATCTTGATATTAATAAATAATCAGCACTGGTCGTTACCCATGCTCATCAAGGGCAATTAATAAAAATGTCTGCAGACAAATTTGCAGTCTACACCCCCTCTCCATTGTACCCAGCAGGTAGACTAATAGTGACTAATTTGTGTATCTTTCCATTCTCTTTCAATTCCTCCCATTGTTTAATAAAGTAAATGATAGTCCCGACTATGTGTTTGGTGTGTTTATTTAAGGGAGATATTTAGTCTATGTGGTAGTACTCTATATTGAAGAAATAAATTAATTTTCAGTCTCACAAGTTGATTATGGGCACCTTCAGCTAAAAGGAAGTCAAAAATTCAATAAAATTGTACTCTCAGACACTCTTGTCACTGCTTTGCAAATAGTATTTTTAAAATAAAATGATGAAAAATAAATGAATTCTAATCTGGGTCTGACTGCATTCAGTTTGCTTAACGCTAATTGTTTATTTTAAATTACTAAAAATAATTTGTATATTTTCAATATTAAGTAAATGTAAAATTAAGTATGTTTTGTCAGTTTTAAAATAAATAAAATGAATTTCATGTGGCCGCAAAGTGAGAGAGGGGGAATAAAAAACAGCCTCCCTGCTCTCGATCAGCACCAGCTATTGATAAACCCATATCGGCTGACCACTACTTTGTAGTACAAAAACACATAAAACAGAGTGAGACCTGTTCTCTCTTCAAATTCTTCCTGCGTAAATGTTCTTATCGTCTGAAGAAATCAGAAAATCCCATTGAACTTCAGAGTCAGAACCTTCAGTGGCCTATCTGAAGGGAGTAGCTGTTGGACAGTGAGATGTACCAAAGTCAGTAGACTGTTGAAATGTAAATTCAAACAAACTGCACATACAATCAGTGTTTGTAGCATTTATATTGAGGATTTTTGACCACATTCCTCCTCCCTACCCCACTGCCAATTCAATCCTACAAAGCAGCTCTGCCATGGCTTCTACTTTATGAGGTCCATTTCTCAGTTTTTAAGTTGAAACCCTGCTATATAATGTAATGATAATAATAATTCTTCTATGTGTTTATTACTGATGTTGTCTTAGTAACAGTATGACCTAGTGGAGTGGATTAATATAATGTAGTCCAGTACGATCCCATCACCTTTTATCACCTTTCTGACAATGTCAGTACAAAACAGAGAAATTATAACTTGTTTAATTGTTCATGCCAGACCTGTTTGATTGTATTAGATTGTACAGGTGTAACGTCACCTAACGAAGTGGCCAGTGAGTGTAAATTTAAGAGACTGGTAACTATAAGATTTAAGAATTTCTGGAAATCTGGGGCCTAAAATGAAGTGATATTTTTACAGAGAAACGCTATGTGGCGAGCAAACACATGGAGAAGACTCGGTTATGTGCAAATGAGTGCCGCAGGTTTTGAATGAGACATGGCCTGTTTAAAGTGCAAAGCTGAGGGAGGTGGGGCCCGCTAACATCACAAGCTAACCTGTCGACATTTCCATTAAGAAAACAACGTTCGTCGTATGCTTGATTCAGTGTTAACGACGTTGCCCGTAAATGCGTGACCGTGTTCCTGCAAACTGTCCGTTAAGCCGGTGTTTCTTAAATCGTTACGTTAAGCTGCGGAGTGCAGCGAGCTAAACACCTCTGCTAATGTTATTAGCATCCATTGCGGCTAGCCTGCTCCTACATGCCAATGCTATTCGGTAGCTAGGGTAACGCCAGTTTATAGTTTCACTTCATGGTTTTAATGCTTTTTAATTTTACATTGTGCAGGTTGTAGAACTACGTACTACCGGACTGCTCGTTAACTTCGTGAGCATAAATTCACTTACCTTTCTTTTCCCTAATGCGTAGTATGTCCTTAGCAGAGACTGCTAACACAAACGAAACAGACCTGACGTTTAGTATTTCCCACGGAAAAGGATCGAGCACGTTTGGGTTAGAATCTTTGGCTTTTCGTCGTTTTCAGTGAAAATACTCTTTCACATACTGTGGTTTCAAAAACACACCGTTGTGCTTTAAGTCGTGAATTAGCATTTAATTTTGCTGCGTTTCCAGTGACAAAATGAAAGTCGCTGGAGTGCGGGGTACAGTGCTGCCTTCAAGGGACATCTGAAAAACCATGTCACGGTTTGAAACATTTATCTGAATGTCTTCTTCTTTGGTTGGGTGAACCAGACTCAATCCACGGGAGATTTTACTGTCAGTCATCATGTGGAAATGTATGTTTTTTAGTCTAATCCCATTTCTCATCATTAGTGGCTATAGCTGTCTTGTGTTTTTTTCCACAAAACTCAATTAAATGTATTAAAATTCTTGATTTTCTGGATGTCTGGATCGGTAAATTGTGTTCACCTTAACAGTTTAACAGTTCCCCTGACAGTCGTTTGCCCTGTTCTAGAAGTTGCCACTATATATATATATATATATATATATATCGTCCACACTAAGAGCAGCGTCCACAAATCGTGATGATCTTTGCAGGTCTTCAAGCTTAGATTTAACCCACGATGAGGTCAGAGGAATCTTCTTTTCGAGTTCCACGTTATAGGTTACAAAAAATACACAGCATAAATAAACATATAATCGAGAGCGTTACCGTGAGTTAGCGGTACTTTCCGACACTTCTGGCCAACTGTTTTTAATAAGTAATGCAATACTTGAAGGTAGCGCGGTTTGTCCAATCACAGGCGAGCCCAGGGTGACGTGGACGATGTAAACAAACAAAGGCAGTGCGGCCATTACAGTTATAGAAGAGTTCGACACGGTGTTCACTGTTTGCGTCTTCTGTCGTCGAAGATTTAAGGTTTTTAGGTATTCCCAGTTATAAAAACACAACTATGGCCTTCTTTAGATTCGCATATTGTTTTTTAAATGTATATAACAGTGTTTTCTGTCGATGTGAGTGATGTTGATCTGATTTGTTGACTAAGAAATGGCAGCGACAGTCGTTAGCCACCTGCTATTGTCTGTGAGACAGCGGCCATCACAACCGAGCAGGAACGCCTCATACCAGGCGAACCGCCCAGTGTTTAGCAGCTAAATGACGATGTTGTGTCTGCTACAGGGTCGTTGGGCGGACTGCGGAGGTTGAGGCCGTTTGACTGACTGTGGAGACTACAATGAAAGACCCGAGTCTTAGCAACGTTGCGCCAAACATGACGATCAACGAGGAGGTGATTCTGAGCAGCCTCTCCGAGGACAATCCGTTCGCCGAGTACATGTGGATGGAGAACGAGGAGGAGTTCAACCGACAGGTGAGGACCAGGGACGACAACACACCTGCTGCTCGGGTTAGAGGGGAAAACACCAACAAATGGGCGGTGCTGTGTTGTCATTGAAGCAGCTAGTATCTACCAAAACAAGCAACGAGTGGTGGGAAAGAGCAGAAGTGCATCTGTAGGTACTTTGCACATGTATGTAGTTAAAGCAGAACCAAATGAACTAAGAAAAGCTGATGTATTCCTGAGGATGAAGTATCTGTCAGTCCACAAAATTTTGAATCTGCTCCCAGTCAATAGTTAGAAGTTGATGTCTGAAGCTGTTCTCTATATTGAACAGTTTTCTGTTCATGAGAATTATAAATAACAAACAGTCGCACACCAAACCATAGGTCGAGATTCTCGTTTTTTCTGTCAATGCAGGTGTGCAAAACTTCGCTCCCTCCTTGAGGATTGCTTTGCTGTTCAGAGAGAAATCCGATCAAGTCGCTTTGCTGCTCGTAATCTTTCATTATATCTTCATTGGTCCTTGTGTTTTTGCGTTGCCAGGTACTCCTACAGATGTCGTAGTGACAAATGTGTGTACACCCTCTTCCCTCCAGCTCCTTCACTTCGTACTGTTCTAGCCCTACAATGAGCGCACTAAGTTATAAAAATCGAGCGGCTATATATGTATTAGGTCATTACTAGATTTGAAGATTACTAAAGAAAACCTCAAGACAGTCTCGTTGAAAGATCTGCAAAGTGAGGTCACGCTACATATTGACAAAATTTTCTTGTTATGTCCCATTACAGAGACCTAGAAATAATTGGCATTGCAATGGTTGGTTCTGAAACAGCTGATGGAGGCCTGAGACTTTTGCAACATACGTTTAATGTGTGCAGCTGACCTGACCTACTTTGCTCCTCTGCAGACAGTGACTCAGTAGTTGTTGATGGAGACATTTTCCTTCACGTAAGGTTGATTTGTACTTCCGCTTTCCAGCTGGAAGCTAGAGCAAGTGACTGTGATCCAGTAAAACTTGCAGGATGGTTGTCTGTGGAGCAGCATTGTCACTGCAGTATGTCTGCCTCAAGCACTGGCAGAAAACTCCAAAAGTTTAGAATCTGTTAAGAAAAAAGTTTTGTTGCTTAACTACTACTGCGTTCTCTTTAAGCATCTGTGTTCTCTCTGTTGGGGTCGAACCTTTTTGAATCAGGTCCGATTAGCAGATTTGATTCTTCATAGGTTGCCCTCGGCTATGGTCTTAAACTGTGAGAAATAAATCTCAGTGAGAAAATCTTCAGGTAACATAAAGGAGGTGGGGGTGGTAGAGAAATTATGTATTTTGGGTTTCCAGTAATAAGGTTGGGCAGATTATTCCATATCAAACAACAGTTAAAAAAAAAAAAGATACTACAGCGCTGATTAACAACAGGTTTTGAGAACAAATATGTACAAGTTTTTTTATTTTATTTCAGTTCTTTACACAACTTCAAAGCCTAAGTGTGGGTTTCAAACATTCACCATCTGCAGGTGGAGGAGGAGCTATGGGAGGAGGAGTTCCTCGAGCGCTGTTTCCAGGAGATGTTGGAAGAGGAGCAGTGGGAGTGGTTCATCCCGTCCAGAGACCTCCCGGTTCAGACAATCAGTCAGCTGCAGGAGCAGATCAGTCAACTGGTTCTGGAAGCTGACACAGACTTTGAAATTGTGGTGAGTTTGGTACCTGGTTTTTGCTAAAATGCCTGATTGGTCAGATTTAAACATTTGTATTACTGATTAAAACATATGGGTTTTACAGAAGAAGGCAGATGTATTCACAGAGCACATTTAAAGACAACAGAGTAAGCTGGGGCATTTTTTTTACTGTATCTAATAAAAATTTACACATCTGTGACATGAGATATTTAAAGGTAAGTGACAACAACAAAAGTCAAGTCCTCTGCAGCTCTGCTGACAGTTTGACAGTAGAGCAAACAACTGTTGCTCGCAAAAAGCCGAGCACACGTAGAAAGACCACTTTACTCTACAATGAACTGGCCTGGTCCCTTTCTTGACCTACTAAACACACTGCTCTATTTCATGTAACCTTTATTTAATATGGTTGTAATATGTTTTTACCTGCAGTTCCGTGAACGGCCGCACGGTGGCGAGCCTGGTCAGGTTTAATGCACTAAACCTTTGAGAATTGAAAACCACATGGCAGAAATGGTTATTTGGTTAAAAAAGCGACACTGATACATACCTAAACTAAATGGTAAACGTTATTTTGTGTTTGAAAAAGCAAAGCAACAGTAATGGGTAAAGAGAATTCATGTTGTGTAAAGCCTTATGAAAACAGTTTGAAGACAATGTTCATATGTGTGCAGCATTTGAGTAACACAAAGAAAAATGACTAAACTCGTCCTTTCTGTCAAAACCAAATTGGAAATTTGATTTCATTTCATATTCAATTGTCTCACTGTATTAAAACCACCCTGGATCATTTACAGTAAAAGCAAAAGTGCTGCAGCTGCTTGAACTCCCCTACACTGGCTTAAATAACATTTTTAATCCAGTTCAAAATTCATGTGGATCATATTCAGAGGCATGCATGTTTAGCTGGAGCTACTATGGAGCTACTGCAGCTGTACATGACCGGTAGAAATATCAGGTCTCAGCTCATGTTGCTCACTCCAGGCTCAACACCAAAGGAGGCTGTGCTTTTGAGATTGTAGCTACTTAACTCTGGAGGTCTCACCTATTGGACTGGACATCAAATGCCTTAAAAAAGAGAACTTAAGGTGTGTTTTTAGTATTTTGTAGATGTTTCATCCTTTGCGCTTATGTTTGTTGTTTTGCAAGGGTTTTAAGTTGGATTATAGCTGTTAAGTACTTAAAAGTTCATCAAATAAAAAAGAAAAACGCTCTAATTTCAGTTGATGCATAATAAAAGAAAATCTGTTTTTTCTAACTTCAAACAAAACACACTCACCTGTGTCCAGCAGAGGGTGCTCTCACACTCTTCTTCTTCTTCTCCTCTGCAGGTGAACAGCAGTCTGAATCCCAATGCTAAGG
This sequence comes from Channa striata, assembly GCA_033026295.1. Lineage (NCBI taxonomy): Eukaryota > Metazoa > Chordata > Actinopteri > Anabantiformes > Channidae > Channa > Channa striata. The sequence goes on along the minus strand of CM065173.1, from coordinate 4,114,429 downwards.
AGTTCACCCCAGGCATCCAGAAACACATCATGTGACCACACCCTGCCTCCCCCAACCCCAGTCTGCACTGTGACATCGTCAACAAGATGTCCGCTGTTGTTTCCAGACGCCACTCAACCTTCAGCCTGTTGCCAAAGTTCAGCGCTCGCCTTCATGCGTTTAGAGACAAATTGCTGTCAGTTACAGTTCTCCACCTGTCTGTCCTCCGTCTGTCTGTCCCCTCCCTTTAACTCTGAATGTAAATGAGTGGAGGAAAATTTGTGTTTAACTTCTAAAGAAACTGAGTTGTTACCATCAGCTCCAATATCACACTTATTTTGCACTTTTTAATTTGACAAAAGCCTAAAAACAAATTGTGTTCATATTTTATTTGATGTCCTTTAGATTCAGACTTTTTCAGCAGCACTTTCCGGCTCGTGGTTTGGTTTTACTGTGTTAGTTTAGATTGATCCAGTTTGCTTTCTGTTGTGTTTTTCTGTCCCCACTGACCCACAGGGCAGCTGTCTACCTGCTGCCTCTTTAACTGATGTTGATGTTGAGTTTTTTTTAAGTGCACATAAAGTACTGTATAAAAAGTCATATAATGAAAAAATATGTAAAAAAAAATCTATTTTTTCTTAAACTATTTGAAAATAAATGTTTATGGAGAAAAGGCATTTGGATTTGCAGTTTTTTGTCAGTATTAATGTACACCAGAGTGTTAAAATTCACTGTGACACTGACTCACTGAACTTTTTACTGTCACATAATCCTTCTCAGAAACCCTGATGATTGACCCAGGATGAGAGTGTAATTTTTTTTATCTAAAACGCAGCATTAATAGGAGGCATTTAGGAGCTTGGGCCGTTGTTGGGTTGCAGAGGGTGGAGTCGACCATTTCCACCGGAGTTCAACTGATCACGTTTTTCTTGTCCTACGCTAAGGATACAAAGACACAGAGAATCCACATCTAAGGGCAAAGTGCATCCAAACAAATGTTCATTTCTCTCTGGTGGTCATTTGCCTGTAAACCCACCTGCAGGCTTTTCTATTACTTGGACGTCAGTGGTTGTGTGTGTGGAGGGAATTTTAGATTTGAGTAAATGCAGAGACTCTTTTGTGATAAACAAATCTAAATAAACAGCGGAAGAAATGTATTAAAGTACATAAATACGATGAGGCACTTTTCTCCTGCATGTGGCATTGCTGTATTTTTTTGTTTGTTTTTGCTTAACGTTTGAAAAAATAAAAGGTTTGCAAGGGCACCAGCAGGAGGCAGCAGAGGTTTCTAATCTGCAGAGCTCCTTTCTGAACAGGACTTCAGTTTTTGGACTAATTTATCTGAGAGGAAGTTCCTCCTGCTCGCCCTGACTTCTCCGCTTTGACACGTCTGTGTGTAGGAGACACAAAGCAGCAGCAGCCGTAGATCAGCTGCTGAAGTCTATTGTAGCCCGACAGGTCAGATACAGACCAGGACCACAGCCATGCATGTTGATGAGGGTGCATGAGAGCATGCATGTGTGTCAGAGGAGGAGGCGTGGACTTATGGGTGCGGGTCATACATGCTCACAGAGAGCTGATTGGACAGAGGAAGATGTCAGGGAATGTGCAGCAGCTACAGATGTCTGCAAAGAATCCCCCCAGGTCATGACCCCTGTGTCGATTCAAGACCTCCCCTAAAACCCAAACCCCCTCCTTCATCTCCATCATCATCATCATCCTCATCATCCTCATCATCAACTTCATGTGTGTTGTCCTCAGGATCATGTGAAGTCTCCACAGAACAGAGTTTAAACTTCAATCCAAGCTGTGATACTATAGTCTAGAAAAAAATCGATGACTTTGGTGGGAGCCACTGAACAAAACTGTCCAAACTAGCCACAGTTGATTTAGGTAAAGCTGCCTCCAGTCTGTACGTACCAAGCATAAGTAATGTTTTACAACATTTACTTTCATTTAAGCACGTTTAGCTGTGTATTTGTGTGGAATTGGGACTGCAGGACTTTTTAAAATCTTAGATTCAGAATGAAGTCATGTTCCACCTGAACACAAGTTCCTGATTTCTTTGCTTCTTTTGTCTGAGCCTCTTCCCTTTCCACATTTCCTTCTCGCTTTCATCGTGTCCCTCAATGTTCTTTTTCATCCTTTTCCCATCACATTCATCTTTCTCATTTGCAGTTGTTTTCTCTCTTCATTCTCTTCCATCCATAGTTTCTTCCTGCTTATGTTCGTCCTTCCTAGTTCTCTGTTTTACTGTTTCTTTCCTCCCTCCTCGTTTCCTTCACACTCGTCTTCATTCACCTTTTCTTCGTCCCCGTGACTGGACATGTGAGATGTTTTGACTTTTCTCTCAGTGTCTCTGATCCCAAATGAAACTGTCACCAGTTCTGTTCCAACTGAAGAAACTCTGCAGATGAGCACTTTTGTCTGATTGGTGGAAAAACGAAACAAGAAGCACAAATACCCTCAAACCTGATGCATGGGGGCAGTTTTACCCCCAGCACCCCCCCCCCCCCCAGCCTTCAGCCATGAGCTTTCAGATGCAAACTAAGCAGACATATGGAGAGGAGGTCTCTTCTCTCTGCTGCAGCCCTCCTAAAGATTCAGATTGTATGACAAATCACGTCCAGGTCTGCTCAGCCTCCACTATCCTCCGCCCCCCTCCACCTCCATCCTCCTCCGCCCCCCCACCACACCCCCAAACAACAGCTTCATTAGGCTGAAAGAAGAGAGTTTTCGCAGCTTTGTCAAGTCAAGACTCCAGCTCCTTCTCCCCTTCTCAATTACTCCTTTGTTGGAGCAAATTCAAGTTATTGCACTCCAAACCATATGGCTCCTTCTCTCTCTCTCTCTCTCTCTCTGGTTCCTACAAGTGCAACCAAACCCCGCTGACTTTCAGTAGAAACACTGACTGGATTTAAATCCAGTTTTTCTGTTAAGCTTCTTCTGTTTGTTGTTTGGCCAGTCTTAGTTTCTCTGTAATTTAAGTACGATTTACTTAAACTAAGAATTTTTTAACCCGTTTTAAGTTCAATTACATAATTTAAGCAATTTGCAATGACTCTTGTTTCGTATATGTAGAGAATACTTTCTATATTCAGATTTTTATTGAAACAGGTTCAAATATTCAGTGAAATAACAAATAAATCTCTAGACACTTGTGGGTGTGAGCTTCGAGGTAATTTAACCTGAACATAATCCATTAAACACAGAGATATCACACACAACTTGTTAATAATACGGGGCGTTGTGTTTCAGACACAAAGTAAAGAAATGATTCAAATCTGATTTCATTTGATGGATCAAATTGTTTTAAGTTTGTTGCTGGAGCAGGTGTCGTTGTGGCTCTAGGGCACATCAGGACTAGTCTTTCCATTGTGTCCTGCACTGTTGGTGTTACTCAGACCACCGTTGGAAGCTTTTGGACAATTTGACATTTTGAATCAGTGTTGGCCTATCGGTGCGCCCTTTGTTCTCCTACATGCTCATCTGCTCTCGTCTTTCCGGTGCCTTTAGGAATCACTTGTCGGCCCAGATGAAGCTGTAGCCAGCAGCTAGTTCTCCAGCTCTGTCTCTGCCCTAAGGATTCCGACCCTGGAGATCTTTTATATGTTTCCTTATGTTCCACAAACACAGAAAACACACACAGCACATGAGGCATAATGCACCTTTTCCAAAATAAAAGAACTGGTCATGCAGTGATGCAGACAGCGCCATGTGTGTTTATTTTGTGCAGAGGACGTAGTTATAGCTCACTGCATTCAGACACCAACACTGAAAAGTCAAAGTGTTTGAAAGTGAAGCAGCAGCAGAAGTTGTGTGTGTGTGTGTGTGTCTGTGTCTGTGTCAGATGGGCCACAGAATCTGCAGGTTGAAGAGTGATGCTTTCGTAAACACCACCTCGTCCTCCATCACGTCTCTGCACACACACACCGAGCGTGATCAAATACAGTCGATTGTTTCCTCTGTCTCACGTTATGAATCTCTTCCCCTCTGCTCACAGACGTCTTGTTGTTCAGGAAGGTTTTAATGTAATGGAACGCTGCCGTGAATCAGCCCCAATGAATGCTGCCATGGCCATCGTTGTGTGGCCTCAACCTGCTGCCATCAATCTGCTGTTGCATTCTGGGAGCAGCAGCTTCCTATTCACTTGTCTGTGGCTGTTTGCTCAGGGTGATAATTTACCTCTGGTTTACCCTGCATTAGCAGTCACAAAGGGAACAGTTTGGGCCGAGGGTTTATCTGCGGTCAGTCAGCGTCATGGCAACGCCACGACCAGAATACACAGCACCTGAAAAGACTCTGGACACCAACTCATCATGGAGGCGTTAACGTTGAGTTGCCTTGATACATCACACACTACGATCACCCTAATCTTTACAGTGTTTTCAGCACGGGTCATTTTACCCATGAGGCATTTGTGACTAGTAAGAACATTAATCTGTGTTACTTATAAGGTCTAATGAGTAATATTATACTACTAATTATAAGTAATGTTGTAAGTATATCACATTATAAGTATATTAAAAGTAATAATATTTCTTATCTTGTCTTTAATTGTAATTAAGACACTGCAGTTCAGATGGTAAGGCAGTTGGCCATCGACCACGAGGTCAGTGGTTTGATTCCCAGCCCCATGAGCTAAATGTCTAAGTGTCCTTGGGCAAGGCACTGAACCCTAAGTTGCTCCCGGTGGGTCAGGTGAGCCCCTTGCATGGCAGCTACCGCCCTCGGTGTGTGAACGGGTGAATGACAAGCAACATTGTAGATCACGTTGGATAAAAGTGCTGTATAAGTTGCCATTTCAGCATTGCAGAGCAGGTTCTACTTCCTGAGTCCAGTCCTGCCTCTGATCCATTTAACCAATGAGCCTACTTCTGCTGCCGCGTTTTGGTTCACCTGGATCTTACTGTGTGAAAAGAAACCGAACCAAGAGAAAAACCAGACCAGGTTCACAAGTGAGTACTGGCAGGTTTTAAAAGAAAACTTTTATCATCCTTTGCATCCTCTGGGACATGTGGTTAAAGCAGGTCTGTGTCAGTTACAGAAAGCATTGCTGTTTTTCTGAGTTTTCTCCGGTGGAATACATTAGTAAAGAGCATTTGCTGTATTACAGGATTACTGTAGTTGTTAACCAGACTCTGAGAAGATTAGACTTTTCTCTCCTCCAGCTCAATCACTTGTTTTTGTTTCCTCTTTTGCCTCGAGAGTCCTCCAGCTTCTTTCTTCCTCTTCAAGGCTGCTGCTGCTGGTGGTCTTTGCCTCATTTTATTCTGTGTTATTTTCTCACGTGTTTCACTTCATTGAAATTCAATCACATCTCGTGTCTGTGAGACTTAATCCTGTCAGAGCTTCACCCCGGACAGACCTCTCACGCCGCTTTCTTCTCCTTTGGATTTTCTGCTTTGTCTCCTTTTTTATTCTTTCTCTGTCTTCGTTTTTGTTCACAGATGCTAATTAATTAATACAGAACAAAACTCAATTGGCCTCTTCAACCAACTATAGTAGGCGATTGTATTTTAAGACATGACAACAAAAATGCAAAGTGCATTTATTTAAGTATTGTGGTGAAGAGCATTTTTAAGGGACTTTACTTGAGATTTCCACTAAATTTAAGAGTCAAATGTACTTTTACTACATTTATCTGATGACTATAGTCACTTTTCAGAATCAGATTAAAGAAACTGCTGTAAAATCATCGACTTCTATTGTGAAAGTCAGTGGATATTATGTATTGTTACCAGCTGCAAAATTTAATTGATACACACATTACTGATCAAAACTTATTATCCAGTAATATCAGATTTATTGATTCTCCACAAAGAGCACTTCTACTTTTGAGCTTCAACTATATTTCCTAATCATACTTTTGAACTTTATGTGGAGTGACATTTAGAACTGTGGACCTTGATATGTGACAGAGGATTTTTCCATGGTGGTAAAGATACTTTTATGCAGAGATCTGTGTACTTCTGAGTTCTAACAAAGTTGTATTAGACAAAGAAAACTTTACTGAGAAACCCAAAGCATCAGTGCAGCAAAAGGAAATTTTTAATTGTAACACTCAAAGTTATTTTTTCTGTCAAAATGGGTTTAGCAAGAGAGAAATCACCACAACCAATGATGTGACATTACCAGGATGTGCAGGTCCCAGCAGCATGAAGGAAATTTACTGCAGGACACGTAACAGATGAAGTTAAACGCTTTGAAGAAACTTCATCAGATTTAATCCAACGTTAAAACTTCTTCTGCTCCATGAAACTGGTTTGTGGCTTGTAGATGGATGGAGCCGTAGACCCCAAGGTGCTGTCCACATATTTGTGTGCATGTAATGTAAATGTAAATGGTGCCACCCATGTGCCCGTCAGCTGTCAGACAATAAAGTCACAGCTGTAAAGTGTTTCCATCCACTTTAACTTCAGCCTGACAAGCTGCTGCATCACTTTGAAGTGATGGAGGCTGTAAAATAAAAACCTGCCTCCACCTTCTCCTTCTGTGTTTCTGCAGCAGTCTGTCAGGGACTCAACAGCTTCTCCTCCCACACACACACACACACACACACACACACACACACTGCAGGAGGACTGTGTGTGTGTGTGTGCTTCAGGTTCATGTTGATGCTGTCAATCATCTACATCTGATCTACAAGCTGCTCTGGCTCAAAGTGGTGCCTCCTGATGAGGAACCTGACACATTTCCTCAGTGCAGACTGTTTCCAAAACCTTCACCTTCCTGTTGTCGTCTCCTGCAAAAGCTGCGGTACTGCTCTAACTTGTACATGATCTTGTCCTGTTCTAAGAACTTTTACGCTCTGGTTTCATTGTCAGTGGCTCTTTGAACTCATCCCCACCTGTTTTGAAATGAGATAAAATGTATCAGTTAGAGGTTTTAACAGTATTTGTCCTGTAAAATGACGAGTGAAGCCGCTGCGTTCTGTCCATTTTATCTGACATACAAGCTTCTCCTCTGTGGTCCTGTTTATTGGACACAGCACCTCATGGAGAATTAATCCATTTCTCAGTTTTACTCCAAAGAGTTTGGAACCCTTCAATTTAAATCTTTTCTTCTGATCCAAAAAAAACTGGACCCCTCACAGAAATATCGACTCTACAGTTTGTCTCTTGTTTTGTGACCTTCTTCTCTCCTTTGCGTCTTTGTTTTTCTAGAAAACTAAAAGAAAAACTTTTTCATTTTGCACCTTCCTGTCTTTCATGTCATTCCCACACTATGATTTTTGGAAAGCTGCTGCCAGATAAACTGAAATTGTCAAAAACCACCTCAGCGTCCTGGACTCGGTTTTCTCTCCGACACCTGTGCAGTCCGACTGCAGCTCGGTTGCAGAAAGCAGGTTTTTTCCTTGTATGAGACTGTTTTTTCGGAGTAGTTTATCCTCTTTGAGTGAAATAGGATTTGCGGACTTGTTGTTGGGGCCTCACTGAGGCTTGTGCCGGCCCTGCAGCCGGGGCAGAGATGATTTGTGTGCAGCCTGGGTTTGGTTTTGTTCCTGCTGAGGCCTATTTGAATAAGAATGATGCCAATAGAGTGGCTGAGGCAGAAAGAAAGCAGCACAAAAGGCCAGAGGAGCTGAATTTGGACGAGGGACAAACCAGGAGAAGAGTGAAAAGAAGTGCAGGGCGGACAGCCACAAAGGAACAATTCACCTTATAATCGCTTTGATATATTATACATGCCTGAAGACTCTAAACATTGTGTAATTATTTATAAATGACTGTCCCCCCTCTCCTGCGGAATAAAGCAGCAGAAAGACTCTGCAGGTCTCTGCTTCTTCTCTGCTGAGCTGCAAACTGAATAAATGGAATAATTAATGGAAAATTGTATGCCTGTCTCATAAAGATGTCTTTAAAATACACTTAAAGAAAATTGGCCTGTGTGTGCTCATGCTGGATGGGTTTACTGCTGCCTGAAGAGATGAAAAGACAAACAAAAAGCCAGACTCCACAAAGTCTTCACACACCACACATCAGGGTCCTTTTTAATGGTTTTTCTGCATGTGGATTGTTCATCCCAGGCTCAGGCAGCAGGTTGGACTCTCCTCACACCTTGCTTACGAAGAAGAAACACTACAATGGTTTCTCCTTACATGTTAAAATTTTCTTAAGGATGCGTTGTAGGTCCTGGTTTTTCTCTAACAGCAGCATGTTAGAAATACTCCAGTTCAAATCCCTGCAACAGAGCTCAAAGTTCTTTAACAACTAAAAACTCTTTTTGAGTCTTTAAAAATCACGAGTCATGAATGTAAAGGTCTCCTGGTCTGATGTCAGTTCTGAAGTAGGTCCTAACTGAGCTAACAAGCAACATTAACTTACTTCATGCAAAGGCTCAGGGGCCAGAATGGTTGGGGGCACTGGACTTGTGGCCTGTGGTCACTGATTTCTTGTAAAATCTGCCTTTTCTAACTCAGCACATTACATATATCTGATCACAGCTTTTTGTGTTGTTGTCACAGAGGTTTTTGAGAGTGAAATCACTTTTATGTCGGTGACTCTCAGCTGTGATGTCGTTTGGAACAAAACATTTCAGTATTAAACATAGATCAAACAGAGGCCTGCCTCCGAAAAGGATGGCAGTTTCCGTGACCTTTGACCTTTATTATCAGGCTGCGTATTGAGAGTTTTGAGGCCAGTGTTGTATTGGTATTTTAAATTTAATCTGATAATAATGAAACACACCTTTAATGCTGCTTTGTGACATTTGTTCATTGATTATAATATATATTTTTAAAAACATTTACCAAAACTGTGCAGGGATTGTCTACATTTAATAACTTATTCTACACTTTGGTTAAATAAAATGTTCAGTACAAAACAGCCACAAAGAGGAAGCGTGTTTGACTGTAAGTTCAGACTGGACTGATTTTAAATTTAAATTCTGTTTGGTTTTACTCTGGTTGTTTCGTTTGCGTAAAATGGTTTTATTATCAAAAACTTCACAACTTCTGCTGTTGAAATATCAAAAGGTGATAACGAAATAAATGCACCCTAAAAGATTTGTAAAAATCTGAGTTTGGGAGTGAAATGCAAATGGAATGATTATCTAATCTTCTGGTTCCGACAGAACCTTCCTGGCTAGAACCTCTCATGAGGAACGTAGTGGTCGTTGTGTTCCCGCAGTCTCAGGGTTCAGGTCATAAAGCGTGAGGTGAAACCTGAACGTCTCTTTGTGTTTCTCTGATGTGTGTTTTTCCTGCTGCTCCTTCCTCTTTCTTTCTGTGGAATACGGAGGATGGAGGGATGGTCCGAAGGATGGGTGAATTCTCCGGAGCGTGTCTCCGCCCGGCGGGGGGCGGGGGTCCTACTGACTCTTCTTTCTTCGTTCTTTCTCTTTTTTATGTTTTTGGGGTTTAACTCTGAGAGTGGGTTTGGTCTTCTACCTCACAGGGAGGGAGGTGTGTGTGTGTCGGGGGGGGGGGGGTTCGTGCGTGTCATTCGCGTGGCCGGCCGCCGCCTCTGATTGGCTGGCCGTGATTACCGGCACGCTTCTCCGTGCGGGGCGAGCAAACACCGCAGGCGTCATTATGTTAATGAGCGGCTCCTGCGGCACGGGGCAGACCTGCCGCACCATTCATTCATCCCCCTCATCCTGCTCTGATGCCAGGGGGGGGTGGGGGTTCATGGGCAGGGGGGCGGTCATTGTCCCGCCACAGTATATAACCGGGCTGAGGCCGGTCGTGTGCCAGGCTCACCGGCTCGCACGAGCTGATCCAGAGCAAAGAGACACGTGTCGATCCTCCACAACCGCGGTCCCGCTGGATCCTGCTCAGAAAACCCTCCGCACATTTAAGGTGAGTCGAGCGCGACTCGCCTCACCTGCACCGTCCTCCGCGCCCCGCTCCTCCGCAGACTCTCACCCGCTGCTCTCTCCACAGACAAACCCGCGCTCCGTCATGGACTCCATCTACTCCGACATCGACAGCAACAGCTGCGACTTCTTCCCGCACACCGACGACGAGGACTCCCGCGGCAGCCTGCGCTCCGCCTCGCCGGACTCCGCCGCGCTGTGCCCGCCGCGCTCCGCGGAGCCCGAGCAGCAGCAGAAGAAGCGGCGCCGCGGCCGCGCCCGCAGCGAAGCGACCGTGCAGGTGGTGAAGAAGAACCGGCGCTTGAAGGCCAACGACCGGGAGCGGAACCGCATGCACAACCTGAACGACGCCCTGGACGCGCTGCGCGGCGTGCTGCCGGCCTTCCCGGACGAGACCAAACTCACCAAGATCGAGACTCTGCGCTTTGCGCACAACTACATCTGGGCGCTGTCAGAGACCATCCGCATCGCCGACCTGCAGGCGGGAAAGAGCGGCGACGCTCCGCTGCTGCTGAGCCCCCCCTGCCTCGGCGAGGCCCCCAGCCCCGGCAGCGACGCCTGCTCTTGGAGCTCCAGCGGGTCGTCGTCGTCCTCCTCCCCCGCGTACTGCGCCTCCAGCCCGGGCAGCCCCGCTGCAGCGGAGGACTACAGCTTCCTGCAGCAGGATGCTCTGTTCGGCTTCCGCAGCTTCGTGCCGGGCATCTACTGAGGGATTCGGACTCACAGAGCAGAGAAATGTAGAGACACTGTCCGCTGGAATAAGACTGAGAACCGCTGTTGGCCTTACTGAGCTCGTTTCTCTCCTCGCGTCTCTGCCTACGGATTGTGAAGAGAATCACTTCAGTTGTTCCTTATTTACTTGGTTTTTATTCTGTATATTTCTCCAAAAAACTTTGCACTTTTCCCTGCCCCCCACCCCCCCACCCCCTGCAGGTTACTGTCAGATTTTTACTGATCAGCTTATTTTTATTTCGGAGGTGAAAAGTCAATTTTACAATTTGTAGAGTGATGGAGCAGAAAGGAGCGTGAAAATCGAGTTTCAACGCTGTGACAATAGAGTGAATGTAGCTGTCCTCATTCATTATGTATTCAATCCCCCCCGCACGCACACACACACACACACACACACACACACCTCCACGTTAAATTGTTGTTGTTTTTATTTATTCGACTCGTTTCTTTCGACATATGAAATTTGTATTTTGTACATAAAGAGATTTTTATTCTATTTACTTGAACTTTGGCGCTGCCGCAAGTTTTCTACTAAATAAAGTTATAACGTTTCTATAAACCTCGTGTTTCTGGTTCTTCAGCAGATAAAGGGCTAAATTCTCACTATTATTAAAATATATCTTACTGAGGCCTGTGTGCAGACAATGGTTTTATGATAGTTCATATTAATCACTTAACGGTTTGTTCAGTGCAGCAGGTTGAAACACATTATTGTGTGTCAAAGATCGTCTATTGTGGTTTTCACTGTCATGTTAATGAGGAAACGGTAACAAAATCTGCCTAAAACAAAAACTAACTGTATTCATTTTTAAAAATGATTATGTGCTTACTTTTTCAGTTGTAATGCAGATTTAATAATTAAAATATAAAACAACTTTTCATAGTTAGTTCGTAGCCTTACAAAATGTTCAGAAATATTTTATTTTACTGATTACAACAAAATAACAAAATCTAATTAAATTAAGTGTTTTAAAATCAGTCAGACACACATGAAGAGTTTTACAGTGATAGATTGTTAAAGTCTCCAAACAGTCGGACAAAGTTTGTTTGTCATTAACAATAACAACAACGATATAATAACAGCAAATATTAGCAAATGGTTATTTCCTCCACTTTTTGTATGACTGTTACTTTGCAGAAGCTGATTCCCAAAACTAACTGTTTTCATATAAAATTGAGACAGTTGCTAAAAACATAAAAGAAAAACTGTGAGAATAATTGTGAAAAATATTTTTTTATTCATCACGGGAACTGAAGTGGATGATTCTACCAAATTCTATACCAAATATTTTAGGACATTTTATGACTTGGATCAAAAATCAAAATGCGAAGCAGCTCTGAACTGATTCTAACAAACAATCATCAGCTGCTACAGTTGATTTTGATCATCTGTTTATAGAATTTGCTGCATGTTTGACAGTCTCCGGCGTTTTGGCAGTAACTCTCAGGTAGGACACACCTGTGTTACCGGCCCGTCCAGACTTTACAGCTGCTCGATGTGTGTTTGCAGCATAGAAAAACTGATTCTTCATCTGCATGAAAACATCAACCCCCACACACACACACACACACACACACACACACACACGAACACACACAGAAGCTCGAGGAGGGACCGCGCGCCCCCGATGCCGGCTCGTATTGTCGGTGTGCGCGGGGCCGTGCGCTAATTGAGCGGGATTAAACCGCCGCCGGACCGCGTGCACCTGCAGATTCAAAATGAGGTCCAGCAAGTTTTAATTAGATTTCTATTGTGGAGGTTGAGGGGATGAAGCCAAGTTTGCCTCACAAACACACACACACAAACACACACACACACATACACACAGCAGGGCCAGGTCTAGTGGTGCTGCAGGAGACCATGACCCACACTGAGGGGCTGACCTGCTCAGGGTTTTACAGTTAAATGTGCCCATGACAAATAAATAAATGTAATGAAAAAATCAAGTGATGGTCAGTCAGTTTCAGCCCAGACCTGGGCCATGGGTCAGTCTGCCCCACTTGTTCTCTGATCTTCCATGTCTTTCTGTGAAGTCATTACTCCCTCAGTTGTGCAGTTCCTTTTTTTAAATCCACAGAGAGATGAGAATCTGAGGATGTGGGTCTTTTAAATTTGGGGGAACACACCAAAGGCTTCAGCTGACACAGTCTAGGAGCAGGTCCAGCTCTCACCCAGCAAACCCATCAGCCCTAATACGTTTGTAAAGAATCAGTAACTTCCTAAATTACCCCGTAACAGAAAAAAGTGACTGAAGTCGTAGTTTACGGAGAAGCTGATGCTGGAGGCATCAAGTCGTCTGGAGCCTCCAGTCCTGGAGCTAGACTCATCCTGCTGATCTCAGCTTCTCAGCAATTCACTTTTACTGTTTTATATATTGATCAGCAGAACACGCAAGAGGCAGCAGGTTGCGTCCCCCCAGCATCCCCCCAGCATCCCTCCAGTTTGTGTGTGTGTGTTGGGAGGGCAAATATATTGATTAGAGATCATGACGAAAACACTCACACACACTCACGCATCCTGAGAGCTCAGGGGCTCAGCTGTGCTGTGCTGCAGGAAGCTGTCCCCTAGCCCCCCACCCCCCACATCTTTCACTGGACACCCAGCAGGTCTTTATTGTAATGGTGGAGCTGATTAAAGCCAAACTACAGTTAACAGACAACAGATGGAGGCGAAGGACACAGTCACTCTTCTAATGGCTAATTTCTGATCTTAAACAAATCCTTTCATTAACTGTTCATCTTTATGCAGATGACACTCGACTAAACATAACTACCTCGTATTGTCATCAACCTAAAGGAATCAGACGCTGGATCTTTAGCACCTCCTCAAATTCACGTCACAGCTGAAGTGACTGCGAATCCATTTTATTTTGCCTCCAACTTAGAGTATATATTTTGTTTTTGTCTCTGCACTGAGAACAGACCACATAACATTTGCTCAAATTAGACCTCCAAGTTTGGTCCTAGATCGGCTTGTTCTGATCTGTGGCTCTGTGAACGCTGTCAAACCACTAAGATCTCAGAAATCAAGTGTTTTTTTTTTACGTCTCACTTCTCTGTACACTTCACCTGTCGCCTTTATCCACTGAGAGCAAACATACAGGACAACAACAACCCGACAAGGAGTTTTATGGAGGATTTTCTGTTCAGGACAAACTGAAGAATCAGATCCATACGTCTGTCCCCCTGTCCTTTTACTTTTGTCACATGTGCAGAAGGATTAAAATGAGACTTATGATCCACAGTCAAATACAGCGTGTCATCTGCATAAAAGACACAAAGTGAAAATTAGTCAGGGTTGGACTCTCCACTGGCTGCCAATGAGGTTTAAAATGAAACAAAAACTTTATTTATTACCCGTCAGGCTTAAAGGTCCATCTGTGAACATTTCAGAGACTGATGAAGTGGTTTATTCTCTTTAATTTCTGCAGGTTACGATCCTGGATCAGAGCTTCAGATGGGCTTGTTGTTGCCCCGAGGCGACAGGAGACACACTTACCCATCAGAGCTGATCCCAGGTCAGCCTGAGCACTCACCCCAAGGTTACAGAGTCACCATTAAACAGTGACCTTTGACCTGTGGCTCACAGCAATCTGCTCTAGAACAGAACAGCAAGTGTGAGCTTAGAATACAGTGAGCAGTACCTTCAGGTATTTCAACGTCGCTACAGGTGAAACCACAAAACCAGGTGTGATGAAGAGCTTCGTCTGTCACAGAACATCTGTGGAGCCGTGCTAGCAGCACAGCTAATACGAATGTTTTTTGACTTTAATATGTCGAGCTTTAGAACACTTCGTTATGACCACTGACACCCCACCCCACACCCCTTTATTAACTGATATTTGATCACAGTAGAAGGTTTTGGGGCATTTGAAAAAAGGAACAGATTTTTCAGAACAACCTGTTGGCTGAATAAATGTTCAGAGTTCAACATTTTTGACAGATGAAGAAATGAGATATATTAATGAACCGACTCATCTTTGTTCTGAGGTAACGAGCTGTTATTGGACATATGTTGCGTTCTTATCTCAACAACTGTCATTCACTCACCTGTTGGTGCTCACCTGGCCCCTCCCTCCCCCCTGTGGTGACTGTCTGTCAAACTGACTGTGGTACTTAAAGGACCAATTAGACTCAAGTTAAGCTTCTATTTTATCAACAAGTCATTATCCTGCAGGAGGAGCAGCAGCTCCGACCCCCCCCCACGCTGACAGGAGGAGGTGGACGATGTGTCTGACTCTTCGTGGACAGATCCTCTGCAGCTCCCTGAATGATGTATGTGGATCGGAGCAGCTCTCACAGAGACAACAGTCGGGTTAATGAGCGCCTGCTCCTCTGCAGCATGCTCCCATTCAGCCCATTGTAAATTCCTCCACATTGTTCTCAATTTGTTAACCCACTTTATGCTCTTTGTCTGAGAGGACTAAAGCTCTCTACAGTGTCCTCCTCCTCTTCTTCCTCTCCTCTGACACATTTTATGGCACAGTTCACCTCCTCCTCTGCAACAGTGGAGGAAGAATTCCTGCAGTCAAAAGCCTTGTGGCCTTTTCCTCTTTTTCCTCCTCCTATCCACCTGATTTTTATCAACACTCACTCATGTCTTTGTGTCACCACAAACACATTAAAGCCTCCTTTGCATTTTGATGGAAAACCAAACCTGTTGCTCTATATTACTTAACATCAGTGCAGATTAATACATTTAATAATTTATGCTACTGTGCTCCTGTTAAAGGCAGAAGGCTGGTCCAAAATGAGAGTAAACAAGAGTGGACATGCTGGGTTTAGTCTCTGTGTGTAAAGAAATTAACCAGATTTAATTTTGCTCCGTATTATTTGTTTAGTCGAAAACAGCCGAAGGATGTATTTGGTAAATGGTTATGTTCAGACAGACATCACATCTTTTCTTCTTATGTGAAACACAGGGAGGTTGTGTTTGGAACTTCCCAGCATGCTCAGTATGTGTGAGCCCATTGGTCGTATCAAACACATCAGTTTTCAAATTAAAGAGATACAGTTCTGCAGATTTACTAATAAACCAAAGAAAACAGAGGAATAGGTCTGAGAGTAACATCTTCCCTTTTTTTTTTACAGATCCAATTGGTTACGAGCACAGGACTGATTGGACAAACGGGGACAGATTTCTCTTTGTCCCGAGCAGGCACCCATCTTTACTGAGACGACGTGAGCAGTGAGAAATCAAATTTCATAAAATCCACAGTTTCATGTTGTTTCAGTCTTTTTCAGTTTGTACCCAAACAGGGTGTTGATGTCCAAAAGAGGAAGTGTGGAGTGAGTGGAGAAAGTGGTCACGTATGTCTGGCGCTTCGTTGGCCATGTGAAGAAGAGCAAGCTACAGAGTTTTGTCGGGTGACAGCAGAAGGAGGAGGAGGAAGTTTCTCTTTTGTCCTGAGCGTTTCTGCATCGACAGAGAACTTTGACGAAACGACAGGACTCACTTCCACTTGGTTTCTCTTGACTTCCTCCATTCAGCGGACAGTCTCTCCACCCTCAGGCTGCTCCACCCTCCATTCACTCACCTTTTCCACTGTTTACAGCCAGGAAATGGACCAATCA
Source organism: Channa striata (assembly GCA_033026295.1). Classification (NCBI taxonomy): domain Eukaryota; kingdom Metazoa; phylum Chordata; class Actinopteri; order Anabantiformes; family Channidae; genus Channa; species Channa striata. The sequence goes on along the minus strand of CM065173.1, from coordinate 4,098,325 downwards.
CTGCTTTACACCTGCAGATCAACATACACATTACCATTTTATTGCAGAGAGGTCGAGGACTTTCCTTAATAGTGAATGGAGCAGCAGAAGGAAGACGGGACGCGAAGATGAGATTCACTGATTTCTGCTAGTTACAGAAATTCACTTCCAGGTGTGTTTCATGATGACAGGCATCCTCATCTTCATCCACAGAAAGTCAGAGTGCCATGGTGGAAAAAGAGGAAACAGCTCATCTGTACAACAATTATGTTATTTTGAAAGGATTAACCATAATTATTGTCTTTTTAAAAAATGGTTAAAAAGTCAGTGTTTACCCTGGTGGATAATTTTTTCATAAGGGATTGTTAAAGAATAGATACAGTGAGGGAGGAGTGGACTTGATGGGACAGATGATTAAAAAGCATGATGGAAAATATTTATTAGGGTCATATTTTTAATAAAACTAAATAATAAAAATTATCCTTTAAAAATAAAAACTCTGTTGTTGTGAAAGAGCAACTAACACAAAGAAAAATCTTAATATAAAGTTGTGTTAATAATAATACTAATATTTCTATTTAGTTAGCAATTTTTCACCTGATGTTAGCAGCTTTATAAGGTAAATTATTCCACTGAGAATTAGACAACATGCTGAGGCTGAGATGATGAACCTTTCCATAAGACACATTTTTAAAGCATCATTGTTAAAACTGAAATGTAATCAGATTCAGAAGACACGTCGCAAGTCGTCCTCTGCAATCAGCAGAAACGCAATATTTAAATGTCATCATCTGATTTCTGTTCGTTCTTGGTCTAAGAATTTATGACCTGTCAAGACAGTGTTGTTTTCTGAAACATGATAAATTTAGGCCACACATCCAAGGTCTGATTCACGCCAGAATACAACTGACACTGCAGCATTAAATTCAACGTTTCTGATACACCGTCTGGTACAGGAATCGTTGTGGATCCTCCTGAGACACGTTGTTGTCTCCGCTCTGGTTCGACAGAATCAACGTGTACGGAAAAGGAAGAAAGAGGAAAGTTAAGGAGAGAAAAAAGGAAACGGAAAGGAGCAAAGCAGATGAAAAGGCGAGGAGGAGTAGGAGGAGGAGTGTTGGCCTGAGGCAGTGACCGACCTCCCACAATGTGAAGATCTCCTCACACACACACAGTGAGAAGTGTTTCCTCACGCCAACACACACTGCTACTGAATCACTGTCGTGTGATTGTGTTTGAAAAGATTTTTCTAACGATGATCTGTGGGTATTTGGTGCATTCACTCCGTTTTCTCAGTTCTGTAAATGTCATGATCCACAGGTTCTTGTGGATTCTTGAGGATCACGTGAAGAAATATGTATTTTAAGTGTTTTTACCAAAGAAGAAACATGTCAGCCAGTGATGTGTGTCTGGGTTTTTAATACAGCGATCCAGAATATGAGTCAGGTCACACAGTGTCACACTGGACCCGACGAGAACAGATTCACTGTTTTAGTGTCTGTCATGTTCACAGTGTAAAAAAACATATGCAGAGGAAACTTTCTGCACGCTGAGCAAACATTAAATTATGATAATTCACCGGCAGAGACGGGACAATCATCGTGCTGTGACTTATTTAGGGTTATTATTATTATTTATTTGTTAAAATGACATGATCTTAAACAGTTAATTTGAAACTGTCAGTGATAAAACACGTTTTCTCTTCTGTTCACCTGGTTTTATTCCTCTAATGAAAAGAACAACAACAATAAAACATTTAGCTCAAATTTGACCTATTCTGACTCTGTATTAACCTGCTTTGAATCATCAGCTGAGAAACTTAAACATTTAGATCTGAACTGTCATAAAGAAATGGCCCTGTCTGAACATTTTCCTTGTGTGATGAGAGTCAGTGTTTGACAGATGGTATCAAAACATTAAATGGCTGATGATTGTCGGCTAACATGTTGTGTTGCCGTGTTTGTTGTGTCCAGTCTCGCGGCTGAGACCTCAAGTCAGTGTGAACACGCTGTGTGGATGTCGTGTTTTGGAACATGTGATGAGGCTGTGGGTCGGAGGTGAGCAGGTCGACAGGTAGAAGTGGACGGTGAAGGGCTCTTACAGCAGAGTGAAGAGAGCACTAATGATCTGTGAGAGGAGGAGACACACACACACACACACACACACACACACACACACACACACTGCTGCGGGGCATGTTGGGGGGCCCACAGAGGCAGAACAGAGTCACAGGAAAGTGTCAATCAAAAGAGCAGCCAAGCAGTAGGAACACACACACGATGATCTAATCCACATGAACACTCTATAAAGGATCCGTTCTTCAGTTTCTGAGGTTGAATTTTGATTGAAATTTTTCAAAAATTAAACTTTTTTCTGCAGCTTCACCTCTGTTTTTATGACTGCTCTCTATTTTCTTCTGTGTTGGCTTCTGTCTGCCTCATTCCACGACTGCACCGATAAAGTTGCTGGCGATCTTGATTTTAAGGAATAAAAACTCACAGCCAGACTATGTGTATCGTCTGCCCAAGGAGAAAGAAACTCACAAAGAGACGGCCTCCCAGGACGGACGGACGGACGGAGAGGAAACAGTGCAACATGTGGACCATCAGCATTACACATTAGATGACAGACACATGAAGACACAGAGTGGCAGGTGAGATACATGAGCTGCAAAAGAAACCAAACACATCATTGACTTATTTGGAGAAGGAAGTGACACACACAAGGTTCAGGTTCAGGTTTATTGGCATCTCCACACACACCTCCAACATGAGGTAAAGGGAACACACACACACACACACACACTCCCACATCCCACATTGCTGCGAGGCAAAGAGAGTGATGCTGCAGGGACCTACACGGTGAGGAGTGTTATGGGTGAGGGTTAAAGAGGAGCTGATGTGCACGGTGTCGTCAGTGACAAAGTGGAGATTAAAACAGAAAAAGAAATGCAGAGTGTGTCTTACTGTGTTCACACAAACTGCCTTCGTTCATTTACTGGTTGAAAAAGCAGCTCAGCCTTTACTTCATCAAACAGGGACTTCCAGGTTTGTGTCTCCACGAGTTGGACTTCTGTTGAACGGATCAGGTGCAGGTGGACGTGTGCACGGTTTGATCACATGTAACAAATCACGAAGACGGGATCTGTGATCAGCCGCATCATCAACAGATTCTGATTGTAATGAAGCGTGATGATCTAGAGCAGAGAGCACTGATCCTCAGGTGTGAGGGGGCTTCAGGTATGAGGACCCCCCCTCCCTCAGATACAGATCAGGAAACTGAGCTGCCGCTGCTGCTGCTACTGCTGGCGTTCAGCTTAACAGATGGAATCTTTGCCCTCTGCTCTCTCTGCTACCAGATAACCTCTGACTCCCCCCTCCGCCTTTCTCCTCCCACCTCCTTGTGCCACTGATTGCACCTGTAACCCCCCCTCACCCTGGGGCAGAGTAGAGTTTCATCCTGTTCACCCTCAGCAGACCTCTGTCCGACACTAATTGGTTCATTCATCTCTTCAGGTCGGACACATCTGTCCCCAGCGTCAACATTTGACTGTTTCTCTTAATGGGTTAGAGAAATGAAGGACTGAGTGGACCTCAGAAGGACATTGCAGTGTAACATCCCTGACTCCAGAAGGTCCTGCCACAGGAGTTTCTGCTGTTTGTTTGATCTTCTAATTCAGTTTTTTTTTTAAACAACAAATAACCACAGATCATCTCAAGGCATTTTACAGTGTGAGGTACAGACCTCAGACAGTGGAGAGGAAAAACTCCCAATAACAGAAGAAACCTGACAATTCTCACATTAACCTGACTTTTTTAGGAGGCGCTGTATGTGTGAATGAAGTTGTCCGAACAAAAACATTATCTGGGTTATGTATTTGGCTATAACTTGGACAATCTCCTGCTGTGAGTCTGACACCTGAAAGGCCCTCTTGATAATGCCCAAGGCCAAATTCTGCTAACGTTGTTGAGAGTTCATGTCTGAAACATGCTATAAAGTGAGAAGAGAGGAGGGCCAGGAACCGAGCCGTGAGGTTTTCCTTAGGAGTTCCGACTAACTGGGCACTAGTGGTTCTGTAAAGAAAGAAGAGCAGCTGAATTGTCCCTGATATCATCAGCAGCTTTGTTTTGCTTTTTGTCCTGATCATTCTGGAACAGATCTGCGACGTTGAGTCTGCAGTTCTTTATCAACTGCAGCGGCCTGGAGCCATGTTTCTGCTGCCTTATCTGACACAACTAGTCTGTCGTCCTTTGGTGGCTGACTTTTTCTCTCTATTATGATACAAATATACGACTGGTACTTTCCAAATACTGCTTCACAAGTTACCTCAGTGTGTCCCAACAACCTGCAGGACGTCTTTAAAGCAGAACTTCACCTGAACATTCCTCAGATTCCTGCAAATTCACCATGAAGAAGAGCATCCTAGGACTGATCTGACTGACCCACAAACCAATGACAATTTTACCTGTTGTTCTACAGCCTGTTACTGCAGAGCCACTCGTACATACTGTACAGTGTGTGGTGTGTTGGGGTTTATGAGGTCTTAATCAGGGCTGCAAAGGTCGCCCCCCACTCCTTGTCTTCCACAATTGCCATGAAATTCTTAATGTCCACACAGCTCGCTGCAGCTCGGAGTCATCCAGAGGGCGAGGGGCTCCTGACTGTGCCCAGACTCCCCCCCTCACCACTCGACCTCCCCCCACCAAACCTCATCCACCCATTTCATCATTTCTAACACCACCCCACCCCCAGCTCCTCTCCTGCTGCCACAGAAAGTTTCAGGGTTCAGCTCAGCTTGTCGTGTCCCAGCTGAACCTCTGACCTCCGACGCTTCAAGAAGACTGGAGCAATTTCCAGAGCAATAAACGGTCTCCATGGCAATCGGAGGCAAGCCTTTCACAGCATCGATGAATGGACATAAACGGGTTTAGAGATTTTATACAGAAGAAAGAGTCTGCAGCGAATGAAGGACGGAGAGGATCCTGAACATTCTGCAGCAGCTCCTCTACAGATGCATCTCTGGGAGCTGTGGGACCATGGCCCGCCGGGTCTCGTCCCGGTCGCAGACTGAATAATGAGCTCCTCTATGTTCCGACCTGTATAATAATAAAGCTTTCAGTGGGATTTCTCTTTTAGCTGCTGTAAAAAACCTTCAAATTCACCATGAAGAAAAGTATAAATCAGACGTTTAAGTTGGGCCGGGCTCGGCGGCGGGGCCACAATGGCGGCGAGGAGGGCGCGGACGAGGGGAGCGCCATAATGTAAAATAGTTAAAAGCTTATTAGAAGCGCTGAAAGGCAGAGTGATTTCCACTTTGTTTCGGAACACCCTGAGCTCATCCTTTCAAGTGATTGTGAAGGGGGCAATTCAAATCTCTTTGGGCCCATATGAATGAAGGCCCCTCTTAAAGCTCCTTTATAAGCCAGCAAATTCCCCACAGGCGTATGCCCTTTAGCTCCATTACTGATTTACCCGGAGCATTCATCTGCAGCCTTCTGCTGCCATTGTTCCGCAGCAGCCACCCCTGCACCTGACAACAGCAGCTACAACTGCAGCCGACACACTCGCACCGCAGCGGAAAGCTGAGAATCTGCAACTTTTCTGTTTTATTTCTGCGAGAAGATGAGAAAAACCAGATAGAGGAGAGGAGAGGAGAGGTGAAGCGGAGAGGAAACAAGCTAAATCAGAGTGATTGATTGGGGGCGGGGTGGGGGGCTTGCTGCTGTTAAACATGGAGGGGCTGAATGAGGCGGGTCCCCTGATAGAAAAGGTGGAGGCCTGATCCCTTCTCTCTTTTCTTTCTTTCTCTTTTTCTTTAGTTTCTCCCTCCAACCCCCCACCCCCGCCCTCACATTCAGATAAAGGGGTAAAAAAAATTCCAAGTGGGCCTATTGGTGCTGTACTTAGATTAATTAGGCTCTCCTTTAGAGCCCATTCAGGCCCCCTCTCAAGCAGGGGTCCCTCTCTCTCTCTGTGTCCAGGTCTCACATCCATTTGCATTTGTTTGTGTGGTTTGGTGGTGCAGCGAGGCCGAGGAGAGGAGGCACAAAGCCGAGCAGGGAAAATATTCTTTTAATGGCTTTTTCACTGCTCACCGCTGTTTTCTTTGCCTCCTTTCAGCACTAACAGCTCCACAACTCGGAGCAGCGACGAGAGGCTGCAGGGCTGAAATCAGATCCAGTGTTCCCAAAGACAAGAGTGTGTGTGTGTGTGTGTGTGTGTGTGTGTGTGTGTGTGTGTGTGTGTGTGTGTGTGTGTGTGTGTGTGTGTGTGTGTGTGTGCGTGTGTGTGTGTGCGTGTGCTTGTGTGTGAGTGTGTGTGGAGGGCGGGTGAATGCCTGTGCATGTGCACTCATGCATTAACACTATTTCAGCCCTGAATGTGATGAAATGTCTCTGTGTTAAAAGCTTCAGTCATGCACTGGTGCAAAGTATCCATGTACATTTGCTCAAGTGTTGTACTTAAGTATTTACTTAAAAGATTTACTTGACTATTTTCTTTTACGCTTTTTGTTTACCTGCACTTCATGTACTTTTTGCTACAGCATGTTCAGCCAGAAGAGTTTAAAACATGAATAAAACAGGTGATTTATTGATTGAAACTATTATAAGTTATGTTTTTTATGTTAAGATTTTTTTTGCATTTAACATAAATATCTGTTTGTTCTAATTGCAAACATATTAAAGCTTTTTAGTCCAGCACGTCATTTGATGCTTTTTCCGCTATAAAACATGGACATATTTTTACTTGGAGTACTTGTTTTTTTACTAACTGTATTTTCCTGGTTTTACACTTTTACCTTTAAACACTATTTGTATGTATTACTAGCAGTGTTTAGTAAGATCAAAATATTTTTACCCACCAATATTCCTGGTTTTCATTCACACTGAGAAAAACTAAATGAACAACTAATCAGAAAAACTGAGAAGTTTGATATCGACAAATATAATTTGATGATTTTATTTTGAAATTTGAAGAACAGGTTTCTGTTGTATGATTTCAGAAAATGATTATCACATATTTCAAGATGTTTAGAGCCACTGAGGTGATGCAGCAGTTGTCAGTGCTAAAAATTAAAATGAGAATAACAGAAATCACAATTTCTCTCCGCAGACTGATGCTGAAACCAGGAAGCAGTAACTGATTGCGGCTCATTCATTTGAATCCAGCATTCCCCACCAGTGGGTGTGTGTGCAGCTCTCATGCACACAGTGCACACACATTAGCGCACGTGACACGACAACAGATCCTGGGGGGCAGACGGGGGGGCGGGCGGGGTGTAATCCTCACACACAGGTTTGGAGGGGAGACTCCCTCATCCTAAATCCTATATCCTGATCCCTTTACAACCACACACCCCCACAGACAACACAGTCGGTGACCATGACAACAGTAGCCTCACAACAACACAAACTCCTCCAGCATCTAATCATTGATTAATCTGTCCATCAATTAATCAATAGATCAAACCTCCAGCTTGTTTGGAAATTGACGGAGAATCACTGAAACATCAGAAACACTGGATTCTGCTCTTTGTTTAAAGGTTTCTGCACCATGACGACATGGTTTACTAAAGAAGAACTAAACTCCACAGTCACAAATGATGTTTGTCTAATAGCTTTCTGAAGTAAAATGAAATCCAAACCATCGTGGTCAGTTTTAACGAGTGTCACTGCGGTCCCATTGTGTTTGGAGCCTCAGAGAAGTTCTGTTCTTATACATGCTGTGTCCTTTACTGCAGACAGAAGAGCAGGAGGCTGCAGCTACAAGAAAAAAGAGAGGGGGGGGGGGAGCTCTTCAGAATGTTATTTCTAACATTTCCCAAAATAAAAGAATCAAACTGAGATAAAGAAATAAAGTTCAATTTAATAACTCACTTTGTTCCCCGCAGAACAGTGACTCCAAATATAGGCCCCCACACACACACGAAAACACACAGTTGTGTTAAAGACAGGTGTAACAGGAAACTCATTTGTCACTGCTCCGAGTCAGTTTATCTTATTTACTTTGAGATAAAAACTCTGCAGCAGATGCTGCCTCTTGCAGCATCACTCAGGACCTGCTGACAGCTCAGTAAAACTCATCCTGATTGGTCCTGGTCGGACACCCACCACCAGTCACTAGTGCCCAGGGGACTCTGTTCTGAACTGAGTTTAACCGTGTCACATTTTCTAAATATACACAAAAAAAGAGATGAATCCACAAGAAAAATACTCAGTTACATTACAGTTACTGCACTTTACAGTAGTTCCATACAGCAACTACAACAGTAAAGAGCTTTTCATCTTCACTGTTGCCTAGTGCTGCTCAAGGGGGATTTGTTGGGTTTCTGCTACATATCAGTATAGTCTTGTGAATTGCGTTTAGCTGACTGTGTTGTGAATGGTGATAAAATCAATAAAGTTAAATTGAACTGAATAAATAATCTAACAATCTATCGTAGAACAGTGTTCAGAATTCTTGCTTTGAATAACACTCCTGAGATCTCCTGTGCTATAATACATTCAAAGTTATTAGTACTTTTAAGTTCCTGCCCCACTGAACATATCTGATGTATTTTGATGAACCTGATCCTGTCAGTCTGGACCTCCATGGACCAGTAACTGCGACAGAAGCCTGGAGCTCAGAAGTGCTCATTCCTCAACGTGTCCTTGTATAGGTCAGAGGTCAGAGGTGCAGATACAACCCTTCATCTTTACCTCCTCCTCAGTTAGTTATTCTTTCTATTTAGAGAAGAAGAGCAACTTAAATCTGGTTTTCACTGTTATATTTATGGAAAAGGACTGAACAGAAGCAGATTTGCAAGTACTGAATAGGCAACACCTTTACTATGTCCATATACATAGTTAACATGCAGTATAATGTCTGACTCATAATGTGTTTACATTTTTCCAATTGGGTTTGCGGGCATATTCATCAGACTGTGATGGTTCCATGATCATAACCCAGTTTAAGACCAGTTTCCATGGAAACAGGAAACAGTTCCAGGTGATACAAGGAAGTTAGGGACAAACAACATACAGTATGTGACTGTTCAGGTTGGACCAAATGGACGACTTCAACCCAAATTATTTTCCAAACTGTGGTTTGTCCACAGCTGATTTAAACACAAACTGCTAAAGTTCTTCTGAGCATAAATACTGCACTTGCCATCCAGGCAGTAAACTGTATCTGCAACAAAAGAGAACTCCCCCCACACAATCCATCCCTTTCCTCCAGAGGTCAGAGGTCAATTCCACAACTGGCAGTGGTCATGCTTCTCTGACCTGCTGCTACTGTTGAGAGTATTGTCTTACAGCCCAAGTCCCTCTGCAGCTGGGGTGGAGCAGAGAGCTCAGAGGTGACATCATGCTGATCCCAGCTCAGTTTGGACATGAACTCTGCTGCAGCAGAAACCGTCCATCACTGCTGATAACCACAAAGGGGCGGAGCCAAGAAACAGATTTAGATTGATTTCTTTAGACACCTGATGCCTGCTGCTGCCAATCACATGAGACTAGAGGACTTTTATTGATGGTCTAACCCTAACTCAAGACTTTTATGCTGTGCTGCTGTGAGACCTCGCTGAGAGTGGACACACGTAGGACAAACAAAGTACCTGTGTGTGCTGATGCACATCCATGAAAACATGTCAAAAAGTGTTGGGACACACTGAGACATCGGCCTGGTCTCACACTGTTTGTGTTAGTCAGACCTGTGTCGGCGGCTTTTTGGCTCGTTCGACAAGTTGGTGTTTCTCATGGGTGAGTAAGACCCCTGTGATTTGCTGTTTAGCTTAGCCAATTAGTAAAAAAAGAAGAGACCACAGCATTACCAACACCAGTACAACTGGTTCTGCTGTGACTTGTCATCAGACACATGTCTCATGTTTTCCTCTTTCTCTTCCCCTCACACACACACAGAGTGTGCAGCTCTACCCGCTCGCCGGCCCAGCCCAACGCAGTAGCTGGTCTTAATATGCACTCATTCTTTGACGTCATCTTGTTGTGTTACGATCTCAGCGTGGTCAACACAACTGTCCAGCTTCTCCAGAACTCAGCCACTGACTCACTCATACATTTTCCCAACAAAAAGTGATGTTTGTGCTGATGTGACCTCTTTATAGTCACACACGAGAACAGTCTGGGAACCCAGTTCTGTTCCCAGTCTCGCAGAAACTCCTGTTGCTCCCACTCAGACACAGATATGATTTTTCCTTGGATTCTCTAAAGGGTCATATTTACATGAGAGGTGGTTACAAAGGAGAACCGGGCAAAACCTAGAACCTTACAGGATCTTCCTGCAGCAAAGGAGAACTGTGTGTGTTTCCTGCACTTTGTTCTCTTACTCCAGCTCTTTCTGCCGATTACAGGTCTCCCCCTCCACCAGGTTTCTGTCCAACGGCAGTTCTTTAGCCGGTCCTGATCCACCACCTGCTGCCTAAACTTTAAAACTGAACCTTCAAAGAAATCAATGAGTCCAGCCATCCGAGAAATGTGGTGGAGAGAAAGATTCCAGATCAGCTCAGATCTGCTTCACCTGAGGGTTTCACCTCTGACACTCGCTGCTGCCTCCACTCCAACAGAAGTCTGGTGATGGGGGGTCATGTCTTCCCTCTGAACATACAGCTAAGTGATGGGTGAGTTGGGAGGGGGTGGCGTGAGGCCGACAGGGGGGTGAAGTGTGCCGCCTGGCAGCCAAAAGACTGACCCTCAATGGGCAGGCAGGAGATCTGGCAAAGCTCCTTGCAAAATCCTATTAGGTCCCCCCAAAAAACCCAAGAAAGGCACTTGTTGCTTTGGCTAAGCCCCCCTCCACCCCCTTGGCCCCCAGCTACATCTCTGTCTCTTTGTCCACAGTGTCTTTTCCTAAGATTTTATCACATTAGTTCTACTGGGAGCTGGAAATCAGCTGTAATTGCAATTTCTCTGATGTCGGCATTGGTGTGGGGAGGGGGGTTATACTGAAGTAAATCCCAAGAGAAAGTCTCATTAAGACAGCAGGAACAATGGTCATAATCATCAGGTCCCCAGGGCTTTTGTCCATAAGCTAAGAGTTTGTCAACTGTTCCAGTAAAATAAAAGTCAAGCACTCTTTTAAAGTCATTATTCTTATTCACTCTCTGCTGTCCAACAACTTTAGTCCTCTCGTCTTCTGAACTGCTGTTTAGCCTGAGAACTGAGGCTCACGGGAAAAGATGTTCTTTAGGCCCACGTACACGTACTGTGTTCAGAGGCTGGAGATTTTCCTGCATCATCTGGAGATCCTGGATCTACTCCGGCCCTCTCCAAGTTTCTGTTTTTGTTACAAAATGAAGCTTGCATACACCTTCTGACTACGACTCTCACTGAAACATGATCACGTTGACAGTCGGAAACATTTCTGCCACTTGTCTGCGACCTCTGACCTCTGACCCGTTCACCGATTGTGGCTTTGTGTTCCACCAAATGAAGCTTCTTTTACCGTAAGAGGATGTTACACACACATTGGAAAAGGATCTGTTTACAGCTCTCCATCGGTTTTCATTCAGTAGGAGCAGATTAATGTTCCACCTGTTGTCACACAGGAAATAAAGGGCACATGTAAAATGTTGCATTTTTCAGTGGAGTCTGGTGCCATCCCAGCTGACTGACCAGTTTGAAGTAGTTCATTTCACTGTACTATAAGAGAAAAATAATCCATGTGAGCTGTAATCTGACACACCAGTAAAATCAGCCTTTTATTAAAGAGATGTGACCCCTGACCTCTGACCGTTTATAGTATTTGGCCTTTGCCTTCCTGGAATGGAGCTCATTATATCATCTAAGAACATATCCGTTCATTCAGAGTCTTCGGGACATTGAAACACCAGAGCAGAGAAGGGTGCGGGTCGTTATCTAGTCGATGGTGATGGACAAACAATCAAAGATAAAGGCAGTCGTCGCTTCTTTGGCTGGAAATAGCGAGACTTTCTGCTCTTTACGGCCTGAACTGCTGAACCTCTTTGTTTCCACCAATCAGAGTAAATAAAAACTGCCGACACTCACCGCTTTCAGTTGTTGGTAAAAAGAGTTTGTCAGACAATGGCAGTAAAAACCTCTTACGGTGCTGAAGCAAAGACGTCCTCAGCTTCTGTCCTCATGACCTTTTTAACACATACAGTAAATACCACACTGAAGGAAAGTTCTTAATTCTTAGTAGTTCAGAATCTCTTAAGACTAAATAACTGAAGATGACGAACCTGAATTAGAGATTTTCCCTGATAAAAATTGAATGTTACTCCTGGATGTGTGTTGTATAATATCCCTCTGAGATCTGCTATTTTAACGTGCTGAACAAAACCTCATGGTGTCTCAGTGTAGAAGAATAAAGTGGATTTGTTCAACGTGCTGCAGCCCAGACCTTGAAAACACTGAAAAAAAGAATTGGTTTGAAGATGATCTTAAAGTATTAATTAGATAAATACTATTCTATTTTTAAATAAATCTCCACATGTTGATATTAAGTAATACATCCTGTTTCAGGAACATATTAACCTTCTCCTAGTTCACACTGAGACACACCAACCTGTTTCATAGGTCACAGCCCCCAGTGTTCCTGTTACCACAGGTACCACTTGTAACTTCACCTCCACGTCTGTTCCAACTCTTCTTTCAGCCCCTGGTATTTCTCGAGTTTCCCATCTTCCTTCGACCTGATGTTGCTACATCTATTACTACGGCCTTGTTCTCCTGTTTGTCCATAACTACTAAGTCCAGTTGACTGGACATCACCAGGTTGTCGTTCTGTATCTGAAAAAATTGAGTTTAGCTTCGTCAGTCTCAACCACCTTTGGTGGTTTGTCCCATTTTGACTATGTGACTTCCAGCCCGTATTCGGCACAGATGTTCACTCGGTTATGACCTTTAACATGGGCCCTGCCAGCTAGTATCTTCCCTCCCTCTGTCATGTGCTGGATTTTCTCAGGGGCATCACCTGGAGTCCTGCCTGGTACGGTAGACCCTGACGTCTACTCATCTTATACTTAGAACCTATCCTTGTGCTGCCAGGTTTATTGCCTCTGTGCTGTTTTCGTGTCCAACTTTGTCCATCTGATTGGTCTATCTGATGGTTGTATATTCCGTGAAGGGGTCTGTCCGTCCATGAGAGTTCCTGCTCTTCCTTCCCTTGTTCCTCTGGTTTCTGCTTAGCTGTTTCATCCAGGATAGTGGCTGTAAAACTCACTAATCCTCCGCCTCCTTCTTTCCGCTCAGCGTACAGTCTCAGGCTGCTGGATGTGTGGTATATTATAAGGTGCTGCCTTGTCTTGATGTCTCCTTTTTTGTCCAGCTTATTATACCAGCAGGGTATCTGAAGACCGGCAGGCTGTATGGTCCGTACTTTGTTGTTCCCATTCAGCTGCTTTACTCTATTTGTAGCTGTCCTCAACATCTGATGTGTTGCCTTCTGGTAGTACATTCCAATCAGGTCTGACTACTTTTCCTCTCCTTGTTACCATCTGGTCACATCTATTCAGTCCAAATGACCTCCCAAAGACCTGGCTGAAGATCTTAGCAAAGCTCGATGTCTCGTTTACTCCTGACTTACAGAGCTTGATTTCATCCATATAGAAGAGGTGGCTAATGGTTGCTCTATTCTGTAGTCATCGTCAGTAGTACACACACACACACACACACACACACACACACACACACACACAGTTCCAGGTGTTAATGTCTAACTTGTTTGGAATTTGTTGCCACATGAAGGTATAAAGATTATACTTTCATCAATATACAATGTGTCACTGTAAAATGTTACATTAGCTTTATGCCAACTAGTCACTAACTAGTCACTTAGTTATCATTATGCATCAAAAGTTTTTCATTTTTTATGGAATCAGTCTGATTTGTAAAGGTTTTCTTTGTCAAATGACTGAGTTGATTTTTGTTTCAGGCTGACTGAAATGATGAGGACCACAACACTGCAGAACCTAGTTTGGACCCAGAAAGTGTCGTAGACACTAAACAAAAACTAAACAAACACACATTGTGTATCTTTTGTTGTTAAATGTGGTAAATGTCACTACACCACAGATCAACATTTTATCCGTGGCCCCTTTTTAAACTCTTGGTAGTATTTAACTGCAGTTTTTGAACAAAGCTCTAGAGTTTTTAGGAATATCAGGACATTTGGCAGTTTAGCAGGTGGAGCCTTGTGTCTAAGTGTCCTTGCGTTATTGTATATTAATGAATAAATGGAATGTACCCGTGTGACCCTCCCTCACACAGTCATGTTGCAAACAACCTGGTTTATTCCAGTAAAATAAAATGGACCTGCTGAGTCCAAAAATCGTGGTTTTATTTGCAGGTTTCCTCCTCTGTCACTAATTGGTTCTGTTGAAATCACACATACAATAAAACACAGACCCCCCCCCCCATTTAGCCCAGATATGTAATTCTAGCTGGCCGTATTATTATTAGACCTGCAGAGCTCAAACCGCTAGTTAGAGCCCGGCCTCTGTGGTGCCACCTTCACACCAACTCCATTGTGTGGACGCTCCAAGGCTGAGATTATGTGGTTGGGTTAAAAAACAAGAGAAAGACCCTGAGACACCCCCACCCCCCCAGCTCTTTGGGAACCAGTTTTAAATGGGCTCTATACAACGACGGGAGATGGTTTTACACATTAGGGAGCAGCTCAGTGAGCTGGTCAGGTTGCTGTGGTCACCTGGAGCTGGTGCCACCCAGCAGGACTCACCCTTTCATCCTTTGTACCACAGAGCAGGAAGGGGGTGTGGGGTGGGGGCTTTGGTTCTGCCATGCAGCTGGTAGAGACTCTCTGTTTCTAACCCCCCCAACCCCCAACCTCATCCTAGGACAACAAATGCAGGACACGCCTTCAGGTGTTCGTCCTGTTCTGCACTTCACCTCATGTCACCTTAGCGCTGGAAGAAGAACGTGGATGGAGGAACAACCTCGTTCTTCTTCTACTATTTTACATTACTGGACTGTCCTACATGTCTCCTCTGTGAAACTGACTTCAAACTCACTGGTAGGACACACTTCTTTCCCCCTTTCAGTCCCTTACCCTAATTATAAGGGTGTCATTCTGCTATCCCACTCAAACCTGCTGCTGGTGACATCTTCAGCTGTTTTATTTGCTGAAGAACCCCACGCCGATAAAGCAGAAACACACACTGCTGCTGGAAAACATAAGGAACTGTAGGGTTGTCCCGTCTCACAGGGGAACGTTTGAAGAACGGAGATAGTGACAGCTCAGTAAAACAACCTGCAAACATCTCCACAGCTTCTCTAACTCCTGTTAAAGAGCTTCACACACTCTCGAAGCTTCTCAGTATCCAGAGCGGGGAGTTAACAAGCGCCCCCCACCCTCGCCCCCTCTGGAGTGAATGGATGAGAGTCTGTCGGTTGGAGTGCTCCCTCTTTATCCTCCATCCTTCCACTGATCAGTGAAGTGTGATGTCAGTAGGATGCCGCCTGCTCTGATTGTGTGGGACACTTTCTCTTATTGGATAAGTGGAGCAGCTTCCTTTGTGCCTTTGAGCCCGAGGTGGCCTGTTGGGCTCTTAATCACAGGCCCTCCGAGGTGCGCTGCGTTCAGGGAACAGAGGATGAAGGAGCGCCGCCTCATTCAGGCCGAGCTGTTGATCTAGCAGCTCAGTGTCCCTCTCCTCCACACCTCAGCCGAGCAAGGTAAACAAATGGCAAACAAAAGGCGGAGCTTCAGATTTGCGCTGACGCCGTGGGGGGGCTGCTCCTGAAACGTGGCTGCTGTCCCTCAAATGCTCTCCCAAAACCTCCACAGTCTGCCCCCACCCCTCCTCCAGTTTTGTTCATCTTTGTCTCGTTCTCCAACCTTCGTTCTTTCCTCCTGGTTTGATGTGACTCTAATCACTTTGAGATGGGCTGAAGAAATAAGCTGCTTTTTCCTTCCTTTGTCCTTCCTTCTTTCCTTTCTGTGCTCAGCATTCTTTCCTTCTTCCTTTCTTTCTTCTGGTTAACCTGAGCCACCCCCCCCCCACCCCCACCCCCAGACTTTAACATTAAGAGGATTTTCTGTTTTGAATCAGAACCAACAGCTGTGACAGCCAGAACACAAACTCAACACTTTTTTGCAAGATGAATATTTTACTCATATGTTTAGTACCAACAGATCTATGAGTTGACAAATATGTTGTCATGTTTCCATGTGAAGGGATCTGCTCTGTCATGTTTTCTAGAAACCATATTTAATCTTTGCGGGTTATGGGGTTATGGAAACCTCCCACAAACTCATTTCTGTGTTCTGCTGAGGTTCTTTAGGCTAAATAAGAAGGCAGAGACAGTTTTATTAAAGTATGGTGCAGAAAATGTTAAATACAAGCATGGCTCCAAAACTGCATTTTCTCGCTGAGGCGACTACGAGCATAAAAGTTACATGCATTGACTGTGGGTGAGGGAAACCTCTCACAAGCTTATTTCAATGATCTCCTGAGTTGTATTAACATATTCATATTTGTTTGAAAAAATAGCCAAATTCAACAAATCTGCATTTTTAGTTAGATCTCTTTCCCGTCTCGCTTTCTAATCATCATTTGACACTTTGGATTAATTTCGGGAACTGAAATTATCTGAACCCCTAGTTTGGGAACCACTTTTCTGAAGAAATTCAAAGGATTTTATCAGTCCAGAAATTTCTCTTCTTATTTTTTCTTTTTTCTTTTTTTTCTTTCCTCTTTATTTCCTTTTCCTTTCTTTGCCTGCTCTGAATATATAAAAATCAACAAAGCATTGGTCATTGAACATTTTGTTGGTTTATTCTGAATATTTGTATTTCATATAATCTTGTTTCTTAAAATAATTTGTTGAACTTTTAATTTTTGTATGTCAACTCATTTCTGAACTTTTCCAGAAATCTAATATCTTTCTCATTCTGTGCAAAGTCCACATAACCCCCACACACACACACACACACACTCCCCCCGACACTCTCACCCTAACATGGCCCTAATCCTTTCACTATAGTATCTCTCTCTTTCCCCTCATTGTTTCGCTGCCTCGCTCACCCTCTGAGGATCAGCTCAGATTTGAGCCGTCATGTGACTAAACTGCAGCTTTAATGTCCGATTGTGTTTTTTTGCAATTCTGTGTTCAGTGAAGATCGAGTCACCCGAGATTCAGTAAGTTACATTTCAAAGTCAAAGAAGGTTTATGACTTTTAAAAAATTGCTAATTTAAATTTTAAATTGGAAATTCAAGACTAAATCATCTCAAGGAATTTTACATTATAAAGTTCAGGCTATACATGTATTTAAAAAAAAAATTATTTCCTAACCTCAGCAATTTTCAAACAAGTTGATTTGTGTTTTCAATTATTTGTAACAATTTTTTATGGGAATTTCAGGGAACTGTAAATTAGTATGCGGTATAAAGTATTTTTATGTGTAAGAGTAGAAAAATCTAAAGCTAAATAATAACTGCACATTTTTCTTAGGGCCTTTTATTTTACTGTAGTAATTACTCAGGAAATACTTTATTTTAGCATAAGAAACATTTTTTAAGTTCATTCAAACCAAACCTACAGCCTGAACATTTTTAGTTACTTGTGTTTTGATGACATAAAAATTATTTAATTTTAGGTTTCTGAGAATAAAACTGTTGCACCAAGTTTTGTTCTAATTTAATAAAATGAATGTAAATAAATGACATTTAAATACATGGATTGAGTTGGTGTAGTGTTACAGTGTAATAAAAGAGTAAAAATCTGACAATGTTGCTAAGATAATAAAGGCAAAATGTAGGTGTTTGACATACTGTCAGAAACATGTTTTCATTTCTTGCCAACTTTTTTCATAAATGTAAAACATGTTTAAAGATTTAAATAGAATCAAGTGTGAGGTTTGTTAAGTTTGTACTGAAGTTTTATTTAAAATAATGATATTTCTAACAACCGCTTTTCTCTGGTGCTGAAATTAAATATTTTTTATGGCCACAGTTTGACCTTAGAAAATTCCAGAATAATGATATTTAAATACTTTCCCTGCTACTATTCACATGAGACAAGCATTTTAAAGATCTCTCGAGATCAGTTGTTCAGAGGTTGCTCAGCTGAAGTGCTCCTGGACCTGAAGCTGTAGAATTTACTCAGAGCCTCATTACAGGAAAACAGACCTACCACCTCAGACGTGGTGTGACTGACCTCTGCAACTCCAGCTGGGGAGATGGACCCTTTAACTGTCAGAGACCCTGACAACAATGTTTGTGTGGGGCTGACGGAAGAGTGCTATAAGTTAATGTTCCACTGCTTTATAAGAAATAACCAATATGATTAGTTATTTCTGCTGAGCATCATTTTAGCAAGCGGGCCAGGTACTGATTACTTAAGGAGCATTTGATAAAAAGAACTAGACAATCCACTTTCAGTTGGGGGCTGGTGGGAGGTCTGGGTAAACCCAAGATCTATCAGTGTTTTGTATCATGGCAGGAGAATATAAAAAATGAACCCACTGAAGCACTTGTTTGCAGATACTGTCTCTCTGGCAGGAGATTTAAGAGCTGAGCCAGATCTTGGATGTTGATACCAACTTAGACCCTTTTCCTCCTTTCTTGGCATTTCTTGGCGCATACAATTGTCTGCGGAGCCAAGCTGTTTGATAGACTGGCTTTTTGTGCAGGGAAATGTGGATGACAGAAGAGAGGCTTCACATTTCTTTAGTTAATCCAGAACATGATACTTTGCTTCCAGTTTGGGATCTCGTTCTCATTTTTCTTGGCACTTACGTCCTCAGTTGAGGGTTTTCTTCCGTTCCAGCAGGGTACCGACCATGTCCTTGTTCCTTGTCCCTTATGTGTCACAGCTGCATGTTAGTTATTGGCGTTATTTTCTCGACATTGCTGTTGTCTTGATTGTGTTGCTGTTATCACTGCTAACACTCCTCATTTGAAGTGTGTATGTGCATGAAAAGTAAAAGATCCAATGAACATTTAAAATCATGTTGTGTAACAAACCATAACGCACGTGACAAAACACAACCTGTGACAAATGTTTCTGTTCACTTCCACTCATCTGCAAACATTTCTTCACCTCATTAACTTGAGTAACTACATGATTATTATTCAGGTGAATCCATGTGTTGACAGAGCACGTCAGAGTGTGTATAATAAAGTTTTTCATGAAGCTCAGCGGCGTTGTCGTGACCGTCTGAACGCGCCTCAATGAGATTTAGATATCGAGGAAGTTTTAAAAAGCTAGTTAAGTGCTATTCAGTTGCACTGAAAGCCACAGCGTTAAAGGAGCCAAAATGAGAGTATAAAGAGCATCACGGCGGGGGTCTGTGGAGAGGCGAGCAGCGGCATTATGGCACGGATGCCATCCCCTCACCCGGACGGAAAGCCCTCCCCAGATGGCAGCGCAGAGTTTGTCGGCCGAAGTTCTTTCAGTGTGGGACAAAAGCTATCTAATTGAGAACAAACTGTCAGTGAAATAGACGAGACCGTGACCGGAGAGGGGGCCGCCCCGGGCCGCTGGCCAGCTCCGGGGCCCCGGGCACAGTCTATCACTGGCCCCCGGCCCCTCTAGCCACCTCGGGCCACGGAGGATAACACGCGCTGCGGCCCAACACAAAGGCCTTTCAAAGCAGACACAGTTCGAACTCAGCCGACTGTCAAGTGTGAAGGAGGACAGCCTGAAAGGACGGAGAGACAGATAAGTGTGAGGTCTGAGGCTGGGAGGGGGGGGGTGCTGCCGGCTGATCTGAGGACAAGTCCTAAAAGCAGAGTTCACACATCTGCAGGTTCTTCTCTGCTCAAAGAAGACGTGACGACAAAACTGATCCTGTGACTGTGGAGGTGAAACAGGAGCGCAGGTGTAATGAATTTCAAACTATGAAAGAGTCGTATTTTAAAAAGTATAATTTCATTAGTATTTTCATATTATCTTGTCAAAGAACTTTGTAAGAAAGTGTTTCTGAAATTATTTTCAAAAACAGTTTCACGTCTGCATGTTTCCAAGTCTGGTACAAACATGAAGTTGCTCCAGTGCTTATTGTATTAACATGCTATTATTGTTAAACAAAACGTTCAAGTCAAAGTAAATTCAGTGTCAGTTTTTAAAATTATTCTGAATTTTCTGAGTTTTAAACTTTTAAACCGCATGTTTTTTCCTCTTCAACAGACTGGAACACCTGCGTCACTGTGGGATTCTTCAGCTCGACAGGTGATTTTTAACTGGTTCGTGTCCAGACTCTGCAGAACTTTCTCCCTGCGCTTGTCCCACCGTGTTGTCGCTGTGTGTTTTTGTGGAGGAGCTCCTCTGGCCTCATGCTTCACTGCAGCAGTGTTTGCAGTGGGACATGAAAAGCAGCTCTACCACCAACAGAGCTGAATGGTCATTGTGAGGTTCACAAAGGCGTCCGCAGGACAACACAGGACTCACTCGTCTCAATGGTTCACTTTGGGACGGCAGACAAAGGCGTAAAAACATAGATAGAGGCTCCAAAAGAGAAGCACCACTCGAGTCTGACGGACTCATCTGGGATTGTGTTCTCTGTTAAAGACGCCATCAATCAGCACATCAGTCCTGCTCCAGCTGACCTGATTTACATCTCGGCACAGGAACATCAATCATCCCCAGCCGCAGGAATGTTCTCAAAGTTTCCTGCACCTGATCCTCTGCCTTTATTCTGTTGGCTGGATGATGCCAGAGGGTCATAGAACCTTTTTTTTTTATCAAACTGAAGAAGTGACATTTGTCAAAAACTATAAACGTCTGCTTTATCTCAGAAAGTGTCGCCTGCTTGAGAGACCCCACATTTATGTTCCTGTCAGTCAGCATTTTGGTTTTAAAACTCGTTTTTCGAGGCCTGGTCTCAGATTATCTGTCTGAAACGTTCCAGTGCATGAATCGGGATCATCTCACTTCAGTGTTTTGGTTGTTTATGGATAAAGCCTCTCAGTTTAGTTTATATTTGCAGGTTCTGAAGAGCTTACAGTGTACATCTTATGCAATTCTTAATCCGGACTGAACCTTGAAACATTTTGTGTCTCCATTTAAAATGTTTAATTCCTTTTTCTAGATGTGGCAGAAACGCAAACTCAAAATTCAAGTTTAAAGCACAGGCATCAAACAAAGCGGAAGTCCCACTTCAATTCTCTAATCAAGTTCAAGTACAATGTTCTGTAAGGAACTATGAAATTCAACAAAGGTGCGGTGAAAATGAAGTTTTCATTGAAAGGTGGAAATTGGGGAGAGACGATCGGATTTAAACAGGATGAGAACTTGTGTTTAGAGGTGTTTAGTCTCACCTATACTGTGGACATGAATAGTGAGACATGCTTAAGATGTGTCCAAACCCTGCCTCCTTTGGCCAGGACAGACGCTGACCTCCGCCCCCAGTGTTTGCAGCCGTTTCATGGTGTGGGATGGATGTTTCCAGCTGTATGATTGCAGAGTAAGTGCTGCGTTCTGATTTGTGTGATGATCTGAAATGTTTTTAGCATACATTATGCTTGGATTAAATAGTCAGTAAATTAAGGCTTTTTTCATTTACACTCTGGAACTTTCCAGCTCCAAAATTGAATGAAATATATTAGTTTTCTCAACCTGTCAATGACTGTAGACTGTTTTCAACACTGTCTACAGTGAAACATTTCATCACCAAAGCATAATGAGAATTGTAATCATGGTATTTTCTTGTCATTGAAAAAAGGAAACCAGTATTGATGAAAAAACTCCTGACTTAGTTCACATGTGGACAGAACTGGTTCACAAGTTCCTAACCTGAAGCACCATCAGCTGACAGAGTTTAGTGGTTTTCACTGGGGTGTAGACAGCCGAGCGGGGGGGGGAGTCCAGAAGACACTTCAGTCGTGTTTGATTATAAAACTGAGGGTATAAATGATTAATATGGGGGTGAGACAATGTGTGTAGGAAACCTGTGCTGCCTCCAAGGCTCCATGAATCTACACGAACATGTGAGTTTAATGGATTTAAAGTTGCTTCACTTTATTTTGGAAACAAACGTCTCAGCTTCCTGTGTCATCCATCCTGTCACTGATTATTCCACCCATCTGTCCCTGCTCCTGCAGCCTCTTTCACAGCGCCTGACAGGACCCTGCAGCCCACAAACACTGAGCTGGTGGGGGGGCCCCTGCCTCAGTGCTTCGCCCCCACTGGCCTCCCGATTGTGCCCCTGCACACCAAAGCACTTCTCTATAGCTTTTTGATTGGCTTTCAATCCCCACGCCACTGACAAGTTTCTGTGTGGGAGGAGGAGTGTGTGCTAGGCTTAGTAAGGAGATTTAGTCAGGGGGGAGGTGGGGGGTGCACAGAGGTGATTTTTCAGGGGAGGAGGAGGAAAGTAAAAACTGGGACAGATGGGGCTGATTGTTGCTCTCTACGCAAATTAAGGAGCGAGACATCTGCAGAGAGATGGAGTGGTCGACTGAGGCAATTAAGACCAGAGAGAGAGAGAGAGAGAGAGAGAGAGAGAGAGAGAGAGTACCCCTCAGTGTGTGAGGACATTAACAAGTGTGTGTGAGACAGCAGAGATTCCGTCCAACTCACGTTACGGTGGAGTGTGTGTGCATCAACACGTAAAGTCTGCCACAGCAACGACAACACCTGCTTTCTGATTGGCTACGGCAGCACACAGGATGTGATGGAAGAGCAATCCTGCCCCCCTGCACTGGAGGAAATGAAGAAGTTTGAGAACTTTGAGAAAAGCTGTCCAACAAAACGATCCCGTCCGAGCACCTGCACGATGAAGATGTGTATTGTTGTTTGTCACACCAATTGCTCCCAGTGCTGCATGAAATGAATGCGACAGAAATGATGGAGAAATTACCCAAAAACAGCATAGTAGTAGTAGTACCAGATAAAAATAAAGTATGTATTTATCGAGATTTGAGAAGAAAGGCTGGGGGGGGGCTGCTGCTCTCTCTCTCTGCAGGGGTCAGAGGTCACAGTATAGACGAGCAGTGTGCTGGATTTAATGTGAGCCTCTTTTCTTTTTCCTCTGCTTGTTTTGTTGCGCTCCACCACCTCACACACTCAGGGTGCTCACGTGACAAAGCAAGGTCATCAGCGGGATTATTCCTGTTCAGTGCTACCGTTATTGCTGCAGCAGAAGAAGAGAATGTGATACTGGTTGAGAAGGGAATGAGAGAAAGTGTCCAAATAAAAATTTACCTTCAGTTACTCCAACAGAACCTCCGTGTGTGTGTGTGTGTGTGTGTGTGTGTGTGTCTGTTGGTGTAAACTGGGTCTGAACTAATGAGTCTTTGTCTCATATGTAGGTTTGCAGACTCTCAAGAACAAAGACTGAATGCTGCTCTGTTAAATAGTTAATCCTCAACATGGTCCATTTCTCTCCTTCTGTCTGTGTCAGCTGCTCAACGACCCCAAAAAAAAAAAAACAAACCATCTAAAACAATAAGTGATGATTAACTTTTCAACGGACACGCTCATGTCCTAAATACACTGTAAAACTTCAACTAGTTAAACTTTATCATCCAGCTGCTGATTAACAATGCTATTTAAAGTCTTGATTTATGATTAATAAAAACTTAATAACAAATAGCAAGAGAGACCCAAGATTCTGTATATTACAGCCACTTCATTACAAATTAGTAGGATAACAACATATTTCCATTAGAAATTTGTCTGAAAATGTTTAAGAGTTTGTTCATGACCACACTCGGTCCTTAGACCTTCGAATCAGAGGAGGACAAACACAGACTGCATCAGTTACAGTTTAGCAACAGCAGCCTGAACTCCACAGTAAGTTTCATCATTCACCTGCCAAGAAAAACAGAACTGAACATAATTAAAGACAAAACAGAGCAAACTGACAGGAGAACATATAAATACACCTGCTGGACCAAACTATTCCACAGAAATGAGGGGTGAACCTAACTGCAATTAGAAAAAGTGGGGGGGGGGGAAACTACAAGCCAAACCCAGCAGACATTTTATTTCCAACTCTGTAAATATTTTTAAAATAGATTTACACTAAATCAAAGTGGATAATTATAAAATACACAAAAAGAAAAAAAAACTCACTCCTCTGCTCCCCTGTGCTGGGAAAGGAGTTTGGTACATTCCAGTGGCAGACGCAGGTCTTTACCTGTGTCCATTGACCAGTCAAACCACAGAATATAATGTTCACTTAGTGCAAATGAATTCTGAATCAGTTGAAAAGAAGATCAACGCGTTTGACCCTGATGTGTGTGTGAGGCTCCTAATAAAATCACTAATTATTTATCCAGAGTTTAGTGTAAGATACAAAGCAGAACATGAAGTGAGGTCATTTACAGAGAAACCTTGTATTGGTATCATTTCCCTGCAGTCTCTTTATAATTTGCTGGTTACACGATACAAACTGACATTTGGTGTGTAACACGTTTGAACATCCTGATCAATATATGAACGGACCAAAGAAGCAGCAGCAGGGGAGAAAGAGCTGAGATCCCATGTCTGAATGTGACTGAACTGTCTTCTAAAACTCGGCAGGTTCATAAAAACATGTTAGCATCTGTTTACATTCTGATCTGAATCCAGGCTCCACACTGTCCCCCTTCTCTCCACTAATCTGGTGCTTTGTGCACCTTGTCTGACACATCTTTTCCCAGCGGGTCAGTCACCTCTGAGTGTGAACACAAAACATAAGCCCTGCGGTCAAAAGGGTGTCGGGAGAGAAGAGAGAGAATCCCTCTTCAGTCCGGAGATAAGAGCTCTTTGTTGGCTCTCGTGACGCCTCACAGGAAGCTTTTGTGAACAGCGGTGATATTAACCCTCAGAGCTCCAAGAGCCGGGATCACTTTTAAGTCGGGACTGTACTCCATTAATCCCCAGTCACAGAGGAGAGAGTAGAACCTGATCTGAACCTCACAGAGCTGCTTTATATTGTGTGGCAGAGCTGAGAAAATGGGGGCTGTTCTACTTTATCTTCCAAAGACTACAAGGTTTGATTGGATTCCAGCAAGACATGGAACCATTTGACACGATGGTTCTGTAGACATGGGAAACCTTAAGGGGAATAAGAGAGTTGCGCCTGTAAAATGTGAATGATCTGTACTTCTGCCTGTTGGCACCCAAAGAACACCCATTCACACACTGATGGGGAGCTGCTACTCACCACAAGCAACTAAACTGGGTTTCGGTGTCAAGGACACACATGACAGCAGAAGCCAAGCATTGAACCAATGACCCAGGCGTCAGTGGACAACTGCTACACCTCCTGAGCCATAGTCCTGTTATTACAGACATGTAGCTACTGCTGGAAAAACTCAAGTTAAAGAAGTTAAAAGGATCTGAGGCGACATGTAAAATGTTTACAGCTTTTGAGTTTAGAGGAGGAAAGGATGTGTGTAATGTCTGTAATGCCGCAAAAAAGACATTGGCATTGGCAGAAACAAAAACATTGTACAACATGCATAAGACAAGTACTGACACAAAATCAGCCAAAAACAGACACAAGCATACAACAACCAAAAACCGACCACAGACACAAAGGAGATGAAACAACCACACAGAGACTCAAAGTGACCACAACCACAGTAGAAAAGCCACCAACAAGAGACTCGTGACAAACTCACACTGAGCAGAAAAGACAAAGCATCAAGCAAAAAGTGACCAGAGATCAGGTCACACAGAGTCGTCCTTATTCAGTCTGGGGGTCCCATCGTTGGGGGTAGGGTGAGGGCTCCTTTAGCAGATTTTGTAATACTCTATATTGAAGTACACAGACTACAAGTACAAGTAGTACTTCCAATTGTTTTCACAAGGTGAAGTACTACGAACATGTGGCACGATGGTGACAAGGCACAACTGTGCAACCGTGGTGCAGTTGCTGTTGTCCACCAATCCCACACTTGTTGGTTCAATCCCCAGCTCCACATGCCAAGGTGTCCTTGAGCAAGACACCTAAACCCCTCCTAGCTCCTGCTGAGTTTCGGCCCCTATCGGTGCATGAATGTGTAGATAAGAAGCAGTATAAAGCACTTTGAGTAACAACAGGTAGAAAAGCGATATACAAGCGCAGACCATTTACAACAGTACAAGTATTCACACCACTGAACTTCATGCTAGTGATAAAAAATACAACTGGGAACTATGGTCAGAAATTGCAAGTTTTTACACCAACAGGTCACAAGTAAATACATTTTCAGAAACTCTGAGTCATTTATTTCGGTCCTTTGGACGTAAAGTGTTAGGTTTGGATTTGGAGCGTTACCACCTTCATATTCGGGTCTCTGTAGGAAGGTGGTGTGGATGTCTGAAGCTGAATCTCCCAGTCTGTTCATGAGCAGCTTTAATGAATCCTTGTGGGAGCTTTTCACACAGCTGGAGGAGCCGCTGGGAGCCAGGAGCCTTTAACAAGCTGTGTTTGTTCACAAGGATGCTCCAGCTCCGCGATCTGCTCTCAGCTCGGAGATAATACCGAGGACAAACTCCACAGAGAAAGGAGCTGCTAATGAGATGGAGGCTGGGGACAGGGAGTCGCGATCAGGAGGCCGAGAATCATTCAGCAGGCTCCAAAGCTCAGCTTTAACTGACTGACACTGATAGATCTTAACGTTTACTTCACTATATGAGTCTGATAACTACACTTACTATTCTGAGTCACAACAATAAACACAGGGTAATCATTGACTTTTACTGTGAAACACCAGCAGCAACACCACTGAAGTGTGTTTGTGCAGATGCTCTTTCGTGTGTGTGTGTGTGTGTGTGTGTGCGTGTGTGCGTGTGTGTGTGTGTGTGTGTGTGTGTGTGTGTGTGTGTGTGTGTGTGTGTGTGTGTGTGTGTGTGTGTGTGTGTGTGTGTGTGTGTGTGTGTGTGTGTGTGTGTGTGTGTGTGTGTGTGTGTGTGTGTGTGTGTGTGTGTGTGTGTGTGTGTGTGAGACTGGCAGTGAGAATGAACTTAATCCTCTAAGCTCTTGTCGGGGCTCGTCCTCTCTCTGCTCAGCAAGACAAAAAAGCCAAAGGGACAAACAGCTCTGACCTGAAGACATGATCCAGCTGCATGATACGTGGTGGTTGCAGCAGCAGAGAGAGTGGACTGGAACTGTGTTCAGTGCGAAAAGATGTTTTATGCTTTTAAAGAGAGATACAGAGGCTTTAAAGTCCGAGATTTGTTTGTCTCAGGTTTGGACTTTTGCACATTTAAATTTCAGACCTTCTTACTGAACGTTTGACTCCTGGCAGACAGAACTGCTGGATGACAGAGAAGTGCTCCCTGTCTCATGTTTGGACTCAGTCTGTCTTTCTTTTAGCAGGTCTGGTCTTGGACTTGTGTTGAACCCGACTGAGGTGGTCTGATCTTCACTGCAGCTGTGTGTGTGTGTGTGTGTGTGTGTGTGTGTGTGTGTGTGTGTGTGTGTGTGTGTGTGTGTCACCTCGGGGCATTTTGTCACTTAAGAGACAGACATTTGGCTGATCAGTTTTCTTCCCCAGAACTGCACGCTTCAAAGGCCGGATGAGCAGATCAGGGGTCAGGACAGGCTAAGAACTGACTGATTTAGGAAGGTTTAGTCTTCACTCTGAAATCCATCCTCTTTGTTTGTCTCCATTGCTGCTGGCGGCTTTTTCTCGCCCCTTTAATTCGTTTTTCTTTGCTTCACTGAGCCTGCACAGGACACGAACAGTTCCTCATGTTCTCACGTGGTCTCACAATAAACAGAGCAAAGGCCAGACAGGACACAGGTGATGCTTTCAGACTGGAATGGTTCTGGCTCAGTGTTGTGAATCTGGACCCACAGAACCTCTGCAGAGAAACGTTAGTGTGTGCTGCCACCTGCTGTTCACAGCAACACGTCCTGTCACCATTAGAAAAACACAACGCTGGAAAAAGACAGACAAATCAGCAGGTACCACCACCGGCAACATCAGACTTTATCCAAATTGTCGCACAGCACCAGCTGATCCGTTGACTTTCCCCCAGAAACCAGGACACATTTCAGCGTCTCACGTCTTCACTACTACCTGCTTTGTCAGCTGTGTAACATTTTCACTGTTTCAAAAACTGCCTCATTGTGGTTTCACTGAACCACAGGACTTAGAGAAACCAAAGGGTCCAACCATGAGTGAGCAGTGACTCATGATGGAAATCTACAGAATGAGGTAATAAAGTATTATTGAACGAAAAATAACATAAAACAGCTTTCGATTCACAGACGTTACAATCAACATAAAAATAAATGTAGGTTTTCGTCTGTGTGAATTCCATCTTCTTTCAGTATTTGAATGTGACAGGTCCTTTAAACCGTTTGTAAATGTGTAGAGACACTTTAGTCTGAAACACATCAGAAAAAAGTTCCATTATTTCACTGTTTTTCACTGATATAGAAGAAACAAGTACCACAGCTACTGTCTTCTGCGAGGTAAATCATGTTTTTCCTCTTCTTGATTGACTTCGTCGCCTCCATTAGTGAGTTTCATCCTGTGCTCTCCTCACCGCTGGTTCCTACAATCACTGCTCCTCCTCTCGGCCACGTTCTCTGCTTATCTTGTGCTGAGTGTCACAGACCTGGGCATAAATTTTAGATTGTCTATTGACTGGTCGGGTTATAATTGAGTAATGTTGCTGTATGTCCACTGTTTATTTAACCTATTGAACCAATTGAACCAATTAACTCTACAGTTAGTGTTTGTGTCTGGTGCCCCCTTATGCTGCTGCCTGACCTCGACATGGATTTGCTTTTTTGGTGAAATGTGGCCAAATTTAGTATTTGAGACACTTTTTGAACGGAAAAATATTTTTCAAACATTTGTAATTTAGTGGCTGAGGACCAGGACTGAGAACCCCTGGTTAAACAGACCTGCTGCTTGTTGACCTGTGCACCAATTATCGTTCATACACCAGAGATAATCAACAATAAGATCACCTCACGATCAACTCCTTTCATCAGCCCACCACACTCACAATGACAAATTATAAAACAAATTAGTTATGAAACTGCTCTAATTGTCTCTGTTTAAATAGTTCCTGTGTTTCCCTGAGGCAGTCGTATGTTGATGTCTCACTGCTTCAGATACAGATGTCAGAGGAATGGTAAACAAAGCATCAGTGGTAACTGTCCTGCATTCGTATATCACTCTTTCCCTGTTGGTACTCAAAGCGCTTTACACGTATCTACCCACACACACAATCACACACACACTCATACGCTGATGGGGCAGCTGGCAAACACGCTCCAGTAGCAAATAAGTAGTGGCTCAGTGTCTTGCTCAAGGACATTTACATTTAGTCATTTGGCAGACACTTGGATGCTAGGTAAGGCAGTTGTCCACCACAGGGTCAGTGGTTCAATCCCCAGTCCCTCGTTGCTGGGAGCAAAAGTTGCTCCCGGTGGGCCAGGTGAGCACCCTGTGTAGCAGCCATCGCCACGGTGTATGTGTGTACCAAAATTATTCTGTAAGTTGCTTTGGATAGTAAAGTAAATGTTAACCACACTACCTACTGTGCCACAGTCAGCCAATCACAGCACTTCAAACAGGTTTTGTGAATTTAATAAGACATTTTAGTGGTAGTCGTAGTTTTTAGTAAAATCCTCTATTGTCATGCTGCTTCAAGACCTCAGTATTCAGAATTTCTTTTACAGGATTGCTGTATTTTCTTCTCAACTTTTCAGTTTCTCTTATTTATTTCATAATATTGTTGAATATTAATGTGTTTTCTAAACATAAAAATCCCAAATTTTCTAGCCTTTTTTTTCGCTCAACTTTTTTGAGATGTGTTGCTGCCATCAAATTCAAAATGAGCTAATATTGTCAATGAAATTATTAAATTATCGTTTTCAACATCTAATACATTGTTAATGTTCTATTGTGAGTAAAATATGGGTTGATGAGATTTACAAATCAATGCATTTTGTTTGTAATTACGTTTTCATATCTTCCCAACATCTTTAGAATTAGGTTTGCTACTCTAGTGCTTCGACACAATAATTTGTGTTTAAGTAGTTCAAACATTTCTGTGGCTGGCTTGCGTTATGATAAGAGTGTAAGGGTTTTGCCGAGTGGTGGAAGACACACACACAGGAGTAAAATTCACTCAGTGTGGAATTCATTTACATTGACACCCAGCAAACAGCAGTTCAAACTGGTTTTGTGAATAAGTGGGAAAAAATATATAGAAAAATGAAACAATAAAAAAATAAACAAAAGAAAAACAATACTAGGCCCATTGCCAATAGGCAACTACCAGCAGATCCCCATTTGAACTGCAATGAACAAAGTCCCTCCAGGAGCTTCCACTTCAGGCCTTATATACCTGAAGCCCCTCCCATGAAGACAAACCATTACTGATTAACACAATTAATTACAACCAATTAAGACACACTATAAGTTCTCTTCTAGAGAAACAATATAAATGTCTTAAATATATTGTTCTATTTTACCCCACATAGGAAGGTTAACACAAAATGTTATGAAGGGTCCTTTTAAGACAGTTTCCTCACACAATCGTAAAACTCCCCTCTACGTCCTACCTGGATGGTACAACCCAATTCACCCCTGCTATAAAAGACCTTTCACCCATCACACTTCCTGTTTGACAGTGTGACCTGAGACCTATTCACAAAGGGAGTGGAGCACACAACATTGGGTAAGTGTCACAGTGACATTGGTTTTTGGAGGATGTAATAACGGGGAGAATTGTCTACACAACTAAATCAACAACTCTACTCTGCCGGCTGGATGGTAAAATAAACAGCTGGATAGTGTGATAAAATAAATAGAATTTTGGCTAACCTCATGACAAAGAGGAGTATACGTTACTGAATAAAGACATTATAAATATCATGTGCATTTTGGACCATTTCACCCATGAAACTCAATATGTTTGATGAATGTTCTTTTTTATTTTATTTTTGTGTGCTTTAGCTGATTTGCCAGATATTATATATCCTATTTATATTATTTATCTATTTTGTTACCTTACTGCAATTGTTTATCTTTAACTTGTGAAATAATTGTGTTTTTTGTTTGAATTGTTTGAGTTGCAGATTAAGGTGGTTTAGTTTTTGTTCACTGAGGTCACTGAAGTATCAGCTTGTAGCTTCTTCTTTTATTACTACATTAAGGTTGATGTAAGATTAAATTACTTAATGCTATAATAATTTATTTCATGTAGTTACTTTAGTAGCTGGTGGGGCCAAACACTTTTTAAAATGTTTTATTGTATTGAATTTTGTATTTTATATGATTTTGTCACACATACCTGTTAACAGATAACATGGCTATTGACATACAGTGTGTCTGTCATTTAATAACTGTAAACTGGTGAAATATGACCAAATAAAATACAACAGGCCTGGTCGGAACATCAGCTGCTGACTTCTCCGTACATTGTGCTCGTCTTCCTCTTCCTGTGACCCTCTGTCGGACGGGGCTGGGTGGGGGCTGTGTTGTGTATTTCAACCCACATCTTCCCATTGTTTTAATAATATGCTTTTGCAGTTTGGGCAGCCCTCCATGTTCCTCTTCATCTGTGACATGACAGCCTCTGTGCCCGGCTCCTTGATGAGTTCCCCCTGTGCATTGTTCACACCATCCATATAATCAGGGTGGTGTAGGCATGAGGGTCAACAGCTACAGCTCTCTGACCAGTAATGTGTTGTGCTCACTCTCAGGTAACCTAAACCTAATCAGATATTATGTATATTTATCCCTCACAACTGTCATTAAATATTTTCTAAGGTAAAATTAGACGTTTGAAAGACACTCATGTGTATTAGATGTGCAAAGGAAGCTGTGCTGAGCTTTAAAATGTCTGAAACAAAGAAATTTATATATTTATTTCCCATAAAATCGTCTAGTAAATGCATTTGGGTTGTTTCTAAGCCACTTGTGAAACATTGAAGTAGAAATACAAAAGTTGTGCTTGTTTAATCATAAAAGAAAAATAATGATTTGTGCTAAACAAAAACAAGATATTTACTGAAAACTTGGAACAGTAAACAATAAAATTAATGTATTATAAATCATAGAAACACTCAGCCATTCATAAAATAACAGACAATGTATATAGGTCATTTTTGACTGATGTTTGACAAAGGTAGTGACAAAAAGGTTTTTTTTGTTCAAAAAGAAAAAACTAAATAAGGATGTATGACGATCAAAAACAACTTAGTTGAGTAACACCTAGAATATTGAATGATGAAATTGGTTTATTGGTATAGAAAATAAAATCTCAGCCGGGTCACTTTTGAACCACGTTGCACATCAAAGGGTTAAAGAATCATATGTAGGCTGGCAAGACATATCACCGTTTACACCAATCCATAAATGGGTGTCTCCCAGGTGTCCAGCAGAACATGTGTGTTGTGTCACTTCTTCATATGACATACAGAGCCTCAACGTGCACAAGGCTGCAGCTGGCTGTTGTGTGATCATTTTCCAGTTAAAATATCACCAATCACATCATATTTTCTGGCAGGTCTGAAAATAGCTGTATTTCAGGAAGCTGGCAGATGCTCTGTTTCTCCTTTTCCCCACAATTTGTGAAGTCTGAACCATGAGTCAGGAAGAGAGACGTTCAAATCACCGAAGCACGTGTTAACTCAGCACTACATAAAGCTGGACAGACGCTTTGGCCCAGTTTCAGCCCCACTTCAATCCAAACAGGATGGCTGTCTGCAGTCCGAGCAGCTCCACGGTATAAACCTTTTAATATTGCTGTTGTTGGTGGTGGTGGTATTTTCCATGTTGTAGCTAAACCACGAGGTTGTAAATGCTGTGGCTGACAGACGACCGTTGTTATAATGTCAAGTTACGTCTTTTCGCGGGAGAACAGACACATTCTTGTCTGCATCTTCCAACCTCCCCATGGCTTTAAGCTATTAGTTTTCCCTTTTTGTTCACATTGCATGGTAAAATCTGAAAAATCAAAGCTATATTACAAGACTAATCGTACAGCCACCCAGCTGTGTTCGACCCCACACAGTTGGATGATTAAATTTTGTTGAAATGTCAAAAATGGTTTTTAAAAAAAGTTATTTTATACACTCCTTTTCAACGTTGTACATTGTTATTAGAGTAGGCTTAGGGTGAGTTTGCTTAAGTTTGCTTAAAAAGAGCTAGGGCTGCATGTTACATGCTACATAAAACAGATGAACAATATAAATTTAGCTTTGTGATCTCCTAAATGTGCAAAAAGACTGAAGATTGCTCAGGTTTCATTACCAGACCGAATTCAAGTAAACTCCATTTAATGCCAGGACAGTAATGGTTTTTACACCAAAAAATGTCAAATTGCCATCTTAACAGTAAACAATTAAAAAAAAAACTCTGGATGATTGCGGACTCTGTGCTCCTTCACTCTTCGGCTGGTTGCCAGTTGACCCACTCATTGCCTGTCGTCGTCATTACCCTTGCATGTTTGTTATTGAAGGCCTTGTGTTCAGTTGTGCTGTGCACATTTTACGCATGTGGAAATCATAGCTATGTAAATATTCTGTCTGTGGGAAACTCGGGCTACTAACCTAAACCCCTTTGTACAGAAAGTGGTTCCCCTTCAGCTAAGTCATACTGAGTTCTGATATAGTCTACGTTTTTATTCTGTCATTGTCAGGGACCGAGCAGTTAGACACAGAACACAGGAATAAAATTCCAAGAAAAGTGTGTTTTTATTTGCCCAAGTATCAGATATACAACGGAATTTTAATTAATTAACAAATTCTGGCCCTAAAAGAGATCAACAAAAGATAGCTAAACTATTACAAACAAAACTAAAAACACAAGTTCTAATCACAAACCCAGACAAAACTGTCCTAACCTGACCAATAAACCAATATGACACACAAGGGCTCGACATTACTAAAACTAAACAAATTATAAATATGCAAAAGCAATATCAAAAATAATATAAGAAATAAAGTTTTAACTAGCCTACACAACAAAAGAAACATTTTTCCCACATTTCCCCACCTGCATCCAATGGGATACTTGGCACAGTCCAGGCTCAGTAGGACATATTTAATATTGACCAGGGCCTCACTCCAAACACCCCTGGACCAGCAGAAGAGTAACTCGCTAAAAAGAAAAATTAAATTAATACATCTTGAATTGTACTTTAAATCTTAGCACTACAAAATTGATTAAATGTGCATAGGCCAATTATGCATGTCAAACAAATAAATGTAACGCTTAAATCGAAAGTGCTGTTCCTTTGATTATTAGAAACTGAACTAGAACCTTGCATGGCAGTCACCACTATCGGTGTCAAGTTAAAATCCATCATCAACAAATAAAACACAAATGCAGCATTTCCAGTGTAATCCTCAAAAAAAGTAGACTGTCAAACTTCACTGCAGGAAAATCACAACATTGCTGTGTTAATTTGAACATAAAATATCTTTTTTTCACACCCTATTACGCTGCAACCACTGGATATTTTTATTTTTTGTGTACTTTTCACTATTCCCTACAATGATATTTGCACACACTCTATGGCGATGGCTGCCACGCGGGGTGCTCATCTGTCCCACTGGAGGAAACGGGGTTCAGTGTCTTGCCCAAGGGCACTTTGGCATGCAGCGGGGGGCGATCGGGGATCAAGCCACTGAGCCTGTGGTCTGTGGACGACTGCCTTACCACTTAAGCTACAGCCGGTCCATTAGGGAAAACACACCACGAAGTAGAATAAATGTGGAGAAAGATTAGGGGCTTTTGAGAAAACACTCAGGGCTTGAGCCCCAAAGTGAATGACAATATTAAATGAACTCACTCCAGGCCTACAAGAGCACCCACTCTCCTTGTTTTCCAACTATCCCTGCCTTACACTCTGTTCAGTCAGACAGAAGTTTGAATGGACCATCCTAAATGAGGGTGGACTGGGAGATGGACATCTTCCAGGTTCTGATTCACCTAGGTAGGGAAAGATTCTGAGGAAAGAATGAGGTAGAATTTGATTCTGTTCTATGAATGTGATTTGGTCAGAGCCGCTCTGGCTCATTTGGGACTGAGAGTTTGCAAAAAAATCATTAACTGCGCATGGGGTAAAGATTTTTTGATTAGTCTCTTCATCTAGGATGTCAGTTCTTTCTTTTTTGCCTTGAGATTGTTGATGCCATGTTTGTTTCAGCACAAGGACATGTGAGAATTTCAGTTCAGTTCAGTTTTTAGACTGAAGATGTTCTTGACTTTTTTGCAACAGAATCGGCTCCTCATCTCCACATATGCACAGCCACCTGAGCTGTCATGGCTCAGGTCTCCACTTCCTGGTTCTCATTTGATTCCGCCCTCTTAACACGGTTCAGGTCTCCTGTTCTTTCTTCTATTTGACCTGGCTGTTTTCAGTTCTCAGATTTTCCAGATTGTTTATTGCTGTTTGCACTCGACTCTCAAGCCGTAATTAATTAAATAATCTCTTGGTAAGAAAACAACACAGTAGTGTTGCTAATGACCAGGCTATAAATAGGGCACAGTAATTTAAATAGTAATCTTCACTTCTGGGAGACATCAGAATGGGCTTTGTGAAGGAAGTTGGTGCCTGTTATGTTAGGAACTACATAGCCAAGAGACAGGATGTGAGTGTTGAATATGGGGTTAAAGGAGACGCTGGAGCCAAATAATCCATGTGGAGGGGCGGTATTATTATTATTTTTTTAAGCAGCCCTGATCTCACTATACGAGTATAGTATTTGTAGGGAGAAATTAAAACCAGAAGATGGCAGCAATGCAACAGATGGGACGTCAGCTGCTTTAAAAACCCTGTTTCTGTCCTGACCATTGCCTCTGATTGACCCTGCCTGGTCCCAGTTTTATATTAATGTAAATTTGTAAACTCACAGATGATAAATGCTAAATTTTTAACGCTTGTATATCACTTTTACACCTGTTGGTACTCAAAGAGATTTACACTGCTTCTTATGAATTGAAAACAAAATCAACACATAACAATTCATTCTGTGCTATTTTTCAGTGTGGGTCAGTGAGTGAGCGGTGACTGGCTGCTCCAGCCAATGACGCGATTCACATACATATTTACGCAGCTAATAACATCATTGACATTGACTTTGTTTATGATGATCTGGATGGATTCATTGCAACGTGACATGTTCAACAGATGCAGTAATGGCACCATGAACAAGGTCAGCCAAAATCCTCATCATGGCATTTTCTCTCCTCTTGCTCTCTCCCCACATCCACTAAACCTCCCATGACCACAGATCCTATGCAGATTGGCAGGTCCAGACTATATTTGGCAAGGAGGAGCAGTGATTTGAGAATAAACTCTACATTTTGGGAATGCAGGGGGAGTTGGGGGAACCCTGCTGAGCTGTACCCATTCATTGTCTCCTAACCCCTCATGCACACCCAGCTCATTGTTAAATCCAGGCCTCCCCCTGGATCCAGGCCCTGGATAATAATCATAAATCTCTGGTGTTTCATATTAATGACTCTTCACAACGTCCTTTTTTACTAGGAAATACCCAGCTGCCACAGCCAATTTAAACACAAAGTTAGATCCACGTCATGCTCACCACCTCGTATGCTTACAGAAAGGGAATGAATGGAAAATGGCATATAATATCCCCACTGGCTAATAGGCGTAATGGGTCACGCCTTTCAGGCTGACTAAGACATTGGTGTTTTTCAGGCCTTGGTGAACAACAATCTTTGTGATATGATAGAAAAAATTGTGTTTGTTTATCTAAATGACACCTCCACCACCCAGAAAACAGGACAGACCAGAAACGACAATCTTAAAGCCTTACCTAGAAGAGATGAACCAATCCGAGCGATTTGTAAGGTTCGATGCTTCTGTGTTCAATAAGGGCAGCAATTTGTGAAGCAATTTCCCCAAAATGTCAATGAAATGTCTTGATAATGTCTTTGAGGATTCAGCGCACATTGAATAGCATATATTGATCTATTACCACTAAGTAACATTAGAACGTCATATTGTTATAGTGATAAAGATATTAATCTTTGTTTTAGTTGATGAGCTAATATATATTTTACTTATTTAAGGGCTGCAAATAGTGGCCTCAAAGGCAAACAGGCTAGGGTTGCAAGATTCCCTAACCCTGTTCAAGTCCACCCCATCCCTCTTCCAATGACAGCTCGCACAGGCTCCAGCACCCCTGAACCCAGACAACATCAGTTGTTAGGATAGATGGATACCTGAATAAGTACGGTCACAAGAAAATGCGTCTGCAATGTTTTCTGCAGAAATTGGTTATGAAGTCTGATCTGATCTTCACCAAATCACAAATATCGACAAACAGTCATCATCTTGCATGTCTTTATTGAATCCACTTACACTAAACCATTTACACTGTTGTAACACTACTACACTATAGCTATACCGCAATTTTATGCTAATATATTTTATATTACTATGGTAGATAGACCACTACCTCCCATTAGATGTAATTACCTAGTGCTCAGATCAGTCCCACCATAGTGTAAAATGTTCTTCACACTGCATTAATGTGAAATATGTTTTACTTGCAGCACTGCATTTTTTAAAAAATGTTATCGTCCCTTTGTCCTTAGCAAATGTCAGTAGAGGATATGCCAAGAGCAGAAGAAAGTTAATGGTCAGTTGCACTGGGCTTAAGAATTGCACACGGATGCTTTGACCTTTATCTTCATGACATTTATCAGCTCAAAAAACCCAACAAATCACCCGTTAAGTATTCAATTCAATTGAACTTTATTTATACAGTGCCAATTCACAACAAAGTAATCTCAGGAGACTTTACATCATAAAGTCAAGACTATACAGACATTTAGAGAAAACCCAACAAATCACCCTTGAGCAGCTATAGCCAACAGTGGAGAGGAAAAACTCCCTTTAAGGGAAGAAACCTCCAGCAGAACCAGGATCAGGGTGGACGGACATCTGCCTGGACCGGTTGGGGTGAGAGGAAAACATTGGGCAGGTTGGTAGGACCAGTAGATGCGCGCTGGAAGACACACAGCTCCAATGTCGGGGACACCTGAAGACAGGGACAGAGAGAGGGAGAAAGAGAGGGAGAAAGAAGACACAGAGTTAATATCATACAGTGGTGACATATAAATGAGGTGTAGTGTCATTTGTTGCTACTGTACATGATTGTATTAAGTTTGCTTCACTCAAATCAGTGAGTAAAGTCGTTTTCCACCCTGTAATTACTCCTAACTTGATTAAAACTATTAAAGATAAGTAAAAATGTAAGCTAAAATGTTAACTACTGGATTTTACAGTGTACAATAAATACACAATCATGTATTTTTTTCTTTTTTCTTTTTGTTTCATCTATGACATGAAAACATGTTTCTGTACCAGATACAGGGAAAACAATGACTATATTTAAGGAAGCTGTTGTGAAGTAACAGCAGTTAGTCTTAAAATGGCAGTTCTGTCTTAGCAAAAGCTTTGTCTTTAACTCATCGTGATAGTCCATTCATTAAAGTTGAACTGGACCAAACACATTTACAGACTCAAGTTATCACAGCTCAACATGTTGAGCACAGATCCATGGGTCTAAAAAAACCAACTCCGAACCACTTGTGTTCAAAAGTAAGAATCAGTGTTTGAACAACTACTCTCACTGCATAAACACGGGTAACACCTCACCTGTCCAGATACTTTTGCTTTGTTCTTGGCTATTTAATATGTTGAGGTGTGTCATTAAAAACAACTATTCTGAACATATACATTTTTGGATCTGAAATCTAAAACACATGTACAGCACAACCTAGTAACACGGCCTTGCTGTCCCCAATACTTAAGGAGGGCACTGTTTTTTAATGAGCAAACTTTAATGTGACTATAATAAGATCAACTGTGGTCATAATGCTGATGCAGTGAATTAGTAGTTTGACATAAGAATTGAACATTGGAGGCAGCAGCTGTAAATGTGTGGTGTTGTTTGTGACTCTGACCACTAGAGGGCGACTGCAACCGCCAATAATCACCGTTGTTATCGCCATTTTTATTTGTATGTATTTTCATGTCCTGAACAATGAAACACTAACAGACTTTTGACTTGGTGAACGTGAAACCACCAACACTTGTGGTCAAAGCCTGAACCAGGTTTCACCACCTCTACTTTACGCTCTATGCAGCCCGAGGTTTTACTTTGAAAAGCTACGAGCCAGAAATGCTTCGAGACAGCTCTTATTTTGAAATGGGTAAAGCAGAACTCGCGTGTAGTATCGCGGTGTTTTATTGACTTCTTGAGCAGACTGGAGTGCAGCCGAGTGAAGGGAAGGAGCAGGAAGAGAAAGAAGGAGCCGGAGAGACAGACCAGAGAAAAGAAGAAGAAACCAGCAGGAGGTAACGGGGAAGGCGAAGGGTGAAAGAAGAGCAAGTGAAGGGTCCAACCTGAGTTTGTTTCCTTCTCACCGAACAGCTGCTCCAGCTGCCAATCAAACCGGACCAAACCCAGCCAGGTGTGTTCAGGCTCCGCCCCTTCAGGTACGCGCTCAGGTTTGTTTCTGTAACAAAGATATGATGGGAAATGCATATACTGTTACTGACAGTGCCATTTACTACACATTACTTTAAAAAAATCTATAGTTAAACTTTTAGTAGAGGAAAATGTGCTGCACAGTAAAACTACTCCACTACAAAAAACTTTTACTAAACTTAAAAAAAGTTTACTTTTACTTAAACCATTAAAAAAAAGTTAAATGCTTTAATTAAAAGTGAATTAATATTATCAGCTTCACTTATATAAATTATCACAGTCAAAGTATCTACTATAAGCAGTAAAAATACACAAGTATTGTCAGCTTGATGTAGCTGAGACAAAATTAGAAGTAGAAAGTATTAAAAGTACAGAATATACTAAAGTACTTGTGTAGTGAACTGGACTGAGCATTTAAATACAGAACTCCCACTTGTAATAGTATTTTTACTATTCATATAATATACAATGTAACATTGTACTTTTACTTTAGTCCCACCCAGGGTGAAGACATTGTATGTGAAGACATTTTAGCTGGTCCACACAACGTCAAAGGGCTTTTTGAGGGTCAAGACTTGGTTTTAGGGTCACGGTTAGAATTAGGTTTTTGGTTGGGGTGAGGAACTAGGGGATTGCATTATGTCAATGAGTGTCCTCACAAGTGTGAAAGGAGGGAAGCAGGCATGCGTGTGAATGAGCTCATTGACCATAAGCAGCTTTTGCAAAACAATGCAGATTTCATCACTTCCTGTTGTGTTAAGCTGTGGATGTGTCTGTCCATGCATGGAAAACGGACATTATTTTCTGTTTCTCTTTCCTAACCTCCGCAGTGTTTAACAGGGCACTGGAGCAGCTGTCTGAGCCTGTCTGATGCATGCTCAGGTGAGGGTACATACCTGTGAGCTCCAGCCTCTTGGATCAGTTATGAACATGTTCATACCAGAGTATTTTAAGGCCAAGGACCAAGTATTTGATTGACTGAGTCAACGTATGTGTTGCATTTTGTGATGGCAACAAAAGGACACAAATAATTACCATATATACTAATAATTATGCATTATTATTTATTATATGATTTTGTTGTTTTTAAATCTGTCAATTAATAATTATATTATATATTATTATAATTATATTATTATGTATTATTTTGTCTAAACGTGAGAAGTTTCCAAAGCCAAAGATGATCATCAAGAAGTTTGCAGATGAAATTTCTGTCAATTGACTCATCAGCTCAATAATTAATAGTTTCAGCAGTAATACACATTTAGTTGTCATTTTATTACCTGTCTAAAACTTGTTCTCATCCAGTAATTCTGCTTTGTTGTAAGATTAAAATTGATTTAGTTTTTTTAACCGTTATGTTTTATACAGGGAGCTGTTTCTCTTAATTTACCCACCCATTTGTGTTATACTTAAAGCTTTGTGTTAAGAAATAACAAATTTCAAGGTAAATTGTTTGAATTTTTTAGCTCTGACAGGCGTACACTGATTGATGACGTCATGTTCTGTTTGTAGATATGAAAACACTTAAACCTGAAAGACAAGAACATTGTCTGAGAGTCGTTTTCATCCCTGATTATTGTCTGCAGGTTTCTTTCAGACTGAATGGGTCTGTAAAAAAGGGTGTAACAATCCTGACAGACAAAACTCAGGGTAAAAGGACAAGCCAGATTGTTAAGATAAACGAGCAGCTCTGAATTTAGGGTTCACCATTTTTAATCTGCCCAGGCTTGTTGCACAGCTGCACACTCATCTCAGACAATTAATGTGGGACTGCAGCAGAGAAAATAAAGAAGGTGAAGTTGGATCAGAACCTT
Source organism: Channa striata (assembly GCA_033026295.1). NCBI lineage: Eukaryota > Metazoa > Chordata > Actinopteri > Anabantiformes > Channidae > Channa > Channa striata. Next base: position 4,057,183 of record CM065173.1, on the reverse strand, counting down.
TAAGTATCAACAGCTGAAGTTCCTGATCAGGATCATTAATCTAGTGTTACGCCTAAGATTAGATTATACCCCTGAGTAAAATCTTTGCTGTAGGTCTCTCGTAAGTTCTGCCAGAACCTATGCCAAGCAACACTTTGACCTTCTGTCAGTTCAGTGACAAATATAAATCAAGTTTGCCATTAACTGTATTACAAAACACAGGCACTTTATTTTACGGTCTGTGTGGTATCTGAACTTTGATCTGGGACTAAATGTTGAAAAAGGCCTCTTTCTAATCAGTGATTTTCTAATTCGTTTTCTCATTGTTTGTTTCTCAAATCTTTTGTTTATTAATCAAACCAGTGTCTGTCTTTGCCCCTTTTCTTTTGTGTTTGAGAAGACCAGGAATTAGGAATGGCTGGGAGTTGGGTGGGGTGTTATGCTGCTCTAGATCTGAGCCACTTCCTGTTGGTATGACTCATTACTGTGCAGATAATTTCCTTTGAGTTATGAGAGTTTTTGTTAAGTTTGATGATAGATAAAGAAAAACTGCAGTAAAATGTTTGGTTTATTTAAGAACACTTACAGCTGAAGATATCTCAGTGTTTTTCTGCCAGTGATACCCACACGTTTTTCACTCAGTATCCTCAATTCTGTCAGATGACGTATAGAACTCAGGTGTCTTTTAGCCCTGCTTTTGTTCTGTCTGTGTGAGTATTTTAGCATCCAAAGTGAAAAAAAACTAACTGTGTTTGGTGAAAAAAATCTAAATCTAAGTTTTTCACAGTCTTGACTCTCAGACTATGAGAGCTTGTGCTGCATCTGTATTAATGCATCAGTTAATAAACTGTACAAGGCCCAACACTAGCCAGCTGCTTGATGAATGATCCAGCAGCTGCAGCCTGCGGTTTTAAAGCTCAAACTTTTCCTCATAAACCTCATCAAAGTTTCTATTTCTCCGTCCTCTTCCCCTTTTCTTTTCTTAGCAGGATGGATGGAAGCGGCTCAGCAGGAAATCCCTGCTCTGCCTCGTCTGGTTCACTTCCTGCCAACAGTGACGAGGAGGTAGGCAAGCACAGCCTAGAGTCAGTTGGTCTGTCCGGGTCCGAGAAACACCAGACTCCAGCAGAGAACCAACAGTTCCCAGTGGAGATAGACCAGAGGTCTATTCTAAGGACTGAAGAGGAAAAGCTGAATCTCACCAAAAACATCAACCACAGGGATCTTCAGACAGATAAACAGAAACCTCCTCCAAGACATGAATCCAAACCGGATCAACTAAAACCAGATGCTCTTCCTTCAGAGCAAAAACTTGGAAATTCTGCTCGGACAGAGAAACGGAACAGGATGACAAATGAACTAAAAGCAGAACATTCCACTTCTTCAAGACATGAAGCAAAATCAGATCAAACTAAAGAAGATCTCCTTCCCACTGAGCAACAAAAAACAGGACCTCCTTCAAAAAGTTCTCTGCTTCCAAAAGATCAACTAAAACAAGAGAAACCTTCTCTAACTAAACCAAGTCCACCAAAACCAGATCCTCTTTGTACAGGACAGAAGAAACAAAAACATGAACACCAACCAGGTCAGTCTCAGGAGCACCAAACCCAGACGGGTCTCTGTCCTACAAACCAGAATACTGAAGAACTCCACCCTCCTTCCATGAAGGATTTAGCTGTTCTCGGTTCAGTGTTCAGTAATCAGAACCAGAAGGAGCAAAGTCACCAGTATCCACCACCAGAGAAATTCTCCTTATCCACACCTGATGATCCATCTAACCTGAACATCCAGCAGACTCCTCACCCTCCCCTTGTAGACCACCACATCCATCTGTCCACTCTGGCTCCTCCTGCTCCACCTCCCACCATCGAGGCGTTCTGTGACCAGGTGTGGCCCTGCCCCCCAGGTTCTTCAGGTGAGCCCAAACTGTGTGGGTTCCTGATGAAGCAAGGGGGGCCCCTGAAAGCTTGGAAGCAGCGCTGGTTTACCTATGAGGAAAAGAAGAACCAGCTCTTCTACTACCGTACACCCCAGGATGTGACTCCACTGGGGTGGGTGGAGCTCAGCGGTGCCACCTTCACCTATCCACTGAGGGCAGAGAGAGGCACCTTCCACATTAGGACACCTGAACGCACCTTCATACTCAAGGTAAACCAGGACCGGGGACAGTCCCCACTGAAGAGAAGGTGGGGACATTACCAGATGTATTTTTAACTATCCGACCATCAGTTTCCTCACTGAAACTGGGGAAAGCTGATGGGGTGAGTTTAAGGCTTTATAGGCAGCAGCCAGAGAATTGGCTCTACCTGCAGTTTGTCTCAATCAACCAATCAGGAGCCAGCTTGTGTATGTTATCGCTTATAGTCACAAAGTGTATTTGTCCAACAGGCTGTTACCCAGGAACTGATGCTCTATTGGCTGCAGCAGCTGCAGGTCAAACGCTGGCAGCACCGGGAGGGATCCACCAGTCCTGACTCGCCAAACAGCAACAGCATCACAGGTGAGAAATAGTTGTTTCATTTCGAGTCTGAATCACCAGTCTGAATCCTTAAAAGAGGCAGATACGGAGAAGTGTTTTCATATGGTTCACAATTTATTTTTTTTTACTGTTGTACCGTTACTTTTCCAGTAGAGGGTTTAACTGGTCTGACATATGATGTTTACCTGGTTACCTGCTGAGCTAAGGCCAAACTTTCAGTGTGCGTGGGCTCTTTTCCACTTTCTGGGTCAGGGTTTTTGCATTGTGTTACCTTAGCTTGGCCTGGCCCTCTTTTCTTTTTTTCTATTGTTTCTTGCCTGGTCATATCCAGGAAGTAGGAGCGTCCTGATGTACCCGCCCCCTCACCACTTCACCTCCCAGTGAGAGTTGGGAAATGGGTCTTCCAGTCAAAGGAGTGGCTGAGGATGAAACCACACTGACAGAATCACTTTACTGCTTCGGTCCAGCTACGTCACACAACACCCATTTTGAAAGAAGAAAAACGAACATGGACTAAAATCAGAGCTGACAGAGGGCACCAGGAACTTCCTGCTGTAGACTTTACAGGGTTTAGTACTTTCTGTTGTGAACAGAAAGCATGTTTCCATCAGTCAGACTGGTTGAACCCTGTCTACAAACAGGAAATGTTTGCTGGGCAATCAGGGGTACGGCCGGGCTCAGTCTCTGATGGATGAGATTCAGACCCACTGGTTATGCTGGCGCCAGGATCACAGAAAAGCTTGGATTGCTCCTTTTTAATGTGTGCAACAACGTCTACTTAATGAGCAGGGTGGTGCAGCAGGAAACAGGAAGTGCTGTGCTTCAGTTGCTCTTTGATGTTTCCCTGTGGAACTGATGATCATTTCTCTCTTTAACGTCAGACACCAGGAACTCTGCTGCTTACTGTACGTCCATGTTACTGTTACACCAATGTCTCTGTCGGGAACTTTACCAGCACCTCTACTTGTCACTGTGTCATACTTGTATTCATTCAGTATCTCAGTTGGTTACTGTGAGTTTCTATACTTGTAATTGTTTCTGTAGTAACTCAGAATTACTTGTATTGACTTAAATGAATTCTAATGATGACATTAATATGATATGTGTGCATCACACTAATGTATAATAATATAATATTTAATTATTTAAAAAAGAAGAATTAAGCTTTTTATATGTAATAATATTTTTCATCACAAAAAACAAGTAATCGTGTCAAATAGAATTTTTTTACATAAGTTTACTTCCTTTGAAAGAAAAGTTGTGGCAGCTCTGCATATTCCATCAGATTTAAGAATTTTGTTTGAGCGAAAAAAGAGCAAAATATTGTTTTAGTATTTAAAAAACCTCCATGTTTTAAAGAGTCTATTATTGCACCTTGGGGAAACCTGCTGATGTGAACTGAGAACTGAACTCAAACACTTCAAGCAGATAAAGAATCTAATCCTCTAAATGTGACACAGACATGAACCACAAGTGTTCACAAGTTTTTACCTTCTTGTCCTGACTTGTTCAGTGACTTCAGGTTTCACCTGGATGTTTTACAGCAGACACATAATCATTTAACAAGGAGGAGGTTTTACTTTTAATAAGATATTGATTTTTAGAAATTATTATTATTATTATTATTATTAACTGAAACAATCAGACACTAAATGCTGCATTATAAATAACTAAAACCAAATTAAAGATGACATTTAAAGGTATGGTAATTAAAACTTTATAGATTATTTTAAATTTTGGAAAATTGGTAGGTGTGAATAGAATAATTCTGAAAGTCTGTAAAAGTTGATGTTTATTTTTTAAATAAACTGTTTCTACAGAGGAGTTCCTGCCGGTGCTGAAGAGCCCCCTGGGTCTGGTGGGGGAGGGAGCGGCCAACGCCTCATCGTCACAGACTCTTTTCGCCAACGTGTCGATCAAACATCCTCTGATCGAGCTGCAGTGAGTGACCTCAGCCACATGTTTCATAACCGCTCTGATCACATCAGTGTGTCCATCACGTATCACAGCTGTGACCTCACAGAGGGACTCGTGAGCCCCTGTGCTTCATGTTATAATCCTCATTTGGTCTTTATTCCTGTAGAAACACCCTCCACAGTCTCAGGAGGCCGTCTCAGGAGTGTCTGAGTGTGTTTCATGTTGAAGCTCCACAGTGGATGCCCCCAAACTCTGGACACGGCAACAATGCGAGCAGTATGTACAGTACACTCTGAAAATCAGCTGAGAAACATGGTTGAGCAATGGAACGTGGACTGAAGCAGTTCTTAGCTCTCATCTTTCTTTTTCCATAGTTTAATCTTATTAGTCACTCATACCTTAACTCTGCCTGTCCTATATTGGTCCCTCCAGCCCCCAGGACTCCCGTTGAACCTCCAACCCCACCCACTCCCATCCCATCGGCCAGTCCTGCAGGTCAGGCGTCACAGGTGGGTGGCAGGGAGTCCCCGTCGCTGTTGGACACTTGGAGCAGAAAGGCGAAGATTCGCTCCTCCTTCACCATGCCGGTCCTCCGGGATGAGCTTGTGTCTTCAGAGCGGGCGTCTCGCCTCCAGCAGGAGAAGCAGATGCTCATGGAGGAGGTCAAAGCTCAGAAGGTGATCAGTCGCTGTATTGTGGAAAAGTATAATCAAAAAACACACTGTAGTCCAGATGTATAGATCTGTGTTTTCTGTGTCTTAGTGAGAAGCTGCTTTGACCTCACTCATTTTGATTTGTTTCACTGCTGTGCCCTGTCCAGGAGCTGGTGTGGATCCTGCACAAAGCTTTGGAGGCTGCACAGCTGGAGAAGAGAACCTGTGCTGAGTTTCTGGCGGAAAAGGGCGAGCAGGAGCGTCTGGAGCTGCTGCGGCACCGCGAGCGTCAGGCAGCTGACCTGCGAAGTCAACTGGAGAAGGTGAAGGCGGAGGCAGAGGGCTTGAGGAGTGGTCTGGCCCAGAGAGACACGCGTCTGTCGGAGCTGGAGGAGAAGGTTGGGATGCTGATTGAAAAGAACAAGGCCAAAGAGGAGGTGAGGTCACACCTGACAGGAACCACAGGTGAACCACAAAAAATAATGTCACATTTACCTCTGCGCCATTTTTATCATCCTGCAGCCTCATGCTGTTTTATTTTCGGTGTCTGATTAAAGGAATAGTTCAGGATGTTAGAGCTGGTTTGGAAAGAAACCTCAATGATAATTACGCATTTACAAAAGGTTCCTCACGGAAACGTTGCCTGCTTTTCCACCGGCAGTGTGACCTCACTGTCCACAGTCCACAGTTTTAGTCCCTTCTGAACAGACACTTTAAAGTTCAGAGATTTCAGTCAAAGCGCAAAGAGTTTTTAGGACACATGTCGCTCTTTTCTTTTCTCCTGAACTGCAGATTAGTGATTTACAGAGTAAATCAGAAACGCACAGAGAGGGATATTTGCCTAAAAAACTGTAACTATGAAAGGAGCAGACTCACTTTAACTAGTGCAGCCACTGAACTTTTACATGATTCTCCCAGCTTTCTATAAAGATTGTTCTTTTTAAAACGTGGCTACAGTCAATGTGATGGACTGAACTGTGTTGTGTTGTTTCCTACCAGGTGATCATAAAGCTCTCTGATCAGCTGTCCGACTGCATGTCTGATCCACGATGGTCTGGATCGTCCTCCAGTGGTGGACTGGACTGTCAGACCTTCAGACGGCTTCAGCAGGAGATTGAGAACCTGAAGGTGAACTGACCCTGAAGCCAGAGTGTGTAAACTGTCAACATCACGAGAACATTTTGAAAGGATCTTTTAGTTTCTCAGACAAAAGGCACATTTCAGTTTTTACAGATATTTAATAAAGGTAATCCACAATGAATCAGGTTTGATCAGGTCTTTGACAGTATATCTTATATATATATATCATATATATATATATATCTTACATTTCATTTCGTCATTTAGCAGACGCTTTTATCCACAGAGTAATTTGGTGCTCATCACCACTGGGAGCATACACTTTGACACAGGTATTGAACCACTGACCCTGTGGTCCATGGATGACTTGCCTTGCCAAATGAGCTAAGGCCGCCCCTGAGCTACAGCAGGCCGCCCCTCACCACTGAGCTACAGCAAGGCCGCCCCTGAGCTACAGGCCCCATCTAGATCTAGTTCATTGATCTGGATCATGGTGCTCATCACCACTGGGAGCACCCTGCCCAAGGACACTTTGACATGTAGCAAGCAGGTATTGAACCACTGACCCTGTGGTCCATGGATGACTTGCCTTGCCAAATGAGCTAAGGCCGCCCCCCTGAGCTACAGCCGCCCCCATCTAGATCTAGATTCTACATTGATCTGGATCAGATGTTGATCTCTGAAGGTCTGCCATGTGTTTCCTTCAGGATGACATTGAGGCGTATAAAACCCAGAACAAGTTTCTGAACTCTGAGATTCACCAGCTGACCAAACTGTGGAGGAACGGCTCTGAGCAGGAGAAGAGCCTGATGGAGAAGGTGGGTGGAGTCTGAAGTTTCAGTGAATTTCTGCTGTTTCCTCCACAGGTCTGATGTCCACTGCACTAACCTGACACAGATGATGAGCCGTGATCGCATCATTTCTTTATGCTATGTCTTTGGTGTCATTTTCTGTCCTTGTTTTTTTCTCTTCTGTAAACGTGTTCTGCCCTCTGAACGGCTGCAGTGTGCCTACCTGGAAGCCACCAGCTGTCAAGTGGAGAGCCGGTACCTGGGCGTCCTGCGGAAGCTGCAGGAGACCAAGTCTCTGGATCAGGCCCAACAGGAAGCCGTACAGAAGGCGATCGAAGACGCTCTAAAAGGGGAACTGAAGAGTGTGATGAGGCTCAATATGGCCAGGTACAGACAGCAGGAACACCTGTCATCCTGCTCACGGTGACCCAGGTTCATCATTAATGTCTTTTGGATGAATGGAAGAAAAATCATATTTAACTTCACATTGAGGATGAAGGTTTACTCCACAGTCAGTTACACTCAGTAAACATACCCACATTCACACCTGTACAAGGTGTGTGTGTGTTACATGTGCATGTGTGCAGCATAGAAACACTGTTGTGTTGTGTCTTCAGTGGCCACGATGAGTACGGCTTTAAAATCATCCCGGACTATGAGGTGGAGGACATGAAGCTGCTGGCAAAGATCCAGGCTTTGGAGATCCGCTCCCACAACCTGCTGCACCAGGTCTGAATCCTGCTGAGCTCACGTAGACTGAAGACTAGAATTTACACTTTCACTGTTTCAGTTGGATGTTCTCTGTTCTGACTGTGCAGCTGCTGAGACCCAGATCAGAGAAGAGAAGGTGGTAAAAGTGTTGACAAGTTGTTGGACTTTCATCATGGATTTGATTTTGCCCTGGGTTTTTCCTCTCAGGGACCACATACAGGCCGATATCTGACCCTCTGATAGTTTTACCTGCAGACATGTCTCTGCACAGTGTTTTAGTAAAGAACGATTAAATCTACATTACTTACTCTCAGCAAGCTGCACAACTGATGTAAAATTATACAGGGAAATTTCTATGGTGAATCTTTTGAAAGGTTTTACACTGAATCACTATATATATATATATATATATATATATATATATATATATATACACACACACACATACATAATAATCACAATAGTCATATAAGAATATTTTTTACAGGAGGAAAATAAGGGCCTGGTCTCACAGAAACGAGCCAGTTAATCTGCTGTCCAGTCTCTGTTCGGTTTAGTGAAGCTACTTCTTCTGTCTCCTCTGACCCGCTCCTCTGCCGTTTCTCCACAGGAGGGGGTGGAGCGCCCGCTGCTAAGCCGCTGGGCTCAGTACTTGGCCGGTAGGTCGGATGATGCCCTCTGTGCCTCCCCAGAGCTGAAAGCTCTGCTGCGTGCTGGTGTCCCTCAGGAGTACCGGCAGAGAGTGTGGCGCTGGATGGTCCGAGCTAGAACCAGGACAATCAGAGACCGCCACCCACAGCGCTACCAGCAAGTAGGAGTTTAGCACCTGTCCACATTGTCCCTTCTGGTTGGCAGGTTCCCCGTCCTGTTGTGAACAACAGAACCTGAGTGGAACACGATAACAGCTCAGTGATTCATCTCCTGTGTTTACAGCTGTGCGAGAAGAGCCGCATGTCTCCTCATCTGGCCTCCAGACAGATCGAGCTGGACCTCCACCGCACCCTGACCACTAATCACCACTTCTCCTCCCCCTCCAGCCCCGCCCTGCAGCAGCTGCGACGCATCCTGTTGGCCTTCTCCTGGCACAGCCCTGCCATTGGCTACTGCCAGGGACTCAACAGGTATTCACAATTAGAGAATGTTGGTACAGGCTGTACCTGGTTCACAAATGCAGACTCCCAGGAACACTATTCCGTCTGGATAATGCTCCACCCTGAAACCAAGTTGTGTCTCTGAAAGACAAAGTGTCTCCCCTCAGGCTGGCGGCCATTGCTCTGCTCATCCTTCAGGGCGAAGAAGATGCCTTCTGGTGTCTGGTGGCTGTGGTGGAAACCATCATGCCTCAGGACTACTACACCAAGAACTTGCTGGCCTCTCAGGTCAGGAAACACTCACCTGTCCTCTGTCCACCTGTATCAGGTGTCCAGATTTGACACTTAAAACAAAATGTTTTATCACCAGAAAAGTGTTTTGTGGTGTCAACTACAAAAAAACTAGCCAATATTTCTATTATTGTGGTTGTTATTTTATTATTATTATTATTTTTTATTATTATTATTATTATTATTATATTAATATTATTAATTCAATTCAACTTTATTTATATAGTGCCAATTTACAACAAAATAATCTCAAGGCACTTTACATAATAAAGTCAAGACTATAGAGACATTTAGAGAAAAGCCAACAAATCCCCCTTGAGCAGCTATAGGCAACAGTGGAGAGGAAAAACTCCCTTTAATGGAAAAAACCTCCAGCAGAACCAGGATCAGGGTGGGCGGCCATCTGCCTTTAACTGGTTGGGCTCAACCCTGAAACCATGGGGCAGGTGGAAAACATTGGGTGGGACCAGTAGCTGAAAACTGGAAGACACACAGCTCTAAAGCCAGGGACACCTGAAGACAGGGACAGAGAGAGGGAGACAGAAGACACAGAGTTAATGTCCTAAAGTGGTGACATATTAATGTGGGCTGAGAGTAAATGAGAGACCAACAACTGAATTGGTGAATTATGTCTCAGTGCCAATCCCAGTCAGTAATCTTGACTATGCTAACTGCAGGTTTTGGATTAAGTTTTGAGCCTAGTCTTTTTAGAGAGTTACTGAGATCAAAGTGGCTATTAGGATGATCTGGTAGATCTTTTGAGGAAGCTTGAGAGAATTTACAGGTAAGAAGAAGGGTTTTAAATTAATTTTCATTTAAGAAGTAAGCAAATGCATGAACCAATCTCTTTTCAGCAGTAATCTTGAGACAGGATGCTTTTAAGTTTTGGCAATGCCTGAAAGTAGAGAGGTGGTCCAAAGAAGGCAAATGCATGAACAAGTTTTTGTTTTTGTGACAGGATGTAATGACAAATGTTTCTTGGTGGAAAAATGACTGTTCTAGAGATTTGTTTTACTACTGGGCAAGAGTTATGTCATCTCAAAAAGTAGATTTCAAGTAGTGGTTTGAAACATGATTCTTAGACTTTTAGGCCCAAATACAATAACTTCAGTTTTATCTGAGTTTAGAAGAAGGAGATTATATGTCATCCAGTCCCTTATGTATTTTAAACATGCTTGTAGTTTGATTAATTGGTTTGTTTCATCCGGTTTCATAGATAGATATAACTGCATGTCATCAGCGTAGCAGTGATTTGTGTTTTCTAATAATGTTGCCAAGGGGAGACATGTACAGAGTAAAGAGTATTGGTCCTAACACAGAGATTCCTTGAACAAATTGGAACTCTGATAGATACGATTTAAACCAATTTAACTAATGTTCTAGTTTGAGACAAGTCCATTATCTGTATAGAGACAAGTCCGTTAGAAGGAGATCGTTGGTGACTTTAATCAGTGCTTTTTCTGTGCTATGATGAACTCTAAATCCTGACTGATATTCTTCAAACAAGTCGTTTCTGGGCAGGTGGTCACATGATTGCTTCACAACTACTTTTTCTTTTATTACTTTTATTATTATTATTATTATTATTATTATTATTATTATTATTATTATTATTATCTGAACCTGCACCTAATTTATAAGGGGGATAATAATCGGGTCTGATTTTATTTTCAACTGCAGCATTAAAACACGATCTGGTGACTTTAATTTTAATGTCAGACACCAGAACCATAGCTCCATTTCACTGATTTGTATTTTGTTCTGGGTCAGGTGGACCAGCGGGTGCTTAAGGACTTCCTGACGGAGAAACTTCCCCGGCTGGCGGCTCACTTTGAGGATCACAACATCGACGTGTCCCTGATCACCTTCAACTGGTTCCTGGTGGTTTTTGTGGAGAGTCTGCCCAGTGACATCCTGCTGCCTCTGTGGGACGCCTTCCTGTACGAGGGAACAAAGGTACCAGTGCTGAACACAGCAGTCTTTCAGTCTGCAGCCTTGATTTTTGTGTGAAGCTGTTTGTCTAAAGACAGAATAAAGTAAGTGACTGCAGTAAAATTAAGGTTTGAATGCGGGTTATAAAGGCAGAGTCTGTGTTCTCTGTGCCGCAGGTGATCTTCAGGTATGCCCTGGCTCTCTTCAAATACAAAGAGGAGGACTTCCTGAAGATCCACAGTAGTGTGGATATCTACCAGTACCTGCGGTTCTTCACCAAGACCATCACCGACAGCAGGTAGGATCTTACCTGGTCTGGCCCACGTGTTCAAACTTAATCCATACTGAATGTTTCCATGTTCAGCCAAAGCTTTTTGTTCAATGAATCATCCGGCATTAGTGAAACGTTGCCGCCTGCTGGTCACAGCTGAGTTTACATAAATAATAAGTGTAGGAGTTCAGATTGAGATATTTTGTTGTTCATATGATTAGTATAAAATAATAACATCATATTAAAAATTGGTTAAATGTCTGTGCAGGAAGCTGACCAACATTGCCTTTTGCGACATGAACCCGTTCCCTGGTCGTCTGCTGAAGAACCGGCGAACATTTCACCTGGAGCGGCTGCAAGGGGAGCTGCAAGAACTGGAGGAGCAGCAGAAGGAGTTTGTAACGGAAAGCCCCCAACGTAAAGACAAGGAGCTGGATGGCATGGTCAGCGAGGACGACGACGAACTCTGATCTTACAGATTTTTAAAGAACTGCCTGAAGAAGCAGCTTGTTGAAAAACTGAACAGAAGTTTGATAAATTATTTTCACATCATCATCCTCAGTGGCAGCATCTCAAATTACACAACAGATCAAGAGATTTGATTCATTTGGACAGAAAAACACTACATTCAAACTGACATCTGAGTCTGTTCAAGCTTTCAGTTTTTTTATAACAGGTTCAGATTCAGATGTTTACAGTGTTGGATTCTTTTTTTTTGTTTTGCAGGTTCGGTACCTGAAACGATGATTGACTCCTACTGACGTTTGTATTAAATTGTTCTGTTCTGTTACAGGGAAAGATTTGTTTTAAGCTGCTGGTTAAAGAGAAAACACTACAATTTGTTAAAGTGATTTAGGATCAACACGGAGCTCATTTCCCCTCATCACATCAGTGTTCAGTCTAACGTAGCTCAGACTTAATTTATTAAACTGGTCAACTGAGGACACAAAGGTTATTTTTTTGTAAAATGTTTAGTCCCACTTGAGGATGGACCTGTTCACTACAGCTTTTACAACCTACAGATCTGTTGGGTTTTCTCTGAAGTTCATATACAACAATTGGAATTGTCACCAGCTTTTTAGAAATACTCTCTAACATATTATGGAGACGAATGCACACTGAATTAAATGTTTTATTTTATGAAACCAGTCATTTCAGCATCAGTCTTTTTTCTTTTTTGTTGGAATCATTTTATTTCTCCTCCATTTACCTTTATTGGTCTGAGGGAGGTAGGAGGGAGTCACCAGATGTGTGCTGCAGGTTGGTCTTTCAGGGCTTTTCACACCTTCAGGGTCATTGTCCCAATGGTGGCAAGTAACAGTAACAAAGTACTTTGTTACTGACTTTTTATCCACTATATCTAAGAGCAAATATCTACTTTTTACACAACTACATCTCTGATCAAATTTGCATTACATATTACAATGACATTACTACTACTACTACTCTTTTGGCTTTTCCCATCAGGGTCACCACAGTGAATCATCCTTTTCCACTTCACTCTATCCTGGGCATCTTCCTCTCTGACACCAGCTAACCTCATGTCCTCTGTTAGACATCCATATATCTCCTCCTTGGTCGTCCTCTCGCCCTCTTGCCTGGCAGCTCCATCTCCAACATCCTTCTACCAATATAATCACTATCCCTCCTCTGCACATGTCCAAACCATCTCAGTCTAGCCTCTCTGACTTTGTTACTAACACAGGCAACGTGCGCTGTCCCTCTGATGAACTCGTTCCTAATTCTGTCCAACCTTGTCTCTCCTAAGGAGAACCTCAACATCTTCATCTCTGCTGCTTCCATCTCTGCCTCTTGTCTCTTTCTCACTGCTACTGTCTCTAACCCATAGAGCAGAGCTGGTCTCACCACTGTCCTGTTCACCTTTCCTTTGAGTCTTGCTGACAGTCTTCTGTCACACAACACTCCTGACACTTTCCTCCACCCACTCCAACCCGCCTGCACTCGCCTCTTCACCTCTTTTCCACACTCTCCATCACACTGAACTGTTGACCCCAAGTACTTAAACTCCTGCACCTTCTTCACCTCAGCCCCCTGTAACCTCACACTTCTACCTGGATCCCTCTCGTTTAGACACATGTATTCTGTCTTACTACGACTGACTTTCATGCCTCTTCTTTCCAGAGCAAACCTCCACCTCTCCAGCTGTTCCTCCACCTGCTCTCTACTCTCACTGCAAATCACAATGTCATCTGCAAACATCATTGTCCAGGGAGATTTCTGTCTGACCTCATCTGTCAACCTGTCCATCAGCATAGCAAACAAGAAGGGACTCAAAGCCGATCCTTGGTGTAGTCCCACCTCCACCTTGAACTCCTCTGTCTGGCCTACGGCACATCTCACCACCGTCATGCTCCTCTCATACATGTCCTGAACTACTCTGACGTACTTCTCTGCCACTCCTGTCATCCTCATACAGTACCACAGCTCCTCCCTGGGCACCCTGTCATACGCCTTCTCTAAATCCACAAAGACACAATGCAGCTCCTTCTAACCATTTCTGTACTTCTCAGTCAACAACCTCAAAGTGAAAATGGCATCAGTGGTGCTCTTACGGGGCATGAAACCATACTACTGCTTACAAATCTCCACCTCCTTCCTAAGCCTGGATTCCACTACTCTTTCCCACAGCTTCATTGTGTGGCTCATCAGCTTTATCCCTCTGTAGTTGCTACAGTTCTGCGTGTCACCCTTGTTCTTAAAGATCGGAACCAGAACGCTTCTCCTCCATTCCTCAGGCATCTTCTCACTCTCTAAAATCCTGTTAAACAGACCTGTCAGAAACTCCACTGCTGTCTCTCGTAGACACTTCCACACCTCCACAGGTACGTCATCAGGACCAACAGCCTTTACGCTCTTCATCCTTTTCAGAGCCTTCCTCACCTCATCCTTTCTAATCTCTCCTATTTCCTGCTCCACAACATCCACATCTTCCTCCCTTCTTTCCCTGTCATTTTCCTCATTCATCAGCTCCTCAAAATACTCCTTCCATCTTCTCTGCACACTCTCCTGGCTTGTTAGCACCTTTCCATCTCTGTCTTTAATCACCCTTATCTGTTGCACATCTTTCCCATCCCTATCTCTCTGTCTGGCTATCCTGTACAAGTCCTTCTCTCCTTCCTTCATGTCTAACCTGTCATACAGCTCATCGTAAGCTTTCTGTTTGGCCTTTGCCACCTCCCTCTTCACTCTGCGCTGCAATGTGAATTAAATTAATCAATTAATTTAAATCAATCAATTTGACATTACCTTTTTTTAAAAGAAATTCCTTGTGGGACATTATTTGAGACTTACCGTATTTTTCGGACCATAAGCCGCTACTTTTTTCCGACGTTTTGAACCATGCGGCTTTTACAGAGATGCGGCTTTTCTATGAATTTTTCTGCAGCCCTCAGATGGGCGCTGTAGATGGAAGTCAGTGCAAACAAAAAGCCAGTTTTTATTCTTAGCGCATGCAACCCAAGACGCACAACAGCAAACATCAGCACTTTTACTGCCGTGTTACAGGCACCATTCAGGTTCAGGTGTATGAATAAACAATGGTACAAAATCTTTTGTTGAGCGCAGCAACTCCTCAATTAATTTGAAGAATAAAGACGTCTTCTCCTTTGGCTATGGAACAAGCCGTTTAATTAATACATTCAGCTACACATTAAACGCACTTTATTAAAACAGCGCACAGAACATCCTCATGCCTTTTTACAACAGATATTATTTCTCAATATTGGCGGCTTATAGTCCGATGCGGTTTATATGTGACAAAATATATATTTCTTTTAAATTTTAGCGGGGGCGGCTTAAATTTAGGTGCGCTCTATAGTCCAGAATTTACGGTATTTGACATATTAGCAGTACTCAGTTCTGCATTTACTGCACAGGAATGAGAGACCCTGGACTAATAGTCTTTTTTCAGACATAAGCTGCTGAATTCATGGTAAAATCATTGAATGCTGTGTCAAATTCACACTGTCACGTCAAATTCCATCAAATGACTTAATGAACTTGAACTGGCTGTTGCCTCCCTCCTTTTTAAAGGGGAGGGGTGTAAAACAGAGCAAATTATTTCAGCACAACAGTGTTCTTCATTGTGCTGAAGAAGATTTTCTCCATAAATGATGTCGGCAGGAGCTTCATTGACAGTGGTGAGGACAGACATTAGGGGGACACACTGGTTTAATGAGAGAGAAACATCAGAAACCTGCTGAAGTACAACAAAGACATCAGACCTCATCGTGAGTACACTTCTGCCTTATTCCAGGTGATGATGAAACAATATTGTTCTGCGGTCATATCACAGTTCTACTGATACACAAATACACAAATACACAAATACACAAATCACAAACATTATTGAAGTTCATGTTATATTTTAACCTTTAGGACACAGTGACTGTGACTTTTACAGTTTCAGGTCTGCTTTGACTTTCCCAAAACCTGGATGTCGCTGAAGCTGAGGATTTAAAGAAACACATCGTGAAACACAGTAAAACTGTTCAACCTTAGATCCACTTTGAGAAAACTGAAAAATACCGCTAATACTTGTGTATTTTAACTTGAAACATCTATTTTGTGTTGTAATAGAGTACTTATACTCTGTTCAGGAAAAAAAACAAACAAACCTTAAACCAACTAAATTAAAAGCAGAAGATCAGGAGGTTTGATAGATTATTGAATGACTGATGCATGCTATGCATTGGATATGTTTGTGTGGACTAAGAATCAGTTTTCTCCGTTAAAGTAAAACTCTCTCTCTCTCTCTCAGACTGGTACAACAGTAAACAATAAGACAAAAGCGCTCTGTTTCCTCTGCAGCCTGATCCAGCCCACGGCCCTGCTGCCCTTAGTCTGACAGGAACACTAGGACTCTCCAGGACCCTCCAGGACCATGGACCCCAAGCGTCTCTCCTCAGGCTCTCGGCAGCAGTTTCAGCTCAGGCAAAAGGTAAACTATGCTCCTGATTATTAAAGTGTTAAACTGTAATGAAGCAGGTTTACTAATCTTTTGTAACTAATGTAGATCTTTTTGAATACAACTGCTTGAGTATTTCCATTTTCTGCCTCATTCGACTGCAAAATATTTGTAATTTCACTGCACTACATATACACACAGTATCATTTACTGTACTTCAACCAACTATATTACAGTAGTACGAACACTGTGTAGAAATTAATACTTTAATATCTCAATACTGTAAATCTGACTGAAAGAGTACATTCGGCTTCATAGTACTTTATAGTCTTCTGGTACTTTTTGCTAATGATACCATTGAACTTTGTCTGGTATTAGTACTTTTTCTTCAGCAGTATTTTGGATACAACAGTCCAGAACCTACCTGTGGCCTATAACAAACTTTAATACTTTCAAATCAACTTTTTTTCTTGTCCATTGATTGAAGTCAGAGGCTTTGTTGAAGTAAAAGTAACAAAACAACAAGCTAAAATCTTTTACAAGTACAGAAGTATTCTCAACACACTGTACTACTGTAAAAGTAGTCAGGACAGAGAAAACCTTCTGTCTGGGGCAAATAAGATAATTGTAAGCATGGAGCAGTGTGCTCATGTCATAGCAGGCTAAATTATTTTGTTTATTATACAATTAATCTGTTTATTAATTAATTAATAATTTATTTTTTATATATATAATTACAATTATTATTTTGTGAATAATCTTAGCCCTCAGACTGTGATAGTTCAGGAGTTCCGGTAGAAAAAGTTTTACTGGTCAAACATTTTCCATTCTGAGGTGGAGGAGGACATGAAATAAAGCTCAAACTCTCCTGAAGTTACAGTAGTTATGTAGTTATATGGTGTCACGTGTTAACGAGGAGCAGTGGAAGCCTCCATTGGCAGCACTGCTGACCAATCAGAAAAGAGCAATACTTCTACACTATCAATTTATAGCTTCTAGTTTGTGATAGTTTAAAAGCTTCGACTGCCTGCAGAGTGTTGGAGTGTAAATATAGAAGTCAAACTGTTTCAGAGCAGGGAGGGCGAGGACGGGACTCTGAGTCTCACGTTGTCTCAAGTTCACACACTAACTCTAATGTGCAGTTCACAAAAACAATCAGCAAGCTTTGCATCAGTTCACAACAGAAAGAACATCAACAACATAAAGAAAAGTCAGGAAAACACAGTAAAATAAAACATCTTCTCCACTGGTTCTGGATTGGGGAGGTTCTTCTTTAAACCCAATTGGCTTTAGTAGGACTCATGAGTCGCATGATCGCGGATCACTGCAGCCCACTCAAGCATTTTGGACAGAAAGGGTGGTCTGCACACGGCTTCATGGTCCTGAAGAAAACACTGAATAAAACAGGAGTGAGGAGGAGAAGGCACAGAAGACTTTATTTATCACTGTGTTGTTGTGATCTCAAAGTTCTGTCGGACCTTTTCTCTCCCAATGGACACTAATGAGTTCTGATTACATATGTCCAGACCTGTTCCACGTCAAATCCAGGGACTGTATATAGTATACAGTATTTATGACACATATTATAGTAACTAAAGTATGATAATATACACTGTATGTTACAGCAAAATCAAACATCAAACCTGAATTTCAATTATTAGACTGTACTATTATTTGAAAGCCACAGAGATTAATTAAGTTTTAAGGCCTGATTTAAAGATTTCAGGTCTGAAGCTGAATTGACATTCAGGATGCCCCGTTCCATAACGCAGCAAAAACACCATAACCTCAGAGATTGTATCTGGGCCTCATCATCTCTAAAATATACTGACTTGAGGAACTGGTTTGTGCCTCTACAGTAATTCACTGAGTATGGACAGTCCGTTTATTAAAGGTTAGAATCTCTTTGAAAGTGAAGCCCTTGAATAGAGACTATGGTTTTATGGTCAAATTTTCTTGTATTTGTTAAGAGGTGAACAGCAGCATTTTAAACCCTCTGAAGATGAGAGAGGGATGACTAATTGACAGCAGTGACCAAATTACTACAGTAACCTGCCCTGGAACTGATAAAAGCATAAATTGTTATTTCAGAATGAATAAAAGAATGAGGAAGAAATGATGTGACTTTACTTAATGATCTCAGCTGGAGAAAACTGGACTTTACTACTGAGTTGATTTGGATTAAAGATTACCACACTCGTCTTCAGATGTGGAGCCAAGACACTGGTCAAGGCAGTTATAGCAGCTGTCACCAAAAGAAACATTCTGAGGTGTAAAAAGTTTCATTCGTGTCCTCAAGTGATATGTCTGAGTAGGAAACCATCCTTCTTTAGGACAGACACACAAGAGCGTGTGTGGTTTTCCTGTAGATATTACTTAGTGAGGAATGAATTTCGTGTTTTACCAACAGAGTGAGGACATTTTTTTTTGTGCATGTCATGTCTTTATGGCTTTCTGAGGACAAATTGTGTTTCAGTACCATTTTTGTGAGGACATTTTGGAGTTGTGAGGACATTTCAGCTGGTCCACACAACTTCTAAAGGCTTTTGAGGGTCAAGACTGTGTTTTGGGGTCAGGTTTTGGTTAGGGTTAGGCATTCAATTGTGATGGGTTAGGGACTAGGGACTTGTATTATGTAAATGAGTGTCCTCACAAGTCTGGAAAGATAAACGTGTGTGTGTGTGTGTGTGTGTGTGTGTGTGTGTGTGTGCAGTGACTGGTGGAGACTAACAGTAAAACTCTGTGTTCATGTTGCGCAGAAACAAAGATGTCACTTCTTTAAGTGTCTGAGTGTGTGTGACAGCCTGCACCACTGCTCCACACTGACACGTTTTCTTTAGAGGTCAAAGGTCAAATACGTGTCTTTACTAAACACATTCACTGTTTGTCAGCAGCAATCACACAACTGAACAAATTACTGACAAAATGACTGAAAACACCACAATTTAACCAGAGTTGGTCTGTGGACTTCAAAGGCCAATAATCACCAAATCAAACTCGTTTATGAACAGACTTGTTCAAAGAGGAATGATGTCAACTCCTCAGGACGATAATCCACTTCGACCTCTGGTGTGATCATCAACTCAGAGTTTGACAACATGTTAACAGAGGTGACTGGAAAGTGGCTCTGCTGCAGCTGAACTCCACCTGACACAAACTCCAGCAGTTCAACGACTTCAGAGGAGAGTCACAACTACAGTAATTAAAGGCATTAAAGCTATTTAAAAACGACTAAACATCTTAAATTCTTGGGGAAAAAGCACCACCCTGCTATTAACCCCCCGCCACACACACACACTCACACACACACACACACACACACACACACACACACACACACACACACACACACACACACACACACACACACACACACACACACACACACACACACACACACACACACACACACACACACACACACACACTCAGCGGTCTCATCCGGTACTGCAGCAGCTGAACCGTTTGTGCTTCGGCTTCTCGGCTCCCGGCACGGACGCTAATTGCGCATGCGCAATGAGATGAATGGCCGCACCTGACGGCCCACCAGGAAGTGTGGCGGACAAATCCTCGGCCGTTAATCCCGCTCGGTACGGACAGTAGCATGCACAGCGGGCCGGAGCGCTCAGTTTGACCGTCCGGACCGTCTCCGCTCCGGGATCGGCCTCCGGGATCGCGCCTGTGCGCAGTGAGTGCATGCGGGCAGAGCGCGTCCTCCCCCGCCTGTCGAGTTGCAGACCCCGCTGCTGCTGAGCTGAAGCTCCGTGAGGCTCCGTGAAGCTCCGTGAGGCTCCGGGCACGTCCACCCTGACTGCAATGGGATGCTGCGGTAGCGTGGAGGTAAGCTCGGTCCGGCTCGGTCCGGCTCGGCCCGGCTCGGCCCGATGCCTTTCAGTAGAGCACCGTTGGCTGCTTAGCTTGTCTCGGTGAAAGGGAGCCCGGTCCCGGGGAGCGGAGAGGGCCGAGCTGGGATTAGAGCCAGCAGCTGTAATCCAATTAGGCGGGTTACCGGGGCCTGTGGCGGGGCCGTTGTTCGCTGCTCCCCATAAACATGGGCCCGGGTCCGGCTCAGCACGACATCGTGTGTGATCGGATTGGTGGCGAACTCGAGGCGAGCAGGGCTTTCAGGACGGAACAGGCGGGGTGGAGGAGCGGTTCGGTTCGGCTCGGGCTCGGCCCGCTGCTTCGGGCCTGTCGCTTCTGTCGGTGTGACCGTGTTGTGTGTCTGTTACAGAGGACAAAGAGAGAATGGAGACCGCTGGAGGACCGGAGCTGCACAGACCTGCCCTGGTTCCTGCTCTTCACCGTCTTCTGTGTCGGCATGGTAACCGCAGAGCCGCCATCATCAGCTGTAGAACCCTCATTGTACTGACCCAGTACTGCCATCACAGCACCAGTACCAGCTCCTCCAGTGGTGCTGCTAATGATACTGACACAAATCAAAGCCTGCGTGTAGCAGAGTTCAGCATCTGCTCATCACTTCTTTCATTATTCAATTAATCATTTAGTAAAAGGTTCTGGAGGTTCTGAAGGTGACTGATATTTAGTCTGCATATTCAGGTTATGAGACCGGAATCAGCTCTGTATTGATGTTACCTCAAACACACAGTGGGTTACTGAAGCTCTGTGGTCCTCTTTTTCAAATGGTTTCCAACCTCAGGCTGAGACCCCTCCACAGGGCCACCAGATGAAGTTCAGGGGTTTTTAAAGAAAAAAGTAATTTAAAAAAATTTGTGGCTTCTGGGTCTCTAAAAAGCCGTAGTTAGTTTTTCTGAACTGTGTCGGAAAAACTAAGGCTTAATGTTGGACATTAAAGATGTCCACAGGCCTGTGAGCTGACACAAAACCCTGAAGCCCACAGTGAAACCTCAGCACTGCTTCCAGGTCTCGTACACCACAGACTCTTTCTCATCTTTTCATTAACCTAAGAATTGGTTATTGTGAGACACAGAGACATTTGTCATACATTTTATTGACAAAATCAATCACTGACTAATTATGAAAAGCAAATAAATAATTTGTAGTTCCTGCTCAAACCTTAGTGTATGCAGGGGATCAGGTTTAGACCTGCACCCACTTACACCATCAGTTCCTCCATAGTTTCTCATAAAAGTTCCTTTAGTGATGTCTTCAGACGTTTTGTCCACAACCAGGCATCCACTTTGTTTTGTCCCTGAGCCACGGATCAGGACAAAACAAGGAACAAGCACTGAAGAGGTTCAGGATACAGAGAAAGCAAAAACCGAAACGGTGATGATTGAGAAGCAGATTTCAGTTTATTGGTGATTTGTTTAAAGTTGAATGTGGAAGAGGATTTAGTCGTTCCACCTTTGATTCCCTGGCTTGGGTTTTATTTAACCGCAAAAAAGCAGGGTCCAACTAGCACAGAAGTGGAGTAGATTGCAGTACAGAAATGCAAGAGATTGCGCTAAAGCATTTGGCTGCCATTGATGCTGTAGTTCGGTTCCGATCCACTGATTGTGCATATCTCAGTAAACTCGGTGGGTTTTGGTTTTTGACAGAGACGTTTGAAGACGTCAGCTTGGTCAGCAGGCAGGTAAATCATCTGTTCCCCGTGTTGCTGCTTTGCTTTGAGCACCTGTTTCCATCCTGCAGGGCAGCATCTGTGGCTTCACCATCGTCACCGGCGGCGCTGATCGCCTTATTTTCGGATACGACAGCTATGGCAACACCTGTGGTCGTCGCAACGAACCGATTGAAGGCATCAGTCTCACCGGCCTCGACCACACTGACAGGAAGTAAGTCTGCTTTCAGATGTATGCTCACTGGTGCCTGTCCAAGTACTGGGTAATATTGTGGTACTTTCAGTGTATTACCGTAATACTGCTAGTATGGCAACCTGGTGGCTTTGAATCGTACAAAATAAAGGTAATATTCTTGGTGTATTACAGTGGTATACTATAAATATTTTTTGTGTGTAAAGTTGGTAGTTTCAGTTTATAATGGTGGTAATATTTAGGGTACTATTGTGGAATTGTTAACGTGTTGTGGTATTTTGGAATGCACAATAGTGGGATTCAAAGCGTTTTTTTTTGTTTGTTTTTCTTGGTGTGGGCTTTTTTGTGTGTAACAGTGATGTTTTAGTGTTTATTTGTGTTGTTAGTATATCAATGTGTTTTTTATCAAGTTATTTCTCAATGTGCAAGTTGTATTTTTGAAGGCATAACGGTGGTATTTTTGAATTGAGTTTACACAGAAACCAAGAAGTTTTTTAAGTGTGTGTTTAACACACACGTCACAAAACCGGCTCACTTCTATTTTAATGAGTCTGTCTGCACTGCTCAGGTTTATTGTGTGCTCTGCAAAAATGCTCCAAGTAAACAGATGATGTAGTTCCTCCTACAGCAGTGCCTGCCACTGATTGCAGCCTCAGTGTTTTTCGGGTGGTGTGTAGGGGCAGAAGGATCTGGTCTGTCTGCGTTTCGAACTGTAGTTTCAACCTAACCAGTGTGTTCGTGTGGCCTCCTCCAGCCTCCTCTGCTCACTGGAAACACAACACTTCCTGTAGACACAAAGACGAGCTGAACATGCTACACTGTGTATAACAGTGGCATTTTAGTGTATGAAAGTGGTATCAACAGGTGAGAGAGTGTATTTTTCAACGTGTTATTGTAGTCTTTTTTTCTATATAACTACAGTTTTCATTTTATTTCTTTTTTTGTGAAAGATTTTAGGATATCTTTTTGCCAATGGGATATTTGTAAGTGCAATCTAAAAGTGATATTTTTGTTAAATAGAACTTACTAATAACTAGTCAAAACTGCATGTATATATTTTGAACGGTGATCTGGTGGCTCAGTAGTGTAGCATTATGCTGGGATGCAGAAGGCCATGGCTATGAATCTTACACCAAAAGGTGTGGTGGTTGTGCTGTTCCAGAGGCCGCATATAATGGGAGAGTCTCAGCAGGAAGGGCGTCCGACGTAAAAGATCATGCCAAATAAACATGCAGATCATTTTCCTCTGTGACAAGAAACAAGCAAAGCCAAGCCGTTAATAGCCGTCTTTGATATATTGAAACCTGTACTGTTCTGTCAGCGGTGCATTTCAGTGGAACTTGCAGTAGGTTCTTGTAAACGTTTCACCTCACCAGGCTTCATCATATCTGACAAACTGGCTCAGAGACACGGGCCTGTAAACTCTAAAGTTTTGAAGTTGTAGACTGAACTTCAGCTGGGGTTGTTCTTTCCGCTTGGTTTTTATGTGTTTCCCTAACGTATAATTTCCCCAACAACTCTTGTCTGAACCATCTTCAAAACCACACACGGGTCCAGATAAACTACTAAAGGGTCCAGTTTCCACTGAGCAGGACTTCTGGGATAAGATGAGCTGGATGATTCTTCACTCACAGACTGTACTGTACTGCTTTTACACACGGACTGTGCAGCCTCAGTGTCAGATGCTGTGGGATTACATAAGTACTACAGTATTACTGTAGTATTACTGTGTTGCTGTCTCGTCCTGCCTGCAGTTGCACAAATGGTGTGTTCGAAGTCCTGTGGGAGTGCACAGCACCGATGGTGCCGACAGTTGAGAGCAGTGACTCATCAGCCGACCTGCTGACACACTCAGACTATTTTTACCTGCAGGAACATGAGCAGCTGATAAAATATGGAGACGAGTATCGAGACCCACTTAAACTCAAAGCTCAGATTAGCGACCTCTGCTGCCAACACGCGTAGCATTTATTTCCATGTACTACAGTGGCTTATACCGTTGTTTTTTGTGGAATTCTTTATGTTTTAAAGGTCATGTTTATGTTTAAATAATTGTGGCGTTTTTATGTTTTTGGGTTGTATGTTCATCTGTGTTATTCCTGTAAATGTGCTTTTCCAGGGATGTGTTGAAGGAATTTCTTTAAATTTCTTACAAATGTCCCTTTGGCCTCAAGGATGAACTGATTAGGACATGACTTTGAACAGACATGCAGGCAACTGGAATTTGACGCATTGGTGGAGACGTTATAAATTTGTAAAATGTTGCTTTTTCTGTTCTTACAGTTCATTCTAGTTAGCCTTAAAATTAAACTCCATAACTGAGCTAAAACCCATGGGATCTGGATTCTTAGTGCAGTCATAACCATATTTTTGTATGGTTAATTAATGCAGATTCAAAGCTTTGCTCCTTTGATATGAATTTACCAAACAAGTCCAGGGAACAGATGTATTGTTTCCTATTTAAAAAATTACTTTCTCATCCACATCAGACTTTCAGTACAACTAGCTGCAGCAAACACTTTTCTTTTGGGTAAGGGATAAAGTTGCACCTTTGGAGTTTAAAAGCAAATAATTCAGCTCGACCTAGAAGAATAGTTTCTGCAGAAACTATCTAATAGACATGAACATGTCATGTGAATGATATTTATGTGACCATCACACAGGTGGGTTTTCTTTTTCTCCGTCTTTACCCTGTGAGATTAGTCAGCATGAGGTTTGTGGGTGTGCATCCACCTCTGCAGGTCTCCTCCCTCTGTCTTCAGTTACGCAGGTGTGAATCTGTGGGTGAATCTGGAACGGTGTGTGTGAGTTAATGATCTCGTTAGCGCACGTTGCTGGAATCAGGTGATCATAGATTCCTGTGCCTGTAGGAGCAAAGTTGCTTTGTTGTTGCTTTCCCACGTCCACATTCTGACATTCAGTTCAGTGTGAAGCCTCCTCTGCTCACTGTTTACCTCCATTTTTAGTCCAAACACTTTAACACTGACTCAGACGTGGAGCCAAGCAAAGCAGCTTGTACATAAGGTTTTGTTTCTGTGTATAGTTTAACCACAAATTCCCTGTTGTGAATTGGTAAATTCTTGGATCAAATGATTGTTGTGTAACTCACACAAAAACCACAGCATTGACTTAATAGGAACATCATAAACAATTTTAATTGGAAATCATGATAAATATGTTTTAAAGAATGAATGATGCCTTCAGTGTCCTTGATGAACGTCAGTAGTTTGATTTTTAACCTACATCAGAACTGCTCCTACCAGCTGATTTTTTTTTTTTTTTTTTTTTTCTCAGTGGTGAGCTCATGAGGACTCACTGTCTCACCACATTCCCACGTAGAAGGACCTTCAAGCCACCCATGAATTGTGGCAGTGGTTAAAACATATTGGAACACAGTGTGAATCACTATACAGCTGGTAGTAAACGCATGTTCACCGATGTACATCCATAAATCCAATCAGAACCTAATCCTAACTGCTCACACTGAATATGCTGATGTGATCTTCTCTTGACCTCCTCATTGATGTTTTCTTGTTTCATTTGCTGCTTTCGTCCGCAAACAAATGCTTCCAGGCCTTTCAAGAAGCTGTGAAGGCATTAAGTTTTTCTGTATCCATCTGCTTTCACCTACAGAAGAGCTGAGTTTTATCACCTTTAGTGACGCCCTGAGCTTTCTTTGTCCTGCAGGTTTGTGTTCTTTCTGGACCCCTGTAACATCGACATTGTTCAAAGGAAAATCAAGTCTATGGCCCTGTGTGTGTCTCTGTGTCCCACTGAGGAGCTAAAGACCTATCAGGACCTGAAGAGGTTCGCCATCAACAACGGTAAGATCATCAATGACACGTGACGTCGGTTTAATTAGGAGGAAAGAAATCAGACAGTGGACCACTTCCTGCTCTCTGATAATTAAAGTCAAAACTAGTTCGACATGTTTGAATTCTATGAGTGTTTGACAACAGCAAGTCCAGCTTAAGGATGAGCTGTGTGTGTCTTCATTCGGTTGATGTGAAGGAAGCAGTGATGCAGCAGTCGTCACGTCGATGATGATGTCATGTCTGTAGACTCTCCAGCAGTGTACAGTACATACAAAGTAACAAAGGCAGCATTGACACTGCTGCAAGGCCGGTGCCACTTGGCTCTCGGAGCTTGGTGCCGAAAACGTGACAGCAGACGCTTGACGTCATGTTACTCACGAAAGCAGCCACTGTCACAAATTAATACAGAGGAACCAGTTCATCTTTTCACCTGCAGCAGAAAGAGTGATGGTTTTTAGCCTGTTATGTTAGTCAGTGAGTTACTCGTGTGCTGAGACATTTAAAGTAGCAAGAAGTCATTTAAAACATGATAAACAAAGTCGGTGTAACGTTTTTTTTTTTTTCCCCGGTTTTCAGATTCTGAGCTTTGTTCCTACGAGTTAGCAGGTCACAAATATCCCAGTCTACCTGAGAGGTTCTCAAAATGCCCCAAGCTTCCTGTTCCACCCAGGTACAGCCAGCTTCTTACCTCACATGCCTGTGAACCTGCTTCCTCCTTCTGACCTCTGACCTCTGCCCGCAGTAAGCCTCTGCCGGTGTTTAACCGCTGCACTCCAGTGGACATTTCCTGTTACGCCAAGTTCGCGGAGGCCGTGGTGACGTTTGTCGGCGACAACAGTGTTCTGCACCGACTGATTGCCGGCGTTGCTGCCAGTAAAGAGATCATCATAGGCCTGTGTGTGCTTGCTCTGGGTGAGGACCAGTTCTGATCATGTCACATGTGGGATTTCATGTTTGTGTATTTTCTGAGCATTACTGAAAACCTCAGAGTAGTACTAAAATGCTCTTAATGACTCTTAGCCACAGAAGAAACTGGTGTAGTTTTTCTGACAGCTGAGGTTTGTTTTAGATGGTGGAAAATTAAAAATGAATTTAGCTAAGCATAATTGTCACATTATTATAAAGCTCTGAAGCTGTTGTTTCTTTCCATCCTGGTAGAATAATTCATAGCTAAACTGACTTTATTTGAGGCGGGTTTGATGTTTCTGCTGATGTTTACTGTCACAGTCTGACAGACAGACACCAGGTAATGGAAGTAGTCACATCCGTGGTCTAAACAGGACGCGGTCCACTTAGATCAGAGGGTTTTGGAAGAGATGAACCCAAACACAGACACTGAGTGAAGAATTTATTTTAAAAAAACAGAACCCAGCAGAGCTCGTCAAAGTCCAGTTAAACAGTTGGGAAACAGTGGAACACAGGGCTGATGGAGACACTGAGGGGACGATTAGTGGATGGGGAGCGGGTGAGCTGGGTTAAAGGGGGCGGGGGCTCCGATGAGACCTGGCTGCTTGGAGGAGGAATGGTGCGAAGAAAGAGGAGACAGAAGCACAGTCTAACGTAGATTAACTTGTTTTGTTCTGTTTCTCGTGTTTTCTCTGACCTGACAGGCCTCTCCATGATCCTCATGGTGATCATTCGCTACATCTCCGCTGTCCTCGTCTGGATCCTGACCTCACTCGTTGTCCTTGGGTCCCTCGGTGAGTCTGCATGGTCACGCTAATGCATTTTTACATTTAAACAGCTGAAAATATCTTTTCCTAATGGAAAAAAAGAACAACTGGAGTCATTATTTCACAGTTTTGATAATGTCCAACAGACTAATGCTCCGGGAAGTGAAACGTCTTAGAATTCTCCTGAAGTGTCATCACGATCACAATAGCTTGGTGGCAACTGGAGTACACTTAATTAATAAATCTGCGTTTATACACAAATATAGGATAAAAGAAATTGTTTGCTTTTATGTGAGTTGTATCGAACATTATTGGAACTGCAGTAGTCATTTAAATATTTAGTGTAACTTCCCTTTTCACTTATTCTTGTCATGTCTCTAATCACTTGGTCCAAAAACAGGAGTAGAAAACTAAATCTGATAAGAACTTTCTCTGTGTTTCTTCCTTTAAGAAGACGACCAGTAAAAAACTGGTTCAGCATCAGGCAGCTTTGTCTGGTTCTGGCTGTTTGATCCTTCCACGGTCTGAAGAAGATTGTGCAGGAGTGGCTTTGTGGAAGGATAGCAGCCAAGAAATCACGCTTACAGAGGGGGAACAGATATGGAAAAGCTCACAAAGACTGAAGTAAAGATTACTGGAAATGAGCATTATGGAGTGATAAAGCAAAGTATGAAATTTTGAGGTACATTCTTCAACAATATGTGTGAAGAGAGTTGGAGGAGGTAGAAGAATGGGTGCTTGCAGCTTTCGCGTTTCTGCCTGTGGTGTTATTGTATGAAATGGCGGGATCACAAATGCTGAAAAGTACAGACAGTTTTATTTCATTAATGTCTGCAACAATTAATTTTCAGCATATTGACCCGAACAGACTGCTAATTAAAGATGTGCAAAGGGAGGTCACACTACATATTAACTTTTACCTGTAGAAGATGATTTGTTGTGGATTTATTTATTTTTGTAATACTGTAACTTGCAAAAACAGTTTTTGCACAGTAATATTCTTATTATTGAAGTGCTCAGGCATTCGTCGCATTAACAATGTAAGCATTTGATTTGTTGTTCCTGTTAAGTTTTTTTTAGTGCAAAGTGGTTTTAAAAATATTTGAGCTACAGTTAATAATCATTTCCATCACTGGTTAAAGTAGTGATTAAATAAAGAGTCTCTTTCACCCTTATAAAAAATCATCTAGCACTGGAAACATTGGACTCCTGGAGTTTTTGCAAAAAAAAAAAAAATCAAAGTAATTATTAGCTTAAAAGAATGACACAGTGAAGAGCAAAACTAAAAGCTATCTGAAAACTAACCATCATCTGGTCCTCAGCGGGAACCAGCGTCCTCTGGTGGCTCTACATTGACCACCAGCTGTACGGAAACGACACCTCTGCTAAAGCGACAAAGGAGGAGGTAGAGGTCAGCAACGACAGCGGACAGGCGCTGCTTGTTTACGCCGTTGCCGCCACCATCTTCACCGTACGTAAACCTGCTGCCATGTGTTTACCACAAGCTCTGAGTTGGAAATGTATGGTTATCCAGATCTTCAGCTGTTGTTGCTATGGGGATGAGATCAGTGGAGAATTCAGACCCCGTTGTAGATGAATTCCTAAAATATAAGCTTCCTAAACGTGAAGCTGTGTTTTTTTTTTTTTGGTGAAATGCACTTTGAGTTTACATCGACAACTTTTTCTAGCTTTCTTTTTATCTAACAAACACTGGGACATGAGAAATATGAAACGCCTGATCCTGTACCTTAATGAAAGCAGGATTACTTTCTTGTTTCAGATCATCCTGCTGCTGTTGATGCTTTTCATGAGGAAACGAGTGGCTCTTACTATCGCTCTGTTCCACGTGGCGGGAAAAGTCTTTATCCACCTGCCCCTCCTCACCCTGCAGCCCTTTGTCACCTTCCTCGCCCTCCTGCTGTTCTGGATCTACTGGATCCTGGTCTTGCTCTTCCTGGGAACCACAGGTCAGTCTGACCTCAGATACCACAAATATCAAAAGAAATCAGATCTTTTAATGTGTAGATGTAGGAACATCGGATCCAAGAAAACGGAGTAAAACCACTTAGATTTGAACCTTGTCCATTCTTTCAATTACCATCTTATGTTCTGCTTGTGATTCTCTGGCCCCTCTGTGTTCTGGTCTGTGTGTATCTTCAGGGAACCCGGTCCAGAATGAGGAAACGGGGCTCACGGAGTTCAGATTGACGGGTCCTCTGCAGTACCTGACGTGGTACCACGCTGTGGGTCTTGTCTGGATCAGCGAGTTCATCCTGGCTTGTCAGCAGATGACTGTGGCCGGAGCCGTGGTCACTTACTACTTCACCAGGTTAGTCCTGTGCACTCTCACCACACCTGTAACACCTGTGCAGGTAGATTTATGCTCTGGTGTAGAATTTGTGAGAACGAGTCTCACAAATGAGACCCCTACACTGTAGTATGATGTGACCCCTCCTGCATCATGGTGACACAGTAATCTGAGTTTGGTCCACTCTGACCTTCTGTACTGTCCCAATACAAGTAGCTCAGTTTCTGTCACAGTTGTTTGAAAAACACACAAAAGAAACTGCACTTCAGTGGCGATTGGACTCACATGGTAACACAGAAACTCTACTGCTAAAAATCGGTTTGGTGGTGTAATTACAGAGCGACACAGACACACAAGTATAAAAGCTCCCCGTGGCTTAGCTTTTATGTGGAACTGATGCACACGTGTAAATCAAGTTTGGGAACTTTCTTACAATTTGTAAGACATCTGTACATAACTGTGACTCACGTGTTCAAAAAAGGCCATGCTCAGTTCAAACGTGCAGACAAAGGTGAGGCACCTTTACCTGATTCACAAAGAGGAAGCCAGGCCATCAAATCTTTGAGGATAAACTGTGTTTCAGGGACAAGAACCGGCTCCCGGTGACTCCAATTCTGTCCTCAGTCCTGAGGCTGGTCCGGTATCACCTGGGTACTGTTGCTAAAGGATCCTTCATCATCACACTGGTGAAGATCCCCCGACTCATCCTCATGTACATCCACAACCAGCTCAAAGGAAAGGTACAACTTTAAAACACCTGCTCCCGCACTGAGAGGGAAGCTTTTGTTCAGAACATTCAGACCTTTAATATTTAAGTCTGTAAAATTTCTTATTTTGATGTTGTCAGATCAAGTCTGTAAATTTGAGATAATTCAGTATCTGCAATATTTTGTACTTCCAAATAAAATCAGGTGTAGATTTAGGGATTATATGCAAATTTGAAAATGAAAGCTATCAAGCTGAGCTGCAATTTGAAATGTGTTTTATTAGTATAGAATCAAATTTCACCTGTGATTCTTGTTCTCAGGAGAATGCATGCGCTCGCTGTCTGCTAAAGACGTGTATCTGCTGTCTGTGGTGTTTGGAGAAGTGCCTCAACTATCTCAATCAGGTGACAAACTTCCTGCTGCTCTGCCGCCTTTTCTTGTCTCCTGTTTTTTTTTTTTTTTAAGTGACGTTTAACCTGAGTATTCATTTCG
Source organism: Channa striata (assembly GCA_033026295.1). Lineage (NCBI taxonomy): Eukaryota > Metazoa > Chordata > Actinopteri > Anabantiformes > Channidae > Channa > Channa striata. The sequence continues at coordinate 4,026,328 of CM065173.1, read as the reverse complement.
CCCAGAATGCATATGCAGCCACGGCCATCAACAGCACCAGTTTCTGCACGTCTGCGCGCGACGCCTTTGTGATACTGGTGGAAAACGCTTTGCGGGTTGCCACAATCAATGCCATCGGAGACTTTGTACTCTTCCTGGGGAAGGTGAGTTATTGCAGAAGGTTCGGGTCTGACCTGTGTGAGTAGATTTTGGTTTATATTTGGATGGTAAAACAGATGTCACAGTCCCATCCCCCCCCATCTCACACATCTCTCTCTCCATCCTGCCTCTTCCCTTAGATTCTGATCGTAACATCGACAGCGTTTGCCGGCGTCCTCCTCCTGAACTACCAGCGGGATTATGCCGAGTGGCTGCTGCCGCTCATCATTGTGTGTCTCTTCTCCTTCTTGGTGGCTCATTGCTTCCTATCCATCTTTGAGATCGTGGTAGACGTCCTCTTCCTCTGCTTCGCCATCGACACAAAGTACAATGATGGCACCCCGGGGAAGGAGTTCTTCATGGACAAAGCTCTGATGGTGAGACACAACACTAGAACTGAGCGTTGACAAGCATCATTCACATTTTGGGAGGGTTCGTTTCCCTACTTATTGGATCCATCTAATTCTGGGAGGCTGAAAACCAGAGCCAGTGGGATGTTTTGATTGGCCAATGGAGCTAAACTTGTGCTGGAGTTGTTTTATAAGGAGTGTGGATGATGGAATTTGCTGACTGCCGCAGAGCAATCCTGTTTTTCTGGGGGAGGTCTGTGTGATATGACCTTATATATCATGTATGATGATAGCAAACAGTCTGTCTTTTCCTGTTTTACACTATTGTTTACTTCAATGTGTAGCACATCACCATAATTGGCATTAATCTTTTTTTCTTTCACACATCACAGATGCAGCAGTGTAGCAGTAGAAACCCTCATGTAGGAGAGTGGATGTAGTTTGGGTTTTCAGTTTTGCACTGCATTGGTTTGCTATCAGAACCACTACAGCTGCTAAAGGCTGTCAGCAATTTTTAAGGTGGAATGATTTGTTTCCTGTTTCTCAAAACAATGTTATGAAACGTCCATTCTACTGTCTGTGCCACTGAAACAGATTGGCTGTCTGTTCAACGTGCGTGGTACCTGGTATCTGTCTCTGCGCCGCTAAAAAAAACGCTGGAAAGGTACCCGCAGGTTTTCTGCTCAGACATCAGTTATCTCTGGTCGTTTGGTTGTGTAGCCGGTAGCAGCAGAGTCGTTTTGTCTCAACCGTCTCTCCTGAATTTAGCAGTAATGTGACTGTGTTGTGGCAGATCCACAACTGTTCGATACCCTCAGAGGCATGCAGGTAACAGGTGGTCTCAATGTGAACCCCCTCCCAACCCCAACCCCAAAAATGCAGGAGTTCGTGGAGAGCAGCCGGCGGCTGGAGCGGGTGGTGGAGCGCGGGCGGAGCAGGGTGAAGGAGGCGGTGACGCAGGGTGCCGAGATGAAGCCCATGGTGAGTGACAGCGGCGGAAGAGGCGTGGTCAACCAGAAGAGCTTATCAGAAGAGGTGGGGGTGGGGCCAGAGGGGGGTGAGGGAGAGTGGGCGGAGCTTCAGGAGTTTCAGGTGTACTACCTCCTTGTGGGGGTGCTGGTGGACTGGGTGCTGGCAGAGCAGAGCGACTTCATCCTCTGTCTCAGCGAGGACGTCATCCTCTTCCTCTGCATATACCTGCCCACCTCCACCCTCTTCTTGGTGGTCAGCCTGCTGCAGACAGGCCCTGTCCTCTCTGGCAACACGTCCAAACTGGCTGCCGCTGCATGCTGACAATTATGTGCTAATGGCATGTGCTAACTGATGCATGCTAACAGACGTGCTGTGCAGAGGATGAACACTAATGCATGTTAACCTGACTCATTCCATCATCATCATCATCATCATCAAAGCTGCTTTTTCCTCGTGTCGAGGAGCAAATTTTCTTTATTCTGTTGATAATTACATTTTTATTTTTCTATCTTTTAAATGTTGCTATTTTTTTATGTCGTGTTAAGCTCCGTTTGTTTTACTGTCTGGCCTTAAATTCATTGCGCTGCTCTAAGGACTCAGCAGATAGTTAAGTTTCCTCATTGGTGACAGAGGCTTCAACTTTCTGCTCCTCCTGTGTTTACATGAACGTTGTTTCTGATTTTGGTCCAGTTGTTATGGATTCTGTTCCAACAAGATACAATAATAGTCTTTAGTGACTTAAAGAATTTGTGACCCTGAGTTTAGGTTTTAAGTTAATTGTTATGAAAGTATTGTTTGCTGGGTCCTGGCTCCATTAACATCATGTTTTAATTAATGTCCTGACATCACGTCCTGGAGAGTTTTAGAAGCCTGAAATAAAACAAAGAAGCCCTTCTGCTTTGAGTCTCTCTCAGTCTGGGGGTCTTTCTGTAGAAGTCTGTGGCTTTTCACATGTCTGAGTTCAGGGACTTGTTTCATGGTTTGTCTGTGAAGAAAAGGAAATGAAACTCACCATAGTTAATTGAGTGAAAATTTTTTTAAAAATTGTACGTCATTTGTGTGTGTGCAGTTGTGGACTCGTGACCTCTGGCTTTGCTGCTCGTCATCATTTTATTTTTTATTTTTTTGTAATGCCTGCCTATCTTTGCTCTGACCTCCATATCATCCTCCGTCCTGTCTGTCTGATCATCACGAACAACTGTGAACCTTTAACCATGTGGACTCATTTCCTGTTTCAGGCTCCAGGGACGAGTTCAGCTTGACCAAAATCAGCCAATGGGACTTCTTTAAAAAAAAAAAAAAAAAAGGAAAAAAAAAGAGACATTCCAAATGTTTATTTTTACCAACGTGTAACATGTTTACTATGGTTTCACTCCAGGGAAAACAATATTTTAATAAGAAACTGTAAAAACGTAACAATGTAATGAAGCACTTTATATTGAAGCGCTGCAGATTTTAAACCGGCTGATGCATTTTTTTGTAGTGATGTCGTTTTTTATAAAACTGAACCCATCGCTCACTCTTCAGTTCTAACACTTCCTACATCCTCGCGACTCTTTCTTTTTGTTACCATTGTGAAACCATGTGAGCTCACCTGTTGGATCAGAAGTGCCATGATGTGATCAGAGGGACGAATTCAGTTGGACAGCAGGTCATGTGAGAGACTGACAGGACACACTGTGAGCACACTGATCAACACGTGATTGATTTATATATATAAACCTATTCTTTCAGAACAATTTCTTCTTGGCCTGAAAACAAATGTTTGGTCTTACTGGTCAGACCACAGGTTGGGAAACATAGCACTAACGCCTGAGATTAATAAAACTTAATTTAGTAAAATCTATGAAAAACATAAATATTTAATATAGAGTTATCCACATAGTATAGGGTTAAATTGCACTGTATAAAGTAAAAGTATTAGCAAAAAATCTATTTAACGTCCAGAAATACAATAACTTTGCAGTGACTCATTTGCAGAGTAATATCTTTATTATTTTAAGTGTTGGTGCATCCCTGCGTTCATTTCTCATTTGACTGTCCAGCTGTCACAAGGTGTAATAAAAACTATAATATTTCCTGTGTATTTAGTATATTGGAGAAAAAATAATATGAGCCTGAACTAAAGTAAGTAAATTTATTTACTTTATACCAGCTTGAGTTACCTTATTAAACAATTTCAACCCAATTGGACTAAATCAACAGATAAACCTGAATTTAACTTCACTGCATAATTGGTTGTTTATCTTGTTAAATAATTAAAAGAAATAAATAATCTTAAACTTTACTGATATCTACAAATGTAAACAGATGCTTTATGACAGATTTTTTTTTCTACAAAGTGCATATCAAACAAAGCTGATGTCTTATATCCAATAAGAACATGCAAATCTTCCAACAACAATGCAACAATCTATATCCTCCGTTTCCAGAGACCGAGTGTCACCTGAAATAGAGGTTATGTAGCACAGTGGTCACCACATCTCAGTGTTTTTGACTGTGGCAGCTTCTGCTTCTATTTACACAAAACAATGAAGTTGTTCATTAAAAATCTTTTGTCAGATAAAAAATATTTCAAAGAAATGAATCAATCTCAGTTTGTAATGTATTTCAGAACACACCCCACTTTGTTCTAAAATACAGTGACGTGTTGCTCGCAGTGTGACATTGGCAGCAGACTCCACACAAGGGCAGCAGAGACACAAAGATGACGGAGGACATAATCAACCCAGATCAAAGTAAAACTGTTTCAAAGTCCAGAGACGAAGAAAGTGGACCTGCGGACGCTGAGTTCAGCAATAACACAAACTGTATCATGTGACCACATCAACAACAAGTCTTCCTGCTTCTGTTTGCTCAACATGTTCCAGGTCAACCACCCGACTGTCTGTGGAGCTCATTGGACAACCAGAGCAAGACGCGGCATCGCCACTGTGGGATACGTTTGTGTCATTTGAGATTTGAGCCGTTGTGGGCGGAAACAGGACAAAACCTACAGTGGTCTGTCCTGGTTGTCTAACATGGCTGTGTTGCCCTGCAGGTTGATCTGTGTCAGGCTGAATCCAAACGTTGATCAAACTCGTCACGAGGCAGAAGGAGAAAAAGATCCGATCATGTGATCTTTTTTAGTCCAGTCCATCAGCAAACATCTGATTCTCCTAAATCCAAATATTTACTGATTCTAAAACTATTTCCAAGATCTTGAGAATCTCTTGAATGTCTTGATGTTCAGTCTCCAGCAACGGAAAGATTTTTACCTGTTTCTTAATTTGCACAAACTGAACTCTTATTAAAACCAACAGCCTGAATCATAAGTGTAATCAAACTTCATCTCATGGACTTTCTCTGGACTATTTACGGTTCGGACTGGACCAGACCTCATTCAGAACATGTCCTCTTATTGTTCGCGATACTATGTGAGTGTGACTAAGACTAATGCACCACATTTATGCGAGAAGGCATTTTTTATGTATTCATTTATTATTGTTGTGGCTACAGGAAAGTCACAGTTTTAATACTTCAAATGTTGGTCTCCGTTGTCATGTCCTCAGAGCTGCACATATGGAGCATGTTTCCTCTTTAATCAGCTCCTCCATCAAGCGGTCAGCTCAGATTCACAACTAGGTTTCAGTCAGGGTTTATTTGGACCAGTTTCTGAAGATTTAGTTGACATTTGATCGATATTTGGAGGAAATTTGGCTTGTGTAGGTCGAGCCTAATCCCAGTGGTTCAGTTTGGGCGTTTGGATTCAGCTGTAGTGTGATGATTTAATGAACTGTGGACCTGTTGATGTGTCTGTGTGGATGAGATGATGAATATTGTTGTGTCTGCAGGTTGAGATGGACTTAATTGGCTCAGAGTGTGTGTGTGTGTGTGTGTGTGTGTGTGTTTGTGATGGTTTTTAGGCTGTGACTGTTCCATCATCCTTCACCGGTCACAGAGTTTTAGCAGCACAAAGACAAACTGAAGAGCTTCTCCTTCCAACACGAATGAAACTGTTGTGGAGAATGTTCCTTAACGTATGTCAGCATGTGCACAAACTCTAGGCCGTCACTGAGATTTAGCTTCAACATGTAAAGAGCATGTATGTTATAATCGTGTTGATGCTGCGGTCACGGGACTTGATGCTCCAAGCATGTAAATTAACTAATTGCACTAAAGATGGAGTTCATTCAACACTTACGTCAGTTTAAAGTAGCTGTAACGTATTTTAGATAAAGTGTTTGTAGCTCAGATATTAACACATTTATTTGTGTTTGAAAGGAAAAACACTCACAGAGCAATCAGTGCAAATATTTAACTCTGCTTCTCAGACTCCTTTAGTTTGTCCTCAAGCAGATTATACCTGCTGACTGTGGGGCCGTATGAGTTGCACTCCAACATAACTGACCAAATGTATGAATAGGGAATATTATGGCTGAAAATACTTATTTTTCATGATTATTATAATTAAAATTCCGCCTCAGTTTCTCCCGAAAACTTAAAACCTAAACATTATTCAACTTGTTAAAAATATACAATTTATATCTGTTGCATATTAACAACAAAATTAAAAATGTAACATGAAAATAATGAGACACAATCGTATTAAAAAAATAAACGGTAACACTTTACTGAAGGTTCTCTTAAGATGTTTCCAAATCACTGTAATTGGGTCCGGTCCAGGGTGTTTTTTTTTTATTATTTTCAATTCAAAGAGAAAAGCAGTTTAAAATATATAATTTATTATTAAATATGTAATAATATTTAAAAAGTGGAATACAAATTCCAGTAGCATCACAAGTTACAAAATATTACAATAAATTATACAACTAAGTTTTATGGAGGCAAAAAAATTATAAAACCAAGCTGTAGAGCACATAATAATAATAGAGACTTGTGCTCTACACGAGTCTGTTTTGTTTAGTACAGAGACGGAGTTTAAACGGTGTGGATCACAGATGACTAAACCACGTGTGTAAAACAGATTTTACAAAACATTTAGTCGTTCTGCAGACGCTTTTATCCAAAGCGACTTACAAGTGTGGTAGGGAAGGCAAGCAAAAAAAAAGCAAAACAGTTTTGAAACTGGTGTCCGACATGTCAAATATTGATTAGTCCTAAAAATAAAATCTTCAGTGTTGGAATGAAACAAAGTCCAACCAGTCAGCAAGCAGAGAAAGAGCTCTGCCTGCTACAGGTGAGGCCACAGGTGGGGCACCAGTCGGGACTTCTACACCCATATTTGATTGGTGATTGGTGGTCGGGAAGTTACAGCTGATGGTCTTGGCCTGTTTTCTAGTGGTTGTTTGTCTACGTTAAAACGCTGTGCATCAATTCTACAACGTTCGCTTAGCATTAGGCTATCAGACTAGATTTTCTGAAACCATGAAAATATTCGATTGGAGTGCCCTTAATTCATTATCCCGGCCTTAGTTTTCGGTCACCATGATTTTTGCTGTGTTTTAAAATAATCCACCTTCAGTTGGACTGTTTTGCAGCTTCCTCGAGCCCTGATGAACCTAATCCAGGACCAGTTGCATGTCCATGTCTTTCAGCTCTGTATCACAGCGTGTCATCTTTGTACGGTGTGAATAATCTGCTGTTAGACTCACACAACTAAAAACTCGCATTCGTTTCTTTCAGGCTCTGAAATTTGGCTTCAGACGAGGGAAGAAACAAAAACAAGTATTTAGGACTTTAGGCTGACGCGAGTTTAACTGGTGTAACACTAGTGTCTAGAAGTTGTTTGTAACACTGAAAACTTTTTCCTTCGTTCTGCGTTGTTTTTATATTTATCATTTCTTATGTATATTTGTTTTTTAAGAAAAGTAATAAAATGTAAAGTTTGACTCTGCGATGATTGTTTTGTGTTTACTAAACATTTGTTTCAGATGTGAAATAAATTTATATTTATTTATTTAAATAAATAAATAGATTTTATATGTTGATCAAAGTAGGAATTATAGGAATTTTTCCAGCACATGTCAGTACCAAGGACCGCTTCAAGTTATTTAGTCTAATTAAGGTACAAAGTGCATGCTGTAAAATGTCCAAAGTCCAAAACAGCAGTACTGCACTGAGAAGGTGATTTCTCTGAGTCACTGATAATAAATTACCTACTAAACTTGATGCTGTTGATACCATGAATGTATGAGTCCAGTTCAGATTTGTGCTTATGTTTCTGCTAAAATCTACAATGCTCTTATTCATTTTAATTCATGTACAGATTCAAATAATCCTGCAGTCATTTACAGCCGCCTTGGCCTTACTTTAACATGTGGAAATCACTAGTAGTATTTCTGCAGTTTCAGGTTGTGTTATAGTTCTGTGATCGCAGATCATCAGTGATCATCAGTGTGACAGGGCCCGTTATCAGTCTGTTTTATGTCATGTCACATGTCATAGCTGCAGGAAAGCCCAGAGTTAACAGAACCAGCTCTTACCCAGCTTCATGGTACCATGAACCAGGGCTGAGGTGAACTCAGTGGTCCAGGATTGTGGTTTGAAATGTTGCCAGATCAGATGAATCACTGTGGAAAGTCTTTTATTATGAAACTTTATAAAGTTTGTCCTTTATTTTGGCGCACCAATCCTTTTTGTTTGGTGACTGACAGTAACCTCAGGTCACTTCCGCTCAGTACAACCGGAAGTACGCTTGGGGCACCTTTCAATATAAAATCCAGGTTAGCTACGTGTGACAATTCATATTAAAGTTGAAATGAAACAATGAAGCATTTTGATGGTTCACTCACAATTATTTTCAAATCGACCACACAGAACATACAGTTGTTTTTTCAGTTGGACTTTGGGAATGAAAACTCTGGGGAATAAAGTTTGGGTAAGTTCTGATCTTGGATGTTCTCCATTCGTTTTCTCATTAAGTAGATATATTAGATACAGGTCAAAAGTGTTCACTGCCATCTGTTCACATAATCTCGGGAAATTTCTTCAGAAATGCCGTGAGATTATGAGGATTTATGTTTTGCTCTTTCGAAGATTTAAACTTACGTAAGTGAATGAATACAATACACAAAGTAAGAAATGAAAAAATACTTATTTATATGTTGATCCAAACTACAGGCCCATAGGACGTGTCTCCTCCTTATATACGCAGTGTAAACACAGTTGATATTCACCATTTTAATATGATATTTTAATATTTAATATGATATTATATTAATATGATATTCACCATAATAATACACCATTACAGTCTCTTTCAAGCTGGAAAATACATGGAAAACAATATATTCCGGCGTAGATTGAGAAGTGTTCGTGCCTGTTTTATTTTGAAAGGGCTTGGCGGAAGCGCAGCGATGGGTCGACGTTCGGCTCTTGACTCCTGGAGTTTTTCAGCCCCGCGGCTGCAGCTCAGAGCGGGGCAGATGCTGCTGGATGAGGGCGGAGAAGCAGAAGGTCTCCGGGGCTGAAACACACCGACAACCGGTAACTATCACTCGCTCACTTTGTTCAGTTCTTCCTCACCTGGACCCGACCCGTGTCTGTCTCTGCTCCACGGCTTGAACCCGGGTTTTTAAAAAGGGGTCGCTTTAAAAACCGAAGCGGCGGCTCGATCCGGACGGTTCCGACTGTGGAGCAGAGCGCAAAGAGTCGGTCTCCGCTTCATGTGGAGAAGTTCGCTCGAAGCGCGTAGAAACCGAAGATCTGGACTCTGGTCTGGATTCAAATTCAGGGCTAAAACCTGGAGCTGGTAGTGCGAAGGGAAACCTGCGGCTTTTTAGACTTTGCTCTGTTTGAATAGCGATTGAGTTCAGTTCAGTTGTTAAAGTCCACAGAGGTTCGTGTTTCTATGACGTTTGATTGTGAAAATCTTTTTCTTTTTTTTTTGCCTTTATAAGAACCATAAAGTAACACGATAGTTACAAAGAGTCGTTCCCAGTCTAGTCGCTAAAAGTCATCCAAACCAGGAAAAACAGATGACAAATCCTCTGTTGGGTCATATTTAACAGAAGTGATGAGAATGTGATGATTTCCCCTTTTTTTTGTCAGATCCGTCAATATACAAACTCAGCCCTGAACAATTGATTCTTAATATTCACTGACGATAAATTCAGAGAATCCCATCAGATGAATCTGTGATGAAAGTAAAAGATTCATAGCTGCATCAGGTATTTGTGGGACGACCGTTTAACTGTCAGACCATTTTTCCTCCTATTGTTTCTTGTTTTCTCAGCTTCTCCATTCACACGATTTGTGTCACAGTTTTCAGCTTTTGCTTTTTGTTTCTTCCACCTTCCGTCACTTCACGTCTGAAGAAATTAAATAACTCCGCTTTCACAGGGACCTGAGTATTTGCTGCAGCGCTGAGCTCATCATTTCAACAATATGTGAATGGTGGTGGACAATCTTTGACATTCTTCTGTTTGACTCTGATCAAAGAGCTGATTCAATCATCATCATCACTGTCCTCACTCAGGGGTCAAGGACAATGTTGTCCATGGGGGGGGTGTTAATGCCCCCTCCCTCCTGTTTCATTACTGTGATTGAGGGAGAAGCTGCAGCAGCTCACTGTGACCAAAGTGTCTTCACTGGGGTGTCGGGGGCCGGCGTGTGCGTGGGAGCATTAGCAAGTGTGTAAGTGCACTTCTTGCTCCCAGCTCCCATCAGTCTGATCGATCAGGCTGATAGTGATCACACACACAGGCTTTTGTATGTGAAGCACCACACTCAAACAGTTTCATGTTCACACAGATCTTTAAGTATACGGCTTTTTATATTAACTGCTGAGTCCAGACTTTATTAGAAAAAAATCCAGTTTTTATTCTATTACCAAACAGTGTTCAGTGATATTTTCTGCATTTTTTATCTTACTCATATCAGAATTTCTGTCATGTTTGAACAAAACCGAAATGAATTTTAAATCACCATTGTGTAACATCGAAAGAACAAGTTTTATTAAAACTCATTATGACCTGGGAAAACACAGGCTGTATGAACATGTTGTGGCAGCTACAGTTTGATTACAGGAAAAATTTAATATGAAAGGTTGAGAAATATTATGATAAATGCATGGATGTTGTTTCAGGAGAGATGTGTGACTGTGGCTTTATTCTGTTTCTGAATAAGGAAAATGAACATGAATAAAAAAAGCTCCTCATTGAATTAGTCGTGAAAACATGCATCCATAATCAATTCCTCACCGAACACTGCCACATTTCTGTTAATGAGTTAAAGAGATTTAATGAGTTATTGTCTGTATTTCTAGGTTCTGTTTTTTCTTCAGAAATTCTTCTCATTAAATAAAGAGCTTTAAAAAATTATATATGCAATGAACTAAAGAGTGCAGTGTAATGAACACTTGATGATAGTTTTGGTAATATTGGTATTATTACTGTACATAAGCAGACCAGTGCAAGGAATAAGCATAAGAAATACAACCTTAATACACACAGTATTAATAATTATTATGATGAAAACAGAGATCAATGTGAAAACAGTAAGTAAATAGATTAATCAGCTGTTGTGATAAGAGGAGAGGAGAGACACCATTGATTAACATAAACAAGAGTTTTATGGTTTAAAGTGAACAACTGAGCGGTGACCTTTGACCCCGACACCTTTGAGCCATGTGCTGGCTGAACCTTTGTCTGTGTGTTTATGCAGAGCGAGTAGCAGCTGACAGTCAGTTAGGCAGAGCCACGGCTGAGCGTCGGCTGAGCGAAGGCTGAACGGCGGCACGTAACATGTCCGTCTCTACGCAGCTGGGTCTGCTGCTGTGGAAGAACTTCACCTACAGACGACGACAGACGGTGAGTTTCTCTCTGATGTACCTCTTCACTCCTCGGCTGTTTGACTCCGCTGACGTCTGATTAAAAACTTGTTCAAATCTGATTCTGATCTGAACTGCTGCAAACTTTCATTTTAAAAAGGAAACAGATGAATTTCAACATAAGAACATAAGAGTTAGTTAAAAGCTTCATCAACACTTCTTTAAATGATGTGAATCAGCTCTGACTGGGTTCAGATTTCTGATTCTGTGTGTGGAAGCTTCATCTCTAAAGTCTCACTTTAGCCCAAAAAATAAAGCTCAGGTTGTATAGTTTTTCAATGTTTGGTCAAAAACCAAGAGACTTTAGCAGCACAGGAGTAAAGAATTTGAGACGCCAAGGTAATAAAGAAAAGTCTAGTTTCAGCTTATCAATTTTTTTAGTTTGTATTTTTTCCTGACGTGTGTGAATGTGGGCATGTCTTTATAGTATTTAGTGGACAAATTTAGTGGAGATTTTAGCTGGTCCACACAACTTTAAAAGGCTTTTTGAGGGTCAAGACTTGGTTTTGGGTTCAGGGTTAGAAACAGGTTTTGCTTAGGGTAAGGGGCTAGGGATATCATTATGTCACGGAGTGTCCTCACAAGTATAGAAAGACAAACGTGTGGCATTATTCTTTCTCTCGCTCAGCTCCAGCTCCTGGTGGAGATCGTCTGGCCGCTCTTCATCTTCTTCATCCTGATCGCTGTGCGGCTGAACTACCCTCCATACGAACAGCATGAATGTGAGTTTCATTGAGCCTTCACTGGACCACACACTGTTTTTCTCTGCATACAATTTAAATGTACAATAAACTAAGTCTGCTAGTTCTGGACTAGCTCCCCTGATTGCAACTTTTTCCCATCTTTCTGAGACTGAACGATTAATTGATATATTGAGGAAGCGATCTGCAGGTGAACTGATCAGCTGCTCTTTGTAGTTACAGATATGTAACTGACATTTGTGACACAATGAAGAATAAATATTTGTCACATTCACCTAAAAATGTTTTAAATTCAACAAAAACAGTTTGTTTACATTTATCTGTCAATGTCAAACAAGCAGCAGCCAGGGAGTTGGGGGTGTTTGTGTCCCCATTTACCAGCAGACCCTTCCTCCTTTAAGAAGGTCTGCTGATTGACACCTAGCACTCCACTAATTCCTGATAATCAATGGTTATTTATTGATAATTGTTCCAATGCAGGAACTGCAGAGCAGGCCGCTGCAGGATTTCACATTAGAGGTCTGAATGAAGCATCATCTTTCTGTTATTTATTAGTTTATGGCTCGTTATCACTGGGCAGTAATATTATTATCAGACCTAGTGAAGGTCACAGCGCTCCATTTGGGATCAATAAAGTGGCAATGGAATTATGTAAGTTCTGTTTCCACCTGCAGGAGAAAGAGTTAAACCTTAGTTCAGCACAAATCTGTTCTCTGCTCCCTGACCCCTGTCTGCTCCAGCTGCTGGAGAGTCAGCACTTGTCAGAGTTTGTAGTTCAGCTTTTCACAGTTTTTCTTTGTTTAATGTGACAAAAACGTTTAGCATTTAGAGCAGACGGTGAGTGTTTCTCTCTGATTTAGGACAACTGGTTATAAATGCTCTATCACTCTGCATGTGACTTTAGCTTCAGGAAACTGTGAGAAAAGAGAAACAAAGTAGCATATATTTCAAGCTTGTTTCAGACATACACTGGAATTCTGATGTTATCCGGGCTTTTTTTAGGACGGGGCGTACGTGTAAACAAAATGTCAGAGTAAAATGATGACATTATCTGGATTATATCCTTCAAGTCCCCTAGTGAAATGTCCATATTATGCACATGAGCTCACGTGTGCAGCATGCTGCCTTTTGGAAACACGGTTTCCAAAATGTTTAATTTTATATAAAATTGTGCTTCCTGTGTGTGATGATTGCACACGTAAATCGAGCAGATTTTCACATGTGAGGACGCTCTCACTTTCTGAAAGGCCAGTCTGGATAATGTCTGACGCTGAATTCAACTAACATTGTCCGGAGTTCGTGCTGAAACAGGCCTCAGTCATGGAGAAGACGTTAAAGTACAGTGTAATGAGAACCACTGTGTGTCATGTTTGTGACAGGCTGCTGAATTATTGGATCATCTGAAGGGATTTTAATTTTGTACCCAGGTTTCAGAAACCAGTTTTCCTCTTTATATGATAGTTATGAAATCAGCTTTCCAGTGAAAGTCAACTGTAACCTGGACACTTAAACTCATGTTAACTCACTGACCAACAGAAGAAGCCTTGTGGGCAGGTATCTGGTGTAGATGAAGAAGATGAGTTACGAACTGGGCCCTGTGGCACACCTAAGGAGAGCAGTGAAATCACAATACTTGCCCTTAATAATGTATCAAACCAAGAGAGATATAAAAAGTTAAACAAGATAAAATGTTAAAACTAAATTACATCAGTACAAATTAATTGAACTTCAAATCAGAATGCCAAAAGAACGAAGGGACTTTTGTTAACTTTAAAGCAAAGAACAAAAAAGTGGGTCTGGTTTGATAATTGAGGTGTTTCTGAACAGCAGCAGAAAAAACAGCTGCCCGAGGCGTCGCGTAAAAACAGCAGGAATAAAACGTGACTGACAGCTCCTCCAGATCTCTGATCCGATTCAGTATCTCCTTACGGATCAGGGTTCAGGGAGAGTTAGGATTAAGAGATACAGTGAGTAAACCTAAACTGCTCTGCAAAAATGATCTTCCTCCTGCCTCCTTCTAAAAGCAGAAGCTGTGCAAACCTGACATGCTCTCAGTTCCTAGTTAGATGAATATTTGTGCTCTGATTCATGCAGCATGTGAGCTCAGACGTGTTGAAACTCGTTGACTTAACGCAGCTCAGGACACAAAAAGTTCCTGTGGATCAGAAGCGTGCTGTGAGGGCTCAGGCAGAATTGTTGGGAAACGCTATCTGACACATTATATGCATTGAATATCATTTATTAGTCAATACATCTATGTTTTCAGAATGAAATAACATTTTTTATATCATAGTGGAATGTAATTATATTTACTCAAGGACAGATTTGAAGAACTTGGTTTCTACCACTTTTACCTAACAGCTGTAGTTTATTTACAGTTTAGGATTTTCTTATATATTATGTGTGAACAATTTAGAAAATGAGAAGGTTCTTTATTTGCAAATCTGCACAACAGTAGAACAATAAGCAAATTCATTATTAAAGAAAATTATTTTATACTTTTTAATGAGTAAAAAATCCATGTTAAGGTGAAATTGTAGTTTTAATATATCAAATTTGCACATGGAATAAATAAATATTTTTGGTATTTTCTGTGCTGCAGTTTCCCTGTCAACAGGACTCTATGTTTCTGTCCACATTCACTAAAAGCCTGGATTCAAGAGCAAAAAGCCTCCACCAATTTTTATTTTGTATAAATATTATAAGCATTTGAAGTGGCTCCAGGTTTGTGGACATTCAAGGTATAAAATGGGATAAGAAAAAATAAGTCCTTACAAACTTCACGTCGCTGCTCCTTTAGGCAAATGTAATGTAAATGTTGATAGTTTAGGGAAAATCCTTCCTGCAGGCGGCTGTAAAAAATAAAATCAATAACAAGCTTTGAAAAAAACTTGTTGAATACTGAAATGCTGAGAAAACTCTCATCCTGTGTCTCTGCAAACATTCACGTTTCCTTTAGGTCAAATATGAGAACTCTGGGCTTTTCTTTTTTTAATCAATGTATGTTTTAAAATGTAAAGTCTTTACATTTAGTGTGTTTTATACATGACTCCATCATGAATTGATTATTAAAATAGTTGCTGTTTATTCAATTCAATTCAATTCACTTAGACTGATGCAGGCCAATTGACGTGCGGCTTGTCGTCTCCTCACCTCTGCAGGTGGTGCTCCTATGAGTCTGAGCCGGTCTTTATCTTATCTGTGCGATTAGAAAGCAGCCTGTTGGCAGTCCTAAAGGTTCCCTGATAGTCTTCATTCAACATAAAGCTGAGGAGGGGGGCAAAGGTCGTAGCAGACCTGGTGCAGCTGATGCTCTGCTGCAGGTGATAATAAACCAATCACAGGTTATCTGCCTAAATCCATCACAGGTTATCTACTTGAGTCCAGGTGAACATATGGACAGTTTGTTCTAACTCAACAGAAGATAAAGGCAAAAAAGCTGCAAGAAACACACGTGTTATGTTCATTTTGTCACAGACGGGAGAAGTCTTCTTGAAACTGTCTTTACAGGTCGGAATGTCCTCCTTCTGTCAGACATTTTCCTGAGTTTGACTCCACAAGCAGAGTTCCAGTCAATCATCAGTTACATCTCCCAAGAGTCTCCACTGCTGAAGTGGTTCTAGTACCTGCTGGGAGTTGCAGTTCTGAAGTTGTACTGTTTCCGTCACAGTACAGATTTTTTAACTTTTATTTACTTTCTTGTTTGCAGGTCATTTTCCCAACAAGGCGATGCCATCTGCCGGCACGCTGCCCTGGCTGCAGGGAATCCTCTGCAACGCCAATAACCCCTGCTTTAGGAACCCGACTCCAGGCGAGTCCCCTGGCGTTGTCGGCAACTTCAACGACTCCATGTGAGACCACAGCTGTTACTCTTAAAAACTGATTCAGCTGCAATATTTGTGTTTCGGTGCAAATTTGACTTATTCTCAGAGCATGTCTTTTCCAAAAAAAGTTAATGAAGTGACATTTTTAGTTTTTACCTGGTTAGAGTTCACTACACCTGCAGCTTCTTCACAACCAGAATCTCACTTACCCTTTGTCCTCAGATGGAACATATTTCACATAGACAGCACTGACCCTTTCGACTTTTAACAAACTCTCCTGATTTTTTGTTTTTGCAGAATTTCTCGTCTGTTTTCAGACACCAAAAGGATTCTTCTGTACAGTCAGAATGATAAAAACCTGGATGGATTCAAGGAGCTGGCTCAGGCCCTGCAGGCGTTGCAGAGCAGTCCTTCAGGTAGGAAACACCCAGGAACATCATCAGCGCTGAGTCATACTAAACTCTGAGCTCTGGGTATATTAGGCAGTTTATTCTGTCAGCTCATCAGGTTTGTCACACTCAGAAATGAAAATGTGATGCTACCTCTATAAAGTTGGACTGCAGTGAAATGACACAAACACAGGTTGTGGAGAAGACACACTCATCAGCTTTTGTGAGGATTTGGAGCCGCGTTGTTCTTATTCAGCCATATGGTCCCTTTGTGTCTCTGCGGTTGTCGTATTTTTAGAAGAGACTGAAAATACAGATTGTAGAAAGTGTTGTAAAATATTTGTGGAGTTCACCCCAACATATATAAAACTAATGTGAACTTTTGAACCAGTTTCCAGTCTTAACTCAGCAGTTTCAACCCACACACGTCTTTTCTGTACAGTTTTTCAGTTCTCCCTCCTCTGATTGGATTTTTCAGGCTCATTGAACATAAAGAATTTTCTTCCTTTGTGTGTTAATTTGCACTTTTATCTCGCCATGGGGGGGTGTTTCTGCTCTGTACCTGCTTGAACCTGCCAGCCCCCCTCCCTCTGGTGGACCTGAAGCACATTTCTTTCTATTCCCTCGATCATTAAACCTGACCTTTTTTTATTCGTGAGAACGCGCTGTTGCGATCCGAGCGGGGGTGGGGGGACGAGCTGTGGCAGGTTTTCCTGTTGGTGTTCTCAGGTGATTTCACCTGGTCACAATGTAGAACAGCCCGCGAGCTGTGGGAGAGGAAACATCAAAATCTGATGATTTCAGACCAGGGCCAGACCCCTGCCTCAGCAAGAGACCAGGTTAGACAGGGGCACAGATCTAAAAGGTGGGGGTATGCTTTCAAAATGAGTAAAATCCCAGTCCTGATTCTCTGCATACATTGCTGGTGTTCTTTGTGGGGATTTCAGTATTTTTGAGGTGCTTAGTTTGAGTCTCATTTTGGTGGGTCTGAGTCTCTGTGTGCTAGTTTTTTATCTCCCTATGTGGGTTTTGAGTCTTGTTGTGGTGGGTTTGAGGCTCTCTCTGGTGGTCTTTGTCTCTCTCTGTTGTCATTTTAAGTCTCTCTGTGTTAGTTTTGATCTCTTTGTTGTAATTTTGACTCTATATGGTGGTAGAATCTCTACTTTCAGTCTCTGTGAGTGTCTCTGTGTTGTGGTTTTGGCTCTCTGTCTGTTGTCGTGTCGAGTCAGTGTGGTGGTTTTTGTTCCACCTTCATTCCTAGGTGCTTTCGGGTCTCTGTGTGGTGGGTTTGAGTCTCTAGTGGTTTTGCCTCTGAAATGTTAACAGTTAATAAGTTCTGATGTTAATGAGACAAACGTCCATCACCTTCTTACTCTGCAGGTGGGGACTCAGCGTGTCCCCTCTCTGTTTTTGTCCTGTCACGTTGAGTTTTCTGCTGCTCCGCTCAGAAACATCACGCTGAGCGTCACCGAGTTCAAACATTTTGCTCTGCAGCTGAAGAAACACACGAGGGGCTCTGAGACCAGATCTGGACCTGAACTGGTTCACTTCAGGTCCTTAAACCAGGGCAACATGTTTGATCACTGTTGGTCGACTACATCAGCAGATTTCTTTGTCTGACAGATGAACCACTGGGTCTGATACATTCTGCCAGCAGCAACCTACCACATTAAAGAAGCAGGAGAAAGTTTTAGAAAATGAATTAACTTAATTATTGAATCAGTTCCAGATTTACCTGTTGCAGCTCTGTAGCCGACCGTAACCTCAGATAATCCCTTTCCAGCACCAGGAACTGAGGACACTTTCTCCTTGACACCCATCAGTCAACATTTGTATCTCCAAGTGACAGTTTCTTAAAGGCCAATATTTCCATCATTCAAAAAACCACATATAGTTAAACATTGATCAGTCTTAAGGCCCCTGTGTGTCCAGGTTACCATACCTAATGTAGTTCAAATTGAGTTGAGTTTTTTTTATTTCACACTTTATTGCACACTTGAGTATTCAATCAGTAGTGAACTTAAGAGAGTCCAATGATTAAAGCTAGTGGTACTTACACTAAACACTTAACTGAGAGGGTCCAAGATTTCAAAAACCTTGGAGAGAGTTAATAGTCAGAGATGGCAACAAGAATTTCCAGGTCTCTGCCAGGAACATTGTTGCTGAATTGGCCCCTTTTGGACCTGATGTTTCGACTGTTGGGAGGGCTCTTCATCGTGCGGAGCTTTGGGCTTATCTTCCAAGAAAAAATCTGTCCTTTGTTTAGTTGGGACCAAACCTGAGCTGCTTGGGCACATGGATGCCGCTTTTGTTTGGTGATCCCAATGTCCACATTGGGAGGATAATACTGTGGGGCCAGGCTAACGTAACAGGTGCCAGCAAAGCTAACGGCACATTTTGCAGTAAGTAGATTTTAAAATGTCCATTGGTAACTAATTGTATGAGGTGAAACCTCCACACATTGCAAATTACATTTGTTTCAAAAGGACAGACCAGGTAGAAACCTTGACCAATCACATGACTCTTAGCTGATGATGTCAGACAGGCCCACCTGACCTCTAAAGGTGGATTTATACTTCTCTGTTGATGCACATAAGCGGCGATGCAGAAACCTGCCTTTGCTCATCCCTCTGTCCCCCGCTCAGATCGCAACGCATCTGTAAAGGCAAAGCGGTGAGGTTAAATTGACCTGATGAACTTCTTCTCCAGGAAGTCTCTGCAGGTGTTGTTGAGAGCACAAAATTACAATGACGAAAGAAAGTATGTGAAGCCTCTGGACTTTTCTGCATTTACTGCTAAGTCGAGGATGTGATGTATTCGATATTCGTAGGGAACTACCGTGTCCTACTTTTTGTTGTGGTTACATAAACCTGTGTGGCTTTAGAGATAACGGGAATGATCATTAGGAACAGTTTGTGTCCCATGTGGTTATAGTGTGCTATCAAACCCAGACCTTTCTTATTTTTCTTTTCTTAAAATTGTTCTTGTAGGACACAAAAGGGTCATAAGGCAACGCACAAGTGCAAACAAAACAATTACACTAAAAATTACATAAAGTAGCAGTGGAACAACAGAATACATTAAACTACATAAAGATGATGGAGCTGTTATTGTGTTTCAGTGACGATGATGTTTCACATTGATTTCTGATGCATCATTAATGCATCTGCATCTTTCAGTCCATTCATTCATTAGTTATTGTCTGTTTATATGGGAAGCTGTGAGTGGTGGAAAATAAAACCAGTGAGCCAGTTTTCCTCTCATCTGATCCTCAGTCTGGTGGAGAGGATTTGGTGATGCCTTCTGTCAAGTGCTAGATCACATCCATGTATAAACTTCAAAGAGAACAGCGTGTCCGTTATAGATGTGCTGATGTAAAGCATGTTGTCCGTAACACGTGTTTCGGTCAGCACCGGCTTGTAGAAGTTTCTCTTTGTCATTCTCAGCTGCCTGTTTAAACTTGTAGAAGAAGAAAGGACTGGGTGGGACCCTGTGCATGTGTGTTTTTGTGTGTTGTGTGCTTCTTGTGAACCCCACCTGAGTGAAAACCAGTCCACAGACCTGTGACAACATGCATATGAGACAACGGTGAATGAGCTGATCTCAGTAATTGAAAAACATCTGAAGAAATCTCAGCTATTTAATACCCGGATACCAAATATGGCCATTACTTCCTGCTAACAGTCCAGGTACTCTCGGGTATCTGTGTCATCCAAACTACATAAAATTGTGCTAATCGAAACAGGACTAAACAGGAGGGTTGGGTTTTAGCCTCTGTGCAGCCTGGAAGACGAAGCGCCAGGCAGATGACCTGCGCTTCATCTTAAAGCGGGTTTAGGTTTCTCTGACCCATTTCTGTTTCTTCTCCCTTAGGATTCAAGCTGAAGCATTTCCTACGAGACAATGAGACTCTGTCAAGCTTTCTGAGGAGGAACACCTCACTTCCCGAACACATACTCCAGCAGATCAAAGAGGCCGACATCAATCTGGAGAAGGTGGGAGGTTCTCAATTCAGTTTGTCTCTCAGAAACACAAAGGACAGGAGGACATTTTTCTTTCATTCAATCATAATAAATAAAAGTCCCAGCATCTAAACAGGGAATGTCATAGAGTAGCCGATGATCCAGAATCTCCTGAACCTGACACATACTGGTCATTTCATCCCAGGTCCTCCTAAGGGGTTTTGGAGTCCATCTGAGAGACATGTGTCCCAGGAAGGGAGGAGAACATAGTCTGGAAGACTTTGTGACGATCTCAGACAAACAGGTGTCGAAGCTGGTCCAGGATGTGATCTGTGAGGCGACACCGGCATGGCTGAACCATGCTGAGGAGCACTTCCTGAACAACCTGGACTTCTTCAGACCCATCCAAGTAAAAACACACCTGCTCACATTTGCTCAGTTACTGACTGTTATCAGCTTAAATCTGGTACATGACATCCACCTGTGGGTCAATAAAACACGTGTAGGGATCAGAGAAAACTAGTACAGTTCTGCTGGATAACTCTCATATCTCTGGTGTATATGTGTAACCATAACACATATACAGGGCAAAAGTTTGCAAACAGGGAAAGTTGAGAAGTGTCCGGATGAAAGCAGAAGATCTTTACACCGAGACCCACTAAAACTGTGCCTGAGCTTTTGAGATTGCTGTGCTGCTGTGGATTTCCAGTAACCAGGTCTCCTAAGCACATCCAAAACTGTTCCCTGATTAACTGAGCAACTCAGTTACTGGAATATTCCCTTCTTCCTGTTTAAATGTCTGCAGGAAAGTTTTACCAATGTAGAAAAAGAGATGTGTGAGTCACAGAGAAACAGAGAGGAGGCATTTTCACCTGAATCTCACTGTTCAGGTGACACAAAGTTAAGGTGTGTTTGGTTCTGCATTCAGTGTGTTTTTGTGTGGGAGGAGGCCTGTTCCAGCCCGTCTCACAGTCTCAGTTTTCCTAGCCTGGAGACCGGTTTTCGGAGGCTTGGAGGTTTGACAGCGAGCTGTATGTCAGCGAGTCAGCAAGGCCTCGGCTCCTTTTGTCTGCAGAAATGTACGAGCTGCTTTTCAGCTGCTGGATAGTGAAACTAACAAACTGTGTTGTTAGTCTGAGATAATAGTTTCCACAGCGGCAGAGACAGAAATCTGGAAAATCCTTCTCTTAAGTCAGAGAGAAATCCTCCAGTTTCTCTTCTCTTTACTGTTTTAAACAAAGCGTGGACCTTGTCGCACCAAAACTGAATGACGCAACAAAGAGAGAGATAAAAATCACTTGACACACTTTAGATGTTGGCTTAATACAATCAGCTGCCAGTGTGTTCTAGAACAGTTCTTGTTAAGTAACATTATTTAACGGAAATTACTGAATATTTGGCTCCTCATTTTGCAGTCAGAGGACTCAGACACATTAGCTTCCACAATATCTTCTTATTTGTGCCTTTTGTGCAAAAAACGCAATTGTTGATCGGATGCAACCGGCAGATCCACTGATGTTAAGTCACTCTTGCACTGTGTTTAAAAGGACCGTACATGTTGAGAATATGTGCTCATGATTTACACTTATTTTTATTCTCCTTTGTAATTTTGTCCTTTGGCTGTGATTGTTTTAACTTTATCATCAGTATTACAGAATTTTTTGGTTGATCATTCAATCACTTGGTATTTCATAAGACAGGCCGTGGAGTTTGAGATTTGTGTGTTTTAAGGTTATTTGCTTCTAATTTGGATTGTTTTCTGTCTCCACCAGGACTAATTTACACAAACAGATTAACTACTGTTAATGTGACAGACACAGGTTGTAGCATGATGCTAAAATACCTGTGAAGCATAAAACAATCTGAAACGTTCCTTTTAATTATCTACTGCTTCGACTTTGTCTCTTATTCAACATCTGTCTCTTATTTTTCAGAGAGATATGGCGTCGGACCCCGAGGCCATCAGAAAGGTGGCCCGAGCAACCAACAACCTGCTGGACAGTCTGGGTTCTCTTGCAGTCGAGGTGAGAAATAGCCGTCAGCACAGGACACGATGTAGCATGTTTGTGTGTGTTAAAGACGGGACAATGTGTTCTTTATCTGACAGTAGAGTCCAGTAGAGTCTCTCAGGACGGGGGCCACTGGGTTTACTTGGCAGCTCTCAGCATCTTAGATAAAAGCAGTTTTCCTGAAGCAGAGTCAGACAAGCTCACAGCTGAACAAAGACTCCGCATCTCAGCAGGTTTTCACTTCACAGTCCTCAGAGTCCAAACAAACAAAAAACACTCGTGGTCCGCTCAGCGTCCCGCTGAGGTGCTGCAGATGGCTGCATGTCCCTCATCCACTCGAACACTGAGGACAGAGCTGCTTTAAGCTCTTAAGCGGCAACATGACACACTGATGTTTGTTTCGATGGGAAATTAGGTATTTTACTGGGGGACAGACTGTCAGAAAAGTAGACAAATACTTCAGGACAAATTTGGAAAAAAGTGCATGTAAACTGGGACTGAAGCTTGTCACTTTGAGGACAGTCTGTTTATGGGAGTAAAGTTCAGTCAAACTGACCCAGTTTGTTGTTTTTTACCACAAGGTTATCTCACACACACACACACACACACACACACACACACACACACACACAGAGTTCCTGACTCAGCATTCACATAAACCAAACACAGCAGGCATGTGTTTTCACTTTAGCCCAGTGTGTGTGTGTTCTTGGTTACACAAGTAAATAAAAAAAAATACAGATTAATCCTTTGTAAACATTTTTTTTTAATTCAGCTTTGGAGCTTTATTTTGAAAGTCTATATAAACAGGAAGGGTTTGCTTTCATTTGGAATTTTGCAGAAGTCACATGGAGAGTGATCAGTTTGCTGAAGTGACAGTTTTTTTTTTCACAGTTTGAAACAAACTTTATTTAAACCTTCAAATTCATGTCTGCTCCAGTTCTCACTGTGGAATCTCTGGTATTATAATGCAGAAACATTCCACAAACACTGGAATATCTAAAATTTAAACAGCCTGCAGACATGTATAAATATAAACCGTCTCATGTTCCTTTAAATAAATCACCTTTCCCTCAGATTCGGGCTGTGACTCTTTCACTTCTGCTGCACTTTCAGCAGCACTTGACCTGCAGTAACATCCAGCTCTTCCTCTCTGAGCTTCCTGCAGGAAACAAGGACGACAAAGCTCCGCCCGAGGCTTCGTTTCTCAGCTTTCACAGCTTTACTTATTCAGGAGCTTTTTGATCTTTCTATTCAAATACATACAAAGTTTTTACATTTTGGTTCATCATCAGATATTTAAATATGGAAGACTGCACAACTTTGTTTTTTTTTGTTAGGGTTAGAAAATTGTGACAATAATTGAATTAACCTCTGACTTATTATTTTATTTCTTTAGATAGGAAATGATGCAATACAGTTAGGATTCTTCGAACTGTACTTCTATTCTTTATAGGTTATAAAATAAAGTCTCTGTAACAGGATCTGTGTAGGATTTCAGCTAATTTGATCATTAACATTACATTAAAGATACATTTTATACAGTTTTTAAAACGAAGATAAAGAACTACTCTGGCTGCAACTGAGAGTAGATCAAAATATTTGTTTTTCGAAAATCATATTTATTAGTTTGACTACTATTTAAAAATAAAAAATAAAGTGGCAGCATCTGCATGATTAAGGAATTTTTTGTCTGTGCTTTACTTATTTATGAGTTATAGCTTCGGTTTAACGTCAGCAATTATTTTCTATTGGTGACATTAAAGCAGCTTTAACTTTTATAAGTTATGTTTGCAATAATGTGGAATCTGTAAAAATGTTTAGTTTGTGATAGTTAAAACCTGCTGAAAATAATCAGCCGAGCTCATTGCTGCTCATTCTTTTGTGCCCGCATACAGTTTCACTATTGTGGTTTTAGTCTCTTTGAGCATCGTTTTAGCAGGAAGCAGCTGTTTTCAGACACACAGCTTTAATAACGTAATACAGGAAAGTGGACCATTAGCACTGATCAGTAACAGTAAGACCTGCAGCAAGTCTTAATGTTCAGACAAATGCACTGTTTGGTGTCTCTGACCAGTTCCAAATCTGTGTCTCCAGTTGGCTGGTATGAAAAGCTGGATCGACCTGAGGAATGAGATCGTCTTCCTGACGCAGAATGCCACGTCGTCGCCCAGTGCCATGTACCAGGCAGTCTCCAGGATCGTGTGCGGTCACCCTGAAGGCGGTGGGCTACAGATCAAATCTCTCAACTGGTACGAAGACAGCAACTACAAGGCCATGTTTGGAAACTACAACAGCAGCGAGGACGAGACCACGACGCCCTACGACAACTCGTCCAGTGAGTCCATGCTTTATTTTAGTTCAGCGTGTAAAGGAGAGCTTCCTGTACAGGGGGGTGCTGGTCGACCGGTCATGGTTTACTTAGAGGGCTTAACGACCCCAATCCAAGTGTGTAGGGGGGCCCTGAGCCTTAGCCTCTGCTAAAAGGGTCTTTACAGAAAGTTTATGTTTTTATAGTGACATACCTACAGAGACAGATAAAAACTTCAGACAAACAGATGACTAGAAAGACATGGAAATAATTTACAAATATACTAAATGGCTATATAGAGCTGGACAAAAGATAGAAAGATAAAAATCAGCAATAAAATACAGGTAATAACTGCAAAAATACGAAACAACTATCAAAAGACATAAAGCAGCTACAGAGACACACCAAAGAGACCCGCAACAGCTCTAAATTTAGGGACTCATTCATTTGTTGTCTCTCTTTGTCTTCCAGCTCCATACTGTAACAGTCTTGTGAGGAACATGGACTCCAACCCAATGTCCAGGATGATCTGGCAGGCTCTGAAGCCTCTGCTGATGGGAAAGATCCTGTACACCCCCCACACCCCCGCCACCCAGAGGATCATCCATGAGGTAAGCTCCCACTTCCTGTCTTACCACGTCCTGTGTAAAGACAAGTCTGTCTTACCTCTACCTGTCTCTTTGGCACATCCAGGTGAATCGGACGTTCCAGGAGCTTGGTGTATTTAGGGACCTGGGAGGAATGTGGGAAGAGATGAGACCCAAAGTGTGGAACTTTATGGAGAACAGTCAGCAGATGGATCTAATCAGGGTAAACAGACTTTAGACTTTGACTGAACTCAGATTTTCCTGTGATTAAGTCGTCATTCAACCCCACTCCCTCCTGTGTGTCCTCCAGACTCTGCTGAAGAACAATGTCACTGCCAGGTTCTTCCACGCTCAGCTCTCTGAGACCGACTGGACCGTAGCGGATGTCTCCAACTTCTTGTCTAAGCAGACGGACAACCCGCCGCCACAGGGCAGTGCCCTCACCTGGAGGGAGGTGTTCAACGAGACCGACCAGGCCATCATGAGCATCTCCCGCTTCATGGAGGTCAGTGAACCTGAATTGGAGCTTAATACTAGGTCTATAGTTCAAATATAAAACAGTATGAAAATCCGTTGTTGGTCCCCACAGGGCCAGGCTAAAAATTAACCCAAGATCTTCCAAAACTCCATAATGAATAAAGCAATATGTTACAGCTGCAAATGTTTGTAGATGCACTTGTTTGTAACAAATCCTTTGTACAGCAGCAATGAAACCAGATCTAATCCTGGATTTTTAACTCTTAACTCTTAAGTCTCAGCTATGATTGGTGAGTAAAAATCACATGACCTGAACTGCGTTTACAGTGTGTGAACCTGGACAAACTGGAGCCAGTCTCCACTGAGGAACGGCTGCTCAACCAGTCCATGGTGCTGCTGGAAGACAGGAAGTTCTGGGCAGGGTTCGTGTTCCCAGACATCGCCCCTAATGCCACCAAGCTGCCTGCTAAAGTAAACTACAAAATTCGCATGGACATTGACAACGTGGAGCGGACCAATAAGATCAAAGACGCGTAAGGACACACAGATTAAAGCCTTCCTGTTTCTGAGGGGTGGGGATCACCTCAGTGTCCCTGCAGTAAAACACAACGGCCAGATAGTGTTAGGGTTACTGTGAGGGAATCCTCACCTCTCGTTTACGGACGGTAGTCTCACAGTGTCGACCATTGTTAGATTTGAAGGAACAGTTCAACGATTTCTTCCTCACTTTCTGTCAGAATTTTGAGATTTGACACCAGTTTATGTTTTCACAGTAAATACAAAGCTAGTAGCTTGTTAGCTTAACATAGCTCAAAGGAAACAGGGTAGGAATAATAAAAGGCCTTGGTCTTTTCACAATAAATTCACATGAAATGTCACAACACTAGGAAGTCTCTGGTCTCTTCTAACATAGATCCTAGTCTGACAGAAACCGATGAGTGAGGTGTGTTAAGACCAGGATTAAGCTCAGGACTGAGGGTAGACACGTAGTGGCTGAGGTGAAGATACAGTAGGATGTTTTCACCTTCACATTTTTTTCACAACACTGAATCAATATGTTTTATTTGGATTTTCTGATATAACTAAGTGACCGTAAAATGCTAGAATGTAAAGTACTTCTCAGTAAACTGCCAGATTACATGGTAAGTAGAACATTAATTTAGTATTTAGGCTGTCGTAATTAAACTCCAAATTCATTGAGACAAAACCTCTATAAATTTTAAATAAAATAAATGTTCCCCTTCCAAGTAAGTCAGTTTGTTCACGATTCTGACAGCTCCGTACTTGTGTGTGCATTTATGAATGCCACTAATGATCTTAAAGAGAATACCTTAAGAAGTTACACTGTCTCTGCTGTTGCTCTTCATCCTACCTGCATTGTTTAACCTAACCTTACCTCTCTAGGTACTGGGACCCAGGTCCTCGTGCGGACCCATTCGAGGACATGCGGTACATCTGGGGCGGATTCCTGTACCTGCAGGATGTCATTGAGCAAGGCATCATCAGAGCAGTGACGGGCACCAAGGAGAAGACCGGCGTCTACATCCAGCAGATGCCGTACCCCTGCTACGTTGATGATATGTACGAACACTGACGACATTCGATCCGTTCGTAACCCGGCTCAGTGCCACTTCTGTCTCTTACCATGTCTTTTTCCTTAGCTTTCTGCGAGTCATGAGCCGCTCCATGCCTCTCTTCATGACGCTGGCCTGGATGTACTCAGTGGCAATCATCCTGAAGAGCGTGGTCTATGAAAAGGAGGCTCGACTGAAGGAGACCATGAGGATTATGGGGCTAGACAATGGCATCCTGTGGTTTAGCTGGTTCATCAGCAGCTTGATTCCTCTGCTGATTAGTGCTGGGCTGCTGGTCCTGCTGCTCAAGGTGATGAAAACTCATGTCAATAAATTAGGGCTGCTACTAACAACTAATTATGCTGAATGTCATTGATTGACCACATACCGCCAACCGTTTTGCACTTGTAGGTCTAATGTTGTTAACCTGATGTTACTGGTCTTGCTGTGTCCTGTGCAGAAGGGAAACCTGCTGCCCTACAGTGACCCTGGGGTGGTCTTCCTCTTCCTGGGATCCTTCGCTGTGGTGACCATCATGCAGTGTTTTCTCATCAGCACAGCATTTTCTCGAGCAAACCTGGCTGCTGCCTGTGGAGGGATCATCTACTTCACTCTGTATCTTCCATACGTGCTCTGTGTCGCCTGGCAGGACTACATTGGCTTTGGAGCCAAAGTCTTCGCTGTAAGTTCTCTGGCTATGGTGAGTTGTTGTTCTGATGCTGTGTTGTGATTGGAAGTCATGTGACATTCTTACTCCTGCAGAGCCTCCTGTCCCCTGTAGCGTTTGGGTTTGGCTGCGAGTACTTTGCTCTGTTTGAGGAGCAGGGAGTCGGTATCCAGTGGAAGAACCTGGTGTCGAGTCCTATGGAGGAGGACGACTTCAGCCTCCGCACTGCCATCATCGTCATGTACTTTGACGCCTTCCTGTATGGAGTCCTGACTTGGTACATTGAGGCTGTGTTTCCAGGTTAGGTCATTTTTATCTTTAGCAAAGTTACTGTCTCTGTGCGTGATTTGCAGCAAAAATATTTATTTTGACCAGGGTTTGTCATTTACCTCACACATAAAACAAATCTATAGAACAGCCTTCTTCCACCTAAGAAACATTGAAAAAATTAGAAGCAGCCTGTTTAATTTTTAATTAACCAAAAATGCTGCAGCAAGATTACTGACTGGGATTGGTAAGAGAGATCATATTTCACCTTCATTAGCTTCTCTCCATTGGCTTCCCATTAAATGTAGAATATAATTTAAAATCCTTCTTCTTACCTATAAAGCTCCATCATACCTAAAAGATCTCCTACTTCCATATCATCCTAATACACCACTTCGATCTCAGAATTCAGGCATACAGGTGGTTCCCAGAATGGGAGGCAGAGCCTTTAGCTATCAAGCTCCTCTCCAGATTCAGGAAGCAGACACCCTGTTTACTTTTAAGACTAGGCTCAAAACCTTATAGTTAGTTCTAGTCCTGCTGCTACAGGCTCAGACTGCTGGGGGACCAACCCCTGAAGCACTGAGACACTTTCCTTCCTCTCAGCCCACATTTATTTGTCACTGAAGGACATTAACTCTTTGTTGGTTTTTTGTAAATGTCTGTATAGTCTTGACTTTATTATGTAAAGTGTCCTGAGATTACTTTTTTGTGAATTGGCGCTAGATAAATAAACATAAAAAAAATTTCATTACTCAGATTTTTATTTTATATCATTCCTGTGTGTCTCAGGTCAGTACGGGATCCCACGGCCCTGGTATTTTCCCTTCACCAAGTCATACTGGTTTGGGGAGCCAGAGGGAAACTCCAGTAAAATTTCACTGAACCATAAAGGAAATCACGGAGGTAAGGCTGCTGTAACACAGACAAATGGTAAATGGTCTGCACTTACATAGCGCTTTTCTACCTGTTGATACTCACAGCGCTTTACACTGCTTCTTATCTACACATTCACACTCTCAAACACACACACATTCATACACCGATGGGGGAGCTGCTATACAGCTGGCCGACGCTCACCGGGAGCAACTAAGCGGGGGTTCGGTGTCTTGCTTGGTGGACGACCGTGCTACCAACTGCACCACAGTCACCCCATCAAACAAACACACGGTGGTGCTAAAGACTTGCATTGACAGAAACAATAAAAGCTGGACTTGCAAATAATTCTGTAGCCAGGTCAAAACACCCTGGCACAGTTTGGAGCATTTACTAATGGGGCTCATTCCACCAGCTATATTCCAGCTTCAGCACATGACATCCAGTTTGTATTATCAAAATGCAAGGTACAAAAAATGAGAAAAAGATTAAATTAGAGTGACCAAAGCAACCAAAAACTCGCTCCCAATTTACCAGCAAATAGTGATAATTCAGTGCATTTTAGGAAGAATTCAGTGAAAATTTAATTTAAGGGGATGATTTTCCATTTATTAGTAAAGATTCACCATAAACAACAATGAATTTACTTTACTAAAAGGTTGTTAACAATAAACTAAACTTTAACCACAATAAGTCAGAGAAATTGTCCTTGTTCTCCTCGTGAATGTATGTCATTTATAAGACTTCTAATGTAAATTAGACTTCCTGAACAGTACGTGGTGTGTCTTCGTTTACAGCTGTGTGTATGGAGGAGGAGCCAGCTCACCTGGAGCCTGGCGTCTATATTGAGAACCTGGTAAAGGTGTATCGTCATGGGAAGAAGCTGGCAGTGGATGGGCTGACACTTGGCTTCTACGAGGGACAGATCACCTCCTTCTTGGGACACAATGGAGCCGGAAAAACCACAACCATGTGAGTCAAGCAAAAAAAACAATTCTGACACTGATCATGAGACAGGGTACAATTAGTATCATGAGTACGTAAGGTAGGTAACAGTATGTGTGTTGTCCACACAGGTAAGTAAGAAACAGACACAGGTTCAAAGACAAAGTTTTACTGATGTTTTCAAAGACACATGTCAGGAGATGCACAGTTCCTTACACAGATTAAGTCTGTGTGACTTGTGTCTAATTCCCGCAGGTCCATCCTGACCGGTTTGTTTCCTCCCACCTCCGGTACGGCCTACATCCTGGGAAAAGACATACGGACAGAGCTGAGTGCCATTAGACAGAGCCTGGGAGTCTGTCCACAGCACAATGTCCTCTTCAGCATGTGAGTCTACTGTGGTTTCCAGTCTCTTCATTTCATTGTAAACATCTTTGTCATCGTCCTCATGTGGCTGAGTTTTGTTGCCCTCCTCCAGGCTGACGGTGGAGGAGCACATTTGGTTCTATGCGCGACTCAAAGGTCTGGCAGAGGAGCAGGTGAAAGGTGAGATTGAGCAGATCCTGCAGGACACTGGGCTGCCGCACAAACGCACCTCCAAGACTAGCTACTCTCTCTGGGGGAATGCAGAGGAAACTTTCTGTGGCTCTGGCCTTTGTTGGGGGGTCAAAGGTCGTAATCTTGGACGAGCCCACGGCCGGAGTCGATCCCTATGCCCGCAGAGGAATCTGGGATCTGCTGCTGAAGTACCGACAAGGTGAGCAGTCAATCTGTTGCTGGTATCAGTTTTTTTTTTGTTTTTTTTTATCTGGTTCTTAAGGTCACGTCCAGTGTTCTTTCAGGTCGGACCATCATCCTGTCCACCCACCACATGGATGAGGCGGACATTCTGGGCGACCGTATCGCTATCATCTCCCATGGGAAGCTATGCTGTGTGGGTTCGTCTCTGTATCTGAAGAACCAGCTGGGGACAGGCTATTACCTGACACTGGTGAAGAAGGAACCGGAGCCGTCACTTAGCTCCTGCAGGAACTCTTCCAGCACCGTGTCCTTCACAAAGAAGGTTTGAGAGTTCGCAGTGATACGACACAGACAGGAAACAATGATTTATGTAGCATTACATAGTAGAGGTAGACACTGTGTCATAGATTTGTGTGTTTCAGGAGGAGGAGTGCGGCTCGGTTAGCAGCAGTGATGCAGGACTCGGCAGCGAACATGAAAGTGAGGCTGCTACTATCGGTGAGCTCTTTGTTTCTGCAGAGCGTTGGATTCCTTCACCTCCAGGTGGATCTGATTCGTGTGTGTCTCCTTCCGCAGAGAATGGCCCGGCAGCATCCATCTGTGATGTCCCCTTCCCCCCCCCACACGTGTCCTTGGTGTCGAGTCTGATCCTGCGTCACATCCCCACTGCCCGCTTGGTGGAGGACCTAGGACACGAGTTGACCTATGTCCTGCCGTACAGCGCTGCCAAGGACGGAGCCTTTGTGGAGCTCTTCAAAGACCTGGATGTGAAGCTGCCCAACCTCGGCATCTCCAGCTATGGAGTGTCCGATACCACGCTGGAGGAGGTAATGACGCATGGTTTTATGAACTGAGGGAACTGAAAGAAAATGCTTTTCATGATTACTCAGCTTTTATTTGTGTTTATACTCCTCACTGACAAACCCTACGCAAGAGTGATGTCTATGACTTTGGTAGTGAGATGAACTTATTTGTGTGCACCTTTCAAACATGATTTTAATTAAACGTAAACTATCATTTTTCTGTTTCTTTTCTTTGTTTTTGTAGATTTTCCTGAAAGTAGCTGAAGATAATGGAGTCGACACTGAAGTGCCCTCAGGTGAGGACTGTTTTCAGATTTAAAACAAAAGTCACAAACACTGATACCAGCGTCAGATTTAACAGTCCTGACATTACAGGTGATCTGATGTTGATTTTGTTTTCGTATGCCTGCGGATTTACAGACGGTACAGTTCCTATTCGAAGAAGGAGGAGGACTCATGCCTTTGGTGGGGGAGACCCACAGAGCTGTCTGAGACCTTTAACTGAGGACGACAACAATGACGGCAACGACTCTGATGGAGACCCTGGTACACATTTGTATTTCACTTTACACAATAATACACACTGTTACGCAATGACACCCTGTTTTTAATCAATTTGCCTGTGAACAGATATAAAGTTCTTTACAGGACAACTATTTGTTCAGAAAAAGTTTTTGATTTTGGTGTCATCGTGTGACCCATCAGAGTGCAGGGAGACTGACTGGCTGAAGTGCACTGACGGTAAAGGATCATATCAAGTGAAAGGCTGGAGCCTGAAGCGGCAGCAGTTTGTGGCTCTGATGTGGAAACGCTTCCTGTATGCTCGGCGCTCCAGGAAGGGTTTCTTTGCTCAGGTAATGAACAGCTTTCAACGCACTTCTGATTATTCGTCTCTTCAACCTAAATGTTTTAAACGTGTGTTCTTCAGATTGTTCTTCCGGCTGTGTTCGTCTGCATTGCTCTGGTCTTCAGTCTCATAGTCCCCCCGTTTGGAAAATATCCCAGCCTGGAGCTGCAGCCCTGGATGTACGAGGACCAGGTCACCTTCATCAGGTAAAAACCTGTCCATGTTTCGCCTGCCGTACATTTCTAATAAACATGTTGTAGTGTGACTGTGTCTCTTTCTGTGTGTCAGTGATGATGCCCCTGGAGATGCCAACATGCAGAAGTTATTGAACAGCCTGCTAGATGCTCCAGGCTTAGGGACTCGCTGCATGGACGGACATCCCATCCCGTAAGAAACCTAAACGTGTTACTGGATGTGGTGTTGGAGCAGTTGTTTCGGCTCATAACGCTGTCTGTCCTTCTGGTCACAGGGAGGCTCCCTGTACAATGGGTGACGACGACTGGCACATTCCTGATGTCCCTGAAAGCGTCCAACAGATGTTCACCTCTGGCAACTGGACCATGGAGGACCCGTCTCCAGGCTGTGTCTGCAGCTGTGATGGCAATAAGAAGATGCTGCCAGACTGTCCTGCTGGAGCAGGAGGCCTGCCCCCCCCTGAGGTTAGATCGCCTGAGACTCATTGATTATCTCCTGGTTTAGACGGTTACTGACAACCATCCAAGTTTTCTGTTAGATAAATTATCAGATGGTCCCAAAAGATCCAGCTGGATTTAGTAAATTGTGACATTGATAGGCCAACCGTTCAAGACCCCATTTCACAATATGATCTCAGTTATAGTTGAGCAGCTATTGTGCAGCTTCTTGGCATTTTTAGCTGGGATCCAGTTCTTGTCTTGTGTCCTGCTGTGAGTAAATGTTGAGTTGTTGTGTTTCAGATGAAGCTGAGCGCCACTGACACTCTGCAGAACCTGACAGGAAGAAACATCTCTGACTACCTGGTGAAAACCTACGCTCAGATCATTGGCAAAAGGTGAGACCCACAGAGACTGACTCACCTGATAGAACACACCTGGACAAATCCAACCATAATTTTTCTGTTTGTTTTGTAGCTTGAAGAACAAAGTCTGGGTGAACGAGTTCAGGTCAGTTTTGCTTTTATTGTGAAATCACCAGTCAGCAGCTGGTTCCAGATGTTGACCTGCTGTTTGTCTCTGTAGGTACGGAGGATTCTCACTGGGAGCCAGAAGCACTCAGGTGCTTCCACCTGCCGATGAGATCGATGACGCCATTGAGAGAGTCCGGAAGATCTTTGAGATTGAGAAGGTGAGAAATGCTGACCTAAAACCTGTGGAGAGGAAGGTTCTTTTGAACTGCTGGTTGCACAAATATATCAGTGCTCCAGTGGCATAAAGTTTGTTACAGCCACAGAACAACAACACATCAGAGTCTGAGCTTCAGTTCCTGAGACAATTCTACACCTTTACACAGAGATTTTAGACTAAATCGGGTCAACAAATTTAGAGAAGAGGAGAAAATAGTCCAAGAGTTACACTAGAGAAAATGGGCTGTTGTATTTTATTCTGCTTAATTGTTATTCCAGTTTTAGTTGAGAATTAAAAGTAAAAGTTTAACATCAAACGTGTCCCAAAATAAATTGTTGCTTGGTGCAGGGAGCTGCTGCAGATCGATTCCTGGACAGTTTGTCAGGATTCATCAACGGTCTGGACACAAAGAACAACGTCAAGGTAAGAAAACAGGTTTCATACCAGTTTTACTTTGATAGCAAACAACAAAACTACTAATTAGAGAACAGACGTTAGCTGTATTATTTAGGAATAGCAACTCCTCATCAGTTACTGTGCTGGTTTCTGGAACCAGCACTTCAAGTGTTTGGACTATGGCATTAGGTACAAAGCAGCTCATGCATGGGGCTATAGTTTATATACAGAGTACAAACAGACTCCTGATTTCTAACACTTGAGACTGTTTCAAAGTTCTCTAATAATATATATTGACTGATGTTGTCATCAGATCTGGTTTAACAACAAAGGCTGGCACAGCATCGGAGCATTCATCAACGTGATGAGTAACGGGATCCTGAGAGCCAACCTGCCAAAGGGGAAGGACCCAAGCAACTATGGTATCGGTGCCTTTAACCACCCTCTGAACCTGACTAAAGAGCAGCTCTCGCAGGTGGCACTGTGAGTATACACACCTGAACTCCACTTGTTCTACACCCTATCCACAGCAGAACAATGCAGACTTGTCTGACTGGCATCGGAAGTTGTCCTTTACTTGTCCCATCTTTGATTCCTCGTACTTCTGTTTGCCTTTATTGATGTCTCCAGGGTGACGACCTCCGTGGACGTCCTGGTGTCCATCTGTGTCATCTTCGCCATGTCCTTTGTCCCAGCCAGCTTTGTGGTCTTCCTTATCCAGGAGCGTGTTAGCAAAGCCAAACACATGCATTTCATCAGCGGAGTGCAGCCGCTGCTCTACTGGGTGGCCAACTTTGTGTGGGACATGGTGAGGCATAAAGCAAGCACATCCAGTTAGTCACTGTGTTTCTTCAGTGTTGCTGATGTTTTTGCGTGTGTATCTGCAGTGTAATTACATCGTCCCTGCAACACTCGTCATCCTCATCTTCATCTGTTTCCAACAAAAAGCCTATGTTTCTTCCACCAACCTGCCAGCGCTTGCCCTGCTGCTGCTGCTCTATGGGTCAGATACTACATGAGTACTACACAACAGCACTGCACAGTTTTACATAATCCTACATAATACTGTAAAACCTCAAACCATTAATATGGTAAAAAAGTTTGTTCTGACAGAAACCTTTTGCTTCTTCAGCTGGTCGATCACGCCTCTCATGTACCCGGCCTCCTTCTTCTTCAAGATCCCCAGCACAGCATATGTCGTCCTCACCAGCGTCAACATTCTGATCGGCATTAATGGCAGCATCTCTACCTTTGTCATGGAGCTCTTTGGAAACAACGTGAGTCCGTGCAAACAGGCTGCAGCTTTGAGATAAACCGGAGATAAAACTCAACCTCAGTTTTAGGACAAACCCCCTTGATGAATAAAACCCCCGACCTGTGATGTCACTTTGTGTTTTGCGCAGGAAATCGGAGGAATAAATGACATCCTGAAGAATGTCCTCCTCATCTTCCCTCACTTCTGTCTCGGTCGAGGACTCATCGATATGGTGAAAAACCAGGCGATGGCTGATGCCCTTGAGAGATTCGGTAACTGCTGCAGTTGCTTCAGGATCAGGAAAACAATTGGCAGAAAAACAGAAAGTGTCGTTTATTGATTGTGTGAATGTTGTTTTAGGTGAGAACAGGTTCCGTTCTCCTTTGCAGTGGGATATGGTGGGAAAAAACCTGTTTGCCATGGCTGTGGAGGGAGTGGTGTTCTTCATCATCACAGTCCTTATCCAGTACAGGTTCTGCATCAAGCCCAGGTACTTTCGATCTTCGATCACTGCAGTTTTTATTAAACAGGTCATCTAGGTGGAGATGGGTTGAAGGATGTGTCCTCTGCTTCTGTTCAGACCCATTAGTAAACTCACCAAGCTGGGGCCTCTAGGTGAGGAGGACGAGGATGTGGCCCGAGAGCGACAGAGGATTGTCCATGGACTTGGACACGGAGACATTCTGGAGCTGCGACAGCTCACCAAGGTACAAACGCAGTAACATGCTGGAGCCAAAATGAGGTTAACCTGGACTATGCTGCTTTTAATTTGTGTCATTAGGCGCTTTTAGACCCAAATGGTTCTATGGATTTAGTTCTAGGGTCACGACCAGCCCCCCCAAGAATTTTTCTTCTTCAGGGTTTTCTTTTCTGTTTGCATTCACTCCATCAGTAGGAGCTCTAAAGTGATGCATTTATGTGTTCCTGTATTGATTTTTGGTGAGTCTGATTTTCATTTTTGTCTTTAGGCAAATGGCAGTAGCATGTCTTCGTCTACCAAACATAACTTTACAACTTAAAACAATATGAGTCAGGGTCAATTCCTGCAGTAGGACCTAAAAAGGTTCCTCAAACAGCATGAACTTTTATAGTCAAACAAACGGGCAACTTTCGTTACTCCAGTCAAAAATCACCTATTTAGATAATCTGATGGGTTCGTTATGTTCAGTGCGTCTCTTTCTCATAACCACATCTCAGGACAAGTTAAGGTAATTTATTTAATTTTGAACCAGGCTTCCAAGAGGCTTCGCGACTTTACATGTTTGGTTTATAAACCTTAAAACTAGAGTAGATTGATGGTGATTGAGTCAAAACTGTCCTGCAGGTGTTCAAGAGGAAGCAGAAGCCGGCAGTGGATCGACTGTGTGTCGGGATTCCTCCAGGAGAGGTGAGAATCTTGACACCTGCAGACACGTCTCATTAACTCTGATCTCGGAGTCCTGACAGATAGTATCAACATGGTCTGTGTGTGTGTTTAGTGTTTCGGCCTGCTCGGTGTCAATGGAGCAGGGAAGACCACAACCTTTAAGATGCTGACAGGAGACACCATGGTGACTAGCGGAGAGGCCTTCCTGGCTGGGAAGAGGTGAGGTTCTGTCTTCAGGTCCAGGACCTGGAGTGACCATGAATCAAGTGGATATTGGTTTCCTGCAGATTTATTCGGAGGACAAACACTTGAAGCCACTTTGTTGTGTCTGTGTTATTGATGTGGTATTTAAAAGATCAGAACTGTGAAATGCTGTGAAATGCTGTGAACTGTGTGAGGATGAAAAGTAAAAACCAAGTCACTTTGCAGCTGCAGCTTTATAATTTTCTTTAGCAAAGCAGCTGATGTTTTAAAGGGCTATTTGTTAATATTTAGTCTAGTACATAGTTAAATCCTGGTGATCATCTTTGGCTTGTCACATCTTGATCCTGATTTATAAACAGTATCCTGTGTGTGTCTGTGTGTATTTACAGTATCCTGAGGGAAATCGATGAGGTCCATCAGAACATGGGCTACTGTCCTCAGTTTGACGCCATCAACGAGCTGCTGACAGGACGAGAACATCTGGAACTGTACGCTATTCTCAGGGGTGTCCCCGAGACTGAAGTCTGTGATGTGAGTCCAATTCTCATCGTTCACAGTATACATCGTACACTACACACCGTAACATTGTACATGGTGATGACAGTGTTTGATTGACAGGTGGCAGAGTGGGGGATCAGAAAGTTGAGTCTGGTGAAGTACGCTGACAAAGCAGCAGGAAGCTACAGTGGAGGAAACATGAGGAAACTGTCCACAGCCATGGCTTTGATTGGAGCCCCACCTGTTGTCTTCCTGGTAACACCCCCTTCTTCTTCTTCTCCACCTGTAGCCTGTGAGGACAGATAGACAGGCTGTGTCAGTTGTTTTAAATTCATGTAGGTGGAGCAGTGGAGAATTCCAGCTCAAGTTTCAGTTTATTAATTAAAATTTATTATTGAAATACAGCGAGTCACAATAAAAGCCTCAAAGTCCACCTACTTTCTGTGGTTCTTCTTGACATTTCCATGATGACGCATGTGGTTTAAAGCTCTATGAACAAGTATGAACTATAGTTTTTACAACAGCAACAACATGTATTCAGCCATTCAGAGGGCAGCTGAGCAGGATTTGGAGAGAGGGAGGGATAAAAAAAGAAACCCAGTTTACTGAGGAGAAAAGAAGACGGGAAGTTTGGAGTTCAAACAGAAGAAGTGGGTCAGTGTGATGTGTAGTTTTTTGGTTGCTCTGGGACCTGCTCACCCTGGCCTTCCTTCTTGTGACAGGATGAACCCACCACGGGCATGGACCCCAAAGCCCGCAGAGCGCTCTGGAACTGCATCCACAGCGTGATCAAAGAGGGCCGCTCTGTCGTCCTAACTTCACACAGGTAACATTTGAAATCTGTCTTTGAACAAAGTCAGCAAACTATCACTGTGCAGGTGGAAGAAGTAAGTGGACCTTTTAATTTCTAAACTGGTTGAAATTCATCTGGCAGCAGCTCAAACCAGCTTCTGTAACAGAGCTGCACAAATTGGACAGGGGCTTTAGTTTGATGAAATGTCCTTGTCCTTACATTGTCTCTGCTCAAATATATTTTATATTAATAGGTATATAATGAACGTGTCAACTTTGTGTCTCTCAGTATGGAGGAGTGTGAGGCTTTGTGCACCAGGATGGCCATAATGGTCAACGGCAGGTTTAGATGTCTTGGCAGTGTTCAGCACCTGAAGAACAGGTAACACACACTTACTGCAGACACTCAACCCCACATTAACCTCAACCACCCCAACAAAATGTCTGATCCTGACTCTAACCTGAACGAGGCTCATCACTCTTCACATTCTCAGACCACATCTCCAGTTACTGTAATTCATGACTCTCTCTCTCTCACCATTGTCCTGCAGACCTGTGCATCTAAATGGGTTTCTGTTTTCAGGTTTGGGGACGGGTACACCATCATCCTGCGGGTGGCGGGGCCTGACCCCGACCTGCTGCCCGTCATGAAGTTCATCGAGAGTGAGCTAAGCGGCAGCACGCTGAAGGAGAAACACCGGAACATGCTACAATATCAGCTACCTTCCTCTCTCACTTCACTCGCTCACATTTTCTCCATCCTGGCCAAAAATAAGGAGACACTGAGAATCGAAGACTACTCCGTGACCCAGACCACACTAGACCAGGTGAAGACACACACCTGACAGCCAATCACAGAGCTTGTTTTACTGGTGAAAGCAGATTGGTGCCTCTAGTGACTCAGTTTGTTTCAGTGGTTTCACTACATATTATTTTCTAACATGACTTTAATTCAGTTTGTCTCTGACTACTGTTTGTTCTGTTTCAGGTGTTTGTGAACTTTGCAAAAGACCAGAGCGACGACTATCACTCCAAAGACAACTCAGTTAAACGTAAGGATGTCTCCATTGACATCGCCACACTAGGCTCAAAGGAAGGAGCTGCAGAGAGGGGGAGTGGGCTGAGTGAGAGTGTCATGTAACCACGTTATCAGACGATATCAGGAGGGTGGGGCTCCTGTTTGAACTCTGGACCCTGTAGCAGAGAGGACGCTACCTCCTCACCTGTCACCTGCTGCCTTATGCCAGTCAATGCAAACAAATCTCTGTGGAGCTGCTGACGGCACCAAGCATCAAATAGACTCATCCTGTGGCTCTGTGTCGGCACTGAGACATGTCTCTTTCCTGTCTGTGATTGAAGTGGTGCCTCTAATGAACACTTCAGGGTCCGTTTGTTTATCTGATGAAGAATCCAAATCACGTCAAACGGCTGAGGGCTTGAATGCAAACACCCTTTTTACGTTTGATTCCGTATTATTCAATTTTTATTTATATGTGTAGATGAAACAAAGTGTAATTGGTCATTGTATTTTGGCAACAGCCAAGTGGCATTACCATTTCCTGTAGTGTTTAACAGCCAATCAAAGTGTTCGAAACCAAGAAGAGTCGATTGATTTTATAGTTTTTTAAGAAAATATAATGAAACGAGCAGATTTGTAAGGTTGGCTATAAACCAAAATACCTCATTGGCTCCTGACAGCACATGGCAGTATTGATCTGTTAACAGCTGATCGATCACTGATCAGTCACTGATTCTTTTTCATGTCAAGAGTCACACATGAACTGCTGTTCAACCAGCAGGAGGCTAGACTGAATCAGCTGATCGAAGTGATTCAGCTCCATGTCTGCAGCACTTGAATTGTTATCACTGTTTGTAGATGCTAAAACCTGTTTCTGATCCCGATCAGGAGCAGCAGCAGTGTTTATTTAATGTGACAAAAGAAGAGGAGCTGTTACTGACCCTGAACAACTCATATTACAATAAAACAAATCTACTGTGTCTGCTCGATCTAACTTGTCTTCTTTTTCTTAACTAAGAGAATATTATGCTGTGCAGATATAAAGTACAGCTGTTAGTGATAGTAAAACATGAGTGTGTTCATAGATCAATTTTAACTTTATTTATTATTCAATTAGAAATTAACTTTAGTTATTCTGGCTCCCCAAACCTTCCCACTTAGCCATGGGATCCCGTACTGACCTGAAACACAAAATAATAATATAAATAAAAATCTGATGTTGGGGATCACAAAATGTTGATGTTTTTCAATTAAATTTAAATTCAACTTCATTTATACAGCGCCAATTAAAAAAAGTAATCTCAGGACACTTTATTATGTAAAGTCCAGACTATACAGACATTTAGAGAAACTCCAACAAATCCCCCTTGAACAGCTATGGGCAACAGTGGAGAGCAAAAACTCCCTTTAACGGAAGAAACCTCCAGCAGAACCAGGCTCAGGGTGGGTGGACATCTGCCTGGACCAGTTGGGGTGAGTGGAAAGTGGAGAGAGAAAAGAAAAGAGCAGAGTAGCTGTGCACTGGAGGACACACAGCTCCAAAGCCAGGGACACCTGAGGAGAGGGACAAAGAGAGGGAGACAGAGGGAGAAGCACAACCATGGGAGAAAGAAGACACGGAGTCAATGTCCTACAGTGGTGACATATAAACGTGGGCTGAGAGGAGGAAAGTGAAATATCATCTCTCAAATCCCTCAGTAATCAGCATTTTGGTGACTTTTATAAACGGGGGCTGAAAGAGGAGGAAAGTAACAAATGATCTCTCTTTTACCAATCCCAGTCAGTAATCTTGCTGCTAGCATGTTGGATTAATTGGCCCAAACACAATAAGTTGGCAAGAAGGAAATTTTTAGAGAGTTATTGTGATTGATTAATTGGCAGCCTTTTGAAGAAATTGCAATGGAATTACAGTGTTTTCTAATAATGTTGCCAATCTAGAAGTAACAAATGCATGAACCAGTTTTTCAGCATCGCTTTGAGACAGGATGCTCAGTCTAATTTTGGCAGAAAAATGTTCAAAAAAAGTTATAAATTAATTTGCATTTCCAGGTGGAAGAAGGCTTTGTTCTAGAGTCAGCCGTTTCTTCTAGTTGGCCACAAGGTTTATCTCAGGGGTTTTGGCCCTCCTCTTTGCAGATGGCTGAGCTAAATGACAAATCCTGGTCAAAATGACAATCCTGCCCCAGATTCCTTCCAGTACTACTGGGGCCAGAGTTATGTCATCTAAAGTAGCAATCATGGTTAGTGGAAAACATGTTTCTTAGACTTTTTAGGGGCCCAAACACAATAAGTTGGCAAGAAGGAAATTATACTGTTTTTTTGTCATGGTCCCAGCTGCCTTGAGATCATTGACAAGTTTATGTCATTATTTAGACATGATTGTAGATTGATTAATTGATTTGTTTTCATCGATGGTCTTTTTCAGCCTTGTGTAGGTCCACAATCTTGTCCCTGACAATGGAAAAGCTCTTTGGTCTTGCCATGGTGAAGAGTTTGGAATCTGGATTGAGTGTTTTCTGAGAGGGCTAATAATAAGATCCACCTTGATCTTGCAAGGGAGATCAAATACTTATTTCCTTCATGGAAATGCAAATTAATTTATAACTTTTTTTAAAGCATTTTTCTGGATTTTTTTGTCATTGTTGTCTCTCCAAATAAACACATAGAAATTATAGAGATCATTTCTTTGTTGTGGAACTACAAAAAACTGTTCAAATAATTTTTTCCCCCACTGTATATAGAGTAAAGAGTATTGGTCCTAACACAGAGCCTTGTGGAACTCCAAAACTGCCTTTTGTGTGCGTGGAAGATTCATCATTAGCATTTACAGTTTCAACAGATGAATAATAAGGACAGAACACAAACATCTGAGGATTTGTTTTTTAGTCATTTATCCGTGCAGCAGAAATAAAACTTCTTCAATTGAGCAGCATCATTTAAATGCAATCCAGTCCAGCACACAGCAGTTAAATCAGTGATTAACACCGTTTCATGTTATTAAAGATTCATTTGCAACACTGTAGTTTCAAAACTACAGAAGACAAACTAAAGAAACATTTTACATGATGTTCTTTGTGTTGTTATGGAGTCACAGGTGTGATAGCGGGAAGTCATTTCAAAGGGGAGAATGGGCACGGAAACATGAGTTTGTTCTTCTGAGAGTCAAGATGGACAAAGCTGTTTCTGACTGAAAGAGAGAGAGACAAACACAAATGTTTAAGGATGTTAACTATTGACACCTGCTGGCCTCATCTTGCATTGGTTGGTTTTAAACAGAAAACTTTCGCAATACTTATATAAAGCTATATGATAAGCAGTGGGTAGGGCAGGTATAGGTGGAAAAGAAGCAGGGCTAAGAATCCTTGACATAATGTAGTTGTCAATATTTTATAATGCTGGCTCAAAAATCTAAATTAAATATAAAAACTGAGTGCATATGATATTTGAAAATAAAAACTGGGTCATTTACAGTAGCTGAATACATAGTAAATTGAGCATTGATTTGAAACAGAGATATTAAGACCTCCCTCTATGAGCTACACACTAGTTTGCATCAGAAGTTGCTGAAAGTAAATATTTTCCATGACTGACGAAACAATGATAGGAAAGTCTGAAGGCTGTCCGTTTTGATAGATTAAAAAACTGAGGCCACTCTACCAGAACCTAAATTCCTGTGCATAGTAATTACCTTTGCCTGGTCTCTGATCCCACCTACATGACCTGTTGTCTAGCTGGCATCTGTGAAAGGTTTACTTTGTGCTACTTACAGCTTTATAATTTGTCATTTAATTATGGCATTTGTTTTTCTGAATTTTACATTAACAACTTCTTCCTGAAGAATGGTTTTAGGATCACAATGTAGCCTGATGTTAATGTTGTAGAGGTGGACTCTCACCTGCGGCAACCACTCTTGCATCGTTGTGAGCTTTTTGTCGCAGTTCAGCTCTCTGGTCGGGGCTCTCGAACCACCACAGGGTGTGAACTAATGAGAGAAGTCATTGAGAGTCAGTCAAACACGAGTGGGAAGAAAGTCCACCAGTAACAGGAAACACAGAGCCCCTCTAGACTAGGGGTTTGCAAAGGGTTTTGTGAAGAACGTCTACAGTCCCCACCGTGTCCTCAGACAACTCTGTCCTGAACATGTTTTTGGCTGCCTGTGGGTTTACTGTGTACCTCTATTGAGCTGGCCAAACTCGCTGTGGAACACACCCACCAGCTTGGCATACCCTGGTGCATCATGGGCAGTGACAGCAGCCTGGAAGGCTTTGCCCCAAACCGATGGACCCCCAGGACGCATCTGGTAGGATGTCAGCTCATACACACCTGGAACACACACCTGGAGTTACAACGTGGCTGTGAAGTCTCTCCTTTATACAGTGAGGCGGTGGGGCTTACCGCCCTCCTGTGGTGGCTGCTGCAGGCTGCTCCACGGAACCAGATAGGTGACTTCGTTGTCCTGAGACGTCAGCATTGGCATGGCCTTGGACAGGTACTTTGAGACCCAGGACGGGTCCTGAGCCAGGGCGGCTCGAACAGCTGCCCTTTGAGAGTAACTCTCTGTGACGAGAAGACAGTGTTTAAAGACCTCATCAAGAAGAAGAATCTTTAGACACACAAAGAAGAATGTCCTTACCATACTTCCAAATGTGGAAGACCTGGTTCAAGCCGCCATACTCAACGCTCCAGTAGCCAATCAGCTCAGAGTGGGCGGTACGCAGGTGTATGTTGTCATTGGTTAATTTGAGGAAGGCGGCATTCTGGTCTGGGCGAATACAGTATGTGCGGAACTCGTAGAAGGTTTTGTGTTTCTGCTGAGGCCCAGTGGAGAAGTTTGCACGAGGCT
Organism: Channa striata; assembly: GCA_033026295.1. Lineage (NCBI taxonomy): Eukaryota > Metazoa > Chordata > Actinopteri > Anabantiformes > Channidae > Channa > Channa striata. Next base: position 3,982,422 of record CM065173.1, on the reverse strand, counting down.
GTAGAGAGAAGAAAGAGACATTGAGATATTCAGAGCCCAGCTGGACTACAGACTAAACTGGACCAGGAACATAGAGGCTGAGTCTCAAATCAGTTGCTCTGACACAGGTGACAGGTGTAATTTAAACAGTACAGATTTATTAGAACCCACACACATGCGCGTTAATGACTGATGTGGTCAAACACCGTTTAAATCTGAGATCCTTATTCCACTGACAAAAAAAACTGCAGGTCTGAGACTGTGGACCGGTTGCCAGGACAACGAGCCCCACATGACTTTGGCAAATCAATAGATCCGGGATTATGTTAAATCAGGAAAATGTCATTCCACGTAGGAAGAACAGGGTCCTGCTGGGATACATAAAATCTTCTTTTGTTTTGCTGATTTTCTCTCCAGCTGCACCTCCTGTGGCTGAATCCCCAAGTCCTCATTTCCATCCATCCACAGAACTTCCTCCCATCATCCTCCTGTTTTTTCCACATGATCCTGATAAAACCAACTCTTCATCTGAGGTCTTCAGAAACCTTCTTTGCTGGATCCTCCACACATTTCCACAAACCTGTGCTGACACCTCCTGATAGTGAAGACCCAGATTTCTCCTCTTTAAATGAGGCAGAACCTCCCAGACTCACAGTCACCACAGTGATTCACAAATTAATATTTATAATCCCCGAGCTTTACATTCCTTTTCCTATTATTATAATTATTGATGTGAATATTGAATTAAGTGTTAGTGACATGAAGCAACCGGGTCTTCGGGTTCTGCTGCCGCCTGCTGAACAACCCCGGTCCCTGCAGTTCAGGGACGTGACTGTGCACCACGACCCACCTCAGTAGAGGACATGTCTCATGGGTATCAGTGCTGGACGTGTGACAGGTATTAAACCTGGATCATAGACCTGGATCATCATGTAAAGTTTTCAGCAGCTGATGGACCGAACTGCACTTTGCAAACCCGTCCCATTCTGCAACATGTGACTTTACGTACTGTCCTGGTCTTTACTTGAGTTTCCAATGCAGGTTACACAGACTCTTAGTTTGTTCGGGGCCCCGCAGACACCGGGTCATTTTAACCGTTAGGTCCAAAGATCAACGAGTTTCACCGAGTTCACAGGTTTCTGTAAAACCGCACTCCGGTCTCCCAGGGAATAAAATGGGTTTCACGCGAACTCCGTGTGCAGCAGTTCCGATTCTGGCTGTTTGGGCTGGACTTACCTTGGCAGCGACAGCAGCAACAGCTGATCTCAGTAACGAGCTCCTCAACTTCGACATGTTCGAAGCGAAGCGTCGGAAAGAGTCGGACAACAGACACGGACAGGAAGCCTGCAGAGATCCTCTCTGCGGCAGAGCTGCACTCCACACGGGAAAAGAGTTAGCGTGAGGTCGATATAAAGTTTAGCAGGTAACAACAAAGCGAAAATAAAAATAATAAAATAGTCTTAAATAACAAATATACACATTTCTAAATAAAATGATTTTTTAAACATTAGAACGTTGTGTCCGGTTCCTGAATTTGCTGCGGAGTAAGCCGTCTCGCCCTTACTCTCCCGTTTTACTGGAGACAGTTTGAAGTGACGTCATGAAATTTTCATATTATCACTTATTTATTATTTACTGATACATTTTCTCTCACGTGTATCGATCTAGTAAATCCCATGTGGTTCGTGTAATTGTAAAAAAATAACTTCTCTTAAATGAACATAGATACACGTGGACAGAGATCTGCTGGAGCCATTCTCCCAGTTTGGGGGTCGCAGGTGCCACCTGTGCTTTCACCGTCCACATCTGTTCTCACTCTTCTACCGGCCCCTTCCCATGTTCCTTCTACATCTGCCGCTGCAGCCTTGTTCTCCTGTTTGTCGGGTTTGGAACAGTTTGTCAGACTGTATCTGGTGGTTCCAGTGTTCCAGTTTAAAATAGAACAGGCTGGTGACTTTAAACCTTTGTCACAGTGTACGCCAGCAAACGAACCTCCAGGCAAATCCTTTGCAAGTCAGTGTTGCCAAATATCGCCTCACCCTCCCTGATTAGAGTGGGGGATGCATTATTTGGCAACTCAGTGTTGCCAAATAATGCATCCCCCTCTAAATAATGCACCCCCCCCTAACTGTAACACACGTCATAACCAAACGCTGTCATTATTCCATCTTTTAGGTTATTTTAAACTGACAGTGAAAACCCACATACGCAAAAGTGTGAGTGAGTCAAATCATACCGAAGTTTGCAAAACTTGTTACTATAAGCAGATATTTTATTAGATTGAGCTTGACTTGACAACGTGTGACACATTGACAACATTCATACATTCAACGAACCACAATGAAAAACGTTCATTTTCCACAAAACTACTGATCTGCTATAACTTTTTTGATAGGACGAAGATTTTACCCACACAAACATGTTTTTAGACATGAATCAATGAAAGCTGCAGTTTACTACGATACTTAAACATACGTTTAGCCTAATAAAGCTGACGCAGGAGCAACACTTATATACTAGCATGGACTTATAATCTGTTAACAACATGGATCATGCTGATTTTACAGAGTTGTTTGCCCAACAAATCATTTGTTCCTGGGTTTACGTTTAGCCTGTGCGCGCTCCCGCTTGGGGGACGCAGATCTCAGCAGGCAAAACTCGGCATAACACCGGACACACTGGTGTTTCCACCGGCCCTCAGTTTGAAGCGGAGCAGCATCGTCCATCTCCAGCTTTTAGCTGGAAAATCACTGAAACATTGTCTACATTGGATTAGGTCCCTGTGGGGGCTGAAGGACACGAGGACGTGGACATGTTTCACTGAATCACTACCAGGACGCAGACTGAAGACCTCATTTCCAGGATCCATAACCTCAGAGACCAGAAGCCGGCTGGGACAAACACAGTGTGACAGAATCTCTGGATCAAGAAGTGCAGCAGGAACAAGGAAGGGAACTAAATCAGATTTGAATAAAATAAAATAAAAACCCGTGACACTTCACTAGATGGACTTTTAGAGGACAGAAGTCTTTTTATTATGTGCTCAAAAGAAACACACATTAAACTCCCATTCCAGGGGGCAGTAATGCATTTGCTTCCTGTCATTAAATCCCGAAGAAGAAGAAGAAGAAGAAGAAGAAGAAGAAGAAGAAGAAGAAACAAAGACGTCACATCCGTTGAGGAAGTTTCGTGTCTGCTGTCGCATGTGTTTTGGTTGCAAGGTGAGTTGAGGCGTTTTTTGGACCAGGGCGACATGTTCCAGGTTGCCCAGGTCTGTGTCCGCCGGCGGCTCTGGAGGACCGGTTGTTTCGCGACTCTCCGGCCCCTTGGTGCGGGTTTCGGACGGGGCCCAGGTCTGGGTCTTATCCGGCAGCTTTGCAACAGAGATCGGAAGAGAATTCGGAGCTGCACCGTGGACCCTAACTTGGAGGAGCAGTTCGTCTTCCTGGACTGTACAGGTACTGCTACTCCAACTATTCCAAATACTGCTCTAATACTGCAGACACTCGGTAATCCGCAGGGTTACAGTAGTCCTACAGTTTAGTGTTAGTATTCAACACGGTGAGAAGACAAAGGATAAACCCAAACATCACAGGTCTGTCCATAGGACCATGGAAGACTATTGATAAAAGTATGCAGGACACATTCAGAGTAACGAGAGGTAACATAGAAGTACTATGAAATAAATACTGAGAATACTGAAAACAAAATACTACTACTACTACTACTCTTTCAGCTTTTTCCCATCAGGGGTCGCCACAGCGAATCATCCGTTTCCACTTCACTCTGTCTGAGAGTCTGTCTGGTTAAATCACAAAATCCAGGATGACAGTATTCAGTGGTTTTGATCCTTGTGTTTTGCTTTAGATCCAGAGAAGGACCCCCATCAGAGGAGAAAGACCTCCTCCAACAGCTGAGCCTCACCTCCTCCTCCTCCCCTGTTCTCCCTACCGATTCCAGTCAGATGAGCTCTCAGAAGCACCTGAGGTCTCTGCAGGTGCAGCTCCATGTGTTAAGGGACAAGTCCCGGAAAGAGACAGACCCCGACTCTCTAATCCAGTTTCAGGACATCGACTTCCCACTGGATGAACACATTGTTTGTGCAGAGAGGAAGAAAAAGAAGAAGAAGAAGCAGGAGGAGGAGGCAGGTAAAGGTGAGCACAAGGTGTTCGGCACTCCAGGACGTGGACGAGCCATTCAGTGAGACCTTCTGCTCAGGCTGCGGGGCCATTCTGCACTGCAGCTCCCCCCACGTGCCCGGGTACCTGCCCAGTGAGAAGTACAAGGTCCTGCTGCTGGAGGGAGGTCTGAGCGGAGCTACCTGTCAGCGCTGCTACCTGATCACCCACCACCAAAAAGTGCTGGGCCTGCAGGTGTCCAGAGACCAGTACCGTGATGTGGTGCGGCAGATCCGGCCCCACCAGGCCCTGGTGATGTTGATCGTGGACCTACTGGACCTCCCCGACTCCATTGTTCCTGACCTCCCAGAGCTGGTTGGGGCCAACAAGCACATCGTTGTCCTTGGCAACAAGATTGACCTCTTGCCTAAAGACTCGCCCAACTACCTGCACCGGATCAAACGGCAGCTGGCCCAATACTGCAGGGACGCCGGCTTCGGGAACCAGGTCACCGATCTCCACCTGATCAGTGCTAAGACTGGCTATGGTATTGAGACCCTGATCTCCAGCCTGCAGAGATCCTGGAAGTACAAAGGGGACGTGTACCTGGTGGGCAGCGCCAATTCAGGGAAGTCGACCCTGTTCAACACAATGCTGGAGTCTGACTACTGCAAGTCTAAAGCCTCAGAACTGATCCACAAAGCCACCATATCACCATGGCCCGGTTAGCACCAGACTCTAGAGTCACACCTGACTGGACAGATGTTGTTCTCTGACAACAAAACGGATAGATTTAGTACTGCTTGAAGATGTTGTTATTCTGCAGAATATTGTTGCTAATCTGCAGAATATTAATTATTATTCTTTGATCTGAATCTATGTGGATTTCAGATGCTTGTCCTGCTGTGCTGCCTTCATGAACCACCTCATCCTGTCTGTTTTTTTGTTTTTCCCGCTGTGCTTTGTTCAGGGACGACTTTGAACCTTCTGAAGTTTCCCATCATCAACCCAACTCCGTACCGAATGTTCAGACGTCAGGAGCGACTAAACGAAGCATCGCAGCAGAAAGAAAGTGAACTTTCGCAGGATGAGCTGAAGAGACTGAGATGGTTCAGCCGCAAGGGATACTTAGTGGGTAAGACTGACCACCTCCCTGTGGGTTTCGTGTTGTGTGATCGAAAGAAAATCACAACGTTCCTATATTTAACGTTTTAATAGTTCATCACATGACATCAAAATTTGATTTAGAGAACAAGGCATGACCCAGCTTCATTAAAACCCCACCTTAATGAGTGAGAACTTTCAGGATTCATGAGAAAAAACACAGCTTACTTGTCCACCTGTTGTTCACCTGTCTATGTTCAGGCCGTGTTGGAAGAACGTTTCACTCCAACGTTGGATCCAGGTCTGATGAGATCCAGTTTGACCCTGACAGTTTGGCTCTGGGAGTAACTGAAGATGGAGAGATTAAAAAACAGGTAATGACAGAGAAACACATCTGGACAACAACAGGTGTGTCTTTTACTCATTGTGACAAAGTCATAACGTTGACCTTCATGTTCTGGTTTCATGTGTATACATACTTTCACTTTTAAAAATAGTTTGAGTTCTACTGTTTTTCTGCGATTTGATTTAATCAAATATTTAAGTGATCGCTGATCACGATCAGTACGGATTTTTTTCCGACCACATTTTTCCTCTAAGACAGTGGTTCCCCACTATCCTTCCAGTTTTTAATAATGCGTTGGACAGTTTTTAACACAATTTTAGTAGTTTCTGCAATCTGCTTCGATGTTTTGTCTGCTTAATGCAAACTGATGGTTTGACCCTTCTAAACAGACCAACATCTTTTCCACAACCATGGGATCTTTTGACATTGTTTTTTAAGAAATGAGAAGCTACTCACTTCATCAATTTCCCAAATAACCACCTGTCTCTGACCTCTGTGTTACCATTAGATCCCAGGAGGCCAACAGAAGAGTTCACGTACAATGAGCTGAAAGATGCCCACTGGCTATACGACACCCCGGGCATCATGAAAGACCACGATGTGAGTCCTGGCCCGCACAAAATATAAAATTCTTTTTACGATGTAATTTCTCTGTCTATCTCAGTTTAATTCACTGCAGAACAAAATGTCACAGAGAAAAACAGTTACACTTTAAAAGATTCTACAGTGTAGACATAGCAGAACGTTGCACAGTGGACCTTTTAATTTCAGTACATACACTATGTCAGTGTGGTTCAGTCTCAGAATGCTTACACGTGGTTACCAGAATTTCAAAAGGTAGAACGGTAGATTTTCTTTTAAAGTAAGTTTTTCCTCTCTACTGTTGCTTTTGGCTGCTCAAGGGGGATTTGTCGGGTTTCTCTAAATGTCTGTATAGTCTGGACTTTATTATGTAAAGTGCTTTGAGATGACTTTCTTGTGAATTGGCGGCAAAAAAAAGTTGAATTGAAAAAATTAAACTAAAGAACCTCTCTCTCTCCCTGTTTTCTGAATGTGTCTTGCCCAGATTCTTGACCTGCTGAACAAAGAGGAAGTGAGGATGATGGTTCCCACTCAGGCCATCATCCCCCGAACATTTGTCCTGAAGCCCGGGATGAGTCTTTTTGTGGGGGCTGTTGCCCGAATCGACCTATTGCAGGTCAGGACACACATGTATTCTAATGAGTGGGGTCCAGCTGCATGACACCTGTTCCTTCACTTTTTACCTGCTCCTGTACTGTCTCAGATATAGTTCATGTGAAACTTTTTTTTTTCTTCTTCTCCTCTTTGGGCTTTTCCCATCAGGGGTCGCCACAGCGAATCATCCTTTTCCACTTCACTCTATCCTGGGCATCTTCCTCTCTGGCACCAGCTAACCTCATTCCTTTCTAATCTCTGCTATTTCCTGCTCCACAACATCCACATCTTCCTCCCTTCTTTCCCTGTCATTGTCCTCATTCATCAGCTCCTCAAAATACTCCTTCCATCTTCTCTTCACACTCTCCTGACTTGTTAGCACCTTTCCATCTCTGTCTTTAATCACCCTCATCTGTTGCACATCTTTCCCATCTCTATCTCTCTCTCTGACTATCCTGTACAAGTCCTTCTCTCCTTCCTTCCTGTCTAACTTGTCATACAGCTCATCGTAAGCTTTCTGTTTGGCCTTTGCCACCCCCACTCTGCACTGCGCTTCCTTGTACTCCTGTCTACTTTCCTCAGTCCTTTCTACATCCCACTTCCTTTTAGCTAACCTCTTCCTCTGGATGCAGTCCTGTACTTCCTCATTCCACCACCAAGTGTCTTTATCTTCTTTCTTCCTTCCAGATGACACACCAAGCACCTTCCTACCTGTTTCCCTGATTACCTCTGCTGTAGTTTCCCAGTCATCTGGAAGCTCTTCCTGACCACCCAAAGCCTGTCTCAACTTCTGCCTGAATTCCTTACAAGTTTCTTCGTTCTTTAGCTTCCACCACTTGGTCTTCTTTTCTGACTTTCCTCTCTTCTTCTTCCTGACCACCAGAGTCATCTTACACACCACCATGCGGTGCTGTCTGGCTACACTCTCTCCTACCACCACTCTACAGTCACTAACCTCTCTCAAATGACCTCGTCTACATAGGATGTAGTCCACCTGTGTACTCCTACCTCCACTCTTGTATGTCACTCTATGTTCCTCTCTCTTCTGGAAGTAAGTGTTGACTACAGCCATTTCCATCCTCTAAGTCCACCACCATCTGTCCTTCTGGATTATTTTGCTTTACACCAAACCTACCCATCACCTCCTCATCACCTCTGTTCCCCTCACCAACATGCCCATTAAAGTCTGCTCCAACAACTACTCTCTCTCCTCTGGGGATACTCTCTACAACCTCATCAAACTCACTCTAGAATCTCTCCCTCTCTTCTAACTCACAGCCAACTTGTGGAGCATACCCACTGACTACGTTCACCATCACACCTTCGATTTCTAGCTTTAGGCTCATCACCCTGTCTGAGACTCTTTTCACCTCTAGAACATTGTTCATAAACTCCCCCTTCAGGATCACTCCTACCCCGTTTCTCTTCCTATCCACACCATGGTAGAACAGTTTGCATCCTCCTCCAATACTACATGCTTTGCTGCCCTTCCACCTCGTCTCCTGCACAAACAGTACGTCTACCTTCCTTCTCTCCATCATGTCTGCCAGCTCTCTACCTTTCCCTGTCATTGTGCCAACGTTTAGAGTCCCTACTCTCAGATCTAAGCTCCTGCCTTTCCTCTTTTCTCTCTGTCTACGAACCCTTCTGCCTCCTCTCCTTCGACCAACAGTAGTCCCATTTCTACTGGCACCCTGTAGGTTAACAGCACCGTTATTGTTAACCTGGGCCTCAACTGATCTGGTATGAAATTCCTATGGACGATTTGCATGGTTGTTCTTGGCAAGTTTTACGCCGGGTGCCCTTCCTGACGCAACCCTCTCTATTTATCCGGGCTTGGGACCGGCACAGTGGTTACTGGCTTGCAACCCCTGTAGCTAGATTAAACATTTTCTTTCCTTTCCTGAAAGTCTGATAGAGCACAACAGAAGCATGTTTCATTGCTTATGATTTCGAGTATAATCTGCTTCAGATGCATAATCCCATTTTTGAAGAGATAATTAATAACTGGTAACTCAAATATTAAGACCAAGTGCTTATGAAATAATAATAAAAAAAACACCAGAGACTCTTCTAACATCCCAGATCACACAAACCTTATAGAAGAGATATAGCCCTACTACCACATAGTGGCAGATGGACTCCACCTATAGACTGGGTCACATTAGGAAACAAGAACAAGCTCAGAGTTCAGAAACTTTATGTGTTTGAGAAAAGTTAACAACCAGTTGAACAGATGAATGACTGAGGTGATATCTAGTAGCAGACAGCAGACTGTGAGTGTGTGTGTTCTGAATAAGAGGAAGCTCTGATTGCAACAAGCATTTGAATTTTTGGTAGACCAGAGAAATGTGTATAAATGACAATGATTAGATCAAATATTAGATCATATAAGATCATTAGTTAAGACAGGAGAAAGAAATTGACTTAAGATAGATCCTTGTCAAAAGCCCTCTTTAAAATTGAAAATACTGATGATGAAAGGGAGTTTTCACTCCACTGTTGCCTATGGCTGCTTAATGGGGATTTGTTGAGGCTTCTGTAAGTATCCATATAGTCTTGACTTTATTATGTAAAGTGTCCTTGACATTACTTTGTTGTTTATTGCCACTGTATAAATAAAGTTGAATTGAATTGAAGAATTAAATAAAATGAAGCTGGTCCCCCCAGGTAATGAAGGAAATGAGCAGGTTGAAAACTCATGTCTTTGTGTAATGAGATTTTTAGTATTCATTGATTGTTAGCTCTTATTGATTAATGATCAGTTATTAATTGATCGCTGTGGTTTTGATGGTGTCTCTGACAGGGGGGGAAGTCCTGCTGGTTTTCAGTTCTGGTCTCCAATAAGATCCCAGTTCACATCACCAGTCTGGATAAAGCTGATGACATTTACGAGAAACACGCCGGACACATCCTGCTAGGGGTGAGTCACATGATCACACACACAAACACACACTGTGCAGATCCAGCTTGGTCCTGACTCAGAGGTCAGAGAAATGTATATGAAGTAGTAGCTTTTGGAGCCAGGTGCCATAGTCCGTGATGAGAAATGCCTATCTATCACCTGATCTAAGCACGGATTGAGACTGGACTGCTAGAATCCAGTATGTCAAGTACAGTCCAAGTGTTCTTTCAGTTCAAATTTGTTTTGTTTTTACAGGCAGACAGCGTAAAAATTATTGGTCAACTCTCTGAACACTTAGCTGATCAAACCCTAAAATGACTGATGGATGTTTTGAATGATTTTGTGCAACACAAAAATTTGATGAATAACAACTGTACAGATGTTTCAGCCCCAGTCTGAATATATGACACATCAGTATCAGAACTTCATTATTGACGTAGTTACACCTCAGATCCAGTCAGATGATTCACAGAGAAAAAGAATCCATAAACACAGATCAACAGCACAGAAGCAGCTCAGTCTGGGATTACTGACACTCATCTGTGTGTGGTGTGTTCAGGTGCCTGTAGGAGGCTCAGAGCGCATGAAGGAGTTTCCGGCATTGGTTCCTCAGGAGTTCAGGTTGGAGGGGCGTGGTTACCAGGAAGCTGTTGCTGACGTCAAACTGTCGTCTGCAGGTAAAACAGAAATTACCTGTGTGATGTCATATCCTGGTCACCTTTATTCGTAAACCCCACTTTTTTGATACTAAGTTCATTAGCGGCTGCATTTAAATAAATGATCATGGCAGATGTGTCTGCCTCTCTGACTTTACCAGGAGACTCTCATTAAAGGTGGTTTTGTTGTTGCTCCTTTTTTTTAATCAATAATTTTATGATTGTTGATTGACTAAATTAAATCTTATTGTGCCTTTGTTAACACTGTAATGTAGATCATGATGCTAATGAAATGTGGGATTCTCCTCATTAACATCAGACCTTCATATCTGAATCAGAAGGTTTTTATTCAGAGTTGATAAAATGAGCACCAACAGGAGTAGGACACATTGTGGACTGACATCCACTTCTGTGTGCAGGTTGGGTGGCTGTGACAGCAGTTGAAGGTGACCAGGTTCTGTTGAGGGTTCATGGTCCACAGACGGCAGGTTTCAGTCTGAGAACGCCACCACTGCTTCCTCACGTCGTGTCTCTAAAGGGAGATCGGATCCGAAAAACTCCGGCCTACAAGCTGGTGAAACCTTTAGGGCTGCTGGACAGTGGGCTGTCAGCCCGAGCAGTCAAAAGGCCGCAGGCGAAGAAGAAGAAAAAGAAGACTTGAACGTTGACACCTGAGGGCATATGGAGTAATGGAGGTATAGACATGAGGACGCAGCATCCACAGCAAGGACCCTCTGCTCTCCGTTTCTGCTGCGGGTTTTCTGATTTTTCAAAAATTAGAACTGTCTCTGCAGATGTGGACACAGCAGAAAATTGTTGGGACCTAGACACAAAGTGACAGCGATGAAGTCACTAGACTGCTTTCAGTCCTGAGCTCACAGAATATAACTCCTCTGCTGCAGGAACCTGCTGGATCATGTGTCCATGGACAGATGTCAATCACTATGGCTCACATCCATTGTAATATACTGCAAATCCACTGTCAAATAAATCATTGGACATCACGTTATCACGTAATGTAGGACGCACCCCCTCTGCCCTGTAACTTGTGACCAAAATAAAGTAAAATCCACGACAAGACAAGAATGTTGCACGAAAACCTGTTAAACCTACTGGACCAATCGTTTATTACAGATATCTTAGTGGAAATATGTTGAGGGACTTTGTGGAGCCATTCTCAGCTCTAGCTGCAGAGCAGCAGTATTAACTGATCAGTTCGTGGATTGTTTGCATTGCTTGATATGCAATTTACATATTGTATTTTTCAGTTCAGGTTCTATGTAGAGCCATGGTGAGGGTTGGCTTCCTGCAGTGGAAAAATATGAATATAAATATTTAATAGTTTGAAAACTGTTTTGCTGCTGACTGCATTTTAAAATGTGTTAGTTTCCACTTGTGTTTAGGCCTGGAACATGTGTTCTACCTTCTGTTATTAATTCCAGAACAGAGTCAGAGGAACAAAGAAGCGTAGACTTTACCTAAAGAAACAGAAGAATGATGCAGATCCAATTTGGCTTGAGCCTTCAACTGAAGTGAGGAGCTTCACAACAAATACAAACAGACAGGTTAAACTTTGTTTTTACAGAACAGCTAATTATAAAAACAAAAATTAGTGGATGATGACATCCACAATTATAGTAGGCATTTAACAAATGTTTACATATTTTTGGGAAAGCTCATCTTTATATCATAAGTTTTTATTTCCCCAAACCAGCACATACTGAAGAATGCTCAAATGTCTGTGTACAGTGACAAATATAAACTGAAAAAGTGATTTTTTAAAATAAAATACTTTGCATCAAAATACAATAAAAACCTAAACATTTGGAAAAACATGACATTTTATTTTAGAGATGACATGAACACACTGCTGTAGTATTTACATTATTTCTAATTTATCAGAAGAAAATAAAAAGCTCCTTTACAGTAAGAAATAAACAAGTGTCAGATACACAAGAACTAAATTTACTTTGGCTTCTTAACCAAGAAGGAATATTGCACGGCAATATTTACATGAACTGCGGTAACTGTTTTGAGGACCTTATTTAGGCTGAAGCTTAATTTGTTTAGACTAAAATGGTTCTAAATTAAGATTGGACAAACAAATCAGGAAAACATGCACTTTAAATGAACTGTGTTATTTCACTGGACATTGAAACAAAAAAGCTTAAAAGGATTTCCTCTTCACGAAGGTGATTGTCAAAGGCACTGAAGGTTACTACAAATAGAAAATCCACTTTAATCATAGAAACTAACATTTCTCACCCCACCTACGCACAGTATATTACAGCTAAACACTCCCCAGCAGTTTGTAGTGAAGGATGATCAGATTTTGTCGTTCTGCCTGAGATTTAGAGCGTGAACAGTGTATTTAGCAGTTCGACCTGTTCAGGCTGAAGCGGTCCTTTTGATGTCAAATCAATGATATGGGATTTGATAAGTTCCTAACTTAACTTTTCAAAATATATTTGGATTAATGATACTTTAACATGCATGACATAATCTGACACTAACTAATACAGGAAATGCAATGTTTTGCCTCCTCATTCATTTTAAATTGGGTGGCTAAATTACTACAACCACCTCTTAATATGATGCACTCAGTATTAACAGTTTCAACTTAAACTGAGAAATAATAAATCTGTAAAAGTACAATTCATGGCAGATTTGCTGTATTAGATTGGATCAGATTGTACAGGTCGACCTAATGAAGTGGTCTACAAGCTTTCTCTCCCTGGAAGGTCGACAAACTAGGGTTTGGGACTTATAGCCTTGACCAGTAGCTCTACCAAACCCGAATCATCTAAAGAACCATGTTTAAAAATGTACAACTTCCAGCTGATATCTACAACTTCTTTCCTAGGTTGGCAGTCGTTTTGCAACCCGATACTGTACATTTGGCATAATGGTTATGGAGCACAGTGAGGATTAGTGTAACATATTTAGTGTCAGTTCAAAATTTAATTGAGATGACAGAAAATTCCTAAAATTAACCCAGCCAAACAGGGAACAAGCTCATGTAGCTGCAAACAAATACATCTGATATTTTGTAAATTATAAATATCTGATCCCAATTTGGTCTGATATTTGGTTCAGCGTATTTTCACTGGTGCTCAGAGTTCACATAATCATCTTTTAGAGAAGAGGCACTAAATTGTGCTAATATTTACAAAAATACAAAGAAACCGTTGATTATGACCACTGAGCAACAGCATTTAAAGTTTCTGTTTTAACCAGAAAGAGCTTCAAACGCCATGTTTACAGCAATACTGTGCTGCAGCTGACTCTCATTTCTGTCCAGTGCCACTATTCTCCATGTAGTAGACGTTGACGAGGTGGCGGTTCAGGTGCCGACGGTACTCCACCTCCAAAGGGAACGTACGGTCGCAGAAGATGCACATGTGACTCTTCAGCTCAGTTGGTGTCGGGATCTCGTCGGTGGGCGTTTCGGGGTCATTGGCCATCTTAACTGACCGGCCGTTAAGGCCGGAATCATCACTGCCCTCAGAGGCGCTGTCACTAATGTCACTTGCTCCTTCATGGCTGCTGTGGATGCCCTCGTCGTCCTCTCCATCAGCAGGTTTGGTTCGCGGGCCTGGAAACACCAGAAAAGGTGGTGATGTGGGTTTCAGGAAGGCAGGGGCAGTGCGGTCTTCAGCTGGGGAAGGCGTGTTCTCACCTGAGCTGCAGGTGGGTGATACTTCCATCTTCTCTGGTTCTGCTGGAGTTGTTTCATCTGTCGGGGTATTCTTCTCAATCAGCTGAGGGGATGCTTCTGGAGAGTCTGTGGTTGAACTATTGACAGAAAAAGTCTTATCTTCCACAGTTTGTTGAAGGCGTTTCTTGGAGTTCCTGGTCTTCTTCTGCTTAGCAGGCATTGTCCCTCTGGACTTGGGTAACGTAACGACTTCACTTGCCTTAACTCTATCCAAAGCTGGTTTTGACTGCAGCTTCTCTGCAACAGATATTTTTAGCCGTTTGGCCTTGGATGGAGCCTTGGATGGAGCCTCAGATGAAGACTTTGTGGAAAGATCCAAAGCATCCACTGCTTTCCTCTTTACAGCTTTTTCCTTAACCACCTTCTCTTTTTCAGTTTCCTTCTGAGTGTCTGATTTCTTCTGGGCTTTATCAACATTTTCTGTAATTTTCTCAGACTTTTTGGATCCAGACTTCCTGAGCTTGTTGAGGCTTTTATTTTCTTTACCACTTCCATCATTTGTCTGCTGTTCTTTCTCCTTTTCAGACACCAACTTTTCTTGTTCCTTTCCTACTTTCTGTTTCGCCAATTTTTCCTCCACTGATCTTTGTTGGTCAGATTTCTCTCTCACTGTTTGGTGAGAGAGAGTTGATTTGTGGATTTCTGGTACCTCTGTTTGTACCTGGCCAGTTGTTTTATCTGTTGGCAGTTTCTTCACTCGTCTCTTTCCCTTGCTGCCTTTATGCTCTGTCTGCGCTTCTTTCGCAGATGTGTTCTCTACAGGATTCTCATTTACTTTGTCAACCTTCTTTTGCCTCGTTGTGACTTTTTTGTCTGGTTCAATTCGGTCCTTTGTCTTTGGTGGTTTCTCAGAAATAGCATTGCATTTCTTCTGAGCCTTGGCGGGTGTGTCACTCTGCACCAAATGGGTAGCACTGGGCCTACTGCTTTTTTTGATTGAGAGATTGATAGGGCTCAAGTTCACATCCTCATTCTCGTTGCCATTGTCCATGATGAAGTCCTCCTCTATGCTGGATGAATTATCCACCTTGTTCGCTCTAGATTCTGAGTTTTCTTCTGCATCTTCAGGCCCAGTTTTCTTGACACGCAGTTTGACTTTAGAAACATCCACAGCCACGTTGCAGCCAGAGTGCCTGGACTTGATGTGGTACTGCAGGTTACATTTTTTGGAGGCGGCATACTTGCAGAGTGGGCAAAGGAACTGCCGAGGGTTCAGGTGGAGTTCAACGTGCTTCTTG
The DNA here is from genome assembly GCA_033026295.1 of Channa striata. Classification (NCBI taxonomy): domain Eukaryota; kingdom Metazoa; phylum Chordata; class Actinopteri; order Anabantiformes; family Channidae; genus Channa; species Channa striata. The sequence continues at coordinate 3,967,182 of CM065173.1, read as the reverse complement.
AAGTTGCTGCGGTCGGCGGTCTTGTAGTCACAGTAGGGGCAGGACAGTGGTTTCGGGCCATTGTGGACCTGTCGAGCATGTCGAGTCACCTCGTGTTGGTTGGCTGCCAAGTAGTTACAGCTCTCACACTTGAAAGGACGCTCACCTGAACACAAAAAGGTAAGAAGATGTTGTAGTGGAAGATGACCAGACTTACTGGACTTGCCTTTTTAAATTATTTTAACCCATAAGGTTTTTTTAATTTTTCAATTAAATTTACTACATAGCATTACGAATAAGGCAAATTTTAGTGTTAAGTGAAAGCCGGAGCAGCTGGAGCTCAGTTGGTAAATCAGTAATCCACAAACCACTGGTTAAGTGGTATAATTTGAGCAATGTTGTAAGCGCTTTGGATAAAAGTGGCCACCATTTACCAAAGTCATATTGTAATATTAAACATACTGAAAAGCGCCTAATTCACATTTAATTCTTATACTTTTAAGTTCTAATTCAATTTACAGTAAATTATCTCTTGGTACAGTTTATTGCACAGCTGAGACAATAAGTCATTATTATTATTATTAAAAAACATGCACAGTGTAGACAAAACTACATTATCAGACTCTGTCGTTAAAAGTCTGTGGTCTAAGATGTGACGGCCTAAATATTTTAAATGATTCAGTATTTGTTCCTGCAGGCTGATGGACACCATAACATTATTACTAACACGGGTTTGAGAAGACAGTTCATGCAGGAGGTCTCAGTAAGAGTCCACAGTAGAGCAGATAAACCTGGAAACACAGTATCTGAAAGCGCTAAAGTACACGAGTTGATGTTTTTATGTTGACCTGCAGTACTGTGAACTCCTCAGACAGTACCACAACACAGGAAATCACAGCACGTTGTTCTATAGTAAATCACTTTACCGTGTCAATCCAATATCGACTGCTTCAGAAAAAACAGACAGAAGTGTTCACAATGCATCAGGAAGAAAAACACAATGACTTTATAAAAACATTTTATGGATATAACTTTTATATTGCTATCATACTAATATTTCTTTTAGTAATAGTTGTAGTTTAATACTTGTACTGCATAGATTTTTCTGTGTCTCAGTTAAAATACCTGTTTACATTAATTTTCAGTTTAACTTTAAATTCCGTGTCTCCACAGTGCACCAACTGTGCATGTGCCAGTAAAGTACACCAGCTGCTAGTTTTCTATATAAAAGGTCTGTGATTTCTATTTCTATGTATTTGACACATTTGACGCTGTTAAGTTAAACACACCAATCAAAACAGCTTCCCCTTTGTTGCTACTCTCCAGATTTGCCATGAAAACAAAAACAAAAAAATGAATTAGGTAAATTAATATTATATATACCTCAGTGCTGCCAACATCCTGTCAAGACCAGCAAGATCCATGTAAGACAAACCCATACAAAATGAGGTCTGCAGTCATCTCAATGTCCCAAACTGTCTGTTAAAGTTTATAGCAAAGTTATAAGGTGCCTCTCACTAAACTAAATATTCACCGTTCTTGAATTGACCAACTTTTTAAAATTTTTTAATCACGACTCCAGTCTGAATTTCATCCTGAAACCCCAGTCCAGAGATCAGACTGTCAGAGAATGACTTTACACGGATCCCTGACACAGAGAGTCTGATCAGTCAGTTATTCAGCAGATTTATTACCTTGCAGCTGTTGCTGATGCTGTTAGTTTAAGTTAGTTTGGTGTAGACGACTGACCTGAGTGAGTCCTCATGTGTCGTGTCAGATGGGTTTTCTGTGAACTGGAGTAGTCACAGTACGGACACTGGAATGGACGCACACCTATTCAGTGGAAAAACAAATGAATTACATGTTCATCGAGATAAAAGCTTTCAGTGTTAATTGTCTGACAGTTTACAGAGCAGATACTAAATTCTCAGCTGACAGATAATTACCTATTTCTTTACAGGCCTGGTTAAAAATCTAATTTGAATTGTTGGACAGAAGAGAAGAGGTGATCACTCTCGGGAACTCTGAATTTCATGTTTACATGAACATTTGTTTGCTTTTCAGACATACTCTGGTTTTTAACCTAATCATGAAAGAGAGGAAAACCAAAGGGATAACATTTCAGTGTGTTCTTCACTACAACATCTATTATATTAGTTTATTTTATTGTTCTACTGCTGTATACAACATGGCTTTGACGCAATGGTTTTTAAGTCTTGTGTGATAATAAATGAAATATTTTAATATTATAATGTCCACTTTTGGTTTCATTGTAGAGACAGAGATCAATCAGGAAAAAAAATATGATGAATCAATAGCATAAATAAGTCTTGGCTGCAGCCCTGTTTCAGTTGATGATTATCCTGCGGACCAGAAACGACCACAATCCTGCGTTCACATGCCACTTGCTTATTGCTCTTCTTTTCCCTCTCCTCTCAACAATCACCCTACCGGTCGAGGAAGATGGCTGGGTTATTTGTTGGGTTTTGTCTATAATTCTGTAAGGTCTTGCCCTTACTATGTAAAGTTCCTACAGATGATTTTCAATATAAATTGGCGCTACGTAAAAAAAAATTATTTGGTTCCTGTCGCTGTACTGCAGCTACTGTATTCAGCTTTCTAAATTCAAAATAAATGAAAAAGAATAACCAAAAACGTAAGGAAAAGGAGACCTGTGTGTGTCCGGATGTGCTGGATGTAGTTGCTCTTGCGATCAGAGAAGTAGGAGCACTGACTGCAGGTGTGCAATTTGCTGGGGAAGTGATTCCTCAGGTGTTTCCTCCAGTGGTACTGGCTGACGGTCGTGTAGGGGCACAGAGTGCACTTAAACACCCTGCAGACACGGCAACAGTTGGTTAACAAAGATTACTCTAATGAATAATGGCACAATGAGTGGTGCTTGTGTCCTGTTACCTGTGGTCCTCTCCCTCCTTGCTATGGTGTTTCAAGTGGGCGATGTAGTGGTCGTACCTATTGGTGTTGTATCCACACCGTTCACACCTAATCAGGCCCTTGATGTCACCTGCTGTCCCTGTATCCTCACTGCCCTCCCCCTCCCCACCTGATGGAGCCTCGGTGTTTCTGCCTCTTTGGTCCTTGTCTTGCTGCGTCCCTCCACCCGGTTCACCACTATCATCTTGCTGATGCTGTGGGTGCTAAGATGCTCGACAAACTCCTGCTCGTTCTGAGCCTGGAAGTGACATGGTTTACAGTGAAAGGGCTTTTTCTTCTTCTTCTCTGGTGGAGCAGGCCCATCTTTACGTTTGGCTGCCTGCTCAGGTGTCTTGGTGCCAGTGGAGGAGAAGCGGGGCAGAGGGCGCCGGGACAGATCTTCAGCTTTGTCCCCATCCTCCTCTTCCTCCTCCACATTGTTATCTGCAACGATGGTTTTGGCACGCGGGTTCGGGACTCTGGGTACTCAATGATACAGACCTCCCTGTGTTTCTGGTTGTCATAGCTGTACCTGAGCAAACACACGGTTGAGTTAACGTTCAGTTAACAATGGTACTCTTATCAGTGTGATTATAGTGCATTGTAAACACAACAATAACAAACAGTTTCAGACCTTATGATGCTCTCATCCTCGCTGTCTGAATAGCTGCATCCCACCGTCTTCAGCTCCATCATCTCCTTCTCATCGGCCACGCTCCCGTCGCAGCCACCGCCCTCTGCTGATGTCACTGACGCCACGTTGGCAAGCATCACCAGCTGAGGGGGGGGCAGTGTGTGGCTCTGACCGTCCTCCATCAGAGACACCCCCACAGGAAACATTTCTGCAGAAAACACCGTCTGAGCAGACATGTTGGGCTCAGCTCTTCACCTCCACGTAGATGAAAAGCTGAAGAGATCGACAGTCGACAGTCTGAGATGCTGCAGAGATACATTTAATTGTTGCAGCTCTACTTTTTAATATTAAGAGAAACATCATTTTATTCAGGTTGGGAAACTACAATAATATAAGAATGGATTAAGAGAATGGAAAAAAACCCAACACTTTTGTGCACTAAGCCAAGGACAGTAAGGGATGTTATAATTAAATTCACACATTAATAATTATTTATTTATTTAATTGACCCTTTTAAAAAAAAATCTTGTTAACTACAAGCTTAGGATCTCCTTAAACCATCAGTACTTTTATTGAAAAATGTTTATTCTAGTGTCAAGAAAGTATGAAAACACTAAGCAACTGAAGCTAGATAATCAGCACAGAGCCTACATGCTATTATTATATCTTCTAAATGATATTTAAAGTTAGGCAGTGAAGGTTTACTGTTATATGCGAGTGTAGTTCATATAGATGTATTCACAGGGATCATTGAAAATCTAGCACTGTTTCACTAAACTTAACTTTTCTGGGTCAGTCCAAAATATTCTTCAGAGATGTTTTTTCAAGCACAAAAATCACATCTATGAACTTTCACTGGGTTTGTCTGAAGTGGAAACTCAGCACACTGACAATGTGCCTGTCGGCCATTTTGAAACAGCACCACAGTTCTGTCGACAGCGCCACACGTACAGAAAACACGTTCAGAATCCCCCTCGGAAAACACTGACTTTAAGAGGATACACAGAGGAGACTGTAGTGTTAAAAGCTACTCAATACTGATCTGAAGCTAGGGTTAGAAGTTGCACAACGTTTAGAAACTGGATTTTAGGTCACATAAAAAGTGTTTAGGAACTTCAGGCCCGTAATAACAGTCTCTCCATAGATTTCTAACTTAATCTTAAATTTGGTCAAACCTAAATGTGAGTCTGGTAAAAGGAAAGGGTTTTTTCTGAGAAAACAAACAAAGTTAAAGCAAGTGAGTTTTCAATCCAACGGGAGTTAAAGACTAAAAAGTAAAAGTTAGAAACCATACGGAATTTATGTTCTCATCTAAGGATTTTAATCCGATCAAAAAAAACATCTGTCTACAAAACTCGTAATTAAGACGTGTCTTTAACTGTCATCTAAGTTTCCCCGAACTCGCACTATGAACGTTTGCTGTTAAATTCGACTGCAGTTGATTCAAAGTTGTGATTTAATGTCACAGCGACCATTTCAAATCCGTTCGTGTTTCACAAAACTTCCGTTTGCGGAAGCGCAGAATCCAACAGTTACCATTTTAATTTGAGCTTTTATAAAGTGTTGCAGGAGGTTTCTTCTTCTGGGAAAGTAAACTTAAGCTAGCTCAACGTGTGTAAAATGGGGGCAGCGGTGTCAGAGTGTTAGCCATGGTCCTGATCAGCCCCGGACAGCGCCTTCTTCTACCCCTCACCGCCTCCATTTTATCTAAACTACCTCCAACTTTAGAGCCGCTTTGCTCCCTGAAAAACACACCCCGCAGCGCCGGACTCTGACCGAATTTCACACTCAAACCTGGCGGAACTCACCGACTCTTCAGATACGAACTTTACTCGACTATGGAGCACTTTTTTCCAGCGTTGCGATTGATTTTCTTCGACGAGTAGCACGGAAAGAGAAAAAGTGGAGACGGAGAAGTTTCCGCACATTCCTCCACAGCCACGTACGACCGTGACGTCAGCACGTCGCTCTGCAGCGACATGTTGCTGTTAAAAGTTTCAGAGGAGCAAAAAAGACATTGAAACTGTTATTAAAGTGAAATGCTGGAGAATCGAGGTATAAGGGGGTCACTTTGTACTGGCGTCTATTGTTCATTAAGCGCTGTGTGTTGTTTTTGATTTTGCATTTTCTGTGTGTGTGTGTGTGTGTGTGTGTGTGTTAGTGAACGTGTAGTCACTGTGGGACAGTATGTATTTAGAGAAGAAAGGAGTTCTCAAGAGTACTTAAGATAACTCCACTGGGAACCACAGCATCTTCTAACCATCTCTTGTTTTTTTTTTTTTTTTTAGCTCTCCACTGTTACCTGGTGCTTCTCAGTGGGGAGTTGTTGAGGCTTCTTTGTAGCTGGGCAACACATGTCCAAAGCTCAGGGTCTAAGGTTCAACTCTCTGTCTCTCTTGGCTACACGTCAAACTGTCCTTGGGCAAAACACCGAACCCAAAGCTGCTTGGGAGTGTGTGTGTGGATGGGTGAATGAGTAGCAAAGGACATTGGATAAAAGCCCGTCTAAATTATGTAAGGCCTTGACCTTATTACGTAAAGTGCCCTGAGATTACTTTTTTGTAAATAAAACTGAAATGAACTGAATACAAAAACACTGAACAAATACTGTACTTTGATTATAAATAATACACAGATTATTAGACTACAAGGTGACACCCAACTGGATTTATTATAAGAAATACACCCGTTTGGGGTGTTTCCACACATGGTGGTTTCATTAGTCTGAAACCAGAGGCTTGATGAATCAGATGTGGAACAAACCCCAACGTAATGTAGGTTACCTAACCAAAGGACTGAAACTCAGCTCCTTGTCTTCATCATATCAAATACTAAATAAGACCAAGACTCTAGGAAAACTGTAAAAACACAGACAGACAAAGGTGTCTATGTGTAAGATTCTGAACTCCCGTGGGTCAGGCAAGCATTTTGCATGACAAGAGTGTCATCTGTATGGAGGTAAAAGTATTACCGTAAATTCTGGACTATAGAGCGCACCTAAATTTAGGCCGCACCCGCTAAAATTTAAAAGAAATATATATTTTGTCACATATAAACCGCATCGGACTATAAGCCGCCAATATCCAGGCTGAGAAATAATATCTGTTGTATGCGCTCCTACTCATTGATCACAGTAGGCATGAGGATGTTCTGTGCGCTGTTTTACCGGCATTACGGTAAAGAGTGCGTTTACGTGTATGTGTGGCTGGTATAACACATGTCGAATGTACAGAGCCGACAAGAACGTCCTTGTTATAAATAAACGGCTTGTTCCATAGCCAAAGGAGAAGACGTCTCTATTCTTCACGAATTACACAGGAGTAACTGCGGTCAACAAAAGATTTTGTACCATAAGTCTTTATTCATACACCTGAACCTGAATGGTGCCTGTAACACGGCAGTAAAAGTGCTGATCACACAAAACAGAAAAGTCATGGTTTTATTAATCTTCCTCCTGTGCACTAAAACCAAGTTGCTTTATTTTTCTTCCTCCTGCGAACTGAAACCACTGAACACCAAACCACTGTCACTTTTTCTTCCTGCACACCGTTAAAGCGCAACTGCGCAACTATTAAAGTCGCTTCATTCTCCCGTGCACTGAAACCACAAATCGCTATTCATCTTCGTCCTGAGCATTGAAACCACTGTCACACTCGATTTCCTTCACGGATAGCCAGATCGATGGCTTCAAATTAAAAGCTGCATCATAGGAATTTCTTCGCGTGTTTTCCATTATGAGGGGGTGAGGGTGTAAAAATATTACCGTATTTTGCTGTTGTGCGTCTTGGGTTGCATGCGCTAAGAATAAAAACTGGCGCTTTTTTGTTTGCACTGACTTCCATCTACAGCGCCCATCTGAGGGCTGCAGAAAAATTCATAGAAAAGCCGCATTTCTGTAAAAGCCGCATGGTTCAAAACGTCGGAAAAAAGTAGCGGCTTATGGTCCGGAAAATACGGTAGATGAGCAGCCCATTTCTACCCCCATCCACCTTCCTCATCCACCGTTCTCATTGCTGATGACTTTGGCAGATTCTTCGCTAACAAAGTAGTAGCCATTGGCTCATGGAGACGTCCTGCTACCTTCATCAAACAGCACATCACTCTCCTTGTTTTCTACTCTGACCGATGATGACACATCCACCCTCCTCCTCTCCATCTTACCCCCTGTTCTCTGGATCCCATCCCGTCCACTCTCCTTCAAGCAACTTGCACTCACACTAACCCCAGCATTACGCAAGTCATTAATACATTTCTTAACAGGCACCTTCCCCACCTTATTTAAATAGGCCCAGGTCCACTGTGTCAAAAAACTAGTCTCAACCCCTCCCTTGTTGAGAATTACACACCTGTCTCCCTTCTTCCAATTATGCAGAATCGTTGTTCAAACCTCACATTTTCATTCTCAGAACAACCTCCTTGATGTAAACCAGTCTGGCTTGTGAAGTGGTTATTCTACAGAAACTTCAGTCCTGGCAGTTGTGGAATCTCTGCGGGTTACAAAAGCTGCAGCTCAGTATTCTGTCTTAATCCTGCTCACTCAGTCTGGAGTCACAGTGACCCACCAGATACTCCAGTCTCTGGTACAGCTCTGGCTTGGCTGAGTCCTTACTTAACTGGGTGAATTTCAAAGTTTCTTTGCTAGGGTAAGTTTCTAACTTTCTCTGCCTCTCCACCCATGTGCAACATGGCTCAGTTCTTGATCCTGAGCTTTTTCCATCAATACATCCCTTGGATCTGTCTTTTACTTACATGGCTTTTCCTATCATTATGCTGAGAACACATATCTCTTTTTGTCCTTATAATGAGATGACACCACTGTTTCATATAATATTTCTGCCTGTCTTTCTGACATCTCTGCTTGAATGTGAGAAAGACAGTTTCAACTTAATAAGAAAATAAAATAAATAAAAATATTATTTAAAAGTGCTATATGACAAGACTAAAATAAAAAAAATAAATAAAAGAACAGTTTGACAAATTTGTGGGTGAATTTACTTTTTACATTACTTTTAATTTTCACCTCATGAGGACGCTGCTGCTTCACTTTCAACACTGGCCTGAATGTCAGAATCTGGGGATTCTTTACAGGTTAAACACCAATATTTTGTCAGATAGTCTGAAATAACTAAGACTGAATCAGGATCAATACACTAGGCTAATCAGTGACTGATTACTAACCTTTATAAGCCTGGTGTGGGGGCGGTAAAGTGACGTCACATATTTACACAAGCACGTCTGCGTTTAATAGCTTATTGGTGCGTTTTATTTACCTCGGAAGTTGGAAGTCTGAGCAGGCGATGACGTAACACAAAAATCCGGTCACCAACACTAGTTTGCAACAACGCACTACGCAGTATTTTGTGCTTAAAACGCTGTGGTGACATAGACACGGATAGAATTTTAAACAGAACTGTGTGTACTACAAACGTTGAGGTTCGTCCATCGGAGATATGACTTCAGGGGGCGTTCCAATTGAAATATCCAACTGGAAATTCCTACTTGAAAAACGCAACAAAGCCAATAGCAAATGCGTAACTTAAATAAAAAATAAAACTACATCAGTTTTTCTTTACGTTGTAATCTTACAAGGTGACATTTAAACCATCTTCTTTTCATTAACAAGCTTACCCTTCGTCAAACAAAAGTCGTAAGGAAGTGAAAACTGAAAGCTGGAGACAATATTGTGAATAGCACAAAGTAATGGAACAGGTTACATTTTAAAGTCTTCGATTTATAATCCTCCCTATTGTGTTTGGAATTATAAAATGTTTTTTTCTTAAATAAACTATCAATGTTAAAAGACGCTAACAAAATATCTGTTAACAGACCACTCCACCAAATATACTCTAAAACTTCCGGTTAATTAAAATCGAGCGACATTATTTTATTTTGAAATCGTGTAGCGGAAGTGTAACTGGTTATTTCGTCACCCTGACAGCTTAGTGCCCTCCGGCGAACCAGACAAGAACTTTGTCGAGCTTTCTCCGCTGATTTTTTTTTTTTTGACGTCGCTGTTGAAAACCAGAAACTGTTCTGCACTGCAGCATACACACATGAATTTACATTTTTGTAAGGACTATTCAGGGCCGCGGGGATAACTTTTCATCTTTACCAGCAGTTTTAAAGGCTCCAGTTGACGAGGACGCGGAGTTCCTGAGTGGCTAACGTTGTGGCTGCTAACACCAAGATTTAACTTTAAAACTGGCTAATTTTAAAATCACACTGACCCGAAACCCGGATTAGTTTACAGATATTTGACTGTGACGGAGGTAACTCCTACTGAAACTTTGTTGTTTTAGTCGGTGTGTTTTTGGAAGCTTTTCGTGTTAATCTGATCGATTTACCGTGGACAAACTTTGAAACTTTCATGAGAACATCGACGAAGATGGAGCTCCAATGCAGCAGCTAACAGTTGGTCAGCGCGGAGTTAAAGTTAATATTCACGTTTTTTATGAACTTTACTCGTTGGTCAGGCTGAGCCGGAACGTGTCTTGGTTTTTTATTTAAGCTTCTCAGTATGTCCGGAGATTCCACCCTCAACTTTAACGCTCTCCATCGGATCTGTAAGCTGGTGGTGCTGCTGTGTCTGCTCCACATCTCTGTCACTGTGGTCTTCTACGTGCGCTCGCTGGACACACGCTTCGCCTTTGTCCAGAACCAGCAGACCCATTACCACGTCACAACAACGACCCAGGTACAAAAGTCCGAGGAAAAGGAGGAGGGGATCGCGGCGGGGCATTCAGAGCCGGTGGATGAGGACGAGCTCCAGCTGGATGAGGGCAATACAGAGGAGCTGGTGGAGAAGTTTGACAAATGCCCGGAAACATCACCTCTGCTCCGTAAGATGGTTTGGTTTCCTTTTGGGGGTTTCTTTCTTTTCACCGCATAAACGACATACAGAACGGTTGTAGTGTAAAGGGTTAACACGTGGGTTTTAGATTAAGGGAAAATCCAGCACAGGCATTGTTGTTCACTTTCAGAGTAATGAATGAAAACGAGCATCCGTCTTTGATTTAAGATCGTATCAACTGAGCTGTGATTTTAGTTTGCGCAAAATGAACTTGTCTTAACACATTTCCTACTCAGAACATTCTCTTAAAACCATCGCTAAGTTAGCACGTGTGCGATACTCCAAAATTTGGGATCGACCTGATACCAAGTAAAGACAGGGACAGGATACTTTTTAATAATTAAGTTGGATACGTCATCCAATTGGTAAATCAGAATGAAACTTATAGGATCTTTAAGCTTGTGTGATTTTTCTTTTGGATTACTAATTAGTCATAACCCAGGACAGAATTTGGGCAAAGTTTATAGGTAAATTTAAAATACTTTATTAGATTAAAAGCTCTGGGTCTGTCAGGGCCAGGGGCGGGCGGATCCCCCCCCCCCATCTCCGTTTGTATAGCTCAGCATTTTGTATCGCATGATCTTTGATCTTCGGCCTCCGTGCTGCTGGCTGCGCCTTCTCGCCATGAGTCACGTGATTTGGGAGGGGGGGGGGGGGTGTAGAGGAGCAAAGTGACAGGAGCGGCACTTGAAAACATCGGTACTTACAGATACAGAGGAAACCGCAGCAGAACATGCAGAACATAAATATACCAACGTCGGTATCGGTAATCAGATCGATTCGCCCACTACTAACATGTAATTTGTGTTCAGTCAGGAAAGTTACTGACGACCATGAAATCACATTAATGGGATTTATGTACTCGTTTCTTGACCTTTTGTGATGTCACAGTATTTGTCTAGAAACTCTTAAGTTTCCCTCAGGTCAGACAGGTGATTTTTGTGTTCCATCAACGTGGTGCTGTTCAAACTTTGTCAGGCAGTTTAATTCAAACTGGTTTTCTCTTACCAAACGTTAACTTAGGTTAATTTACAATAGGTCTATGTTACAGCAGCAACAACATGATTCAAATAAATCATGTGCATACATAACAACATAAGTGTTTCTGTGATCTCAGAAATGTCCCTAATAAAATTATTTTAGTTAGTTGATAATTCAGGGGTAAATAACCTCTCTTGCAGCTGTGATAACTGACACTACAGACTTGAGACAGTTGAAAGCTTTTACTGAAAATAGACTCTCACCTGTGTCAGTGTCAGCCCAATTCTCACAGGAACAGGGAGGTAACACAAGTAACCAGTATGATTATCTTCAGTTCAAGTTACTTTGCGTCATAAAGGCATATGTCTTGCCATAACAAAAGCAGGTAACGGAGAAGCAGATGCTTCTGAAACTAAGCAACCAAAGGTTATTTAAAGATATTCGCCTGTCTTAAAATAAAAAACAAACAAATAATGCAGCACAGGAAAATGCTCTAATCTATCTGCCCCCACACTGGAAATTTCAATCAAAGCCCTATTTTGATCCAGATGGTGTTTTGAGTCCAAATCAGGTTTTAAGTGCTTTTGAATTTATCTTTCTTGTTTTGAGAGTTTATCAAACTTCAGTAGGCTGTGGAGGAAAAATTGCATTGATAAGGGAAAACGTATTACAGGTATGTCACAAACTACATGATATATCATTTTAGAATCCCCACCACATGTGCAAGAGTCATATCACAAGACATGTGATGTTAAATGGAAGTTAACTCAACACATCATTCCACAGCCATTTCTTCTTGATACAAATGGGGGGAAAAAAAATTAATGACTAATCTACAATAAGTGACCCTTAAAATAAAATAATCATATTATGATTTCTTAAGTGGGTCCAAGTCATTTTACAAGGCCTTGTTGGAACTGTTAATTTTATCAGTTTGTTAGCTTAACTCTGCAGCACCGGACCTTTATCCTCACTCCACGTCTGACTGCAGCTCACCGCACTGTGGGAGGCATTTATATTTCTTAATAAATGGAGGAAGGAGTCAGAGGAAGGGAAAAGGACATGATGCAACTGTAACATAGAGTGCATTTCTGTGCAAATGCTTTAATTTACAAAATCAGTCATCTGGGATTTATATCACAGTAGCCTTATTGCAGAAAAAGTTGCAATATCAGTTTTGTCCAATTGTGTGCAGCCCTCAGAGTAGCGTATAAAAAGTTTTCCTCTGCCTTTTTCATCTATATGTGAACTTTAGCCAACTCACAGCCTGCTGCTGACTGACATGAGTGACAAAAGCTTTCAACACTTTTTAGTTTAGGTAGGTAGAAACTAATAAATTCTTGTTTTGCGTGTGTCGTGAATGCAAACATAAGAAGATGTGAGGATTCTTGAAACACTATATTGGTATAAGCCGATTTAAGCTAATAATGAGGTTATATCTGAATCTAGTGTTACAGGACAGGCACCATTTTAACAACTCTGCCCTTTAACCACATGCCTGTTAAATTATGTGACTCTCAGGAAAATGAGCCTCAAGGAGAAACTTGAGCAAAAACTCTTACAAATTACCATAATCAGCTGACTGATCTAATGTCTCCTTAGTGTATATTGTTGTCAGTGTCTCATTCTCAGCCTTCATAATACCTCCTCCTCTCTCCTGATTTCCTCCCTACTTGCCCTGTCTCCCTCCTTGCCTTCCCTTCTCTCTGAGCAGCAGCAGCAGTTTGGGTGGTGGTGTGGCAGTGTGAGGGGTTAATGCTGCAGTCTGAGAGCGAGGGCAGGATTTACAGCCTGTTGCTTTTTCTGACTGTAGGAAGTACCCAGCAGCTGACGGCATTACAAGTCTTTTGGGAAAAAGAAGTTTCCCTTCATTACTGCAGCAGATTAAGCACTAGTTTGGAAGCACAAACAGCATAATTTCTTTGTTCAATTTACAGACTGAATAACAGAACTGATAATAATTAACCACCATTTCTAGTTTGTAGTTTTCCTTTGTTGCTTCATGAAAAGACAGGAGCTCAATCTCAGTTTTAGTTGAGGTAAAAATGAGTTGTATTATTTTAGCAACAGAGTTGTAGATGGGCATTTAAATTATTTTTTGAGGTTGAATAATCAAGGCATTTAAAGTCAGTTTTTCAAATAATTATGATGTAAGGATTGCAAGTAGGACCATGGAATGATAGCTTCATCCCACATAATGAGCACTGCTTTTTGTTGTTCAGCTGAATGTTGTCCAACATTTTAGACGCTGTAGCTTGTGCTGCTTTTACTAATTATACAATTAGTTTTGTAAGTCAGTAACCTTTATTTCCATGTACTGAAAGTTGATCTTTATTGTTATCACACAGTTAAAAACAACACACAGTGACAATGAGTTTTACTTTAGAAAAATAGTAATATAAATCAGCCAAACCTGGCTGAGTAAAAGCAACAGCAAGACTCGAAGGAAACAATGTAGTGTGCTGGTTTAATGTGGTTTTGCAGTGACCTGAGATTGTCCAGTTGGTCTCAGTTGGATCAGTTCATGTTATTCCAATGTTTGTTTTCAGTCTGAGGGTGTCCATGTTTCTTCAGCTGTTATCACCCCAAACTGTCCTGCATCTCAGTCCAAAAACCCATAAACTGAACCCACCAGATCAGAGTTTTATCTCAGAAACAAGGTTTCTCTACAGCTCAGGATGTGGACCTCTATTTAAATATTCTTAAACATTTACATTTTTCAGTATACTTTAAGTATTTGAAAAAGGTTGTTTGTGATTGTGTGGGTGTGTGTGTGTGTTTTTTTTTAAGATTTCACACAGCACTTAGTCAATCAGTGCTGCTTTCTGTCTGAATTGTCAAAATCAGACTGATGTATTGAAGGATCAGACTTGTTGCACCAAGAATTTCCAAATTTTACCTGTAAATCACACTAGAAGAAAAATAGGTTAGTATTGCTCCAGCTAATCATTATTACTGATGATTAATCTGCCATTTAAAGTTGTGATATATTGAGTATTTGAACTAAGAAGTCATGTTCCATCAAAACCCCACTGCTATTTCTGAGGTTTTACATGTCATGAAGGTGGTTGTTAAGTGTTTACGTCAGGCTGGAGAAGGACTCCCTAATCTGTCTTCAATGACTTGTTTAATTTATTACTCATTATAACAGTTAACCATCAGAAGAAGATAAGTCCCCAGAGGAATACACCAATTGGTACGTCACGTGACTGTGGTGTAGTTTGTTTTTTATTTTGACAGTAGTTTTTTACTTTTGCTGATTATATTTAGCTTTTTTAAAAAAAAAATTAAAATTGGTGTTCATCTTTGACAATTATTTTGTTGAACAAAAGATAGACTACTTGTATATGTATTTCTAATTCTTCGCAATAATCTAATTGTCAATTGAAAAAAAAAAAAAACAAATACAATCATTATTGTTCCGGGAACCAAAAGGTAGGTAGCTAACTTCCAGGTTTGTCTATTAACGCTTATGCCTCCCTCTGTCATTTTTGTCCATTTTTGGCCTTTTTTCAGTTGCTGGTCATTTTGGCTGTGTTGCAGCTTTTAGCATGATTTTTGGCAGAAAAATTTTCTTTTTAGATGAAATTTTGAAATAGGTTGTTGTTTCTCTTGTATTGTCTATAATAAAAAAGTTACAAATTTTGTATACACTCAAGACCCTTGTGACAAAAATGGCCGCGGCCATAACAACTGCCATAAAATCATCATACATCAATATTTTTATTTGCCTTTTCATTTATAAATGCCTTAAACAATTTCAGACCTGCTCAAAACTACCAAACATTTAATTATTTTAGGATCAATTCAGGATTTTAACCCTTTAAGCCAGTTTACTTATTTAAATCATTGCTTTTTTAGCAAATAAAAACACAAAAACTGAGTTTTTGTGAATAAACTAAATAGCATTGATGTTTTGGTGGTGATTTAGAGTCTTGGATATGTCAAAGCTTAACAACAAAATTAGTTGAATTGCATTTGTATTTTTTATGTAGTGCCAGATAGTCCCTCTGGAGACCATCATGGCCAAAATGCCCTATAGACTTCAGTGTAAACCACATTTTTTCTTTTATCTTCCTGCCATTAAACTATAAAAACATGCATTCTGAAATGTCAGCATTTCATCTTAAGGAAAATAAGGTGAAATTTGACATTTTGACTGTATTCCAGAGAGGCTCAACCTCTTTCCTATTGTAGGCTGATGCATGAAATTCTTGTATGTTTGCCAGTTATATTGTGGAGGCCTGTGGCTACCAGGGGTAATTTGTTTGTGTGTGTGTTCCTGTAGATACACTACTTAGTGAGGACATTTTGGCCGGTCCTCACATTTTTTGACACAAAAGAATTGATTTTTGAGGGTCAAGATTTGGATTTAGGGTCAGGGTTAGAATTAGGTCTTGGTTAGGCATTCAGTTGTGATGGTTAGGGTTAGCTTAAGGGGCTATGGATGGCACTATATCAATGAGTGTCCTCACAACTAAAGCTGTACAAACATGGTGTGTGTGTGTGTGGGTGGTTCAGTTTAGTTCATTTCCTGCAGCAGACCATCAGGTCCTGCACCACGTGACCTTGTGCACTCCACAAATCCACCTGTAATACTCGGCACAGGCTGTAAAAGACCTCTCTTTCTTGGCTTTTTGTTCATGTTTTTGGGTACAACAAACCATCACAACTGAATGCCTAACCTAAACCTAATTCTAACTCTGACCCTAAAACCCAGTCTTGACCCTCAAAAAGCAATTTTTTTGTGTCAAATTGTGAGAACCAGCTAAAATGGCCTTATCTACAGGAACGCACATTAATAGTTGTATTTATTTATTTTGTATTTATTCATCAAGTCTTTGTTCATAGCATTCAAAACCACTTTCAATTGACTTGGAGTTATGTCTTTAATCGGCAGCCTTTGAGCGTAACAACACCAAATGCTTACCTGTTGTTTAAGGGCCAGTGACAAAGTGTGTTGTGAAAAGTTAATAGGTTTTATGCTCAAAATCCAAAAATCTCTGACTTGAACCAGAGTACTGAAAGGAAAGAAGAAGAAAACTCATAAACAATTAAATTTAGCCCATATTCCTGAACAATAATGTTTAAATAACTTTGAGGCTAAGTAGGAAAATGAAGACTTTATGAGAGCATATAGGGATACTTTATGTTGTTAAATATCTGGGGAATGAAAACATGTTGATAAAATATTGAGCTCTGATTCTCAGATATATTCCTCTTTCCTTGTTTGTAATTCCTGTGTGGTCTGTTGGTGAAAAGACACATCAGTCACCCATCAGATACCAGAATGATCACAGTTGGACTGAGTGTAGAGGATGACTATGAATATAACACATGTTCATAAATGGTGTATTTAAGAAAAGTTTCTTTGTTTCATCAGTTCTGCTTTATAGTCCACCTGGTTCCCTGTTAGTAACAGGCATTTCCATAAAAAACAAAACAGATGCGTCTTATTGTTACACTGAATTTGAAGACCCACAGAGTCTAGATTAGTCTAGACCCGAGATAAGCCTTTAACTTCTCCCTGACGAATCTTGGTCACGATGGAAAACTACCAGTGTTAGTGAACTGCTGAGTCTGTGTGTTAATGAGCAGTTTGGACAGAAACCAGCCTCTTTCTGCAGCAACATATTTGTCTGATTACACACTGAAGTTTGGAAAATTGTCTGTGGAAAGAAAAAAGTTTCCTCTCCTGCTGTTTGTCTTCAGTTGAATCTAAGAATGAAACAAAGTACAAGCTGTAACAACTGAATGTGGAAGTAATAGAAACACATTAAACCCATCACCTGAACTAATATACCTGTATACCAAATTTTGAGGCCGTAATGTTATGGCTCAAGATGTCTGGAGATGCTATTTACTACATTTGTAAAAACATGTAAAGAAATGCTTTAGAACACAATAAATTAAATATTAAAGACAATGTTGAAAGTGTTGAAAAATGTGTTGAAAAGCAAACAAGCAAGAGAAGACATCATTTACTTATAATTGTATCAAATACATAAATGAAATGGCATGCTGTTAATAACATTAGGTACGTCACACTGGCTTGTTTTTTTTTTTTTTTTTTTTTTTTGCCATTAGGTGACAACTGAATCCCTTTCCTTAGCCTAACCAATAAAGTAAATATTGCTAGTTAGCCAAACATTTATCTAAACGTTCATCATTACTCTAAACATCTGAGGATGATAATAGATTTGGGATTTTGGGATGAGTCAGTAAAGTGAAAAAGTACTTTTTTGCTCAGAGATTAAACTTTGTCAACTCCACACTTTCATAATCCTGCAAAAAACACAAGATCTCTTACAGCAGAGAAGCGCAAGGCAATTATTCACTCTCAACAATCACAAATAACCGGCCCTTAACTATTAAAACCTGTCTGTGAATGTTGAAATTGTGGGAACTGAAGAAGGAAGAACTTGTTGAACTGTATTATTGTGGGCATACTCTAAAGTTCTCTGATATCTCTTGTGCTTAGTGGGTCCTCTGCGAGTGCAGTTTGATATTCCGGTGAATCTGGAGCAGATAAAGAAGGACAACCCTGATGTGCAGCCAGGGGGACGCTTCAAACCCAAGAACTGTGAGGCTCTGCAGAAAGTCGCCATTATTATCCCCTTCCGTAAACGGGATGAACACATGAAGTACTGGCTGTACTACCTCCACCCAGTCCTCCAGAGGCAGCAGCTGGACTACGGCGTCTACATCATAAACCAGGTACAGCGATGTGTTCTAGTGATGTGTCACATGTTTTTTCCTTCCTGCTAACACATCGGTGGTCTGTGCCCTTTTGTGTCCAGCAGCCATTGGTTGAGTTGTGGTAACAGGTTTTGTAGAGTAAAACACAATGGAGTCAAAGAAATAACTAAATGAAAAGGTGTGTTAAAACACTTGATTGTCCTGTGCTCAAGGTGTGTCATTGACAGGGTCCTGGAAACATTCAGGAAAATTTCTTGAAGCCTGAACAAGGAGTGTTAAATTGCAGTATGACATGAATCAAAATCAAAGATGGATATGTGGCTTCTTGTCAGAGCACACAGTATAGAGCAAACAGCAGCCACAGTGCTGCTCTTATTATCACAGTGGTTTTATGGTCAAACTTGAGACCAGCTTAGAGAAACCTAACGGTTTGCTAATGGTCACTCTTCAGAAACAACTTGGGTATTATGATTTGTGTTTTAAGTCAACAAACTGTCGTTTCATTCATTGCTGACGTTGTTTCTACTATTATTATTACTACTACTACTACTACTACTTAAAAGTAGCAGAAGTAGTTCCCCGATTATTGGGCCCTTTTTGAGCTAACAGTTTTATAGATTTAGTTCTTGGGCTTACCCCCCTGGGGATCCTCCCCCAGAACAATGCCTCTTGAAGTGCTTTTCCTCTGTTTGCTTCAAAGTGATGAAGGCCGGCCCAAACTTGGCATACATTTGTGTTTCTGTATTGCCATCTCACCTGACAGACTGGAGAAATCCACATAGTGACATCTAGATCAAATTTATAAATTTGGATAAACCAAACACATCTTTTAAACAGGGACTTTCTTGCATGACTCTGTGCTGCATCGGCTCAGTGTTTGATCAATTTTAACATGTGAACAGGGAGTACTTGAATTGTCTCTCAAATTTAGGTCTGTTTCTAATTTCATTACTTTCACTACTGTTTTTAATATTGAGGCAAAATCCCTATAGGAGGTTGGAATGGGTCAGCACCATATGCTATTGGAGAAGTACTTAAATAAATATAAATTCCCTCAAATTCCCCACGCATTTTGATCAGCCACATAACGACCACCTCTGACAAGTGATAAATGAAATTCACTTTTTCCTATTTACTGAAATAATATTGGTTATTTGTAATTTTTTATGACTACTTACACTCGAGATTTTGTTACTTCTGAGGGACCACAGCTCTTAAATGTAATTCAAACGTTTGAACCGACAGGGATGATGCTTGTTACAGTGAGAAAATAAATAAAAAAGAGAAATGTTTCTAATTAATGATGGACACATCTTTATCATATCAGTCCTTATTATGATAAATCCATTAGTAAGTCAAAGTATTAGAGCTTAGATTTTTATGTGTGTCTTAGAATAAAAACTGTGCTCAAAGATCAAAGATCAAAGCAATCAGCTGCATTATCCAGTGACTAACAGATCTCCAGTAAAGGGGTGTAAAAGTCCAATAAAATTAATTAAAAACTGCAATGTTTGCTTCCTTACTTATGTCTCTTCCAGGCAGCCTCCTCGATCCTCACTCCTTGCTTTTCAAAACAGAAATACAGGAATTTGAGAACTTCTTAATAATGGCATTCTGAAAACAATTTTTGGGTTGACCAAGGACAGAGGGCCTGAGAAGTAAGGTAGTGAGAAGTACCTGTGGTTCATATTCAGATGAGAGAGTTTTTACACTGAAGTAGGAGCTAAAAAGGTTCCTTAAACAGTGTTTGTACTAGCTGTGTTCTAGATACACAAAAAAGGCCTCACTTCCAGCCATAGTTCTAAGAATTTTCAAAAAGGTCCTCAGATTCAAATGTAGTGACAGGCCTACCTTAGCTTCTTTTTTGCATATGTGTAAATGGTACAAACCCAGCATAGTGACAGGGGTCATTGTTGACCCACCTTTACGCTCAGAGGTCTGAGTTGTCCGCTTGACCAATGGTTGCATATTTTCCTGAATGTAAATCAGTGGTCAACAGAAGTCACATTTTGCAGCTGTGTCACAGCACTGGGATCAGTTTAAACAAGTCCTCATATTTGCACAATAAAATGTTACAAGAAATCCTGTTTGCCCTTTGAGATTACAAGGTCACCAGTTAGTTAGTTAGTTAGTTAATCAGTATAAAGTTTTTCAGCTGGATTACAGTTAGAGTTTCAGAATACAGCATCAAATTTGATGAACGAAAAGAAAATTTAATCACTTATAACACTAAATAGGTAATTATAAACGTTACTATTTGTCTATAATGGACCATGTCCATTAAAATGATTTGTAATAATTGTTTGGACATGGTCCACTGTATATGATCAGTAAATCTAATGAAGTAATCTTGTGAATTGAACAGAATTTTGTATTTTTTATTTTTATAAGCTGTTAGTCCAAAAAAGTAAAAGATTAACTTTTACATAGTGCTGAAGGATCATTAACATTTGCATCAGTTTACAGTATGTATCAGACTCTAGGGTATAAAGATCAAAGCCTGGATATGTTTAGATTAATAGAGAAATGTTTGCATTTAAGATGTGTTTCATAGTGGATTCTGTCTTTGGCTGTTTGTCACTGAGCACCAAATGAGTTTCCCCTGAGGATTAATTAAATTATCTCATCATAACCACAGGTCACATGCTTCTGCTGGGTGCTTTTCTCAGTCAAACATTGTTATTGTTGCATTTTGTTTTCTTTTCTTTTCACTACACTGTTAAAGTCACAGAGCAACATTTCCCCTTCACTAAACTACTCTTTATTTCCTTCAGTGTTATTTGGACAATGCATTTACTGTAGCTGTAGCTAATTTCTTATTGGTGTTGCTGAGCACATATCTTGGTGAAGTAAAAGAGGCATGGAAATCTTAAAATCAACATACAAAAGAGGAAAATATAGTTCCCAACAAAGAGTAACCATCAAATATATGAAAGGTGATCTTAGTCATTTTAGTCTTGTTCTTTTTGTTCACAATATATCGTGATCATTTCCCATAATGACAATTCTTTAGCTCCAACTGGGCATTTTTCCCTGATGATTGAAATAATTATTTCGACGGTGTTAGTTTGCCCTGTAGTAACATGATTACTTTAAACACATGTTAACACATATTCAGTATTTTTCATACACCCATGCACCACACATGCAAATGACTGAACACTGTTTATCTTCTCTCACTAGAGTTAGGGTTCTATTTGGTTAAAGAAGTTTGAATGTCTGTTGTGCTGCAGCAGCTTTCCAATGTAGATTAGTTACACTTACACTTTAAATGCCACAAATCAGTAAACTGACCTCGTTCAGTTTATTTGCTTTGTACCAAGAAAAAAAGATGTTACTACTACTACTACTACTCCTCTTTCGGCTTTTCCCATCAGGGGTCGCCACAGCGAATCATCCTTATTCCTTATCATACTCATCATCATTTTTGAAAAGGTGATTAGAAACAACTGAAATCAGAGTTAAAAGATCTTTTATGAGGCATCCTTGCAGCATACAAAGCATTTCCCAAATACAATTTATACTATTAAGAATGTAACACAGCAAATAATATTAACCCAAACACAAAAGACAACAAGTGGACATTGTGAGAGCAGAATGCAGTGTACCTCATTATTCCGTTGTTCAGTAGTCACTAATTTGGTGAAGTGTCTGTGGAAGTTGATGTGAGGGCCAACGTCTGCCTTGGTTTATGTCAGCAGCTCTGACATAAGGTATTGTCAGGAAGGGGTTTAGGAGCTGATCCAACAGAGGCTGGTAGTGAAAGGTTGGATAAGATAAGATTCTTTGGCTAAGTGTGTGTTTTAACATTGTTGTAACACAGCTGTAGATATAACCCAGGCCCTGCCCTCTGTTCTTTTATAAACACGTTTTCCAAATGTAGAATACAGATTGTGTTATATACTGTTGGTTTTGGTTCTTTGAAGACATTTATCTGGACCTGCTGTCATAACAAGTCCTGAAATCAATTGTTATCGGGCTTTTCCAAACCTGAACTTGGTTCTGGGCCAAAACTGTGGTCCAGTGTATAATCTTGGTCTGTTTTCCCTTCGGTTCATTTTTGTTTCACACAGAGGCAAATCCAAGTGAACCCAAATGCATCATGTAAAGCCATGAGAATCATTGTGTCACCTCATTGGTTAATAGGATCTGAGCCAAGAACACAAAAGCAATCAAAGGAAGTAGATCTAGTTGTGTACCAGTGAATAATCTTTTTAAAAAATGCAACGAAACGTGAAAAGGCTGCACAATAAGAATTTGCTTTAAAGCACAGTGATTATCTAGGCAACAAGCCCAACTGGTGCCTATGCAGAATGCACTTCAGGTATGTTTGGAGTTGTAATCTCAAAGGAACCACTCCAGAGTTTGTTTGTTATGGACTAGACAAAAACCGCATCCACTAAAGGGTTTTGGTGTGGTTGTTTGGTCCACCCTCAAGTGTGATTGCTGTGTGCAGACCTGTGCAAATGTGAATGAACCATGAGTTTGACTGGACTTGACTAAACGAGTTTAAAACGCTTACAGACAGGTAGCTGTGTTAACAAGTGAACGTGAACGTGGCCCCTTGTCTCCTACATTATCATATCCCATCTCCGTCAAATGTGAAGAGTTAAACAACTTCTCTTTAAAAAAAAAGAGATACATGTAACCCATTCCAAAAACTCAGGCACAGGGAAACCGATAGAACCATAGATCACAAGATGGCCCCTGCATTGATTAAGATGGTGTGACGTAGCATCACATTCTCGGTCAGGCAGGATTTAATCTATAAAGGTGATATGATATCCTAACGTGTTCTGATCTGTAATCCTAATTTAATACAAGATATTTTCATTTGAACTGTAACTGAAGGTGAGGCTGGCTGTGGTTTACACTAAAATATCTTCATCTTATCCAGTTACTATGGGTTTAAATTCATATCTGGAGAAGTCCACATATGAAGTCCACATGAAGACCTGGTCTGTAGTCTCTGGATTTCTCTGAATCTTTAACCTCCGGAGCCGATCCAGCTCTAACTCTTTTTCTTCTTGTGGTTGCGTGTGACTCATGTTGTTCTTCTCTCTCTTTTGTCCTTTCTCCTCCTCCTCCTCCTTATCTTTTATTTCAGTTTCCTCCTTAGTCTGCTTCTCACCCCCCACACTCCCCGCCTCCTCTTCCCCCTCCCTCTGCATGGCAGGCATTTCTCGACAATGGCTGTGGTCCCTGGAGCCACTGAGACCCGCCCAGGGCTTGTTCTCAGCCAATAGCACCTGGCTGAGCAGGTTACATCGGTAATACAGGCTTCTTTCTGCCGTGTTTCTCTCTATTTTCTCTTTAAGCTTTTTTGTGTCTGTTTTCACACTACAGACCAGAAATTCACAAGTTTTCTTCTTTGTCAGCTTTGAAATCCTAGATACAACTTTAAAACTTTGCATATAGATTAGTGATGTCTGAATCTGATATTAAATGTTAGCGCAATCTAAGCATATTTTAAAGGATCTGTATCAGCTGATTCCTACCATTAAATGTGTGTGATCCAAAGAAACTATACACACAGCATGTACACATTGTTTGTATATTGACAAATGAAGAACTTTACCTCTGTAGTGACAGTGACAGAAAGTTTGGTCAACAGTTTATTATAATTGTTTCTTTGTTCGAGGTTTTGGTTCTGTTGTTAGACAAATGTTTATTATACTTATTATTCAGGACTTTATTAGGTGTGATGTTACTAAAAAACATCAGTGTTTTTTCCAAAAAAGTCCTTATTACTTTAGCAATCTCTGACCAGTATAGAAAAGGTTTACCACATGCTCAGCCTTTCCTTTATCACTGCACATGTATGAATTTAAAATTTCACAGATGTCTACATGCCGACTGACATTGGTTTTAAAATATTGTATGTCCTTCAGTTGTTCAGTGATTTATCTGAATTTTGGAGTCAATTTGGTTGTATTAATTTGTCTCACCTAAGACTGTTATTGTCTCCTCCAAGTCTGTATGACAGTTGTTAACTTATGGGAGTTTATTATTTTGTTGTCTAGTCTTATCAACATCACTGAAATGCTTTAATTTTAGTAGTTTTACCTGTTATATACTTATTACTTATGTGTTTTGGTCGCTGGCATATTTGTTTTGGCATTTTGGCAGACAAACACGCAATACTTTTTGTTCTTGTGGGATTTGTGGGTTTTTCTAGTCGGTCTAGAAGGTCTAGTGGTCAGATGTTTTCTCCTTCAAGGCTATTTTAGACTAGGAATCTGTAAGAGTTGGTGAAAACACTGTGAACTGTCTAGTCTTAGTCTTCAGGTGTGTCCCTCTTACTATTTGGACGAGCAGTGTTTGTCAGTGTCTTTCATCAGCTTAACTGTGCATTGAATTGATTTGCATTTTACTAGTCATACTAGAAGCAATACGGTTTAGTACTCAACAAATATTCAAATTTAAGTACCAATCTAGGAAAAAGTGGTTTACCAATATCTCTAATTATCAGTTATGTTTAGTAATTAGATATTGTAGTGGTGTGGTGGTGTAGTAGTTAGTTCTGTTTAAGAACTAGTTATTATTAATATACTGCAGTGATGGTAGTTATTGTGATTCACTTATAGTTATTAGTTATGTTTAGTAGTGATGTGGTGGTTATTGTAGCTGTAGGTTATGTTTAGTTGTTTGTTTAGTGCTGATCAAGTGGTTCAATAAGAAACTACACACACTCCTGTTTTTATGTCACATTTTTTAGCTGCATGTCTGAAATATGTCAAGGCAGCTGCTCTGCACCCTCACAGGTAAAGAACGCACCTGAGATTCTCTGCAGGTGGAGGTTGCTTAGCAATCCAAGGTGTGTTTACTGATACGTGGAGGACCATAATCAGTCAGACAACAGGGAGAGGTTTTCTTGTTGATTCCTCACTGCTTATTAAATAACTCCACAGTGATAAATCTGTGATGAACTTTAGTCCCAACTCTCCAAATTAAAAGTCTCTTCCAGTTGACCGACTAGACAGGTCGTCACCCAGAATATTAGATTATAAGCAGTATGAGTGATATTTTTATTAGACTGAGTTTACATTTTCAACTGCAGTTTATCTTTGTACATCAGAACAATGAATTTAAAATGAAATAGTAAAGATTTTCTTAAGCTGTTTTCGGACTGTCCAGTTTACTTTAAAGCTTTGGTTAAAAAAAACTATTGTATGCAGGAATCACAAACATTTATATTGGCAATACATTTTTAGAGGCTCAATATCAATTGATATTCCTTTGGAATGCTCTGCTAGTTCTACACCTCTGCTGCCTTTACATCCTGATAGTTTTACCTTCAGCAGAGGAAACACTTAAACAGAAAAATGGATTTCTTTGTTAATACAGAGATCTGTGGAGCAGACTTTGTTAGTAGTTCTGTACACAGGATTTAACAGTATAATCTTTTTATTGGTTTAAAAGACACCATTTTTCTAACATTCATCATACTTTGTTTAAACACTTGTTGGGCCTTGTGTGGTTGTGATAGAAATGATCATGTAACCACGTTTCACTAGCGTAAAAGCAGCTCACCAGTAAATGTGGACAGAAAAGCGGCTGCAGGAGACTTTGAAATCTTGTGAAGTGATGTTCCACCTAGAGGTTCTGAGGTTGATCATAACAGCAAATGTTTGTTGTCACCCCATGTGTATGTTGGGATCAGGAGGGAGATGAGATCTTTAACCGAGCCAAGCTACTGAACGTGGGCTTTGCGGAGGCTCTGAAGGAGTACGACTACGAGTGTTTCGTCTTTAGCGACGTGGACCTGATCCCAATGGATGACCGCAACATCTACAAATGCTTCAGCCAACCCCGACACCTGTCTGTGTCCATGGACAAGTTCGGCTTCAGGTAAGACTACAGCTGTCCTGATTATTCTAAACCACATTAATGGGAATGTTTTTCCTTTGTGAAGCTGACTTTGACCAAATACTTTCCACTCAACTATTTTTTTTTAATTAAACTTTATTTATATAGCACCAATTTACAACAAGGTCATCTCAAGGTACTTTACATAATAAAGTCAAGACTATAGAGATATTTAGAGAAAACCCAACAAATCCCCCTTGAGCAGCTATAGGTAACAGTGGAGAGGAAAAACTCCCTTTAATGGAAGAAACCTCCAGCAGAACCAGGCTCAGGGTGGGCGGACGTCTGCCTTGACCGGTTGGGCTGAGTGGAAAACATTGGGCAGGTTAGGAGGACCAGTAGCTGCGCACTGGAAGACACACAGCTCCAAGCCGGGGACACCTGAAGACAGGGACAGAGAGAGATGCACAACTACAAGACCAAGAAGACAGAGTTAATGTCCTAGAGTGGTGTCATATATAAATGTGGGCTGAGAGGAGGAAAGTGTCTCAGTACATCAGGGGTTGATCCCTCAGCAGTCTGAGCCTGTAGCAGCAGGACTACAACTAACCATAACCTGAACAATGAAGAAATTGGAGCCTATGTAATAGATAAGATTTAAACCAATCTTGGGCAGTTCCTTTAATCCCAATTACATTTTCCAGTCTCTAATAAGCAGCACTCTCTCACCACAGCAGTAGCAGATTGAATAGTTGAAATTAAATAAATACATAACCACCTCTCCTGCCGTCTCTCAACCTATATCGTAATTGTGTGATCTGTGTTTCATGCTAACAGCAGTACCTCCGATATGATGAGGGCTGGGCGATATGCCCAAAAATTCACTTTGGTTTTTTCCAGTGTTCTGGATGGTTCATAGCTTTTATCGATTTATTTGCTGGGTATATGAATGCAAAACAGTCATGACATGACAGAATTTAATTTTAAAACTAGGAAGTGTTGTCGTTTTGCTGTTTCCTGACCCTGTACGTTTCACACTGATTTTGTTGTCAATTCACAGTATTTAATGGGCATATTGAAGAATCAAAATAGTGTTTCTCTCTCACTGTAGTGTAAAAATCTGTGCAAATATGAAAACAAATGACATTCAGATCAGATGCATATTGGTTTATTTGTCATGTGCAGGTTAACACTCAGTCAACAATGAAAGGGTCAGGAATCAACCAACTCACTCGTAAAAAACAAAACGGTAAACACAATCACTAAGGAAAGTGCCTGTCATATATATTTACATATATATATACATATATATTTATTTTATGTGCTGGGTAATATATAAAGTGTGTGTGTGTGCGCAAGTGCAGAGCTGTGTACCTAAGTAATATTGCGTAGGTCATAAGAAGCATATTGCACGGATAACGCATAACAGATGATGTATGAATTCTGTTGAGTTAAAGAGCCGGACAGCCTGGTAGTAGAACCTGTCTTTCAGCCTTTTAGCGTGTGCAGTCAGGCTCCTGTAACATCTGCCGGGTGGAAACAGGCAGACTCGTCCGTGTGCTGGATGGTTGCGATAGATGTCCTTGATAGAGGGGAGACTGCTCCTGATGATGATCTGTGATGTGTGCACCACTTTCTGTAGTGTTTTCCGGCTGTGACCGTAACTGCTTCAGACTTGTGTACAACAGGGGCGGTACTGTAAACGCAGAAAACAAATAAAGCTGTGTGTAAAGTGTACATTGGCAATATATGCAACAGCAGCAAAAGTGTAAATGTTCATATTGTGCTCTATGTTGAGACTAGACCACACTAAATTTATAGTCTGTGGTACATTGTAAATACATGTGATTCCCATTCTACTACATACGTTTATCTTGTTGCATCTCTAGAACAGCCTTCTTCCACCAATGGAACATTGCCAAAATTAGGAGCATCCTATCCCAAAGCGATGCTGAAAAATTGGTTCATGCATTTGTTACTTCTAGATTGGACTACTGTAATTCTCTACTTTCAGGCTGCCCCAGTAACTCTCTAAAAAGCCTCCAATTAATCCAAAATGCTGCAGCAAGATTACTGACTGGGATTGGTAAGAGAGATCATATTTCACCATCATTAGCTTCTCTCCATTGGCTTCCAATTAAATGCAGAATAGAATTTAAAACCCTTCTTCTTACCTATAAAGCTTTAAAGGGTCAAGCCCCATCATATTTAAAAGATCTCCTTGTACCATATCATCGTACTAGACCACTTCGGTCCCAAAATGCAGGCCTACTTGTGGTTCCCAGAATTTCCAAAAATAGAATGGGAGGCAGAGCCTTTAGCTATCAAGCTCCTCTCCTGTGGAACCAGCTCCCAGTCCAGATTCGGGAAGCAGACACCCTCTCTATTTTTAAGACTAGGCTCAAAACCTTCCTCTTCGATAAAGCTTATAGTTGGTTATAGTCATGCTGCTATAGGCTTAGACTGCTGGGGGACTCTGCACTGTGCCACTTCCTGTTCTCTTCATTCTCTCCTCTCACCCCACATCTATAATGTCACCACTGTAGGATATTAAATCTGTGTCTTCTTTGTCCCGTAGTCGTCTTTCTCCCTCTCTTTCCCCCTCTCTCTCTGTCCCTGTCCTCATGTGTCCCTGGATTTGGAGCTGTGTGTCCTCCAGTGTGCAGCTACTGGTCCTACTAACCTGCTCAGTGGTTTGTTGTTGCTTTTGTTGCTCTGTTCTTTTCTCTCTCCACTTTCCACTCAGCCCAACCGGTCAAGGCAGATGGCCGCCCACCCTGAGCCTGGTTCTGAGTTTTTCCTCTCCACTGTTGCCTACAGCTTGCTCAAGGGGGATTTGTTGAGTTTTCTCTAAATGTTTGTATAGTCTTGACTTTATGATGTAAAGTGCCCTGAGATAACCTTGTTGTAAATTGGCGCTATATAAATAAAGTTGAATTGAAAATTGAATTGAATTGTTACACGAGGAATAAGGAAGGAGAAACCTTGCAGACTTTTCTGTGTATGTCAGATACATCAGAAAACAGCCGTTCAGCACATTAATAAACTACAGCATCTGTAGCTCTGTCTGTGAAGCCTCTTGTTCTTGACTGAAGCTGTGAAGAATCAACAGAAACTGAAACAACTGCAGAAACACTGCAGCATAAAGACTGGCGTTCAGCATAGTGGGAGTTTCCTCTCTACTTTCACGTCGAATCTATTATGACGTAAAGTTTATTGTTGCAGCTCTCAGTTCATGATTGATAACTGTGTACATAAAACTCTTTCTAAATAAACAGGTTATTAAAACTGCTCTTATGCAGAATTTAGATTACTGTATCCTCATTAAATTTACCACAGTAAACCTGAGGGTAAAACATTTTGACAGTCTGTTGGTTGTTGCTGGTTGCTTTCTGAAACGTAAGCCAAGAGGAAGGACAACTGAAAGCTGGAAATTGAGGTGTCAAACAGGATGGGCTGTAATTTGTTTGGATAAGACTGAGGGCGACTGCTCAGTATCAGTGATTTTACTGCTGACTCTTTAATACTGTGTCAAACTGTTTCAGTAAAAGATTTTAAGCTGAATAAATTTTGTGGTGGCAGCTGTAGCTTAGGTGGTAGAGAGCAGCTGGCCACAGATTACAGGGTCAGTGGTTCTTACATATTTGCGAGTCACGTAAGAATAAAAGTACCTACTAAATGACCAACTGTAATTGTTTATGGTTGGTGATGGTGGCCTCCACTATTGAAAAGTTAGAACAGAATGAACAAAAGAAGCAGAAAGACAAAGCTTTCTTTAGACTTTAGTTATCACACCGACTAAAACTGGAACACAGTGTAGCTTAAAACACATCCAATGGAGAAAGCGCAAGTAAATTAAGCGATTGAGACAGCACACAACTAAAACCAGAACCAACAGAACCTGTCAGATGCCAAACCTCTGCTAAATACGACTTCACTGTTGAGTTTTTTTTACATTTCATCATTTAGCAGACGCTTTTATCAAAGCGACTTACAGAGTAATTTGGTACATACACGGTGGCAAGCAGGGACTGGGGATCATACCACTGACCCTGTGGTCCATGGACGACTTGCCATACCAACTGAGCTACAGCCGGTCTCTGAAGCTGTTTTACTTTTCTCTCTCATGTTCTCACTTTTATCGGATCAGACAGAGCACATTGGATAGATTGCGGAGCAAAAAGTACGCCACATCGTCTTTTTGTTGACGCCTACATCATTTAAACAAAGAGCAGTCCTAAAGCAGACTTAAATTTGTCCGGTACATGTACAGACTCTGAGATGATGGGAAAACTTGTCTTTATCAGGGTCATCTTTATTTCTTGTGCCCTTTGTCAGCAGAATTAAAAACCAATTTGGTGCAGTTGTGGAGAAAACAAAGATCCTCAGGAAACTCGGTTTCTCTGGAAACCACTGAGCCATGATGGCTTCAAGTTCACTTCCTGTCACAAAGTTTGGGGTTAAGGGGTGGGTGCAATGTTGTTTGTCCAGGAAGTGCTAGTAGTTTCACTGCTGAATAAGAGATCTGCTCTGAGAAAAACCAACATCTGCCAGAGTCCTCGTTTCCTGTTTCTGGTTCTCTCACATAATGTGACAGGTTTTTCCTTTGAGGACCAATATGCTCCTGCACTTCCTGTTGTTCAGTATCACAGAGTTACTCTCCACTGTGCTGCAGATGTATTAGGGGTTTTACAAGCAACGTGAGAAAAACCGTTGGAGGTAATCATGAAAAACAGAGAAGGTGCTTGTTCCTATTTATTAAGAATAAAAATAGAAAGTGACAGTAAGTGAAATAGAACTATTATTTATTGTGGAAAATTATTCTACCTGAAATATCTCATGTAGTAAGTTAAAAATGGTTACAGAAAATATCCAAAATGACTCCACCTGTCAACTATCAGGCAAATTATGTACAAATGGACATTTGCTGTCACCCTCCCCAGCAATGACCGGCTGACTAGGGGTCACAAGAAACCCCAGGGTAATGTAATGAAAAATAAAATTTGTTATCAACTCAACAGAAGGTGGATCATGCAGCAAGACAACAAAGGCACACAAGTGATTCTTCTAAAGAACCGTTAAAGCGGAAGCAGTGTGGTGTTTTGGACTGGTTCAGTCAAAGTCCTGAGCTGAATCCTCTAGAATTAATATTAAAGCAGGAAGTGCAGGAAGGCAAAACACAATCCCTGAGCTGAAACTGATTTGTAAAGAGGAATGAGCTAAAATCCCTTCCAGACAATGTGCAGGGCTAATAAACGCTTACATGAAACAGCAAAAGCTGTTTACAACAGTTACACACATATATAAAATTGTTTAATTTTATTTATTTATTTATTTATTTGTCAATCACTTGGGTTAAAGTGTTTTTTTGTGTGTGTGATTCTAATAAATATGAAGATGTTTCTGATGTTTCGGGAGTATTTTTCTGCTACGGTACAAAGTCTGATCATGTTTAATGAGGGTGTGTTTTTTGCTTCGTAGGTTACCTTATAATCAGTACTTTGGAGGCGTTTCCTCTCTGAGTAAAGAACAGTACCTGAAGATTAACGGCTTCCCCAATAACTATTGGGGCTGGGGAGGAGAGGATGATGACATCTACAACAGGTAAAACACTTCCAAACAGCTCTTTAATTAACATCTACAAGCACCCTATTTCCAAAAAATCTGGGACAGCATTTAAAATGTAACAAAAGAGGATGCAGCGATGTGACACATTATGAGACATTTGAGACATTATTTACTGTATGTTGATTATTTTATTATCCTCACAGACACTCAAGTGCAGACGCTGTTGAATTGATCGCCCATGTTTTAAGCGATGTGTAATTAGTTACTTTAAGGTGTTAGTACAAAAAGTAACTGAGCTACTTTGGAATACTTTTCTGCCAAAAATGAAAACTCCTTTGTGATTCCTAACGCATGTTGTTTTAGTCAAGACCTTTTTAATTACTCTACCATCATAACGCAGCCAAGTCTGGCCCTGATACATTGCGCCATGTACACTCCTCTATTGTACACCCTTACATTTAAGAAACAGTGTCTGAAAGTGGATAGGCTAGTACATATTCCCACAGAGGTTTTAAGTTATGGCACTACAGACATATCCTGTAGGCCTAAATCACATACCTGAACACAAACCCATTCATCACTTTTCAAATTCAAGTTACAGGCCTTTTAAACACATACATGATGACTTCAATTAAAGTGCATAACCTCTATTACTTGAACATGCAGCCAGTCCATGTGTTATTGTGACAAAAAGTACAGTAATTGGGAGGTTCAAAGTAACTCATTACATATTTAAAAATGTAACTAAACAACTGAGTACTTAAATTGCAGACCCAACGCGTTAGATTGCTTGTTACATCAAGTAACCGCAATACTCTAGTGCAGGGGTCTCGAGCTCCAGGCCTGCAGGTTTTCCGACTACCCCTGCTCAGCCCTCAGCTGAGTTTCTAGATCCTGTGTGTTCAGCTGGAAAACAAGCAGGGTTGCGGCCCTCAAGGCTTGGAGTTCAAGAACACGGAGGTATTTTGTAACCTGTTACACCTAAAACTGATGTTAAAACACCTTTATGTATTTCAACTGTAGTAGTAGTGTGCAGTAGTAAAAATTACTCACGTTTCATGATGCCCTTTGTCTCAACATTGTTACTCAAACCCGAAATACATGACAAAAACAACCAGTGCGTGACCCTGGTTATGTGAAGCTTGCTAGTTTTCACCTACAGGCTAAGTGTGTTATCTTTACATTAGACACTAACTACAGACGACCACATCCAACACACAGCCTCATGAACTGTGGCCTGTCTGTGAGGTAGTTGATGGTCCAAGCAGCCAGATGTTGGTCCACGCCTGCCTACTCCATTAGTTATTAAGTTGTCATCAGCCTCATTCTGATTTCAATAGAATGGTTTAGTAGACGTTGGGAATTATAAACGGTGCTGCTGATGATTAAGAATGACACTTAGAAGAAATATGAGGAAATCGCTTTCACTTCCTTTTAAACCCAGTAAACATGTCAGTGTCTTATTTCCTTATTCACATCCACACTTTTTGCAACCTCTTCATCTCCAACTTACTCTTCTCTCACACACACACACACACACACACACATACATATTACTTAACACAGAACGCTGTCTAGAGTGGGATTTCTTTTCTTCCTCACCACTTAATAGTTTCCTGCAGTTTAATCAGAATCCAACTGTGGACAGATCACAACCAGCTGTCTCACTCGTCTCTCCCCCCCAGAATCTCAGTTCAGATTTTTCTGCCTGTTTGCTCACAAAGGATCTGCATTTACAGGAACTTATTTTACTGTGATTAATATGCAGTTTTCCTGAGTAAAAGTTGATAATGATTGTGTTTGTAGGTTGGTATCTAAAGGCATGTCCATCTCCAGACCCAGCGGTAAGGTGGGAAAATGTCGGATGATCCAACATGAGAGAGACAAAAAGAATGAGCCAAACCCTCAGAGGTAAATTCAGATTTCATACACACTGAGAACATCCTGAATCTTTTAACACAGACTAACTGAAATAAATAAAAATACTACACTGGTTTTCGTTCCAGGTTCGACAGAATTGCTCACACCAGAGAGACGATGTACAAAGACGGCATTAATTCTCTGTCCTACAAAGTGGTGAAAATAGAGAAGCTTGACCTGTTTACTAAAATCACAGTGGATGTGGGGAAACCATGACGAAGATCAGTGAGGGTCCTGGGACTGAATGCAGTAAAAAAATCAGACACTTGAATCGGTTCTGGTCTGGAGGACCAGCGGTGCTTGACTTAAACATCAGCTGTTTCTGCTGTTTCTTCTGTTCCTTCTGTTTTTTGCACAGACAAACTAAAGTTTTAGGTTTCTCAGCGGAGCTTCGAGGACTCACCCCTTATTGGACACTGGCTGTGACCAATTAGCTGCCCCTGCCTGAAGGTCAGATGCTGCTGCGACGAATCTTAAACTTTAATTTTGAAAATCAATTAGAGGAGCAACAACTGGGGCTGCTGGGACACATGGTCTAGGCTTTTCTGGTGGGGGGATTGTTTGTTTAGATCTCATCTGACCTGGATTGCTGGTTCTGGTTCATGATCCAGATTCTGTTAATCTAGTTCTCAATGAATCCTAGTTCTGATCTAAATTAAACGAGTAACATATAGGAATCTGGCATTTTAGTGTGATGTTTACAATATGTATACTTTACTAAGTTCGTATCAGGTCCAAAGATAATTTCAGAAACAGGTTTAATCCTGAACCAGAACCCCAACCACCCAGACTGGCATGTGTGCGTTTATGTCAACCTTTTAAAAATAATGAATGTTTCTGATCTCAACAACCCAAAATTCAGGTTTGAATCCAAATTGAACCAAAATGTTTCAACTTGTTAAGAGTTAATGATTGATCAGTTTTTTTCATTAACTACCAAAAATGTTCAATCAACTGCGAGAAATCATCAGGTAAAAAGCTTGAAACAAAAAATTGTTTTGGATCAGCGGTTGAAGGTCTGAACTTTCTTTTTATTGAATGATTGTAAGTGTCCTTATCAACACTGTTGGCACCAAAGACTTTATTTAAAACTCTTGTGGATGTGATTATTGATGACGGATATTGATCTAGTTTGGGTGAAACGTGAACAATCAGCCCCAGTGTATAGTTGTTTCAACAATGCTGCCTTTTCTTTTCTGAATGTTTGGAGGTTAAGTCTCTGTATATTCTGTCGACAGGTTTGTTTATCTGCAGACCAAAAAAATGTTTTATTCTTTTATATGAATCACCTTTGAAATGTGCCTTAAAGATGAAAAGGAGAATGACAATTATAAGAAGAGTTAAAGTCTGTGTTGTTATTTACAGCTGTTGCATCATGTTCATGTTTGTTTCATTCTTTATGACAACACTTAAGTTCATTTTATATGGATAAAAAAATCTGAATATTCTGATTATAGCTGCTGTAGTACACGTGCAGACAGGATGAGTAAATTAGTTTTGAATTAAAATAGACATAATTGCTCCAAATTTTTAAACACCAGTTACTTTTCAGAACACCAGGCTTTTATTGTGAAATTTAGCACCCACCTTGCATACGTAAATAAATCAACATACAGCTGCACTCTTATTATCTAATTATTTAAACTCCACTGTAAATTTGATGTTTTGGCAAAATTTACAAATTTTCAGCTGTTTGTAGTAAACAAATCAAACAAGAACAATTTAAACACCGGAAAAGAATTGATGTTAGAAAACAACTGATGTTAGAAGTCAACACAAAATGTTTTTGTCGTAATGACTACTGCAGTCTTAAAAGATTTTAGCCCTGTCACGTCTTCTGTACTTAGTGGAGCAGCCTTTTGCACATTTGACCTGCTGCAAACATGATGCATAGTCAGACACCAGCTTCTGGAACCTATGGGCTAGCAATGCTTTTAAAAACCTCCAGAGATTTCCTATTGTCTGCCGGAGGAGCCAAAGACATCTAAGCTTTAGCTTCCTGAGAGACGGCCTCATGTCTTCTCCTAGAATGTCCAGATCCTTGAATGAATTCATCTCGTCATTCATGCGCTGCTGTTTTCCAGTGCGAGAGGGTTAGCAAAGCAGCCCCAGAACATCACTGAGCCACCACCATCGCTCACTGTGGGCAGGGTGTAGCATTCAGCTTTCGCTGCATTCTGAGGCCCAAAACGTTCCAGTTTTCTTGCATCGCTCCACAGAACAGAATCCCCAAACTTCTGTGGCACTGCGCACACAAGCTCAAGCAAACAACTGGACATTGCACCAGGGGGCCTGAACGGTTTTATCCAAATAATGTTAAGACATTTTCGTTCGCACATTCACCCCTCCTAAAAAAAAGTCTGGATAATGTCAGTATTCCAGTGCGTGTCTGAAGGAGCCTGTAAAAACCCTCAGCATTTAGTCTGCACCTACTGTGCAAACTGAAACCTCAGTACCTGCTGCCACCAAGTTTTGCTACAGGTATTTTCCACTCTCGCAAAGCATTTTCTCTACCTACTTTTTCTGAAATCTGGTTGTAGCCTTTGATAGCTTCCTCCTCCTGCCACAATCAGGTAATGTAGCAACTGTGTTTAAAGCTTGAACGTGTGAACTATGCTTCCAACGGCTCCGCCACTAACATTCTGCGCTACGACTCTTTCTCTAACCTTGTCATTAACGGTAATGGCCTGCACTCGTATAGCACTTTTCTACCTGTTGGTACTCAAAGCACTTTACACTGCTTCTCATTTACCCATTCAGAATCAGACAGATACACATTCTCACTGGGAGCAACTAAGTGGGGTCCAGGGTCTTACTCAAGGACACTTTGACATGAGACTCCAGAGCCAGGGATCAAACCAACTGTAGGATTGGGTGAGGACCATGCTACCTACTGCACCAGTTTTATTCTCAGACCTATAGATCTGCTAACCTGCAGGGGGTGAGTGGGAGGATTAAATAAATTTAAGGGGACATTAGCAGCAGGCCGCAGCTTTTACTGAAACTAGATCTTAAAACATCAAAGGCAACTAAGAAAGCCTTTGATTGGTTGCGTCAGATGTGCTTTTGATGAAACCTGACTCGCCACAATGTGTGCACTCATCTCTGTTTGGAATTTGTGAAAGACATTTGTAGAAATATAGGTCTGAGTGTCTGAGGGAGTTTAATTGATGCAGTTTCTTTTTTTCAAAAAGTAACATAACATCATTGAATACAATTTCCATAATAAAAATCTGATATGCTGTTTACAATTGGTTTTAATTACTTTTTTCTTCAGTATTGTTCCCTGCTTAAAAATACTTTGAATTCATTTTCTGCTTATCAAATGATTTCATCTCAATAGACGCTCAGTAAGAACAACAATATTACAATTATAAAAGACAGTGATTTTTGAACAAGTCAGTTTCGTATACCAGAGAACAGAATTGGTCTAAAGCACAGGCATTCAGATTCAAGGACTGTGGAGCCGAGAAACATCTTTACAAACATTCATTTCTAAACACCTGATTCCACAATGAGAGAATCCAGATGCAACCTGTGGATTAAGCCACAGGGACTGGGTTGATCACACATTTTTGTTGATCAATTTGTGACTAACACAGCTGATCAATTTGTGGCAAAAAAAAAAGAGTCTTGCCTCCTTTTCCTGTTTTATCAGGTGTTTTTTTCAATGTGTGACTCAAACACAGAAAAAAACATGTCCCAGCGTGGAGCCAACAGTGTCTGTTAGTGTCCACTAATGGAGGAAAGACACATAGGATTTCCTGGTCCAATAGGATCGATGGAGCTTTGTCACCAACACCCAGCATTCGATCTACACCTCTACAGCACCCCCTGTCGGACCCTCCTGAACAACTCCTGTCTCTGGGGACCCGTCATGGTGTCGCAGCTCTGCAGCAGGTTTGCGATGATCAGGGTCTGCTGGACACTGGAGGACTTGACCCATACTCGACCATTCATCCCCACCACCAGCTCACAGGGGAACATCTGATCAAGGTCAGAACAGATCTCGCTGTTGGGGGACAGCAGTCTGATAGGAGGGAGGAGTGGACATCAATAATCAACAGTGATTACTACACACCACTGTGTGCACATGAAGGAACATGAGGTCATCACATATGAATGAGTGAGTTCTGCTCATTTACCTGTAGTCAACGTAAATTTAAATCAACAACAGAACAATGTTTGTACTGTTTGTACTTTAGGCACACAAATCCCATGATGGAAAAACAGACAGACACACCCCTGTCCAAAAGTTATTCAGGAGGTAACACACCTAAGCTCACCTGTAGTTTTCTTGTCAGTGCTATTGCTATATTTTTATAAAGTGTTTCCTTAATAAACTACCTTAATCAGAAGTGATAGTTATATCTCATGAAACAGAAAGACTTCTTTGATAGCACTTTTCTCCTTGACTTAGATTTTTTGTTGCCTTGTACCTCACTTGTAAGTCACTTTGGATAAAAGCATCTGCCAAATGACTAAATGTAAATGTAAATGTAAATGAATGTATTCTTGCAGAAGAAACTGAGGCTTAGGTCGGGTCTGTCCCTCACCTTGTTTTAGCTGTTGGGTTGAGGCCTGTTTGTTCTGTCATTAATTTGAATTATGGAAACAAGCTTATGGATCTGAGATGCTGTTAGTTTTTTTATGCAGCTAATAAGACACCTACAGGAGCCTGGCAGAAATGGTCCAGTAGTTTATTCATTGCAGATAGCGATGTCATCAGTTTCTCTGACCAATCAACCAATGTTTGTTCAGGACTCTGACCCAAATTGATAAATTCATAATAATAATCACGTTAATTATTGAGCCTATAGTTACATGGATGTGGAGTTCAGCCTATTAGCAACACCTGAGTATAAAGAGTTCAGTACAGTGCAATGTATTCCACATTATTTTATCTCTGTGTTTGTGCTTCAACATATTTAACAACTTTAATTGTTGGTTCATGGTTTTTACCTGAACTAAAACAACGTCATCTCGACCAGCGTTACATTTTTCTACACGCAGATCTTCTGGTTTAATGTTTATAACTTGTTAAATTAATGTCAATACTGTTTTTAGATTTCAGAGTCACAAAAAGCAGAAAAGATGATGTACACTGTGTTGCTGTTTCCTCCCTAAAGTCAGAAGGAACTTCTTATTTAAAATTGTAAATCTATATATTAATCTAATGTGAGGTGAGTTACCAAGCAGCTTAGCTACCTTCTGACAAGGCCAAGAGAGACCTTGAAGAGTAGACCTCCACCTCCAAACACTCCCATCCCATTGGCTCGTCCTGAACTGTCGATACAAACAAGTTCTGGTTCCATGTCCTTGTTGGCTATGGTGAACTGAGCAAAGACCAGGTCCCCCACCTGCCCAGGTAGCACACACAGAGGGAGGGTTAAACAGCAGGTCCCCTAACTGGGGGAAGTCTACAATACTGTGACACCTCAGAGCAAATATATTTTATAAGGCAAGGCAGATTTGTTTGGAGAAACAGAACAAAAATATGCATTGACACTGAGCTTGTGTACTTCTACCCCTTCACACAGGGCAGGACTTTTGATAAAGAAAATTATTTTGCGCAAAACTGTCATCAAAGAACAACACTTTCATTTTAACCTGTATCTGCTACTTACTGCAGGGCTGCAAGTGGACTCTGTCCTCACTGTCTCACCTGGACATTTGGTCTGTTCCTCTTGGTGGCCCCCTCAAATGCCAAGTAGGACAGAGAAGCCTGCTCACTTCCTCCAAAGTCCACCTTGAAGATGTCTCCAGCCTTAGCGGCCACGATGCCGATGACACTTTCTCCTTTGGCGGGGACATACTGAGGACAAAGCAACAGTCTCAGCTCCTGCAATTGTCTCTGTGTCATGTCCACTTCAGTGCAAAAATATCCTCACTTTTACATTTTACATTACCAGAATGGTAAAATAAACCAATCTCAATTTGCACATTTTGCTATTATACGTTCAGCCACATTTGTTTCTGTTAAAGTAACGTTCAGAATTAAAGGAAGACGTGGTGTTAATGTTTTGGCCACTTCATTCATTTTAAATTATGAAGTACAACATCAGAACCCACTGAAAAACAGAGCAGAGAATTATCTCTACTCAGTTTCAACCTAAAAACGGAGAAATTATAACTTGATTCAAGTGGACTTCAGACAGAGAGGCTGACAGTATGTAATTATACAGGTGGTCATAATATTATGGCTGATCTGTGCATACTTCAGATGTGACTTCAGATGATACAAAGTTAACAGCAGAGCTGAGAAATAAATGAATTGCAGTAACATCAAGCTGTAACTGACCCCATAAACTGATCTTATTAAACCCAGATTGAGTTTCATCTCACCCTCCTCTGCTGGGAGTCGATCCAGAACATGTTGGGCTGCTTGTGCCGCAGGACGCCGCTTTTGCACACCAGCAGCCGGCCTCCGCTCCGCCTCAGTCCCGGGCCACACACCACCTTCTCCGGTTTCACGGGCTCCGTCAGAGAGATCTTGTCGTCGGTGTCAAAGCAGAACTCGTCTCCCGGTAACAAAACATCCCCGACTTTCTCCTTCAGGCTTGACAACATCCCGACTCACGTGCTGTTGGTGTCCGATGGAACCAAATAAATGTCACACACAGGAAACGGAACCGTCGACTAGCAGCGTCCGGGGCAATCAAACATCTGACTCTAAGGTTCCTGGCTGAGAAACAGTTGAGCGTGTGACGTTAAGCTCAGACGAGACGGAACAGAGAAGGAAGAAATGAATGATTTGATAAAAACAACAACAACAACAACAACAATAATAATAACTGTAGTTTTGAAGATGTGAGTCAGGTGGAGAACTTTGTCTTGACTGGTCAAAGAATGAGTCCAGGAGATGATTAATTAGCTGTAATGTGCCGCTGTGGGCGGCAGGCGGCGCTGTCTCTGCACATTTCACATTCACCACACGAATTAAACCCAGAAGCCGCAACAAACTGTTTTTAACATTAAAATAATGGAAATCAATCAAATCAGACCAAGTACTGTTTATTTATTCACATTTGCAGAAACTTTTCAGCTACTTTATTCTCCAGTCCCACTACATTTATTTCACACAGAGGGATAAAAGTCTTTGTTAATGTGTAATTGTTTCGGCTCCACTGACTGAAATTGAGTGGAAACTGTTTTAAAATTTAAGTCATTTTGATGTCAAGAAAGAAAACAAAACAAAACAATGAGTTAATCATTTGATTGTGTTTTCTTAAACTGCAGTGCTTTGAGCACACAGGGCCACAGCAAAAAAAAATGTTCTAATAAAATATTTAAGTTTTTTCAAATTTAACAATTTTCAGCTTTATAAAATTTAATTTCAAAAGAGTGTTCTGTTGATTGTTCTTTACCAATTCATACAATTATAACTACTGATCAGTAGATAAAGTCAATAGCAGAATAAAAATAACCATTAATAAGCTGTGAGGTTCACAGTAAAAACAGTATCACTTAAAGGATGCAACTGCTGATACTGTAACTATTATTGTTACAAACTCTTCAAAGGTACAAAAAAACCCTCAAAAAAACATTTACATTGATCATGCTGCCATTTCTCAGACTGTGTGCAGCTGTAGTGTCTGTGCTGTCCTGCAGCCAGTTGCAGTTGCCCTGCATTAATGAACCTGAATAAACTGAAGGTTCAAACTGCTCCAGGAAATTCTTTATTATGCTGAGCGCAAAAGTAAACTGAACATATTTAAATGAGCTCCCGTTTCTGCACTTTTGAGGAAATTGTTTAATCTATTGAAGAAAGTAAAGATTGACAAAACAAAACAAATTGTTAGTATATTTAGTAGTTGTTTTATAACATTTGACTAAAACCTGCCTCTGTTTAACAATGCCCTAAAAAAACTTAAAAGTAAAAGTCCCACTCCACGTGATGCTGCAAAACTACTACTTTTGAACTTCAAGAACATTTTACAGATTTTTTATGTCTGACACATGGATACTCTGAACATAGACACACACAAAGCTTTCCCCTCATCTCAGCTCAGTTTATTTTACAAAAAACAAAAAAGATCCTGAAAAGTAATCAGTTTGTTTGGTTCAAGACAAACACTTTAAAAACATTTTAAACATTTATAATTCAAACTACTTGTTTTTACAGTTCAGATACTAAACTCTGATTTGATTTAAAAAAAAAACAAAAAAACATTGCCAACAGTTTTTCTGTCACAATCGGAAAGAAGAAAACCCCCAAAGATCCTTCACACTGTTTGAACCTTTTACACATTTTTGAACATTCAACAGAAAAAAAATCTCTATGGCTATTGTTAATGGTGAGAAGAGCTTTCAATACCTCCAGTGAAAGATTTTTTCTCCTTCTTGTAAGCAAAGCTCATTCTTCTGATCAATCAGAGAAGGTCTCAAGTTCCACATGTTACTGTGAAAGTTCACAGTGTGTGAATCTGAGAGATCGGTACCTGACACCCTGGTAGAATGGCTAGTTTAGTTTTCTTTTTTTATTTTAGGTCCACCTGCCTCAGCTGGTGCTTGCCTACATTTCCCAGAATGCCTTGCAACAAAAGCTTCATTTTTAGTCTAAAAACAAGGTGAACTCACTTTTTGAACATCAGTAGATACACAAAGTATTTAAGCTTTTAAAAAAAAGCATTTAAGAGAAAAATGCATCTTTGGGTTATTCAGGTGTTGCAGCAGAAATCTACTTATTTGAAGTTTGGTCAAATAAGTCATAAAAACGCTGTGCTCTGATCAGGAGACTTCTTAGGAGATCCATCCAAGACTGTAAAACAAACAGCACCAGTGCAGAATTTCAGGGGATTCTTCCTTTTAATATTGTGACCTTTGACCCTTGGAACCGGTTGTGCTTTTCTTCTCCTCCGGGTCTGGGCTTGTGTGATTTCACTGACTAAGCTTCAGCGTCTTGCTGGAGTGGCTCCTGATCACTTTCTGAAAGAGATCGTCTGAACACACAAAGATGCAGAGTGAAACCCTTAAGCTACCTCTCTCAGTTGGTAATTTTGTAATAATTGTAATATTTCATAGGCAAACTGACCGTCCCTGAAGCTCCGCAAGTCAGACTGTGAGACACAAAGAGCACATTTGTTAATCTTTCTACACATTCTAACCTGTCTGGAACTTTTGTGTATATCTTACCCTGGACACTGAGGCTGATCCCAGAGAAGCAGCAGGTCCATCCGCCTGTTCTCGGTCCACCTTGGGAGCTGCACACACACACACACACACACACACACACATTGTTAAAGGGACCGTCTTCTGTCTGCTGTTGCCCAGTTCTTGTTCCAGGGGACTTGTTGGGTTTTCTCTGTAAA
Organism: Channa striata; assembly: GCA_033026295.1. Taxonomy (NCBI): domain Eukaryota; kingdom Metazoa; phylum Chordata; class Actinopteri; order Anabantiformes; family Channidae; genus Channa; species Channa striata. The sequence continues at coordinate 3,924,500 of CM065173.1, read as the reverse complement.
TCTGTGAAGTCTTGACCTTATTTTGTCAACTGCAGTCAGATTTTTTTTGTTGTGACTTGGCGCTTCACAAATAAAGTTAAACTAACGCGAATTAACAACTAAGCTGTTTTGTCCACAGTCTGGACAGAGTTTAGGTCTGGACTGGTTCTGTCAAAGTCAATTTTACAGCTGCAACTTCATACACAGTGGTGATTCAACCTGCTTCATGTCATAAAAACTGATTATAGAATGATTAGAAAATGTGATATGGTCAACTTCACATAAAGGCAAAGGCGAAACTACAGTCAAATTTGGGTTACAAATTCTACAACACACGCACACACACACGCCAAGGTCTGAAACTTTATTTAATATATGGAAGCACTAATTATTAAGTTTTTCCAGAGAACAGGACCATCTGAAGACTCAGTTAGAAGATGACTACCACATTAACTGAGGGGGTTGTAATATACTGGGGTGTTTATAGAGCAGCACTGAAAGTTAAGTGGAAGACATTCAAGAATGAATATGGTTGTATTTGCATGTTTTTTAAGAACTCTTGCTGCTGCTTTCTGAGTGAGAGGAGCTGAAGCAAGCAGAGTCTGCCTGGGATATGAACCTCATAGAAAGCTGCTCTATTTGTGCATTATGATCTTCAGTGAAGCTAAATATATGTATACTGTCTGCATTCTTCAGGACCTACAACTAGAAAGTCTGTCTTATTGTCATTGAGCCTTAGAACAGTCTGGACATGTAGCTCCTGAAAACATCAGTACACCCAACTACTGATGTGTTTCTGGGGTTTAGATGATGACAGGACAGGGACACACGCAGATAAGTGGCTTTGTTGGCTGTAGCTCAGTTGGTAAGGCAGTCATCCATGGACCACAGGGTCAAGCCCCAGTCACTGCCTGCTGTGTGTCAAAGTTTCCTTGGGCAAGACACTGAACCCCTATGTGCACCCTGCATGGCAGCCATCACCACTGTGTATGTGTGTACCATATTACCCTGTAAGTCGCTCTGGATAAAAGTGTCTGCCAAACGTAGATAAGTAATAGCAGCACATGTATTATATATGTATAAATTAAACAGCAGTGGTCCTTACATGGACCCTTGTGGGACTCCGGAAACTATTTTTACTTCTACAGATTTAAAGCGGCCAACATTAACATAAAATGTTAATGACTCACGCAGAGGTTTGACAATGTTGTTGACAGCATGGATAACCCCGTTTGTTGCCATCAGGTCTGCATCCACCACAGGGACTTTGTTGACGTACACCGTGTAGTTCCGCTGAGACACAGACAGGACAGCTTTTGTCAGCACCAAGCAGTGTTTAAACAGTTACTGAAATGGATCAGAGGACTGACCACGTTGAGCTCCAGCTTCTCCCCCTGCAGAGGTTTGAGTCTGGTGTGAGATCCCACTCCTCCACTGACCAGCATCCCCTCCCCCAGGTGATGCCTGAGCACAGCAGACAACTGCTGACGGTCACCTGGGATAGAACAGGTAAGAGACAGTCAGGTTTGTCTGATTTCAGAGTGTTTCAGAAACATTCCTTCACTCAACAGTCACATCAGTCACTGAACACACATCCTCACATTCAGAATCAGGAGATCACATAAAACACACACACACACACACACACAGCACAGATTATGAATGTTGTGTGCAGTGCAATGGCTGGGATAGATTGTCCAGGATTGATAGCAGCAAACACAGAACAGTTCACAGTGATGTCATTAATCAAAACCCTGGTCTCTGCTGTGAGACTTCTGCTTCAGGCTGACAGGGCTATTTACATTCCTATTTGCTGAAAGTGGTCTTTATACCGTCCGTGCTGTTGAAGAATTTGCATCACAGTGTGAAAGTGCCAGCCAGGTACAGCACTAAGCCTAAGGAAGTCTAGACCTTCAGCAGGTGAGAGCAGCTCCTTCTCAGGTGTAATCCTGTGACGTTCAGACAAGACTCTGTCCTCATGTCTTTATTAGGGTGAAACTGCAGCTGCCAACACAATAGCAGCAGCTCACAGTTTATATAACAGCAGATTCTGGCTGTGAGTCACAAACTGAATGTTCAGACCAAACAAGGAGCAAACCAACACTGGGCTAATCAATCATGTGCCTTTGTACGTGTGACACGTCCCAGCAGCTTCATCAGCCTTTGTCTGCTGTCTGACAGTGTAATGGGAGCAAGAACTGTTGATGAACTAGCAGTAGAATTCATCACTTCATGCTCCAGTTCGGGAGCTTATCCTCACATAGGTCTCACAGCTTTTCATCAATTTGATTCGACTGACCCTCTACCACCTGTTAATGTTGACTGTTAAATACTTGTTTGTGTCACTGAGGGCATTTTGTTATAGCCCTTTTCCTCCTGAACACAGGACATGTCAAGGATGTGTTCTGTCCCCGAATTATTAGCCTTTAGCCAAAGAGCTCTTAGCTACTTGGTTCTGCTGCCACGGCAGTGCCAAAACCACCACACAATCACTTTATGCAGATTCGACCTCAATTATGTCTCAGATCCTCCATCTTCTCTCCCCTTAGTTTTGGCTATTCTGCATCAGTCACTTGTCAAGCTACAAAATAAAGGAATTATTTAAGTTTGTCTAAATTCCTCTTCAAGTCAGTGTCAAATAGATTCAGGTATTTGTCACCATGCATCTATTTCTTGAAGTGATCCCCTCCCCTCTTTCTATCACAGGCCATATATGCCTGACCAATTTAACTACATTTATAATTTTCAGCATCTATCAATAAATCAATACTTTATGCTGCCTGTCTTAAGAGAGGCCGACCTTCAGTTTCCAAAAACTACTTCTCAGCTACTACTGTGACTAAACCTCTTTACAAACTCTACTGTAAACCTTCAGATGATTGCCTGACCTAGGTTCACACTGAAGTGTCTTCTTTACTTTGCTCACTACAGTATTTTTTTTTTGTCTCCCCATATCAATCCCCACATTTTCAAATTCAGTTTTAGAAATACTACTAAGATCTGGCTTCAGTTCAGGAGACTTTATGGTTTACATCCATTCATTATCCTGTTCAGAAATGTTCTGGGGCTAGAGCCTGTCCCAGCAGTCATGGGGCAAGAGGCAGGGTCCACCCTGGACAGTTTTCCGTGGGGCAAACACAGAGAGCCAACCATTCACACTCACATTCATTTTATTTTGTTTTGCTTACCAATTGCCCCATCTTCCCAACCACCCCACAAAATCTGAAATTAAAAGATGTTTAACCCCCCAAGTTTAACCAACATTTAATAAGGCTGTAGTCTGATTCTCTGAACCATGCCTGCTCAGGGAGATTGTTGAGGAATGGAGATTAGTTTGTTATCATACAGAGTTATTACCACGTTTGCTGTCATCCACGTAAGGTATTTCTTTTTTACTCACCCATCAGCTTGCTTAGCTCGGATGGTGGCAGTGCAGTGAAAGCATCGTTGGTGGGTGCGAAAAAGGTGAGTGCCCCCTGCTGGTTCAAGAGCTCTGTCATCCCTGCAGTCTGGATGGCACCGACTAGCCGACTGTAATAACACATGGTTAGTTTATTTCGCCTCTTTGGAGGGAGGAATGATTCATCACCCTGCACCAAGTTTACAAAGAGCGTAATCACCTGAAGCGGTCGTCTGCCTTCAGGACATCCATGACAGTTCCCATTGGTGGCGTCAGGACTTTGTTCACAGTGAAGAGGGAGGAGTAGCGTCCAGTCTTGTCGTGGGCAGCGATGCAGGCGTTTTCAATGCAGAGGTTCTACAAACACAAAAGAATAGAACACCTAAGCGAACATGGGTTCAATAAGTCCTGCAGGTTTTATCCTATGTGGCTCGAAAAGGTGAAAGACACCTGGGACACCTTGTGATGTCCAGACATCAGACTTTGAAAACTTCTATATGCTGTTTTTTGGAAACTGTACCAGAACCAGGGAGCATGTATGATTCCAACTTTTATTCAAAAAACCTGGATCACACATGGACAATTTTTCTGTCCTGAACAGAAATTAGAAACTGAGATGTCTAATTTGGTATGGGAGTTTAAAATCTCAGTTATTGAACAAACAAGATCATGTTGCTGTTTCCTTTCTGACGGTTTGTTCAGCCCTTGTGGTTCCTGGTCTGCCTTGATCGATTCAGACACATATCCCACAGGCTCTCTCTGTGCTCAGGTCCCACACATTTGTACCTCTATCCTTGTGAGGACTCTCATTGACCTAATGCAATCCCTAGCCCCTTACCCCAACCCTAAACATCACAACTTAATGCCTGACCCTAACCCTTACCCTAACAAAAACCTAATTCTAACCCTAAAAGCCAGTCTTCACCCTTAAAAATCCCTTTTTTAGGGAACACGAACACACACACACCCACACACACTTTCTGCAGCTGACAAATTGTGTCTGGAAATATTTAGCATGTAGCTGTGAGAAGCAGGAAACTTCTGTGGTCTGCAGAAAGCGTGAGCCAACCACAAGTCCTGAACCTGAATCAAATGGAATTGGAGGAGACGCCCACAAAGACAATGCATTCGTCTCTTCTGTATGTTTAACTACACAATCTTTCACTTGTCTCTGTTTGCTCTAAACTGTATCTCAGCTTTCTATGAAGCAACATCAGCATCATCTGCAGTAGTCAGAACTGTGCAAAAAGGTCTGTCTGAAGCTGGTTCTTTCTAAATAAGAACGACAGTGCATGTGTGCACAGTGCATGTGAAAAAATTAAATATGTCTTCTTAGATGAATCATTGACCTCAATGATCACATCAAATTGAGGTTAGTGTTTCCTCTTTAAACTTAAAAAAAAGAACTGCTCTGGGTCAGATTCATGTGCTGAAGTTATTAATGAAAAGCAGATTCAAACTGAGTGACCTCATGAAAGATGAACAGGGACATTATTTATGATCTGCTCAGTCGTCCCAGCATCAGACACAATCCAAAGTATTCATCAAACACTGAGTTAACACCCGCTTCGTGTTCCAAACTCTGTCACATTTCAAAATCAAGGAATGAAATAAGGAATAAAACTATGAATCCAAGAAAAAGGTTTTACAAGAGTCAATAATAAAAAAACACAATTTTTTCTTGTCAGGGACAGATTAACATGGGGCTTCTTGACTGTCAGCAAATATTAAAAAAAACCACACTGACAAAAACTAATCCATGAACATCTGCTCCGACCACAGGATCTTGTTTCAGTGACTCTGATGACAAGCCCAGCTTCAGCAGTCAAGTGTACATTAGGTCCACATACATTTTTAGGTGCATTTACGTGAGTTTCATGTGTTGAGGGCGTCTTGCGCATGTCCAGTTGTGTAACAATTATCCACTCTAGAGATTTGACCTATTATAAAAACACTGCAGCTTTATTGAAATTTTGTGTTCCACAATTGAGCGGATGACAAGTAATTCTACAGATCATGTTGATATAATAACTAAATTCCCATAGAACAAACTGTGTACATCCACAGCTAAAAACTGATCTTGCACCCTAAACTGACTAAATGCATTTAAACAGTTTGCTTTATTCATGTACATGTGAGCGGTGAGTCACAGAATTTTCTATATCACATCATCACTGAGTTGTTTTGTGTCACAGGCTTATAATATCTGGACCAATGTGATGGATTTACTGAGCCACGACCCAGAAACTCACCCAGCACTGAATGCCGCCTCAATGAAAACTGAAAAAAAAATGGAGGAACAGATTGGATTCTTTCTTACGTTTCTGTAGACGAAGACTCGCAGTTTGAGGCCTCCCAGAGTCTCCAGTTCCTGTCCGTGATACAGAGACTTAGAGGACCGCTGCTCCTTCAGGATGTGGTTAGTCATCAGCTTCCTTAGGTCAGGGGTCATTCACCATGTTACCTGTTCCACACACAGAAATAAGTAAACTTCAGATAAATCACTCCGCAAAGATATTGCATACACAAGTATACCTCACCCAGTACATTTGTCCACCCAGCTTAAATGTTCTAAAATGTTCTTAAAAAGGCTCTTCATGATTTTTTTCCCCCTAATATTTCTAGAAAACTAGGCCTTAATACTATCAAAACGCTCCAAATGTATTTTGACCAAGTTTTGACAACAATGTTTGAATGCGAGACACGCCTCCTTGCGTCCTAGTGCTTAATTAATCTGGGAGAGAATGACCAACTAACTACTGAAGCTGTAACCTGTTATTTTAAGCTTAAAAACTCAAAACAGCAGCTGAGGTTAACTCCACCATTTAAACAGGACAAAAGTGTTTGCTCCGCAGTAGTCTTCAACACAAATACTGCTGTCTGTGCTAAAGATTGTTTATGAGGTACATTAGGAGGCATCACTCTGTGACACCTCTGAACAATCGAAGTGGATTACTCCTATAACTACCTCACTAGTAAAAACCAACCAGTTTAAATGTTTACATCATGTCAGTAAAATCGTCAATTAAAATTGGATATCTAATTCAGGGATTTCTGTATTTAAGTACTGTTGGAAAATAAGATGTGAAAAGGTCAGAGAGTTGTTACAGTGTAAATACAAACAAAGAACATTTCCTCAATATTTGATCTACTTTATTAAATACGAGACCACAATACAGTACACTATGGTACAGTGTTTTACCCCCTAAAATGTTTTACCCAAGTAAAAGTACTGAGCAGAATATCAACATTGTATTAAGGTATGAAAGTAATTCACTAAGAAAAACATTTGTAATGGTAAATATGTTGAAAAAATAATAAAAACAAACTGCTGGTGAAGGTGAAGGACACCTTAACCCTTTTGTGCTGGTTAACCCATAATATAAAAAAAATATTATATATTATTATTATTATTGCCTCAAAACTTTGTGTATTTAAACCACAGGTAGTAATAATGTTGTGGCTGATCAGTGTAAACTCCTGTCAAATATGTGCTGTGTTTACCTTTAAAGGCACTGTCCATAGGAGCCAGCATGGTCAGAGGCTCAGACCCTGTCAGGCGGGGCCTCAGCCCGGCTCGACAAACAGTCTGCTTGCCGTGGCAACAGACGAACCTTCAGCCAGCTCCAAGAGAGTTTTAGCTGCAAAACAGAAAAGGAACAAAAATCACTGTTAGACTGAAAGTTTTAATCCTTCAGATCTAGATCTGATCTCTTCTGAACGATGGTTCTGATGATTGCTTCTAATGAAGTAAAACCTCCTTTAACTGTAAAATTGTTCCAGCAAAATACATTTTTTGGCTGGAGTGAAAGAGTCAAGAACTAGAAGTAGAAGTCCTGACTGGTAGTTTGAAAGCCAAACTGGCCCCAGACATTTGCATCTGTTATTAATCTGTTTCTGTTGCTTTGGTTTCTTTGGCTTTAAATCAGATCATCACACACAACACAAACTGTGTTTAAAAAAATAATAATGTGGGAATTTAAACTCCATATCAGTACTAAAACTCTGGAATTGTAACAACATCAGTATTAGCATTTGACACATAGCCCCAGATGTCAGTATTAAATAATAGTGTTGGTAGTATTAGTATCTGAGTGAGGGATGAGCAGACCAACTCTTCTGGTTAGTTTGGATGTAGTTCTATAGTTTTCAGATGAGTTTCTTCAGTTTTAGGTTTAGTAGTAGTTTCATTATTTGATGCAGTAGCCTCAGTATTAGTCATAATAACTGCAATATTATTACCAGAGTCCGGGATGAGCAGTTCGTTGATGTAGTGGACAACTCCATTGGTTCCCAGCTGGTCTTTCTTGGTGATAATGGCCTTCCCATTCAGAGTCATCTGGTCCCCATCACAGCCAACTTCCAGCACGGTTCCCTGCAGTGTCTCCATCGGAGTCCCTGACACGATCGACTCTGCGCACTGCATCTGCCTCAGGATGTGGTACTTCAGCAGGTCTGGGGGTTGGGGACAAAGACAAATGGTGTAAAAGAGAGTACAGAGAGACAGTCATCAGTTAACACAGCGAGGACCAGAGCTCCTCCTGTTGGTCACCTGACAGAGCCACAGGGTCTCCCAGGATCCTGTTCAGAGTCTCCTGGGGAATCTTCTCAAAGGCCTCATTTGTGGGAGCAAAGACTGTGTACTGTCCCTCGTTCTCCAGAATGGTGGTGAGACCTGCAGCAGCGATGGCCGTCTGAAGAACAGCAGAGAAAGTCAGTCTCTCAGAGCTTTTACTTCAGTAACCAGGTCACATTTCTTAAACAGGAAAAGATGGTTTCTGAAATCAGGGTGGGGGATTAGGTACACCTGGTTTGCCAGTCTATGTAAAGTCTTACAGAAAATGTAAAAAACACAAAGTGGCTTGTCTAAATGTGTCCCTGTGGATTATTTAAATTCAGACTGCTGTGGACCAGCACGTCTCTCCCCTCTCTTTTTCTCTGTGCCGCCACTCTGCAGCAGCCACAAAACACTAGAAACAAAAGACAGGACACAATGTTTTCGGTCACTATACAGTTAAAATCTGTGAGCCGAGCTTCAAAAAAAAGTCAGAGGTGGAGAAAAAAAAAAATTAAGTTACTCTGCTGCTGCATGCAACGTTGTTCCCTAATTACCAGAGAAAGCAGATTTTGCCAAATGCTCCGGTTACTGAAGTGTGTGTAAATGCAGTCACTAAAAAAATAACACATTGATGATTCAGACGATTAATAAATTTACTCACACGCAGTGTCTCCAGGTTTTCGTCCACATCGATGATTGATTGCACGTTGTTGGAGATGGCTGTGATCACCCGGTCGACCACATGCACGATGCCGTTGGTGGCATGTTGGTCAGCTTTAATCAGCCGAGCACAGTTCACAGTCACAACCTGAGATGAAGAGAGGAACACACACAATATCACCGCGATATGAAAAGCAGTGTGTTATAAGCACTCTATAATGTGTGATGGTGTACTGCAGTACACCATTGATGTGGTGAGGAATTAGTGTGTTAAAGTGTGTTGAAGCGCTCTACATTGCATCACACCATGTTACAATGTGTGTGTGTGTGTTACTGACCCCATTGCTGTAGTGGTGGATGTGGACAGGGAATTCTTGGTACATGGAGGGGAAGGAGGAGCCGTGTTTCAGCTCCTCTGAAGTCAGCCTGCGGTTCACCATGTGGTAATGAAGAGCGTTGAGCAGCTCAATGTTCACGTTGCTCACCAGAGCATCCAGGATCTCCTGCAACATAACAACAAAGTCAGCAGGCTCCATTTCTCTTGTATTTGTACAGCTGCTCGCTGCATGACACGGACAGGAGTGCAGAGGAGTGTCCTCTGGGACTATTTTAAGCAGCTGCTGAAACAACATGCGGTGCTGTCGTGGGTGTTTTTTGGTACTAACTGCTGGCAGTGTGGCCCAGGCCTGGTTGCTCGGGGCAAAGAAGGTGAAGCTTCCCGGACCTTCAATCTCATCCCTCAGTTTGGCTCGGTCAGAGTAAACCTGAGTGGTGGAGGCCCCAACCACACCCAGAGTGTTGTAGATGTTCACAAGAGGCAGAGCTGCAACCACACAGGCACACACTGACACAACACATGTTCCAGCCACAGTAAAACTGTGTGCCTATTGTTAGTGCTGCCCAAAACATGGCGAAACCTGAAAAACCCTGGACGTCTTGTATTTGGGACACCTCGAGGCTTAGCGGTTCTTCCTGTGGTGTGGAAACTGTCTCTTAGACTCTCTCCGTAAGTGGTAGGGGTTAAAGACAGAACAGACTGGACTTCTACTCCCTAAACTGATGTCTCTGGTCTGAACAATGAAAGCGGCGAGATATATGTGGACATGGAGCTAATGACCATCTCTCTCCCTCCGGGACATTCTAAAAGAGATCTGACAGATTTACCAGACTGAGACTAACTTGCTCTAATTTGTCTCATTATCTCATTCTAAACCCGTCTCTGTTCACAGGTCAGGAACTAAAACTAGCAGAGCCAAGAGAAACTTTAAAGATTTAACATTGGTGGACTGGAGACCAAGCACAAATGGTGCCTGTCAAATATGGTGGACACCTTGGTATCACAGGACCTGATGACATCATGAAAAACTCAAAAAAAATTGGTTTGGGATGTTATTGGGCTCACATCAGCAACATTACACTGGTTGTTTCGTGTTGTTTGCTGTATTGTGTCGCTGGGGGGTCAGCGGTCATACCGGCAGGACAGCCCTTCTCTCCAGGAATCCTTTCGTAACCAGGACAGCACTCGTAGGTGATCACCCTGCAGAAATAAAACAACAGGTGAGGACACATTTCTTTTACTGAGCCCCACAAACACTTCCTGCCTTCTTTTACTGTCTGACTTGTTCCGTTTCAGTAATGCCTAAGGGGGAAATACACACAGTTCTTCTATAACAGTCTGTTTCCAGCCCAGAACCTTGTAACTTTAATAAAGCCACTGTACAAGACACAGAAATTCCTGTCTGAGTGATGATGGTAATGAAGTTACGTATGTGCTCACAGAAACACTGAAATTCCCATAATTCTTTAGTTTACTGACACTGAACATGACTAAATAATCCACAATGTCTGAACAGGATCATCTGGATGACTGATGAACTGGACTCAAATCAGCTTCCATACAGTCCACTTTGACTGTCCAACAACAGTCCCACTCACTGATTGATGAAAACTTCCTGTTGGTGGGTTTTTCATCCCAGCATTCGAACCTGCTGACTTTGGTCCATTCTGTAGATTTAAGTTCACTTCTGTAGTGAGACAATTACTAGAAAATGTCCCTTCAGGTAAAACCACTGCTGCTGACGGGACTGATGTTGAGTTTCACTCCACCCCAGGTCCACTCAGATGTCTACGCTGAGGTCCTCCAATCTAAATGCCCACATACTGTACACTTGTCCCTATCCTTAACCCATAAACCAGGCACTAAAATTTATCACACAGTCAGGTTCCAAACTACTGTGAAACACAGCAGCTGGTTTAGTAAACCTGTGTCAGTCTGGGCTCTGCTTTGTTAATGCTATACAGCAAACACAAACTGCGTGTGATTGATGTCGTCTGGATAGTGGTCTCGAGCGAAACGCTGTGTGACACTGTCTTCTTCACTGGAGCGAATTCTGCAGCTGCTGCTGGAAACCATCTGTACGGTCAGATTATCCAGGACAACGGCGTCTGAAACTACAGTATGTTGTTCCACATCAGAACTGCAGAAAAAGTAGCGATGTTCAAGACCTGAAGACATTTTTCTTTACATTTCTGTTTTACTGTGTTTTCTATCCTTGTCTATCCTCCTTTGTTTCATTAAAACCTCCCACAGGCCCTCAGACTTTTCATGTCTCTGACCTACTATAGTTTCACTCCAGCTTCAGTACATGTGGCTGTAATGAATCTTTGTGTGTGTGTGTGTGTGTGAGTGTGTTTGTGTTGTGTGTGTGTGTGTGTGTGTGTGTGTGTGGGGGTTCTTCCTGTAGAGACTTGCATTATAAATGTGGCTGTCTGGGCTAATAAAGCTCATTTCCTGAGAGGAGAGGAATCTGCAGCCACACCATATGCCTGATGGGTACAAACACCCACCACCAGGAAATACATCAAACCACCAGGAACCACTTCCTGTTCACTACAAAATAAAACATCAGACTGAGTTTCTAACAGAGAAAAATCTATTAAGCAAAGACTGGCAGCACAGAAACCCTTCAAACTTTAAACACAACCCAGACAAAGTTTGCTTTCCATACAACCATCAGAACTGTCTCTACGCATATCCAGATCTCATACTCCAGTCTGGGTGCTTTTAATGGTAGCTGTGTTACCTTCTACCTTGATCAAAAATACTCAGCAGGTCTGAGCCTGAACCGAAGCTCTGTAGCCTCTTATCACGTCGGCAGTAAACTGTGAACAGATGGATTCTGCACACACCGTACTGATTATCGGACCAGACCAGACTTGGCGAGCCACATAAATGGCTGCCATGACAAAACAAACAGGAGGGTCACAGTAATTCAGCCCAGTAGTGGGACCCTCCAGAAACAGTCTAACAGCAGAGTTTCATGTGCGGAAAGGATCAAATCAAGCTCATTCCAGCAGGTCTGGTTCCAGGTATCTCTGACATCACTCAGCTGCTTTAAAACTACATGTTCCTCCCATAATGCTGCTTCTTCTCATAAACTCCAAGATGGTACAGTTCCAGCTGCAACATGCTGACCTCTGACCTCCAACACCCACATACATCATCTGTCCACTCACAGGATCCACAAGGTCCAAAATGGCAGCCAACATAACAATGAGACAGCTGCCCCAGGAGTTTGGACGGGTTTGGGTTCAGTTCAAATGTTGCAGTTCACTGCTTCCATAATGTCAGTTGATGGTCTGAATAGACCTGATGGCCTCTTGTTCAATCAAATTTTCCAGGAGGACAGTGTCCTCACACAGAGCTACAACCTGCTGATGGCGGTAAAGATTTATTTCATGGTTGATGGAAAGAGCAGAGCAGAGCAGAGCAGACTTGGCTGGACTCGCCATAATGGTCAGACAGCGTCAGTTAGGTTTGGTTGTACAGCAGAGCTGAACACACTCCGTGTCAGTGAGCTGGGGAGCTGTGGAAAGTCTAAAGTCTCTGAGGGTGGGGTGGGGGTGAGTTAAGTTGCCTGTGCTGACGATGAATCTGATCCTAATCCTCCTCCACAAAGACAGGACTGTTCACATGCATTCAGCCTCAGGCAGTGGAAACGTTCTTCTGTCTGTCTTCTGACAGGTTAATTTAGATTTAACCTGTTGGGGGGGCTGTGTGTGTCTCTGTCTGTAAAACTCAAACTTCTGTTATCAGTCTCCTGACAGGAGCTGAAAGAATATGTGGAATCCGTGAGACAGAGTTTATTACCTGAGGGGAGACTAAAGGATAGGATGGCAGAGACATAAATAAAGAAAATAAATGAGTGGGAAAAAATAAAACACTGAAGAGATGGAAGAGAAAAAAAAGAGGAAACTGGAAGATTAAGAAAATGGTCAGAGGAAAAAGTAATGGGAAATTAGGTAAACTGTCTCTGTGGTAACAGATGAATCATTTACAATTCCATTTAAAATGCTGAAGTAGCGGTTTCCCAGGAATCAAGAAGTACTAATCAACCAGTGAGAAGGCGTAATAATCAACAGGAACATCAACCAAATCCACACTTTCATTCTGAGTCCAGCTTATTTATTACTGAGCGGCTAAAGACAAAGTCTTGAACAAGAAGCAAAGAGGAAAATGTCCCCAATTTTAAATAAAAGAAAGAAAACCTATCTCCTTGAAAAGCTCTTGGATCACATATTACTGCAGCTCTCAGGATTCAGGTTCAGAACTCTACTGAACCAGTCCAGAAGTGGACTGGTGGCTTTACTGCATTGGTTCGTGTCAGTGTCTGAATGTCTTCACGTGTCCACTGCAAGTCAGGTCACGAGGCGGCTGTAGTTTGTTGGTGAGGCAGTTGTCCACAGACCAGTGGTTCGATCCCTGGTCCGTCCTTGCTGCGTGTCAAAGCTTCCTTGAGCAAGACATTGAACTTCAAGTTGCTCCCGGTGGGCCAGATGAGCAACCTGCATGGCAGCCATCGTGTGTGTTTGTACCACAATTGCTCTGCAAGTTGCTCGCCTATAAATTTAATGTAAATTTGGCTCAGATTTACAAACTTCAACTAAAAGCAGATTAAAACATTCTGCTTTGAAAAAACACTTCAACTCATAAATGTGTAAAGATGTCATTTCTGCTTTTTACAAACGGGCTCTGTTCTCATCACATGGTGAGAAATGTTTCACTGAAGAATGTGTTGATTCTGGGATTTCTACAGCTTGTTTCCTCTGCTGCTCACTGCCAGCACACAGGATCTGTCCTCAGCTCTCACACTTGTCCTCAGGACTGAAACAGGAAGCGAAACATATTTCAGCTCCTGCAGAGACAGACAACGCTGCTATGGACTCATTAACAGCACGTTTCCTTCTCTGCAGTATCAAGAACTGTACTGTAGAATATGCAGTATAATTACTGCGAGAAGCCTGAGACTGTTTCACTCTTTAAACACTTTCAAGGCAGGAAAACTGATGTTCAGCAAGCTCAGCATTATTTAAATGGGTCAAAATAAGCAGCAGAACCAGAACTATGATGGTTTCCTGCACACACTGCTTCAGATTTCAGACAGATTAGGGTTAGGTTAGGGGTTAAGGGTTAGGGATTGCATTATGTCAATGAGTGTCCTCACAAGGATGGCGGTCCAAATGTCTGCGTGTGTTCCTGTAGATACTACTTAGGCATTCAGTTGTGATGGTTAGGGTTAGGGTAAGGGGTTACGTTACGTTTTCCTCTCCACTGTTGCCTATAGCTGCTCATTTGTTGGGTTTTCTCTAAATGTCTGTATAGTCTGGATTTTATCATGTAAAGTGCCTCGAGATGACTTTGTTGTAAACTGGCAACAACATATTAATAAAGTGTAATTGAAAATTGAATATCAGCTGAGGTCCTTTAGCATCTGAGCTGTTCACAGGTTGGAAAGTTTGTTCAGATAAAAGGACAGAGACTAACAACAAACGTCTCCACAGAACCACCTGTAAGCAAATGGATTCACATACGTCCTTTTGCTGAGACGCTCACTGGACGGGTTTTTCCATCAGCACACGATGAACTCTAAGCAGAGAAAAGCAGCAGGAGAACAAACCTTTAACTGGCCCTCATGTTCCTCCTCATATATTATATAAGATAAGGGGACATTCCTTAGTGGCCGGAAGACACCCCGGAACTTCACAAACTGACCCAGAAATAAAACCGGCTCAGAAACCTGTAGGTTCTGATCACAGACTCACGTGGGCTGTCCGCAGATCTTGCGATGGTACCACTGTTTGCAGTTGGTGAAGTACTTCCTGTTGGTGCCTTTGACCTGCAGCATGGCACAAACATTGGGTCTGAAACGAGAGAGAGAGCAGAGAATCAGACACACAGAGATAGACGCTGATCACAGTAAATCAAGCCATCTCAGCAGATTCGGTTTTAACGGAGGGACATTCAAACCCAAACTAACGTCATCAGTGTTATAAATGGTTCTGTTTGACCCATTAAACTGCATTTTAAGAGGGTCTTAAGGTCAAAGACTAAAGGTTGAAGAACCACCTGAACCTGAGACCGTTTAAACAACAGAACTTAACGATCCATTTCGAGACCAGAGGCACGATACAGGAACGGGATCTGCTGCAGGCAAACTGGATAAAGACTTGAACTATTCAAACTCGGGGACCGGACCAACTCACCCCTGCAGGCGGCCTCGGATTCGGCTGTGCTGCAGGACCGCCTGGTACGGAGACCGGGCCACGCACACGCTCAGAACCAGGGACACGCCCAGGAACAAAAGACAGAACTTCATCTTCACTGAGTAAATCCTTCCGCTCTTCTTCTTCTTTCTCTTCTTCGTCTTCTCGGTCCTTCTCCGTAGCCCGCTGTCCCCCTTCGGATTTATAGACCGGGACAGGGCGGAGGGAAGGAAGGGGCGGGGCACTGAGGAGAATATTTAACAATCCTTGTGCTGAGAGCTTTGACTGCAGCACAAACACCACCCCTGCAGAAGCTGCTTTGGACAAATCAACAGCATCTAAATTTACCTGAAGTGCCAATAGCAAAGCTACTTTTCCTTCTATTGGCAAACCTGCTCGCACAATCATTCTGCACTTCTCAGCACTTATGAAATATTGTACTTCAGACCTAAAATTCTGTTTATGAGACACACGTGGAACAAATCCGGATTAATTCATTCATGGTATCAACAGAATCAAGCTCAGCGCCGTTCAAAATACTCTCAGGAACTCACTGTCCTGCTTCCTTTACTTAAAGTGCATTTTACAGCAGGTACTTGAGCTGCAGTGCAGGGTTCTGAGTACTGACTCTGTCTTCTGTCAGGAGGAGGTGGAACAGGATCAGGTTTCGTACTGACATGAGTGCACGGAGGTTTATGGTTCTGGCTCGTGAAGCTCAAGATCTCTCTGAGCATCACGAGAACCTCATGAGACAGACAGTCTTTGTCCACGATAAAAGAGTCTGAAAACAGACTGTAGGTCTTGTGACGTCCCTCCTGCCGAGTCCTGATGGTTTGAGCAGATTCTCTGTGAGCCGTGTCTCCTGCTCCAACACAAACCAAACAAATAGTCAAACAGCAGCTGCTTTCACTTGAGCTCCACAGAGACCAGGGACCAGCACGCATTCCTACGTCTCACGTGTAGTCCCTCAGACCTGTGTCTGTCTCTGCTGGTCTCAGGACATTAAAGAAAGGTCCTGTTTGAAACGTGGGGCCATCTCCCTCTCAGGTAAATGACACACACTGGCGGTCCACATGACATATCACCACCATCCTTCACTGCTCCATGCTCCAGTTCTCTCAGCTTGGACACTGGATCCGAGAGTCCTGACAGTGCAGTCACCCACAACAGCTCAAAGTACAAGCACTGCATAAAAAACGATATGTCCATGTGTTTTTCTGTATTGTATTATTCAGTTTCATTGATGATGTTGATAAATGTACAGATTTGTTCCACACGAGTTTTTATTAATTCATTTTCTGCAGGAATGTGAAATGTATAATTCATGAACAGATTCAAGGAGAGAACCACTTTGAAAACCTGATTGTGCATAGTTATTATCATAATAATTAACCCTTTAATCAGTACCATTTAAAACATATTGTGGGGGGTACACGCCAGAGAAATGAACCATTTTAATTAATTTATTTAACATTTGTGCTGTAAACTGCAAACTCTTAGACAAGGGACATTTAGTGATGAATAAAGCTCAGTCATCAGTTTTTCCACAGGGATCTGGTTTGGACCAGAACCAGCAGCAGCTGAAGGCGGAGATAAGTTTTTACTTTAATTATACTTCCATGTTTGTTAATTCCGTAGATTATGGTTTGACTAAAGCTGCCAGATAAATGTAGGGAAGTTCAAAGTGAAGAGCAGGAAACAACAGCTTCCTCATCAACGTTCTGTTTGTGTTGCTCTGTTCTGTGGTTACGTTTCAGTTTTCTTCCCAAACTACAACACAACAGTCAGTGCAGAAAAAGTGACAAACAATATTGTGGAATTGTGGAACAGTGGGATGGTGAGTCCCACCATCCCACTGTTCCACAATTCCACAATATTGTTTTCTTGAGACTTTTGACCCACCCTGAGAAGTCTCTCAGGGTGGGTCAAAAGTCTCAAGAAAAGTTTTATTCCCCCTCTGACCCTGGTCTTCAGTTCGCCAGTGGATCTACTCCCCCACAGACCACGAGTGTTTCCAAAATGTCAACCTCAACTTCTGACAGATAAATATAGTGCCTGCATGATGGACAGTCTGTGTAAATGTGTGGAGTCACTTCCACGGAGATTCACTGAATAGCTGAGATCAACTCTGACAGTTCAGAGGAATCAGAGGAGACATCCTGTACACAACAGAACACATGCAAACATTTATCTACAAACTACTTCAAACAGAACTCAGTGCAGAACAGAACCAATCCTTCTGTCACATAATCATCTGAAATCATCTGAAACTGATTACTGATTGAAAACAGTAAGTCAGATGGTTCCTCTTCTGTGTGGAGAACACAGGACCACTTCACCTCAGTCTAAATGAGCTCACACTCTTTTATTCACATTATTCAGTGTCACAGAGAGTTTTAAACTCCACTGTGTTTGGACCTTTTCCTGTGAAAGATTATTGCCTGCTCAGGGTAAACACACACACGCACGCACACACTCACACACAAACACACACACACACACACAGATGGGGCAAGAATTGAACCATATACCCCATGATTATTGACAACCTCCTCCACAGCTGAACCACCTCACATGAAATGTGTATCCCACCATTCACTAGGTGACAGATGGGATCAGTTCTAGCAGTTCAGATAATGGACCGGACCTTTTCCTCAGTGTTTTCTTCTTGTCTTAGAGTTTTGCTTGCCTCGTACCTCACTTGTAAGTCGCTTTAGACAAAAGCGTCTACAATGTGACTAAATGTCTAAATGTTTTCTGTTTTTCTGCTGTTTCATTATTTTTATTCTTTCTTGGATAAAGTACACCTTCTTTCCTAAGAAAGTGCACCTCACTGCCAGATAAACAATGATGTCGTCAGCATATAAATGAACACAGTTGAAAAATATTCTGGCGCGTCTCACACAGAGACCTTGTGTGGGTGTCCCCTGATCTCAGCTGCTGAGTCTGAAACATGAGCTTTGTGGTATGTAAGAGGGAAAAGCTGAATCAGAACTGAAGTCCACTTTGTTCTGAACCTCTATTTATGAAGAGTGGGTGAGTCAAGAAAGATTTAAAGAATAAAGTAACTCAGAGACGTCTGGACCAGCAGGACGCAGACTTTAACATTAAGTTCATGTTTTATCTGCAGCTGCCACAACAAGGAGGAAGTAACATAAATGCAGTGGATATTCCAGGAGAAATAATCTCCTTTATTTGATTTCAGAGATGACAGTGAACTAGGATTTCATGGCCTAATATCTGGCTCAGGTAAAACCAAACAAACTGAACATAAACAAAAGGTTTATGGCTGCAGGGACTCAGACTGGATCATCTCCAATTTACCAGTGAATGTGTGGCTGGTTATTCTCTCTCTGACAAGGTGCAGAGACACAACATATGATTTATTTTAGAAAGAATCCTTGTGCAGAAAATTTTTTTCATCCTACAGAATAAAACAAGATAGCAGGTAAAGAGAATTGCTGAAAAAGAGACGTGTTTATTGTCTGTTTTTATTCACTTCTGGTGTCTCTGCTCTGGCTTGTGTCCACAGACATGAAATGTCCTTTGAACCAATAAACGGAGACTTCTCCTGTGTCTGTCTGAGCTAACAAATCTCTCAGGCTGTACTGCAGTGTTTGACACTCGCTACGCCGAAAACAGACACAGCAGAAGACAGAAGACATTCGGATGGATGGTTAACCAGACTAACCCCCCTTTGTGTTTGCTCATATAATGAAAATAATATTAAACCACTTCAAAGTCTCTGAACCAGGACGACCTCTCAGATCCTTTGGATTTGAGCTGTTTGATGAAATGTCCAAACTCATCCTACATTCTCACAGTGTCCACAGCCTTGTTATAAGGAAAGGCCTACTGCAGGGAGAGGACACAGGAGCAGACACAAGGAAACAAGTCAGGCTAAGAGTCCAGGCAGAGAGAGCAGAACCAGATTTCAGGCACAGTCCAAAGTCCAAGGAGCAGCTCAGGGAAACGGTTCAAATCTCATAATCTGAGCGTGTCTGCTACACTAAGACTGGGCCTGGCTATAAAAACTAATCTGTGAGATGGACACATCTGTTGGGTGATGGATGAAAAGACAAATTGATTTAAACTAATAGCTAACAGTTCAGTGGGACAGGGTTCTAGTCTGACCCTCTGGAACCTTTTCCGCTTGTTAAACCTGTAAAAGCAGGACAGAATGTTGCCTTTAAAACTTGTGTATTTTCACTTTAAGGCAGTACGGTAATTCAGGGCTTTTAATGAGAATTCTTCTTCCCCTGCTCTAACATTACAGGTCGTGTTTGTAGATGTGCTTTTATCAATTAGTCGATCAATCAGTTGGTTTGAAATGAAGCAGAACCTCACTGGAACCAGGGGCTCGGTGCAGAAGGAAGCTGCTGTTCATGTTAAGTTCAGGAGCTGCTCGGTTTTCATGTCTCATAGAACAACATTTACATTAATTAGTAGTCCAGCTTCAGTTCAGATTGCCCCATCAAATCTGAATGTGTCCATGCAGTAAACAGGAGACCAGTCTCCACACTCTTTTGTTGCTTTTTTCTTTTCTCTCTCCAATTTCCACTCACTCCAAACAGTCAAGGCAGATGGCCTGGTTCTGCCAGAGGTTTCTTCTGTTTTCGCTTCAAATCTTTATATGGTAAATGGTCTGCACTTGTACTTGTACTTGTACTTGAGCAACTAAGTGGGGGCTCAGTGTCTTGCTCAAGGACACTTTGACATGTGACCAGCAACTGTAGGATTGGTGGACGACCAAGCTACCAACAGCACCACAGTCGCAGCAGTCTTGACTTTATTATGTAAAGTGCCTGGAGATGAATTTGTTGTGAATTTGTGCTATATAAATAAAATGAATTGAATTGAATTGAATTGAATTGAATTGAATTGAAAGGTTACAGAGATTCTGTAGAAGAAGAAAATTCTGACAGACACTGGACTGAGGTCCATGAACATGTCCTGAAAGTTTTTAATAAACCTTTTGCAGGAAAAAGTACAAAGATATTTTAGCCCAGAGTCATGGATCTATCTTTTTAAGAACCAAATTCTATCTTAGACCTCATGTGTCCTCCACAGATGCTGTCAAATGCTGAGGTCAATGGTAAAACTTGTTTACAGTGTATGTGTGTGTGTCTTTGTGTGTGTGTGTGCTCATGAGGACATTTTGACAGAGTGGGGACAGTCCTCACTTCCTGGCAGCTGCTCAGAGGACTTGGTCTTAAGAGTTAAGGATAGTTTAGGGCGGTTTGGGGGAATGTCAGCAACTGTCCTCACATAGATCCTGTAGCTTGACGTGTGAGACACACAGTGCTGCTTTGTTTCAGGACAGATGATGTTTCCTGCAGATGTTCTTCGAGGTCAAAGATCACCTGTATGTGTGAAGGAGGGGGGCTTCACACAGATATCTGTCTTTCAATCTCTGTGAGGACACACTAATATGAAACTGTCCCTCACCCTCCCACCCTGACCTTGTACACCGCATGTTTGACCCCCCCCACATCCAAACACCACCTCAACCTAAATTTGGTTCTAATCTGAGTCCTGAAGCAGATAAAATGTCCCCACAGCCACAGAAAGATCCAGCCATTTTCCATCAATCCATGGGTGTGCTTATTAATTCCTGTGTGTCCTGGAGGAAAGACCCCCCCCCCTAAGGTGTATAGGCAGGTTATTGTCATTCGCCAGGAATCAATACCCTGGACTGAATTTGAGTGCTTGGCTCTCAGGTTGACACATTCATTAGGACTTTACACCAAGCCCTGCAGACTAAGTTAAGACTTTTACAGCAACACAGGGACTCGATGTTTGCCCCCTTATAACGTCATGTCCCCAAAACACGAGGAGCACACAAAGACAGATGCTGAACGCTCCCCTCTGCTGGAGACAGGAAACAAAATCCGGAGAGTTTGGGATCAGTCAGTAAGCACAACGTTGTTTCTGCAGCAACAGCAGTTGACAGTGGAACAGAAAAACTGATGCGACGAAACAGGCAAATGTCTTGATTGCCTGAGTGAAAATTAAACAGAAGATAAAAGATAAAATATGAATAAATCAATGCATAAATAAATAATAAACAAAGGCAGATTTTGTGCCTTAATTCAATAAAACCGGTTTATTTTTATGTGTCTGACTTGTCCAACCCTGAGGTCCTGTAGGTTTGGATCATTTAAACTACAGCAAATACTCAGTGTTCAGGTTTTGGTACTTTGTGTTTATGTGTCATTTAAAGCAGTATTAATACTTCATGTGAAGTAACAGCTTATGCAGGAACATGAAACTGTTTTAGTTTGTTATTGTTTCTGGATGCTTCTGCCCTTCATCCCAAGAAATCCAACACCTCTGACACCTGACACCTCTGATCTGTGGACTGTTCCACCTCATCAACAGGTGCCAGTTACCTGTGCTACTGCTGCATTCAGGGACAATCTGGAAATATCTGTCCACGTTTTTTTATTCTTGTCAAGGAGTCTGGATAAATTAGGAAAACATGATAAGACAGGTTGTTGTTGAGAGATTTATCAGGGAGTCCAAGCTAAGAAAAGGAGTCCCTGATAAATCTCTCAATAAACAACAATTTATCAGGGAGTCCAGCTAAGAAAAGGAGTCCCTGATAAATCTCTCAATAAACAACAATTTATCAGGGAGTCCAAGCTAAGAAAAGGAGTAACCACAAGAAACTGACATTAGAACCATCAGCTGATAAAGTAATGGACAGAGATTCTTGGAAAACAAATTTACTGATATGTGAAAAGTGTCAGAAGAGTCATCACTTTTTCAACATCAGCCTGATATCATCATATTTACTGGAGCACATGAAGGCAACACCCTCACCATGGAATCTGGATCAAAGATGGTTTATTGAGAAAATGAATCACTCTGTTACCAAATAAGGAGAATTATATATATATATGTAGAACAGTACTCGTCCAGGACTCGTTCTGGTCCCTGTGTCTGTACTCAGTCAGGACTCCGCTGGGTTTGGATTAACTAGAGCCTTTTTAGGGATTTACTGAGAAAATGCATGGGCTATTTCTTCACTTTAAGACAGGATGTTCTTATTTTGGTTTAAAAAATAAGAGATTTGTTTGATGTGTGAGCCATGCAAAGCTATGCAAATATAAGGTTAGACAGAATATTTCTGAGATTATTTGGCCCAAATATGATAAGTCAGTTTTGTTGTTATGATAATATTATCTCACTTTTAAGAACTTGTAGAGCACCGGTCACTAATAGCGGACCACGTTCCTGGTCCAGGCCCAGATTCTATCCTGCCCTGAACTGGAACATACACATCATTGAGTTTTTATTAATTTTGAAGGAGATTTCAACCGTTGACTCTTTTCTGACATTGTCAACGCCAACATCCCACCTGTCTCTGATTGGACAGTGCCATAATTTAGGCTGAGGAGCGAGATTGGTCAAGGTAAGACTGTCAGCCAATCACAGGCAGAGAGAGGCTTTATTGAGTACACGCCCAGAAAACCTGCCTTCCGAATGAAAAAAAACAGTGACAGTGACAGGAAGAAAAAACATTAGCTGATTAATTTTTTTTCCCCACAGCTTTATTGAACAATATAATATACAACTTTAGACACATTCAAAAAATTAAATAAACCACATCATACAAATACAAGCTGAGCATTAAAGAAACTTTGTAAAATTTGACTGAAAATAAAAATGAAATAACAAAAAACAAAGTGAAGGCATTTAGCAAGGACACCAATCTCTGTGCTTTTTTGGTTTCAACATATTGCACAGTTTAAATTCATTCTTCCATTGCTTCAGGCAGGGCTTTATTTAAAGTATCTGCATTTATGGATGAAGAAATTGCCCAGTAACAATAAGTTATTAGTAACAAGGTCCAGGTTACGATTTTGGACATTTTACACCATTCATAATATCAAAACCTTCATCCTCATAGTTTTTAAACATAATATTTTACACTAATGTAGTGACATTTTAAATTTTATTTAATACTTTGATCATCTTTGCTTACAACAGTAGAGAGAAATCTGGGTAAATAAGTCAAAAGAGGCTGTCCTCCCAAAAAGTGTTATATCTCGTTGTAACCATCTGTATAGAATGGCTTTACATTCAACGATGTTATTCCAAAAGTTCATATTTTCAGATATCATTTTGTCCTGAGCACAACCAGTTTGGTTTGAAAATTTCCTACTTACCTCAATTTAGTTTTTAATTCTGAAACCTTGGAAAAAAGGTAAATGCGTGCTTGTAAAGCGTTACTATCCAAAGCAAAGCTTTACAATGCAGCTTCTCATTCACCCGTTCACACACTCATGCACCAATGGCAATGGGTGCCATGCAATGTGTTCATCTGACTCACCAGGAGCAACAAGGACACTTCGACACATAGCAAGGAGGGACCGAACCGCGGATCCTGTGGTCCGTGGACCAGCTTTAGCTGCCCAGGTTAATGGTCTGCATTGATAAGGTAATTTAGTCTGCATTTCTCAAAAACAGAGCTGTGTCATCTGCGAGCTGATTTATTATTATCTGCCATTCCATTCCATTTAATCCCTTAATACAACTATTTTTAACATCAAAATAGATAACATTTTTACAACCATTCTAAATAATAACGGAGAGCTACCACACCACGAGACCTTAATGTTAATGTATTTTAAAGCTGCATTTGACCCCCTTATATAACATTCCAATTACACTAATAAACTTTTCACAAAAATCTAAATATGTTTTCAATATAAAGGGATGTTCAACAGAGTTAAATGCTTTTTAAAAAGCTAAGAATAAAGTAAAGCCAATTAGTTTTAATATATGGTTATTTTCAACTAATCAAATACGAACCCTTTATTATTATTTATTGATCTTCCCTACAGGAATCCTGACTGTGTCTCAATAATCACAGGAGATTTACGGTTTTAGAGTTTTAGAGCAATAAACAATGTGATTGGTTGCAAATTATCTAAAATTATTTTGTCTTTGATAAAATCATAACCAGATTGATAAATCCCTGTTTGTCATTAACTCTCTCTTTTCCACACATACACACTGAAGGGAGGTTTCTTATGTCCTTCCAAAAGAACTGATAGAAGTTGGCAGTGAGCCCATCTGTCCCTCTTGATTTGTTTGGAGCCATTTTTGAGATTACTGCATCCAATTCTGCAAATCTTGTTCAAAGACATAAGGGATTGGATGACGTATAATTTCCTTCTTCTAAACTCAGATAAAACTGAAGTTATTGTGTTTGGGCCTAAAAGTCTAAGAAACATGTTTTCTAACCATATTGCTACTTTAGATGACATGACTCTGGCCCCCAGTAGTACTGCAAGGAATCTTGGAGTCATTTTTGACCAGGATTTGTCATCTACCTCACACATAAAACAAATCTCTAGAACAGTCTTCTTCCACCTAAGAAACATTGCCAAAATTAGGAGCATCCTGTCTCAAAGCGATGCCGAAAAACTGGTTCATGCATTCGTTACTTCTAGATTGGACGACTGTAATTCTCTACAATTTCTTCAGGCTGCCCCAGTAACTCTCTAAAAAACTTCAATTAATCCAAAATGCTGCAGCAAGATTGCTGACTGGGATAGGTAAGAGAGATCATATTTCACCTTGATTAGCTTCTCTCCATTGGCTTCCAATTAAATGCAGAATAGAATTTAAAACCCTTCTTCTGACCTATAAAGCTTTAAACCGTCAACCATCATATCTAAAAGATATCCTAGTAACATATTATCCTACTAGACCACTTCCCAAAATGCAGGCCTACTTACGGTTCCCAGAATTCCAAAAAATAGAATGGGAGGCAAAGCCTTTAGCTATCAAGCTCCTCTCCTGTGGAACCAGCTCCCAGTCCAGATTCGGAAGTTCTGTTGCTCTGTTCTTCACTCTCTCCACTTTCCACTCACCCCAACCAGTCAAGGCAGATGTCCGTCCACCCTGAGCCTGGTTCTGCTGGAGGTTTCTTCCGGTAAAGGGAGTTTTTCCTCTCCGCTGTTGCCTATAGCTGTTCAAGGGGGATTTGTTGGGTTTTCTTTAAATGTTTTATAGCCTTGACTTTATTATGTAAAGTGCCTTGAGATGACCTTGTTGTAAACTGGCACTATATAAATAAAGTTGAATTGAATTGAAATTGAATTGTTAAACTCCTGTTGTTTGCAAAACAGAAAAAGTGCTTTTCTTTTAGTAATGTCCTTTAAACCCCTTACATTCAATGAACCAAAAAATATTAACATTTACCATCAAGTTCAGAACAGGCATAAAATTTTTAAGTGAGAGAAAACTTTGTTAAATAAGCACACCTCATACTTAATTTAAGTGTTTTTGAGTGCAATGCTACTGTCTCTGTTAACTTTTTTAGGAAAATGATCTCCATACTCTGTCTTGCTTAGCTAGTGTTCATCTCTGCGACCGTGGTCTTTTTTTTCCAACCCCAGGCAATGTTTTATGTCCCTGGTGGTTCCTTTTTGGATTAGCGGTTTAACCATCTGTGTTTTAATGCTATTTAGTTTGTTTTGGAATTGTTTATTTAACAAATACCTTAAAGGTGAGTGAACAACAGGAAGTAGGCAGTGAGGATATGAGGGTCAGATTTAGTGTTAAGCCTGTCCAGACGTTTTTTTTTTATATGCAGCATCCAAGTCTTTGTTTTACTTGAGATGTTAAAACCTGTTATTTTCAATATTATTATTATTACAACTACTATGAAAATGCATATTATTTTCAATTCTCAGTTGAATGTAAAATTGACTTTACTTTTACATTTATTATTCTGTTTATTATTCATTATTTTGTATAGCACTGCAGTGTCTGGAGTTCCACAGAAAATAAATATTGTTGAAAATGGCATTGAATTCCAGCTTTCTTCATTTGATTTGAGCTATTGACTTCACACAGTGGAGATGCTGATACATGATACTGTTATTTTAATATATTAATTAACTGTAACGTACAACAAAATGATAATGCAACTTAAACACGGTTATGTTTAGAGCAAAGTAAAAATGCTGACAACCTGGGCAGCTGAAGCTCAGTTGTTAAAGCAGTTGTCAATGACTCTTCCAATGTGTGAATGTGAAGCAACATTTCTAAGCCCTTTGGGTAAAAGTGCTGTATAAGTGGCCATTTACCATGACGCTGTGGACCAGTACATGGGGGAAAATGTCTCTATCCAGACCCCCTTAATTGAGGACCCCTGACACGTCCTGAGAGTCATCAGCATTGACCTTAGCCCTCAACATCACTATTAGCTGAATATCTGGTATCAAGTACCACACCGGGCCAAGTCTCTGGTTGTGTTCTTGTTCTGTACGTTCACATTTCTACAGTGGACAAAGCTCAGATAATCGAGACATACGACCATAGATTTTAATAAAAGTAAAACCACGTCTCCACAAAAAAAATAAAAACAATATCTATCTATCTATCTATCTATCTATCTATCTATCTATCTATCTATCTATCTATCTATCTATCTATCTATCTATATATATATA
This sequence comes from Channa striata, assembly GCA_033026295.1. Taxonomy (NCBI): domain Eukaryota; kingdom Metazoa; phylum Chordata; class Actinopteri; order Anabantiformes; family Channidae; genus Channa; species Channa striata. The sequence continues at coordinate 3,897,886 of CM065173.1, read as the reverse complement.
GAGAGAGAGAGAGAGAGAGACAGACAGCAGCTTCCTGAAAGTAGCGGCAGAGTGAGAGCTCTTCGTGTGTAGTCCTATCTGTGCGGGGAGGCAGGGGGAGCAGAGCAGATAAAAGCGCTGCAGCAGCTGCTGCTCTGCTCCTGGCATCAAACCGTCAAACCCAGATGCACCAGCAGCCGCTGATGTGAAGTGGAACTTCCGTTTTGTTTTGTTATTTTTTGTTGTTTTGTTTTTTTTGTTCTGGTCGTGTTCAGTTCGGTGGTTCTGAGAGCGGATATGCCAGTGCAGATCCCGGACGACTCCGACTTCTCTTCGTTTAAAGACCAGTGTCTGAGCAACGAGGGATGGATCAGCCGCTACAACAAGGGGGGAGTGACGGTGTGGTGCCGGGAGGAGGAAAGCCAGACGGTCCAGAAACTCAAGGTGGGGGGTGGGGAATCCTGTTATTCAGGTACTTTATTAATTTCTTACACTTCATTCGGAGTAAAACTCACCTGGAGCAGGAAAAATGACAAGTATTTAAATTAAATAACTATTTGAATATTTGACATTGACTTTACCCATTTACTGCATGTACAATAAGTACTGTGTGGTCAGTATTGTATTTTATACACTTACATACAGAGGATACTTATGTACTTGGCAAGATTTTACTTAACAAAGAATATTTCAGAACTGTGATGTTTAGTTGAACATCAGAGTACTTACCACATGCAATACTTGTTAAAAAACATACAGTACAGGGTTTGTACTGCAAGAGTATACTGCATCTCTGCTAATATTTAGTAAATTGGATTTTGAGTAGTTTGACAAAAGAAAGTTTCTCTTTCTGTTTAGCACGTCCCAGTCTTGGTTTGGGTTAACTTAGTGGTTATTTTGGGATTGAGATAAGGAAATGTTTTAAAGTTAAAGTTTAGCTTGACTGAAAGGAAACTGCAGGATTTCAAAAGTAAAGGTATAAATGGAAACATTTATTGTTCACCATAAGTCACACAATTTTTTTAACTTATTTTTTAAATTAATATTTTATTTAACCAGATAAAAACCCTTTGAGATCAAGATCTCATTTACAACAGCGACATGGCCAATAGGTCAGCAGCACAATAATAAATTTATACAATTTTAAATACACAAAGTAACAATATTTGTATTATTTCAAATGTCAGACATTGTATGGAGTTCCCCAGGGTTCAATCATGGGCCCTTCGTTTTGTGTTGCTAAATGTATTCTAACAGAATAATCCAGATCACTACTTATATTTCACTTACTGGTTCCAGGAAAGTTCCAGTGTCACAACAGGAGTTATTCTGATATCAGCTCTCGTGTTCAGGTGATAGACAAGATCAAAGAAGGAGAAAGACGACTGGCTACGGCCCCCAGTTTGGTTAATAACACTCACTCTGGAGACTCAAGTAACCAGTAACAGAACATGTTACTGAGTAATAACAGTATTAATGTAGTTACATTATCAGTGAGTAAACAGTGTTAATTGGCGGATCTAACTGTACATTTAAGCTCCGTTCTGCAGAATAAAGACACACCCTGGACACACTCACACACACCTAGCACTAATCCTTCCTCACACACAAGCAGCTCAGGTAAATGTTTGCTGGACATGCAGCAGGAACATGAAGCATAAAACCCACAAATTATTAAATGTCCCAGTTTCCTGGTTCAGTTTGTGCAGAGAATCTGAACCCGTCGACACACTCAGACACACTCGTCTGCATTGAGACTCTGCATTACATCGGAGCATTGGGATTTAGCTGGCTGGACCAGCTTTTCCTCATGCTGAGCTGGTCTGAGTAAATACTGAGTCAGTGGTTCGGTGTGTTTCCATCCACTGACACTTGTTCAAACACAGCTGTTGCAATGAGGTTTGAACCAAACCAAGGCTGCTGTGTTCTGATGTTTGTGGACGTCGCTTCGGACACTCAATGACTGTAGGTTGTTTTTTCATGAGCTCTACTCATGTGAATAGAAAGTGCTTCTTCCTTTACTGTCTTTTGTTTTTGCATGCAGTGGCGGTCACCATAGCAAAAGTGGTTTTTCCTGTGTGACAGATGTCAGATGCGGTGTGTGTGTTGTGTGTTGCTTCCTTGCTCTGAGCCTCCTCAGCAGCAGATGCCCTGTGGGACCTCTACATGTTTAACAGCTGATCACAGGCTGTGAACTGTGACCCCCCCTCACTGTCAGCATGTTAAAAAATTCAGAGCGGAAAGGAAAACTTAGGTCGTGGAAACCTGATAACAGAGACATGAACCAGTTTACAGCTTCTGTTTCAGTCCTGGAGCTTTTCCACTTTATCTGACAGCTCCAGTCACTGTTACTGGTGAATTTCTGTTACAACTTATTTCTGTGGTCCACTTCCAAAGACAAGAGATTCTCTGCAGGAGTTATTCATTTTCAGTTCCCTTACACTCTCAGCCGCTGTTTAACCACTCTCAGATCCTCTGAGCTTCACATCATTTCTTATTTATTGGTCAATGTCTTTGTTGTAAACAGTCACCTTGGTTACAGAGTTTGGTCCTAATAATGTCAATGTGAAAAAGTTCATCACAGTTCTTCTGTTATGTGAAGTTTTTGAAGTTCTCCTGAGTCGCCTGTCTAAGTTGAATCTGATGTGCAGCAGCTGAAGCTGTTTGTTAATGCTATCTGCCAACTGTTGAGATGTTTTGAGGCTTCGGAAAGACGAGTCGTGGACAGTGTCGCAGTGACCTGCATGTCCTCAATCAGACACACTCACATCTGATTTGGTTAAGCATGTTAATCCTGCTTACATCTATTTCTACTGTCTTATTGTGTCTTTACTCTCTGGGCCATAAAGAAGTGGAACATGTGGAATGACAGACAAAACGCTGATGAAGTTTCTCTCCACAGCTGATATTCAAGAACAAATGGGAACAAATTATGTTTTGTCTTTTTTTGATTATCATTTATGTAAATTTGCACTTTTTAGTTAAAGTCAAATTAAATTAAGTTCATCTTTATTGATGTAAAACCCCAATTTACAACAAAGTCAACTTTTTACATAATAAGTTTAACACTTACTACAGAATTACTACCTTGAGGACTCTGACAAAACCTCCAATAGAACCATGCTCAGAGTGGGTGGCCGCAACAGAATCTACAGTAAAGCTCCTGATCCTCTACTGGGTCTGTGTGGTGCTGGAACAAGTGTGAATCTACATTGTACATGATCTGAGAAAGGTCCTTACAGTATAAGTGACTTCTAGAAAGTGACAGAAACTGTCGACGTTTGGCGTTGATCAAACAACAAAAAGGTGAAAACAGGAAGTTTGTAGAAAAGAAATACATAAAGAGGTGCTCTGTGCTTCATGATCCTCAGTGTCTCTCCTCCTCAGACAGAGTTTGACCTGAAGTTGACCACAGCTTGAACACAAACACACACTGCTACAGCAGAGCTGAGCATGATGGTGATGAGGATAATGATGGTGGATGCCTTAATAATTCAGAATGTCTTTCTAGAGCAATAAGGTGCTTCTTCTCACACGTGAATTATTGATGTGTGACGACATCTCTGACTGAACACAAATAAATCTGACACACACCTCAGTGTCCAACAGCTCCACCTGTGTACAGGTGCTGATTAACACTGAGCTGGAAAGCTGGCACTGGACGGTTTGTGACATCTGACACTGACGATGGGGATCAGATTCAGAAAACTTTATTTATCCCAAAAGGAGAAAAAAGTTTGGCAGCCTTCTCTTCCAGTACGACACAGTAAAACACATTTAAAAAAAGAAAACCTGCTGGTTATCATGGGGGTCATAGCACTGGCCTGAAGATTCATATCTGTGAGTGAAAAAAGAGATGGAGACCTGTCTACATGGCTGATGTCAGTAAAGTTTGGGAATATATCAAAGTACTGAGCTGAAAACTTTTGCTTAGCATTTTTTGCTCTTAGACCAACTGGAACTCGGAGGGACAGAGGGATTGTGGATCTGGATGCAAGTCAGAGCTTTGAACCTGATAAAGCTACTGCACAAATCTGAGCAATCCTGGCACAATGCTTCTTTTTGACGTGCGACTGGGATTTTGATCATCTGCAGGGTTTGATTGTAGATCTGATAACAGGAACATTGCAGTATTTAAGATGATATATGACTAATGTCTGCACAAAGAGTTTGGGTTGCACATTCAGAAAGGGAGCGTCTCTTCACCTTTTTTAGCTCCAGAGTGAGACATTAAAAATTCAAACTGCAGAAAGACATTTTTGTGCAAACACTGATCCTGAGTGCAGACAGAAGAAATGTCTCTCACCAAATGAAACAGTCTGCTGCTGAGTGATACAGACATGAAGCTCGGGACTTTATGAATGATTAACGCTGCAGCAGAGCCCTGCTGATTGAGTTACATGGAGCATTTCACTGCGTCCACCGTCACAATATCTGATGACTGCAGCTCAGTCGAGCTCAACGCGTCTGTAAGATAACAGCAGTGGAAAAAGATGACGTCCTACAGTAAGCTGCTGTCTCACATGAAGTCCACTCAACCCTGAGAGGGAAGACAAAATTCTTTCTTTCTCGTAAACAAGATGATGAATGTTGAACGCTGTGAGGTGACAGCACTAGCCACTCTACCACTGTACTGCCCGACTTTTACATTGAAAACAAAATGAAATAAAATATTGTCCTCTTAACGATGTGGCAAAGATCTGGAGGAAAGGTTAAAGACATTAGTGGAATCCAGAGTGTAAGAAATGTTGTTTAAAATACAGCAGCATACCTCTGATCAGAAGAGGACATGGTTTGCAGTCCAGCAAGTAGCAGTTGAGCCACGCCAGGTGAGACAATGTCAGCAGCAGACAAGCAAAGTTACAGTAGCAGGCAGAAGCACTTTAGTCCATGTTAACCATTCTAAAACCCCGATTCTGGTCCCCAGTTCATTGCGCTGTGCAGGTTACACCTTCCACCAGGCCTGGGAACTTCTCAAAGGCTTGTATCACTTTGTATCACACTCAGGACAGTGAAGGATAGAAAAGACCTCAGAGCAACAGTTGAGCATCAGATTCCAGATTTTACATTTAGCAAAAGGCCAGTTCACATTGACTGACAACTGCTACAACTAATTTTTGGATCGGATCTCAAGAACCTAATGAAATCAGGGCTTTGAAAAAGAGACAATAGGTGAATTTAAAGAACTATTGTTTGTTGGCATTACAAATCACAAAATGATATTTTCACATAGTAAAATTCAAACAACGACTTGTACAGCAACCCCCTCTACTTTCTTGAAAGTAGTTAGAACCTAATGGTTACTACTGGGAGACAATCACTTCTCATGGCTCTTTTATTTTCTTTCTGCACAGTTCAGAGCTGCAGCAGCTCAGTGGTTACAAAGGTACACCGACAGACTGACACATATCACACATCCAAGACCTGAGAGACCTCCTCATTGACAGAGGGTGGTCAAATAAGTACTCAGATCTACTACTGCTGTAAAAATATCATTGTCACGTATAGAAAGACATATGTGTGTGTGCATGTTTTAGCAGGGAACTCCCTAAATGGGGGGTCAGGTCCAGGAAAGGTGGATTAAACACATTTTTAGGTAATAAAGATCCTCAGTGCAGAAAGACGACTGGGACAGACCACATGGTGATTGGTTTATCATGACAGTTTGGATCAGTCTAGATGAAACTGTCCATTGGTTGGGTTTTGGAATCCATCTCATGACTTTGTGACAGCTCGTAGACTCAGTGTTCGTCTCTCTGTGTGTTCCAGATGAGGATAGTGTGTAAGGATGTGACAGCTGAGATGCTGTACGATGTCCTCCATGACACCAGCTACAGGAGGAAGTGGGACACCAACATGATCGACACGTACGACATCGGCAGACTGACAGTGAACGCAGATGTGGGATATTACTCCTGTCAGTTCCCCTTAGTGAAGCTGCTCACTTACACTTTAGTTTGCTTCTGCCCTTCCTCTAAACGTTTTTCTGTCGGTGTGTGAATGAAGGGAAGTGTCCGAGTCCACTGAAGAACAGAGACTTTGTGACGATGAGATCCTGGCTTCCACTCGGCAACGACTACCTGATCATCAACTACTCCGTCAAACACCCGGTGAGAATTGACACCTCTTCTGTCATCCTGCTGCTTTCTCATAACTACAGTTTTCATGGCAAACTACTTTGACAGACTGCTGAGTGTCTCTGTTCTGCTGCCACTAGATCTTTAGATTTGGACTTCAAGTCACCATTGGTTTCTACAGGGGCCACAAGAGAGACCCTGAACGTGCTGCAAGATTGAGATTTTAGACTCAGTTAATATGACACATTTTTGGGTTGTTCTCAAACGCTTTGGAAAGAAACGTTTTACATCCACAATGCAGCACTTTAACTCACTAGCTGAGCCAGCTGTTCATAAGCACCCAGTTTGGGTTTAACCGAACCGGTTCAGGTGTGCGGGCTCGCACATGAGGAATGTCAAAGAGCTGTGTCTGTGATGTTTAGCAGTTATTCAGGTAACTGGGGCTTTGCACTGTTACTTTTTTATGTAATACACCCACATTTCCTCCAACCGATCATGTCAAGCCGCGTCTGAAGACTGAAAGCTCCACTAGTTGTTGTCATTCATGGTATGTCTGTACCTTTCTTTGACTTTTCTCTCCTGTATCGTTGAGTTGTTCCACACCTACAAGAAGCTGCTTTAAAGGAACTTTAAACAAATTCTCACACCCAAGGCTTCTTTAATTTCTCCACATGTTCTGTGAGTGTTTAAATAAGACAAGGAAGCTGGTTTGTGAGATCTGGATTGGAAGAAAACTTTTTAAACCTAGACTCTGTTCACGTCAGACTATATCAGGTAGGGACTGTAAAAAGTGACAGACCTGAATCCAGGATGCCGGGACATCCGTAAAGCCCAAACCATGTTTGTGTCACAGCTTCTTTTCTGTCACCTGTCTCCTTAGCAACATCCTCCAAAGAAGGACTATGTCCGAGCTGTGTCCCTGCTGACTGGATACTTGATCCAGTCCAACGGACCCAACTGCTCCACTCTCTATTACTTGACTCAGGTGGACCCCAGGGGTGAGGGCAGAGGACAGGGCAACAATACTGGCCTTCTCACCAGTCCTCAAACACACCATACATATGACTGATATCATGAACAAGGTTTGAAACCACCAACTGTCAGTGATGTGCTGCTGTGTCCTCTGTGTCCTCAGGTTCTTTACCAAAGTGGGTTGTAAACAGAGTATCTCAGTTTGTGGCTCCAAAGGTAAAACCATCCAGAAGCAGGTCTAACTCTGCAGCATGTTCTTGTCCTCTCAGATCTGGAGAAATATCCCGTCCCTGTGTCTCTGTCCTCACAGGCAATGAGGAAGATCTACAAGGCGTCTCTGAAGTACCCAGACTGGAAGAGGAAGCACAACCCGACCCTGAAGCCGTGGATGTTTCCAGAGCAAAACACACTGCCGTGCATCAGTGCGTCAGAGCTGACACTGCAACGAGCCGATTCCTTGGAAAACATAGATGAGAGCAGTCTGAATGAGGAGAAGACGCACCACAGCGACGACGAAGACACCTAAAAGTTCACAACAATATGTCTGTCTCTCTCTTTTTCTCTCTGCATTTATTGATCTATGCAGGAGAAGGTGTGGGACTGATCAGACCTGTACCAGACGTTGGCGGAAAATGACTCGATCCTGTTTGTGTCTGTTGCTGCTTTTATTCTGTCCATTAGGAAAAAGTCCTGCTTTACTCTGTTCAGTCTGTCAGTGCTGCAGTCTGGGTTCGTGTAGGGAACTCAGACCAGCTCTGCACAGCTGTTTACAGGTGTTTTTATGAGCATGGAGTCACCAAACAACGGGGACAAATCAGGAAATGTTTGTCTGTTAATGGGATTATTTAGCAAGTAAACCCCACTGAGGCTACAATTTCACTTGAGTAGAGTTTACACAACTGTAGAGTTTCCGGAACTTTTATTTAATGTGTCAGAAATCAGGAAACCATCTGTGTTTTTCCACAAAGATGTGGAACAGAGCTGCAGCCTACCAGTGTCTTCATTGATCTCATCTATATTTTTTCATTCATTCTTAGTTTAGTCAGTGACATTTTCATGGATTGTTTTGTGTGAAACCCTACAGATGAAGGAACTTTACATTTTACTACCATGCACAGTTCTGGCCCATAAACATCAGAGAAATGTAGTTTTAGGATTTATTCTTGTTGTTTCATGACAAGTTTAACCTGAGTTTAACAGTTCATAGGTCCAACATACGTTTGACATGAGTACAACATGAAACACATGAAACTGTATTAAAATCTGATACACACACACATCAGAGGATCATCATGTAGTTTATGTGGTCTGGCCTGCTCTGCTCTCTCGTTTTCTGCCAGTTGCTCACGTTCACATTCCGTGATGAGCTGATCTCTGGTCAGTTTTATTTAAAAACACAATGCAAATTTAAGTTGCAGCAATAACGTAAACTGGTCAATAATCAAATCAAATCAACATCGTGTGCCGGGGGTTTTTACAATCAACACCTTAATAGCAAAATGATCCTTTGTTAAGCTAGATCAGGACCAAACAGTGAGCTGAGCTGAGTCAGCTACGTCTTTGTGTGAAACAGATTTAGAGCTGAAGTTTGTAATTAAAAATCTGAACCACGAACAAACAGTGAAACTTCCCTGGTTTGACACAGGACTTAAGGGCCAGGACTTAAGGGCCATCCTCTGGTCCTCTCTATGACTTAAATGTACAACATAATAAGGTTTTCAGCTCTTATTCTCTGTTTACAGTGTTTTTTCCCCTGAATCCCTCAAAACAGCACGTGATCCTTGAACTTTGTACATTTTAACTTTCAATAAATGGGTTTTAGGAAGAATGAGTCTGACCTCCTCTAATAATCAGAATAAACAAACTCTGAGAAGGATGAATATCAGGATCAGTTTTAGTTAATTCATGTTTCTAATAATGGCTCAGGTTTAAACTTTAGCAGAACAGTGAACATGAGGCTGTTTTTAAGGACAGCAGGTTTGTTTGAGTCTGTAGCGCCCACTGGCGGATAAAGCCTCTCAATACAGCTGTGACTTTGCTCAGAGAACAAGATGAATCCTGCTCAGGCTTTAATTCAAGTTCAGTCCAACAAACCACATTAGCCAGACCTAAACCATCAAAGTGAAACTGAGATGGAGGAGTGAGGAGTGACTCCACACAGAGATGAGTACAGTGCATCACTATTCTTATTCTAGTATTTCTACATAACTAATGTGATTGATTTCATCATCATCAATTAGAAATGTCTGAATCCATAGGAACCGGCTCATCTTTCATTGTTTTCAGTCCCCAAGTTGGCACTGTCGGTGAAGACACCTCTGCACCAGCTGTCAGCTGATGGTGGACAGGAGAAGCCACGTCCAGAAACCTGGTGTATGCTCTGGGAGCCCTAAAGGTCTTTGTTAGTCTGTGAACAGTGTGGAGCAGGAACATCTGGTCCTAATAAATAGTGGTGAAGTGAATGTGCTCCTGAAACAGACCCAAAGCAGAGAGAACGTCTGCTGCCTGATCAGGGGCTGAGCTGTCACAGACCAGTCCAGTTCAGCTTCTTGCAGTGAGCCTGTTTTTCCTGCAGTGACAAGGAAAACGTTGTGTGCCTGCATCCTTCTCTGTGGCCTGAAGAATGCAGCTGGTCTCCGGATCCACCATGTGCTGTATTGTCTCAGGCACTTCCTGTTTCCTGTCTCATTGTTGTTTGGGCAGTAAGGAGGAAACTCCACCACTGTTCAGCTCCTTACTGCTCTCAGAGGACAGGACACAGTGTTCAGCAGGACTTCCTCAGTGCTCAGTCCTGACAGCATGTCAGTGAAGGGTACTCTCAGGCGGGCTGTCCAGGATCATAGGACCATCCTTCAATTAAAAAACTAATTTGTTTTTTAATTGAAGGATGTTGTTACACTCAAAGTGTGAGTAGAATGAGTTCAAAGTTCATAGTAAACCAGGACAATTTTACATTTTTTAGGAGCACATTCTGTGGTACTGTACCACATCGCCCACGGGACTGTAAAAGTAATCCGAAGGTCTACAGGTTTTAATGTTTTTCAGCTGACCAAATGTTTTATGAAAACTACTGTTAGAACCAGTCGGGCTGCAGACAGGGTTGACTGCATATTTTTGAATATTATATGCAGCACTTCAAGTCCAATCCTGATCCACAGACATCATCACATGCTGGTTTCTTACCTGGTGATGCTCTGTATGCAGCTTTTTCACTGCAGCTTTCTGATTTTTTTTACCTTCAGCAGGTGAATGTGGATTTAGGTCAGATCACTGAGTTGGCTTTCTTAAACCTCAAATTTAATCTTTCATTTAAAAAATTTGAATTGTGTGATCTTCTGTTTAGTGACTCAGGGCTTTAAAGCTCCAGGTTTTCCATTTTTGAATTCTGTGAGTCCATCAGCAGTTTTCTCAGACTGTTGCACATCAACAGAAAAGAGAAGTGCAAAAGGAACAGAAAGGCTTAGACTGAGATGGAAAGTCACTGCAGCCTGTCACCTAATCTGTGCAAGATTTACAGGGATTAAAGATGAAAACAGCTGCTCACACAGAATCACAGATTGGTTTTAATCAGAGCCTAAAAAAAGATTTTACAGCTTTTTTCACCCCAAATACATTCCCCCCAATCACACTATTCAAAAAATTGATCCTGGGGTTATAAATTGAATTTCTTTGTGTTTTGGATGATTCTTTAAACCTTTAAAGTGAATTGAAAATGATGTGTTTTACCTACTTAACATTAAAATCCTAATAAATTACATTAAAGATTTGTTTTTTGGTGGAATTTAATCTGAATATTCTTTCGCGTGCATTTATCAAAATCATAGATAAAAGTATATTAAGTTTAATTTTATTATTGGAAATGAATTATCTGATCAAGGTTACAATTTTAACTTAAAATGATACTATAATTTTTTATATGCAATAAATATATTTAATAATACAAAGACAAATACAAATAATACAACGATTTAGGATTTATTTTACTCATTCAAAAGAGTTAAAAATATTTTATAAGTTTTGTTTTGTTTTAAGTAGGCCTTTTTTGTTCATAATAGTATTTACTGCACATAATAGATTATTCTCAATATTTTAGCAAATATTATGAAATGTAATTATATTTTATCATTATTACATGTCTATATCTATAGACAGATGTCTTTATAGATTGCGGACCTTATTTTGAAACGAACTTCTAACCGGAAGTAATACGTGATTGTCGCACTTCATCCGACATTATTGTGAAATGCCGGAAGCTGCAGCGGTCGTACTCAAAGTAACTTGACTCATAGGAGCAGAGTTTCTCCTCCCAGATCTCCCCGGTCTGTCGGACTGTGCTGATTCGGACTTTGCTTGTTTATCAACCGGGACCCGCAGAGACCTAAGAGACCAGGAAGGGGACTAGACTGAACCAGAGGTGAGACACTTCAACGTTTTCGCTGATTAAATCGGATCTAGTCCTTCACAGTCTCTTGGAGGCTCCTGTCACTTGCTTTGGGTTCGGTATTTAAGTTTTGTCCGATTCTGGTCCCGGGGTGTCCGCTTGTAGATCTGGTTCTGGGCTCTGTCTGTGGTCTTGTCTGGTTCACTTTGAGGTTAAGGATTTTTCCGTGATTGAGACAGTGGCTCCGAATCCAGGAACCAGAACAGCAAACGTGTTTCACCTGTTAATTGTTTGTGAAGGTGAAACACGTGACGGCAGATCTGGGGGGTTTCAGAGGAGGGGCGCAACTTTTCAGGTTCCACCAAACCCTGGATTAACCTGTGCGCTTGTCTTTGTGGAGCATCAGTAACCTTGTATTGTGGTCCTGTGTGAACGGTTCTGTCCGGTTATGCCCGTCCGGGACCTCAGGTAGAGGTGGGTTCACTGCTACATCCCATAATAACAGGTGAAATCTGTTGAGATGGTCAGGAGAGGCGGGAAAACTTGGGCGTCTGCCGCACAAACATCCTGTGAAGAGGAAACTCAATTTCCTGCCAGAGCTGAAGCTTCACAATGAACCTGGTGGACAGAATTTGTGCTGCTCAATCCTGATAACGCATGAATGATGTCAGGTGACATAACACAGGATAGTCACGTAGAACCAGAACCCTTCGATCACAGCATCTGCGTTGATGGAGAGGACGAGACCTGGTTCTGAATGCATTTCTGAATCTTTTGAGACTGTTTGGTAGTTCAGTGTATCCTGTTCTCTTCTGTCCCTGACAGAACTGGTGCACTCTTACAGCCTGTACTGGAATCTGTTGTGTCCACAAGGGTCCAGAAACATATGTCCACATAAGGACACCAGTAACTGGTGTTCCCCAACATTGTTGTTATTCAGACAAACCAGTAGGAAACCTAGGAAGGGACCTGGTAGGAGACCCTGGGGCAGACTCACAACCAGGAAATACGTTGATGGAGATGTCCGTGTGGTGCCGACCCAGAGTGTTGTCTGTTGGCTTGTGTGAAGAGCAGACTGAGGACCAGTTCTGCTATAAATGTGTGTGTTTGTCAAAGTGAAAACAGTCCTCACATTCTCACACCCCTTCACAGGGTTTTTTTAAGGCCTGAGCTGGGTTTTATCGATGGAAAAGGAGTTAGGGAATGGACTGTGTCAATGAATGTTCTCATCAATATAGTCACACAAATGTGTGTGTGTGTGTGTGTGTGTGTGTGTGTGTGTGTGTGTGTGTGTGGCGCACACTGCTCCTGAGCCGTAAAAGGAAGTCGGACCAACACGTCTTCCTCTTCAGACACTGATCTGATGTCAGATTAAAGGAGCAAACTGTCATTTCCAGAATGCAGTAGTCAGCTGATGCTGCTCCAAGTGTTGACTCGTAGCAACAGGCTACAGGTTTAAAGGGACAGTCCACCAACAAAAGACTAAATCTAACTGTAACCTTCTGAATGTCCTCGGCTCTCCAATGGGACATTTCCATGCAGTCTTTGTGTGAATTGTCTCCCTGCATCAGTTACATGACAGAAACAAGTATGCAAACTAGTGTATTTGTCTGTCTCACATCTATGCACCTGGACCCTTGTGGAGTGGAACAGGTAGAAAAATTTACATCGTCCTGCAAGTTGAACTAAACATGATCTGGTTAAATTAAACCAACACAGAGTAAAGAGACAGCAGCAATCTGTGTCACACCTTCACACCCAGTGTTCCAGTGTTCCCAGTGAGAGCCAGTGTGTGGTTCCAGTCACAACTGTGGAACAATCGACCTTCTGTTTGTCATAATAGAGCCTCACTGTCCCCAACCCCCCTATCTCTCCCGCCCTCAATTTTATTCGTCTCCCGCTCTACTTTTTTCTGCTTGTTCCCTTTTTAAAACTCCCCCTCTCTCTCCTTTCTCAGTGGAGATAAAGAATAAAGGTCATCGCCCCCCTGCACCCTCCGAGACCTTTTTATGGGGGAGGGTCTTGTTGCTTTTATTGACAACCTCTCAGCCTATCAATACCTCATCTCGATTTAGGCTGCCACCTACAAACTTCCTGTTTGTCTGCTGAGAAGCAGTGAGGATTGGGAACCTCTAAGGTTCTGCTGATGTTCTGCTGATGCTGATGAACATGAGTTGCACAATCATCAACGTATGAAGAGATGAGCGTTGGACTGTAGGTCATTCTATTTACTCTGCCCATGGTAATTGGCAGCAAAAATCTAAACCAAGAAGAAAACATTGAAGTGAAATTTCAATTTGAAGTGCAGCTTCAGTTTCATGAGATGCAAGTACAAAATAGGATGTGTAGGAAAAGCTGGCTGGATGAGGGAGTTCAGGTACAAAGGTGCTGGTGTGTTGGGAAATGGGGAAAAAAGAAGAGGCAGAAGAACTGAACCCCGTGGCACACCACTGGAGAGTTAGTGAGCGCCCCTGTGATGATACCTTAGTTTGTCCAGGCCAGAGTGGTGCCAGAGATGCCCAAGTCATAGAGAGGGGACAGGAGCATTTACAGTGTCAAATGCTGCAGGTAGATCAAATAGAATTCTGACAGAGGAGGCTGGGCCACAGCTTTTGCAGCCTTCACAAGTGTGATTCTGTAGAGAGACCACTCCTGAAGCCCTGGTTGACATTATAGGTTCTTGTTCAGAAATAGAAGAAGAGACAGCTCTGTAATTTTTCACAAAAGAGGGGTTTCTTAAGCAGTGGAGTAATCTGGAGCCTGTCCAAATGAAGCGGGGAAAGTGGCTGTTGTGAATTTGTGTATATCAGTGTGAGGCAGTTGGTTGAAGGAGAGTGGAGGGGATAGGATTCAGACAACAGGTGGTAGGATGGTTAGAGAAGAGGAGGGTGGATGTTTCAGAGTGTAAAATGAGGAGAGCGATGTGCTGTTTGATGAAGGTAGCAGGATTTCGAAAAAAAGGTGGGGGGCCACCGGTCACATCCAAGGAATAACGCAAAACTCAGGTTGTTTCTGCTTCCCTGTGCTAGATCAGTGCTGCCTCCTTCTCCCAGACTGGGAAGTCCTGCACCTGCCCAAACTGTGGCAGCAGGAACATCATACGAGAAACTGGTTTCAGAAACATCTGCTGTCATTACACAGTCCACTATCACATGAAATCACACAGACCTCAGTTGTACATGCACAGCTACCAATCATCGATTCATCTGAAGACACTTTTGTATACTCATCAGTTCATTACTCAGTGAACCGGCTTGAAATTCCAGCGTGAAGAACCAGATCATTAGTTCCCCCAGCTGAGTGATGGAGCCTCATTGATCACATCAGAACCTGAAAATGTTCGTGTGGAGACAGAACAGGCGGTTTATTTTAGTGACAGAAGCAGATGTGAAAGTAGAGTTTGTCTTTTCACATCAAACAATTTAGCCTCGTGCTGCAGCTTCACTTCCCACAAAGGCCAAAACAAAAACCTGGACACTGTTGTTAAATTGTCTTTTTCTACTGAACACAGTCCACTCTTCATGTTTTAAAAACTGGGTTGTAACAGAATCTAGCTCCTATATGAGGATGTTCAGCTGATGATAATGATGCTGAAAGGAGGAGAGAACAGAGGGTTTGTCCCCATGGAGACACTTCAAAGTTCTGTCTGGGTCAAACCTGGTTGCAGAGGTTAGGTCAAAACCAGAGGGATGGACATTTTTCATAGAAAACTGTCTCTCCATAGAAAACTGTCTCTGTGAGGACACAGAGACAGTTTTCTATGGAGAGACAGTTTTCTATGGAGGTCTGCTGTCCTGTTTCTCTGCAGTGGACTGATGTACCAGTAGAGTACATACACAGACATGTTGCTTATTTTGTGGTTGTGATGAAGCTGCTACAGATCCAGCAAACATTTAATCCCCACCCTCCGCCCTCCCCAGTGTTTTCTGGGGGCAGTAGGATGGGAGTGTCTGCATCCTCTGCTCCTTCTTTATCCGCAGCTTTACTGACTTCCTGCATCCCCCCCCCCCCGACACACACACACACACCTCCTCCCATGCAAACCTTTCTTCTCCCTAGCTGCCCCTGCTACATTGGACTTTTTTAACTCTTCTGTTTTGGGAGTTGGAGCAGAAAGCTCCTGTTGGAGCTTGATGTACTTCTAAACATAAGAATGGGTTTTCATGAGTGTGAGCTGCTTCTAGAGCAAAGGACTAAAAAATCCTATTCCTGGTGTCAAGATTGACCCTACTGCTACCTCTCAGAATTAAAAAAACATACTGTGCATAGCGATCATGATGCTTTTTCTATAACACACCCTGGGCATGATGTTTGCTTGAGCCATATCAACCTGCTTTTAGATCTTTCCACTCCCATGAAACCGCACTTAAAGTAATTAATGACCTTTTACTGAAATCAGTCTGTATGTCCATCCTTATACTTTTAGATCTTAGTACAGCTTTTGATACAATAGACCCTTTGATTCTGGTAAAATGACTTGAAAGAAAATATGCTGCCTCTGGAGTAGCACTTGACGAGCTAAATTCTTACTTGGCAGACAGAACCCAAGGTGTGTTTTAGGGACATCAGTTGTTCTCCTGGGATCCTCCCACACTCAGTGGACTCCAAACTAATTAATTCAGAAAGGAGAGAAAACACAGTTTTGTTTTTTCTCTGATCCGACTGTGGCTCAGGAGGTAAAGTGGTTGTCAACCAATCACAGGGTTGCTTCAATCCCCAGTTTCTCGTGTCTATATGTTGTAGTGTCCCTGGGCAAGACACTGAACCCTGTCTTACTTGATGGTCAAGACTGGGTTTTAGGGTCAGGGTTAGAATGAGGTTTGGTTAGGGTAAGGGACTGCATTACGTCAATGAGTGTGAGTGAGTAGAGGTACAAACGTGTGTGTGTGTGTGTGTGTGTGTGTGAGTGAGAGAATTAGCTTTAAGTGCAAATATTTCATCAGTGACATGGGAGGAGTAAAAATTAGGAAGGGAACAAGTACAACACACACACAGGTTTTAGTCTTTGTCCAAAGTTGAATTGAGTTTGTCATTAAAATGTCCGTGTGGACCAGTGTCCCTACTGTCTGTGCAGCTAATAGTTAAACCCAGAGAACGTCAGCTGATCCCAGAACAGAAGCTAGTTTGAAGCAGCTGAAGTCTGGAGGAGGAAAAAGGTCGACAGGAGGAAGCTGCTGTGACTCATTTCCTCCTCAGGCTTTGTCTTCACACTGGACGCCACAGACCTCTGTGTGTGGTATTTTTATTCCTTCCTTCTGTCTTTATGTTGCTCCTTCTTTTCCTCCAGCTGTTGTACACTATGTTTATACTAGTGAAGAGTCAACACAAGTATTCATGAAAACTCAGAGAATAAGGAAACATTTCCTTTTTTGTTCCTAAAACGTACTGTCTTTTTATTTAAAGGAAAATGTCATCATTGGGTTATCTGGGACTGAAGCAGAATGTAAAATGTGTAAATGATGATTCATCCAGAGGTTTAATCAGAGCTAGAGACGCAGATCACGTTACCAAAGGTAACACTTGTGTATCACTGAGCTGTTCACACTGACAACATGGGCTCTGCCTATTGTGTTTGTGAACACATTCCAGTGTCTGAACCTCGACACACAGAGGAAATCACGCACACCTCAATCAGATAGACGCACCCCATAAAATGTAACACACTCCATATAGTATCAGGAAATCTGCACAAATACAGACACACACACACACACACACACACACACACACACAGCCCCTCCACCCTTCAGCTCACGGCAGTGGCCCTCGCCTCAGCTGCAGGCACTCCCTGCATCCTGTGTTGGTCTCTGTTCCCTGTAGTGTCGGTGAGAAGCCACACATGAAATAAAACTGAAACATTTTTTTTTTTAATCAAAGAGTTTCCTTTTTAAGCTGGAAAAGAGATACGCAGGTCCATGCCGTGTCTGACATCTCTGTGAAAGCTGAAGGAACACAGAGGAGATTTTGCGACACCTCTGTATTCTGTTCTGAATTTACTGCACTGTTTTGAAAGTGTTACCATACAGTATAATGCAATAATGTGTGAAACACCTTTAATTGTCAGTGTATTGTCCAGGGTAAGCACAGAGAAAACAACTAGACACATGCTAACACACAGTCGTACATGACACAGCATGTTCTCAGGCCCAAATCAGCACCACTGGTTCTATGGGAGCAACATCAGCCTGAATCACGTGAGGACATTTTGTCAGATCCTCCGTGCTTGTGTCAGGTTTTCTACAACAGTGGTCAGCTGCTTGGGGTGTTTCCCAGCTCTCTGTCTGTTCCCCTGCCGCACTGACCCCTCACACTGCAGAGAGGCCAAAGGTCATCCCGCTGCAGATGCTGATAAACAACTGCAGCTGTGTCTGCCTGCTGACATCATGGAGGTGTGACCTCTAAGTGTCAAAGGTCACAGTGATGATGTCAGTGCAGTAACAGCTGGTAATTAACTAAGTATATTTACTGAGTGAGTACTGTACTGAGATGTCTGGTGCTATTATTGAATTTGACTTTATTAATATGGCACCAGTTTACAACAGAGTCGTTTGTAGCACTGAACACAGTGAACTCAGGAGTCAACAATTTTATATTGAAAACCTAGCAAATCTTCAAGTAACGTTTTATCTGCAGTGGTTCTATGGGTTGAGTGGTGGCTCACTCTTTTTTAATCTGCATTTGAACTACGCACAGGGTAGTTAAGGGTTTGAGCTTTCATGTTAATGTTGTCTTATAGACATTGTCATGAGCAGCAGCTGGATTTTGTTCAGCAGAGCTGGTGATCTGACAGTTGTCTTTGTCACTTACAGATGGACAGTGGACCTCTTTTCCAGCTGTAGGTCAGTGATGGCCCTGCTGATTCCTGGACGTGGAGGAGACGAAGCCAGATCCAGACTCCATGTTGGTCGTCATGGCCTCACTGGATGGAAGCACGACGGCTGAGACACTTCTGACAGCAATCCATCTGGAGAGGTCAGGTCAGGGGCCTGGACGCAGCTGAGGATTTTATACCTGTATTATATGTTTAATATGGGACCAAATTATGAGATTGGAATTCATAAATACAACCTAAAAAAAGGCAACACTTATTGTAGCACTGACATTTGCGTGTTTGCATTCACTAGCCTGGTCACAGTGTGTCTCATGTTTTTTAGGCTTTAAATGGGGCTGAGTTCTTTAATTCACAAAATAAGATACGAAGTACTTGATGGTTTACTTAATTAAAAGTACCAAAACTATACTGTAGTAATGTTATATTACAAGTTAAAGTTCTGTATTCAAAATGTTTCTGATGTACAAGTATTAGGATCAACAGAAATGCACTTAAAGTATTGAAAGTATTGATTATGCCAAAAAGTGCTTCCTGTGAGTGTTTGGCTCTTCTTCAATTATTATGACCATGTATGTTCATGTTCACCGGTTCATTTAGCTGAAGAAACAGGAAGTTGTGGATTGTTGACCTGGTGTAGGAGCTGATACTCAGACAACCTGATAAAGGTTACAACACTGCACTGTACTGACATTGGACCTCAGGATTATATTATACTAATACTATTGGGTTAAACCACATCTGCAGCCTAATGAGCTGTTTGACATGTTTTCCTCCAGGTACCTGGACACCTTCCATCAAGCTGGTCTCCTATTGGCTAGAGACTTCACACACCTTGACCATGATGCCCTGGTGAGTCTGGGAATAACGGCCACAGGTCACAGGAAGAGAATCCTGCGATTGGTCAATTACATTCAGAGGACAGAAGCCCAACGAGCCAATCAAAAGGCAGATCTCCTACGTGATCGCTGTCACTCTGTGACAGAGGCTTCTTCCTCAGAGCGAGCTCACTTTGCCACGTCACAGCATCACTTCGGGGGATCCGTTAACTTTGAGGCATTCAGGAATAGTTCAGCCCCAAACCTTGACACTATGCTGACAAACTCAGGATCTAGCAGAACCGTAGTGAAGCCGGTTCCTAAACCCAGAACTGTCTTCAACCGCCGTAGGACTACACCTGTCCAGTTCTGCCCCACACCAGATCTTGCACCACCCCAACCCAGAAGGTTCTCCCAAGAGTCTATCTGCTTCATGGGGTTAGAGGGTCGGACCTCAGGGGACACCCCTGAAGACAGGTTAAATATCCAAAATCCGGGTCAGGCAGACAGGATGAGACCCAGTCGCAGTTTGTCTCTGTCTGACACTGGAGGGTTGTTACCTCCTGTTCCCCCAAGGATAAAACGTGGGGTGCACCCCTCCATGTCCCAGGTGTCCCCACCCTCATCTTCTTCTGCTTCACCTGTACAGACAGACCCCCCATTGACTTCCTGTTCTGGAAGTCTGGACAGCAGCAGACTCTCTGGATCCTCCGGTTCACCCAGAGGTGCTGGTGGTCTGGAAATGGTCTCTAATGAGATCTACTGGGGGACCTCATCTGGATCTCCAACCCCCATTGGATGTAGAAATTATGGCAGCCACCAGTCAGCTCCTCCGACTCCACCCAGACAAACGTTTGACAGGAACCCTGAGAGGAATAGGTAGGTTGAGAACATGATCCACAGCTTCATTTAATCTGTTCTTTAGTTTAATGTTACATTAAAATTCATCTTCCTATGAGCTTAAATATGACTACCTTCCCCAATTTATGTACTTGACCACACAGTTTTCATCTGTTGACTCTGTAGCCACCACATTGGACATGAAATGAAACCCATCAATGTGAACAACTCTGGTGGTTGACAGGAGAATCGTTTCTCTAGTGAAGAGACAGCTGTTTATAACAATCAGGCAGATTCAGAACAACCTCTGGGAAGAGAGGACTTCACAAGGGGAGACACTTAAAAACAGGAAAAAACAGAACTTTTGGGAACTGGGAACAGAACTGAAAAGATCCAGTAGAGATATGCCAGGAAGCTACCACCTGATCTATGGAGGATCTATGGAGAATGGAGGTCACAGGAACTTAAGAACTTATTGGATAGAGCTTCACAGGGAAGATTAAGAATGTTCTCAAGATATTATAAAACATGCAGGACATGTTTTGTAAAGTCCAAATGAGTCAACTGAATCCAGTCTACCTTCTGTTTATGAAAACCTTATCTGATCCCTTTCACACCTGGGTCCAGTGCGCCCACATTTGTCATTTTTAGAAGAACTTTGTGGCAAACTGATAGCTCAGCCGGTGGTCTTCATCAGACTAAGTGCTTCCCTGCAGAACATGTAGATTCTCTAAATATAGAAAGGAAATGTTGGTAATCTGAGTAAAGAAGTTAAATTTCTTTTTCACTTAGACCACAGTAGTATTATTGTTTTTCAGACTCTCTGAGCTATGGTTCTTCTTAGAGAAAGATGTTGGTCCACCTAATTCACATATAAACACCTGTTCATTCATGAGCCCCAAGCACAGGCAAGGTTCGGTATGATTTTACTGTAGCAGTTTAGTTTAATAGGAATGTCCCAGGCGAATGGCGATACGGTTCCATCCAGTCTCAGAGACTTCCTGTTTTTAACCAACTTAACATGAACAAGTTCTACTGAAACTGGAACTAAATTGTTGATGTGTTTGTGTTTTCAGCAGCAGCACTTTAAGCAACAACTCATCAGGTTCAGCCCGAGGTGAGGCTTAATTGCATAGACTGCGTTTACATGGACTTAAGTGGTAGAGATCAGCTCTCGGGTAAAAAGGGAACAGTGTTTACATGCACTGAAGAAACCTGGATACGGAAAATCCGCGTATACATGCAGCGCAAGACTAAGGTGGTTTCTTCTCCACCTCTGACTTATTTTAGAAGCCTGGCGCACAGTTTTCAACTGTATATTGATGGAAAATACTGATTTTGACTTGCCTCTCTTTGTGCGCGTCTGTATTTGTTCTTGTAACAGCAGAGTGACGGTGCAGGGGAAAGAAAAGAAAGAAACGGCTGATCTACAACAGTATGATTGTTTAATATCCACAGGGGGACATGTCTTAGACTTCTCAAAGACACGTAGCATCAAGTAAAATTTCTGTCTGACCTTGAATTTAGTTTTTTAAATGAGGCTACTTGTAAACAATCTCCCTTTTCATTTATTCTCTCACTCAGCTGCATGCAGTTTACTCTCTGCTGCCTCTTTTTATGCACATTTGCGGAGAAAGGAGATTGGAAACCTGGTTATCTGTACACATTGCTATAGTAATCAGCTTTTTCTGACACAAATCTACCTCCGGAAACCCCAATTTTGAAAACCCTCGTAGCGCGTTAATTAAGTCCATGTAAACACAGTCATAGCAAGACTGGTCAGGTCAGTGCCGCAGTCAGCTAACTAACTGTTAAATCATGACCTTGTAACAGCTTCAACTGACGAGCCTGAGGAGGAAATCAGCCCGTACTGTGAAACAGTTTTGCACAGCAGAAGGAGTCCACACACCTGTGAGGTGAGCACACATGGTCAGTAGTTATTTCCTGTCAAGCTGAAAGAAGAAACCGTCATTCTGAAAAAAGATGGGCGACTCTGCTGTTTTAAATTTGAGGAAGATTAACTGTTTAATGTCTCCACTATAATAGTTCATGTTTTCTCCTTCAGACCAACAGAAACCAAGTGGAGGGAAAAGAGGCGAGGAAAGGAGAGTACAAACACGCAGAGGATCATGGGTAATAGACATAAAAACAGGAAGACCAATCAAATACAAGATTCAGAATAATGTTTATGTGAGTATTTCACAATAAAAGCCCCTCTGTTCTGCTCTATCAGTACTCTGAAGTTCTCCTGGACCAAACGTCTGTCTCAGGCTCTGTCCGGGGAATCTCAGGGTTACAGCACAGTTGGAGAACCTCCACCCATTCTGCGCCACCTGTCCCTACCCCAACACACCTTCCCCTCAGAGACTGATGAGGACCTGACAATCTCACCGTATGCCAGCTACACCTCCCTGTCTGAGAAGGCCCCGCCCATCATCAGCGGCTGGCTGGACAAGCTGTCTCCACAGGGGTGTGTTTTGATTTATACAACCAGTTACATCAGTTAAAACAGAAATATGAATTATCAGTCACCTCAGAGCCAGTGATCAGCTGATCACAGTGGTTGACACTGATGCTCCTGTTTAGTCTGAAATGTCTGATATGACAACCGGGTCAAGGTCGTGTTCTGTGTGTGGCAGGGGTCAGAGTTCAGCGATGGCTCTGCTGCTTCGTCTCCTCCTCTCTGCTCCTCCCTGTGTTTCCTCCCACCTGAGGAGCTGCCTCTGCCTCGTCATCTTCCTCTCCTGCTCCTCCTCTTCCTCCTCTGCTTCCTCTTCATTCACCACTTGGTGTGTTTGTTTTTTTTCTTCCTGTTTCCTGTCTACTTTTTTCACTGGCACCAGAAACCTTGATTGTTATAAACGATCTTAGAGTCAAGACAGTCTTAATTATTTTTTTCAACTTCACACTGCAATATTCCCAGGATTCAGGAAACAACAATATTCCCGAGTTCAGAGGAGAAAATCCAGCACAGCTGGTTTATAGTGACAAGTAAATGACTCAGTAATGTGTGTTTAATCAGCAGCATTGATTATATTTTCTGTTTTTCTGTTTCAGGAACTATGTTTTTCAGAAACGCTTTGTGAAGTTTGACGGTAAAAACCTGATGTACTTCGGCAGTGAGAAGGTAGGATAATGAGGTTTTCTTTAAGGGTTTCCTGATTGAGACGAGCTGCACGCTTTGTTTTCCTTCCCAAAATCTTGCCAGTTCCTCAGCCAGAAATAAACTCAGACACAGTCCCAGACCAGTAGTAGCCTGATAACAAAGTTTGTGCCTGCTGCTACACAACCTGTGGATAAACTATCCCTGACAGGCTAAATTCAGGGCTAAATTCATGGCTCTCTTCAGCGAGTTTTCCTGCAGCTGGAACTGTATTTATTAGCTGTTACAACTGCAAATGACCGTTTTTCTGATCCTCCTATCACATGCTTCATGTTTCAGGACGTCTACCCTAAAGGAGTGATCCCACTGGCTGCCATCGAGATGGCTCGCTCAACAAAAGACAACAAGTTTGAGATAGTGACGAGTCACAGGATCTTTGTGTTCAGGACTGACAGTGAAGGTAAAACACAGTCAGCTCATCAATATTAGATTTTAATTTAAATTCGCAAGATCCCAAGGACTGTTCAACAATGAAATGAAAGTGACTGAGCTTGTTCCCTGACTGTTTGTGCCTCAGTATAATTGTTTGTTTCCAATGAAAACTAAGTTTCTTTGGGACCAGATTTTATAAATACATATAACCTGTTTATTGGTTATTAATAATTCTCTACGTGAGCATCAAATGTATGGAGCTCATTAAACAAAGTCTGCCTTACTGATCAGTTCCCGATTCATTGAACAGAAATAACTGAGATCGTTGTGTCGGGGCTCATGAAGCTGAAACCATGGAAATGTCTTCTGTGTCGAGAATTTATTTAAATAAAACATTGTAGATAAAAAGAACAGGCGTATAATCACCCTTAAGTGCATGAATTAAAACTCTAACAGCTAAGACAGCAGAGACATTCATGAAAACTGAGGGTCATCTGTCCGTCTCAGTGCTGCGGCAGCGCTGGGTGTCCACACTGCAGGAGCACGTCAGAGATCAGCTGGTGTTTGGCCGGAGGCAGTTCGGCCCTGGGTCTCACTGCCAGAAACACGGAGTCCTGGAGCTAAAGGGAACCAAGTCCAAGGTCTATGCCGCCATCAACACGGACCAAATCTGGCTCTACAAGAGTGAACAGGTGAGACAGCTGATTCTGCTGGTCTCTGTTTTCACTGCAGAGAAAACTAAGCTTATTCCAAAATCAAACATGAAAACAACAACAAAAAAGTCTTTTTCTTTCACATTCTTCATTTTATTTGAAAATAAACTAGAAGATCAAATAAATTCAACAGTTTTCTAGACTAATTTCTCATGATATTTCTGCAGTGTTTGGTCTTTGAAGATGCTGATACTGATTCTTAAACCTGTATCTGGTCAAAAAATGTTTTAAGTGAAGTCACTACCACTACTACTCTTTCGGCTTTTCCCATCAGGGGTCGCCACAGCGAATCATCCTTTTCCACTTCACTCTATCCTGGGCATCTTCCTCTCTGACCTACTAAATTCAGAAAATCAGATCTGAACCTTGAAATCTTAATTTCTCTGACATGTGATGTCCGCCGATCATTCATGTGTCCAAACATATGTCTCTGTGTTCACAGTGTTTTCGTAACGGCATCGGCATCACAGTGATTGAAGCTCGTGGAGCCACCATCAGAGATGGAAAACATAGAAGCTTCGACCTCATCACTCCATACAAAACCTTCAGGTACCATCTGACCCAGTAGACTAAGTCTCTGTGCATCTGAACTTTACTCATGTGACGGATGTGAAAAGAAACTGTCTCTCTTTTTATCAAAAATACATCTCCCGTGTAACACAAGTAAAATTACACTGTCAATCCTAAAAAATGTGAGATCATCTGAAACCAGAACAGCTTATCAGGATTTTCACTCTGCTCACTCCAAACGCTTCGGTTCTGGACTTGAGGGGAACGTTACAAAGGGCATTTCTTTTCTTTTCTGTGACTCTTCAGCTTCACAGCAGAGTCAGACCGGGACAAGCGGGACTGGATGGAGGCCCTGCAGGAGGCCATCGCTGAAACGCTGTCAGACTATGAGGTGGCTGAGAAGATCTGGTCCAACCGGTCAAACAGGATTTGTGCCGACTGCAAAGCCCTGAACCCAGACTGGGCCTCCATCAACTTGTGTGTAGTCATCTGCAAGAACTGTGCAGGTAGAACCCAGACCAGGACCAGGACTGATCAGAAAACAGGGCAAAACATATGTTGAGTCAGTGGTTTAGATTCAGGTTCATGTTGGTTTACCTGCAGCTGCACAGGTGCAGGTCAAACTGACACTGTGCTGGTTCTGCTGCATTTTCTCTCTATATTTATGTAGCAACATTTTGCTTATAATATTGCAGCAAAGGAAACAAACTCAACCCATCTCCTGTGTGTAATCTGAATGTCTCTACAGGATCAGTAATCTTGTTAAATAAAAGACATGAAAAGTAAAAAGACTGAACTAAACCACATTTAAACAAGTGGGTCCTAGACTCTGTCCTGTTGTGGAGGCTTTGATGACACAGTTGTCCTGGACACAGGTTTAATTGGGTTATTAATCTTGTCAATGTGTTCAATGCCTCTGTGTGTTCAGGGCAGCACCGGGGACTGGGTACCATGGTCTCTAAAGTCCAGAGTCTGAAACTGGACACCAGCGTGTGGAGCAACGAGATTGTCCAGGTGAGACCTGAACGTTTTCCCCCCACATGTTCGCATTTGTCCGGACTGACTCTCTGTAGACAACAACACACAGGACCAAAAACTGGGACACAGGCCTAGTGTACTGTACCAACTGCACAAGTGGCAGAAAAGTAAACCAGCCGCTGTTTTCAGATATAAAAGGTTTGTGGAGTTTATGTCTCTGTCCTGAAACTGTGTGAGGCACAAACTGTTCTTCTTTCAGTTTTTCACGTTTTTTAGTCGAACACTGGAGCCTCCTCTTTAGTCACACTGTCCATTATGTTTTTTTTAGTGAGCATTTGAGGAGTGTGTAGTAGAACTAGTGCCCTGTATCCTTCCCTGGACAAGGGCTTGAGAAAAGTATGGAATAATTGTGTTGACCACCTCTTCTCCTCTCTATACCCTCTAACCTCACACAAGTCAGAGTTTACTGCTGCTACAATCAGGTACCTGAGGCCCCCCACAGTCTGTAGGACTGTACTCTGGGGACCTGAACCCTCAGACTAGACCTGTGTCCTTATCCTGTATACCTGAAAATAATCAGAACCTCTGTGTCAGTGATGAAGCAGCTTTTATCTCTCAGTGAACCCAGTTTGATGTTCTGATCTTCTGTTGCTGTGCTGGCTCTGACAATGTCCCTGTTTACTCAGTATAATAATAGGACTCAGTTCTGATCAGTGCCTGTAGGTGGATTCACTGGAACAAACTCTAAGTCCATTTCGGGCTTAAAGAAAGTTCAGAATTTACATGTGTTTTAAATCCTGAAATCCTTTTGCAGGTTTATGTGAACATATCAAAGATTGTCCAGCTGATCTCAAACCAGCTCATTCACTCTATGTGTATGTGTGTGTTGGTCAGCTGTTCATCATGTTGGGGAATGACCGGGCCAACGAATTCTGGGCAGCCCGTCTGTCTGTATATGAGGAGCTGGACTGTGACGCTTCTCCTGAGCAGAGGAGAGACTTCATTACACAGAAATACAGAGAGGGACGCTTCCGTCTCCCCCACCCAGCATTCAGCAGTCAGGAAGAACTGCTCAAGGTCTGAAACTGGTTTCTATACAATGTACACTCACTGGCCAATTTATTAGGTACGCCTGTAAATTCTAATTCAATCCAAAACAGCAGCTCTGCCATGAATTCTGATTTTACAAAGTTCTAATTTGTCAGTTTTTAAGATGTAACTCTCACAAAGTTGATAATTCTAATATGTATTTATGACTGAGGTCAAAGTGGTTAGTGGAGTTGTACTGGAGGGCATTATAAAAAGAGATGGCTCTAATTTTTTGGCCACACTATTCATTGTAAACATGGTGTAACATCATGAACACTGATGGCAAACAGAAGTACACTCTGTACGCCAAGAATTCAGTAACTGATAACAAGAGCAATTCAGTGCAGATACTAATGATTTGTATTAGTACTTGAACTTCTGTCTCTCTCTCTCTCCATAACTGTCTGTCTTTCTCTGTCTCACTAATTAACTGGCTTGAATCTGTCTCCACCAGGTTCTGTGTTCCGCCGTCTCTGAACAGACTCTTCTGAAAACTGTCACTCTGATTTTCTCCGAGGCGGAATCGGCTCGGCTCAGTGAGGACTCCAACGGCTGCCAGAGTGTCCCTCAGCTGGATCCCTGCACTGCCTCAGGTACTGGAAACAACAGTAACCGGAATACGAATGATTCAAAATAAAAATCTCAATCCTAGTTGCAGTATCTGTGTTAGAGACGTCACACTGTGCCGCCAGTTATCTTATCAAATGTTCTGTTCTCAGATCCCAGTGTGTACGATGAGATCATGCAGCCCGTACTTCACTCGGGTTTCATCTACAAATCAGGCCCTGTCCACAGAGGGACGCTGTCCAGGAAGACTAGAGACGGTAGGTGGGGGACAAAACATGGTTCATTGGCTAAAATGCCTGTGATTTCCACATACTTACATATCCTTTAACTTATTTTCAGAGACTTATTGTGTTTGATTCTGCAACAAGAGCCTACAATTATTCTTTCATTTTAACATGTGACACTGGTCTTGCAGACTTCCAGAAGTTTTGGTGCTCAGTAGATCAGTCTCTGCTCCTCTACGAGTCTGATCAATCAGTGGATCCCTGCCTGCAGATAAAGTGTTAGAGAAATTATTTGTCTGGGAGTCAGTCGACCCAACTCATCCAGCAACAACAACAACAATGGCTTCATTGACAGGTTTGGTCACTGACAACACGAGTCTCCATGGAAACTGCCTCTGTAAAGGTTAAATTTTACATTATCTCTTTCCCCTCCTCAGGTTTCGTTACACGTTCGAGTTGTATCTAAGCTCAGAGAAACTTTATCAATTCGGTTTGGAGACGGCTGACGCTCTGCATAGCTGGACCAAGGCAATTGGGAAGGTCAGAACCTGGTCCTGGAGCCACTTCAGACCAACATACAAATATTAAGTCACCTTGTGTAATTTTACTGTGATTATTATAAATGTGTTGCAATATAGAGCTTGTAGGTAAAACGATTTTACAGATTAAAAACACAACAACAACAAACTCATTAAAGTTATTAAAGTGCCATTAAAGTTAAAAGTCTTCAGAGAATGGAGTTGGAATATACCGATAATCTTAGAATCCCGTTCTTCGCCAGGCTACAACTCCAATCAGTTGCCACTGTCTGCTGACCCGGGAGTTTGAGCGGGTCGGGCTCTTGCGATATCGAGCTATGTTGGACCCTCAGCAGTGGAAGGAGGCCTACTTTGTCCTGCAGAAGTCCAACCTCTTCATTTGTCCCCGAAACGATGGAGCAGCAGAGGACATCATCAACCTGAATCGCCTGCAGGAGCTAAGTCAGTCCTGGTTCTGGTTTGCAGATACACCACATTAGAGGTTTTGGGTTCTGGTTTAGATAAATTTGTGTGTTTTTTATTGAAGGTATCACCTCTGAGACTGAGAATCATGAGAAGAAAGAGATCCTGGTTTTAGTGGAGAGAGGAAGGTGGGATTTTCTTTGCTGGATCCCAGTTTTCAAATTTTTGTTTCAGTTCCTCATCATCATCTTTTTTTCGGTCCTTATCAGGACCATCCATCTACAGGGCGTTGGCCGCACTGATTTCTCTCTGTGGTACTCGGACATCCAGCG
This sequence comes from Channa striata, assembly GCA_033026295.1. Taxonomy (NCBI): domain Eukaryota; kingdom Metazoa; phylum Chordata; class Actinopteri; order Anabantiformes; family Channidae; genus Channa; species Channa striata. The sequence continues at coordinate 3,869,101 of CM065173.1, read as the reverse complement.
GGCAGCCGGCGGGAAGGGAAACACTCTGAGAGAGCAGCAGCTAAGCAGGAATGACATCCCCATTATTGTGGACAGCTGCATTGCCTTCATCACTCAGTATGGTGAGGAGGGGAATGGGGGGGAGAAAGGGGAGTGAAGAAGGTTAACATAACTGAGTCTGTCAGATACATGGAGGGGGATAGACAGGTTCTGAGTGACATTCTGAGCTCTGTAGGTCTGGGCCACGAGGGGATCTACAGGAAAAATGGAGCCAAGTCCAGGATCAAGCTGCTGATGGAGGAGTTCCGTAAAGATGCTCGAAACGTCAAGCTACGAATCGGAGATCACTTTATAGAAGATGTGACAGACGTCTTGAAGAGGTTCTTCAGGGAGCTGGATGACCCCATTTTCATGGCCAGCCTTCATCCGCTTTGGCAAGAGGCTGCCAGTAAGTCCAGTTTCATACAGACCAGTCCACAGTCCTCAGATCCAGAGTTCAAGCTCTGATGAAAGACTGGACTCGTGTCTTTGTACAACTACTGTGCGCAAAATAAACGGAGCGTTCTTTCCATGTGCAACGACAATAACTTACTGATTTACCTTTAAAAATGGATCTGAAACATTTATCTTTACCAGAATATTTTAGGCCCACCCCATTTACTGACTGCACAACAGCTACATTTTTTGTGAACTGTGTCTCTAACACACCAAGTCACGTCTCACCATCCCGACAGATGTTTACTCTGCATTTCTTTGTCCAATTAAATGGACCCTGATTTGACTGTGTAAACTGTGATTAGGTTTTAAAAAACTTAACCACCACTTTCACACTTACCACACACACACATGTAGTGTCACAATATGGGGCACACGAACCACAATATTACACAAATTATAAAAGTAGGACTTGAAAAATGGTGAACCTGTCAGCTGTGTACAGTAATTCTTTTTTTACTTTCTGCTTGTCGTTATATTTCAGAAAGCTTAATTACAGAACAGGGGTTTTCTCTGTAGACTGTAAAAGTCTAAACGTAGAATTTTTATTTTCAGAAGTTCGTCAGAAGAGTCAGAGATTGGACCACTACAAAGAAATAATCCGGACTCTTCCTCGCGTCAACAGGACAACTCTGGCTGCTCTCATCAGTCACCTTTACAGGTGATCTCACGCTGACACACCTGGGACTGCAGTAATACTAACAGTGTTTAACTAAACTCTCCCTACCTCTTAGGGTCCAGAAGTGTGCCGATCTGAACCAGATGTGCACCAAGAACCTGTCACTGCTGTTCGCTCCCAGTCTGTTCCAGACTGACGGGAAGGGGGAGCACGAGGTGAAGATCGTGGAGGATCTAATAGACAACTACCTTTACGTCTTTGATGTGAGTATGATGCACAGACACCAGATTATGGGTTTATGTTGGGGAGCAGATTATGTTTCTCTGTGTCATCAAAAAGTTGACAAACTGAAAATGTGTTTCAGATCGATGAGGAGCATCAGACTCAAATTGAGCTAGAAATCAGCCTCATTACTACCTGGAAGGACACGCAGGTAGGGTTTACTTGTCCACTCACAGATGTTTTATTAAGGACTAAGGCTGTTAATCAATTTAAAAATTAATCCCCATTAATCCCATAAATGTCATAGTAAACGTTGCCCATTTTCAAACTAGAGGAAAAAGAGCACCACACAGACTTTTTCTTTTGTATAGTTCAACACAATATAATTGGAATTTTTTGTTAATGCATATTTGCTTTGCAGCACCTGTTAATTGATTTCCAGTAACACTAAAAAGATTATGCTGTTTTCTAACAGAGTGTTTATAGAGCCACGGAACATATTTCTCTTTTTGTCTTCTTGTAGAAAATCTTAGAAACTCTGCACTATATCAGTCAGCAGTTAGGTTCGACATTTTTTCATTGCTTTGAAAGAAAAAATTAATTATTTTGAAAGATTTGACGCTTTTAACATCTTAGAGTACGTTAAAATATAAGAAAACATCAAATTAGCAGCAATATATTTACTTGATAGTTTTCACTCTGTATATATTTTTTTGTTTCTGCTTTGTTAAAGACATGTTTTTTAGTTTAAAAAGTCAAATTCATGGTGGACATGAAAAATAGGTTCTTAAAAATATTTTTTTTGTTTTATGCCTAATAAGGCATAAAAAGGACTCAGGTAATAAATGAGGTTCTCATAATTCATGCATGAAAAGGTTAATTGTAAATGAATCATGTTTTAATGCGTGTTAATAATTGATGCACTCTGCAGGTGCCAATAAATGCCGGGACTTTTACTCAGAGATACTCAACTGTTTTAAGTTTTCAATAAGTGACTAATGTGTTCTTTGTAATAACTTGTTTAAGATATTATAGTTTATACATAAAGAATCTGTTGGTCACACTCATTACCAACTAATTACTATAATACCAGTGTTGGTGCTCCTCTTCCAACCTGTTAGTTCACAATAAGTTAATAATATTTTAATATATTTGCTGTTTAAAATAGGTTTAGTAATGGCCTGAGGTTGGTAAAAGCAGTCAGTCATAAGTTGGTTGATCATGTAGGTTAAGTCATAAGTTTGTGAGGTCAATTTGTGTAAATATATTTTTTTTTGTGCAGCTTTCTCAGGCTGGTGATCTGATCATTGAAGTTTATTTGGAAATGAAGATTCCAGACTACTGCGTTACTCTCAAAGTGAGTCTGTTTACTGAATATTATTTAATAATACTGCCAATTCTCGTCTTTGCATTAAGATTAGTCTATAACATTACTCACTGATAATGTCAATACTTATTATTTTTCACAAGTGAGATACAAAGTCAAGGAGAAAACAAAACATTAAAGCCCAAGGCTATGAGAGGAAATGCGTCAGTTTCTTTAAATTGGTGCAAAATAGGACAAACATTTTTAACCAGTAGCAGAACATAGGAAGCTGCAGAAGACGTTTTGAATATTGGCAGTGAGGCTGCTTTTGATAGCTTATTCCACAATGGTGAGACAATGATCTGAGGAGTTTTACTTGACTTTTTCCCTATGTGGTGAATTCTTAAGAGTCTTTGACCACACTTGTTGCAGATGTTACCCTTACCCAGTCACCAAGGGCAGTTAAAGCCCTACAAGAGATTGCAAGCTTGGCATAGACCTACATCCAACAATGTCAGAGTTGTAAGCAGTACCAACCTGGTGCTGCGAGGTTGCAGGGAAACGCAAACTGTAGTGACAAGACCCTGGGAGAGGCTGAGAGTGAGCTTGACAGGCCCCACACTTAGCAGCATCCATCTGATAGTCTTTGAAGACCAATACACACTCTGGGTGGATCTAAACCCCCACCCACTTTCTTTATGGTTGAACTGTGAAGTCACTGTGGCAAATGGATGCTGAAAAAATGACTTACGCCTAAAAACAGACTCAACAAAGTATTACCAGACTCTAAGCCCACATGTGAGAGAAAATCACAAAACACTGGCATCTACAAGAGTTCCGATTTACTCTCCGTTCAGGCGTGCAGAAATCCACAGGTGTCATCCCAGCCGAACTGGACCCAGCAGTCCTACAGGGACCAGCAGATGTCCTGCTCCAACCACAGGATGCAACCCTACAAAAATGCAAAAGATGCAAACTACAAACCAATTATAACACTTCAGGACCTAACCAAATTAGCACCCCGCCATTCGACAAAAAGTAGAGAAAAGCAAAAAAGGGAATACAACAAAAACATAGTGACCTTTGATACAACGAACAGCAGAGAGTTTGGCTCAAATCTCACCAATTATCCAAAGCTGGAATATCACAGCACAGCTGACTCTCAAATGGCCTGGTCCAAAAAGAATTACAGCCCAAGTCAGCCCATAAACTATGACATTGTGCTGTGGGACAGTGGAGAAAACAGGAAGGTCATACAGGGCTGGCTTTAAGACTGCAACAGAGGTGGACCAGCTGGAAAAACCATGACATTTAGACATTTTCATGGAGGACAGAGAAAATGAGGATTTTCTGGGATTTCTGTTTCACATCCCCAGATGAAAAAAGTCAGCAAAACAACCAATATATAGGAGAGCGGGTGTGAAACATTTCAGCATCACATCAGAATGTGTGATGATTGGAACGTTTGAACTACGCACACCCTATGTCCCTAAGGACAGGAAATGCTAAGTTTCATTGGCATAGCAACGATAAGAGAAGCTATGAGAGCAGACCATGCGACCCAGGGTTGTGGAACCGATAGAGAAAAGGAAAAGCACTGAGAACCGAGCCCTGCTTCACACTTGCAGAGGATGAGGAATTTTCCCCGGCAAGACACCAAGGTTCATCTAGATAAGACCTGTCTAAATCAGAAGTGTGGACACAAGGATCTGGTGGTTCACAGTGTCAAAGGCTGCAGATGGATTGAATATCATGCCTCAGGGAGCAGACTGGGGCACAGTGTTTAAAGCCCTTAGGGATTCTACAATCAGCAAGAGACCACTCCTTAAGGTGGGCTGGTTGACATCAGAGAGGCTGTTCAGAAAGTGTTCATTGCAGACTGCTCGTTCAAGGGTATGGGTCAGAAATGGAAGAGGAGAGACAGAGCTGTAATTTTCTCCAGTGGAGGGGTCCAGAGTAGGCTTTCTTCAGCAGAGGGTGGGGAGGTGGGGATGGTGCCTTTTTCAGCAGTAAATAGGCTGATGATGAATTTGACAAACTGGAGCAAATGTCTAATGAGCAGCAGGATGGTTCGAGCTGTAAGAAAATGTACCTTTGGTTTGGGATGAGGTTACCTGAGGATTACCTCTGACTCTGCAGGTGTCCCCCACCATGTGTGCTGAGGAGCTGACCAATCAAGTTCTGTACATGAGGAACGTCCCGGCTGGAGACAAAGACGTCTGGATGACATTTGAGGCCATCGAGGATGGACAGCTGGGTGAGACACCATCTCATCTGTTGGACACACCTGTTTCTCTCTCTCTCTGATACACCTGGGCATGCCTGTATCCGTCTCCTGGACACTATGTCTGAGTTCCTGGCATTAGTCCTGACATAATTACGGCTACACTGGCAGTATCAGATTCTTTATCTGACAGGTTTTTGTTGCCGTTTCAGAACGTCCACTACACCCCAAAGAGAAAGTCCTCGAGCAGGCACTGCAATGGTGCAAGATGGCTGACCCAAGCTCAGCCTACCTGTTGGTGAAGAGGGTTCCCAAAGGAGAAGGCATCAACATCCTCACGTGTAGGTCCAACATTCTTGAAAATATACACACAAGCACACACTGTATTGTAATATTTTTATGTTTACATGTAAAACCACATATTTAAAATTGAAGCAGTGCTGTAGATGAAACTATATTCAGATAATGAGGCCTTTCTTATGTGAGCCCTGGCGATCCTAGAGCGTGTGCGCCCTAAGCAAAAATGTATGCACCATAAAACTGCTATGGATTAGATATGAAAAATACAAAATCCACACCACCCTGCACATAGCACCATAACTTACACTGTAGTGATTTACAGTACGATTGACAGCATAGTTGGACACAGCTTTTATCAGTTTACTACCGACACAGTATTGTTTGAGTTAGGTGAAGTTGACTTCTGGTGAATCCAGCAAAGCTGTAAACTTTAGGCTGCTCTGCTAACTTAGTTAGCCAAGTTAACTAATGTTAAATGTCGAAGTAATAAAGAGACAATTACGGCTACACTAGCAGCATTTAGCTAATGTTATTTTGTGTTATATTTAATCATCATTATCTCCACTGCTCTATATATCACTATATAGGTTTTTCACCCAGTCCTTCCATTTTCTCTCCCAGAAAGACAACTCCTCTTCATTTTTCATCGCTTGTTTTTGTTGTTGCATTAGACTTGTTATTTTTTTCACACTGAATCATGTCTACTTGCAACGGAGTGTCCGGTAGTGCAAACCTTGCACACAGTCAGTGCTGTACACAGTTTAACTTTAGTCAGCCCTCGGGGTCCCTCTACTGGTCTGGGGTCCGAAGCATTTGCCTGCTGGCACAGAGTCCTCTGTGTGTGAGTAGATAATGAACATGTCCGTCTCTGTTCAGCCTATAAGAGCGAGATCATGAAGATCGGACTGTTAAGATGCAGGGAGGAACCTCCCAAGCTTCTTCAGGGGAACAAGTTCCAGGAGAGAACGTTTCAGATCAAAGATCACAAACTGCTGCTGCTCAAAGATAAGAAGGTACCACTCGATGAGAGCTGTTTCTGTGGTGGTCAGTCTGGTCTTTTCCTAAACTCCTAACTGGTCTTTGTTGTTGTTGTGTAGAGCATCAAACCAGAGAAAGAATGGTCTCTGAAGTCCATGAAGGTCTACATCGGCATCCGCAGAAAACTCAAAGCTCCAACCAGGTGATGAAACCTCCGCCTGTAATATGACACAGAGTCCGACTCTTTACTGTGAAGCTCTTTGTGTTGTGATGATGTGTGATGTTAAGGTCACTTTATATTTTTATTACATGTCTTTTGGCTGCGGATTCTGTCTTTTCTTTGGACCACAGGACAAATAGCACTTAATCATCATACAGAGTGAAATATTAATAAAGTACCTGTTTCAACCTGCAGGTGGGGGTTCACTGTGATGTCAGACAAACACCAGCTGTAAGTATCACCGTGATGTCATCATGTTATCAGTGACGTCCGATTGGAAACGGGTAGAATGAAACCCAGACAAACCCAGTTGCTGTTCAGTCTCATTAGTTTTTATGCTTTACAATGTAAATCTCAGGAGCATCACTGCAGTGTAGGGGGGCTGATAGTGTCTTGTCTCTGTCTCTCAGGTTCCTGTGCTGCAGCTGTGAGGCTGAGTTGTGGGACTGGATCACTAGCTTCCTCAAAGCCCAGGTCAGTTTATCCTCCTCCTGCTCTAACACACATTTACCTGCACACATACAAAGGCTGATTTAGGATCAGGTCCAGTACAGTCCAACTCAGGTGGAAACGGAATATTTGTGTTCCGTTTGACGTCAGAGGACTTTTTCTAATAATTTTTAGTGAAAGGCTATTCAAAGTCCGATGTGAACCCTGACCTCAACAGCTCCTCACTCATAGTCTCTGGTCTTTTTGGCAGAACGATGACCCCGGTCCTCCAGTGCTGAGGCGTCACTCATCATCAGACATCTCCAAACAGAAGTTCGGCACCATGCCACTTGTCCCCATCAGAGGAGATGAGAGTAACAGCAGTATGCTGTCGGCTAATCAAACACTGGTCAGTCCAAGGTGTTTTGTCGTATGTTTTCAGAAAAGTGACAATATGAACATATTGAACATTTTGCCAAAACTCAAGCCCAAAGTCTGAGCCTTTATCACTATCTGAGTTTTCTTTTAGCTTCTGACCTCATTTAAACAGTTGCTTTTTTGTTAATACAAAATTGATCATTTGTTTAATTCTTCCTGATTTTTGATGATCATGGTGGTTTTGTTTTCTGAAAATTCTGTGAAAGTGCGTCTAACTTTGATGCACAAAAACATTTAACTGATGTGTGAACTAAATACTGTAAAATTGTACAGCAAATTTTACAAAGTTAGTCTTCTTATACAGTTTTTTCTTCATTTTCAGAGAAAACTACATGACCGGAGGACTCTTTCAATGTACTTTGTGAGTATTTCATACTTTTGTTGTTTTATTTTATTTCACAAAAGTCTATTTTATATTTTACACTCCTATTTATAAATTTATTTCACTTTCTAATTTCTACTTTTATTTTGGACTTTGTAATTTTGTTTCTCTGAATATTTTATATTTGTAATTTTTACCTTTTATTTTTGTGTTCCTACTGTATTTGGTTTTGTGGCTTCTACTGTTTTTCTCGAGGACCTATCTGTGTTGTTTCTCTCTGTGTCCCCAGCCCATGAAGGTGCAGCAGGACTCATTTGAGGAGCGTTCAGAGTCTCCTGATCTCCCTGAACCTCTCTATGAGGAGGTTGGAGACTTTGGACTACAGGTTCTCAAATCCCTGGAGACCAGTTTCCTCTCCAGCAGTGCTGCAGAGACCCAGGAGGTACCAGACCACCTACCGCTTAGACTGGTTCCTGTGCAAGGTGAAAAAGTGGAACACATTATCATCCCTGACACAGTGCGGAGGGTCAGCGGTTCTGTGGAGACTCTGGAGGAGAGTGGAGGCAGTGGTGGAGGAGGTGACGCAGAAGCAGACTGCAGCTCTCTGGACTCCAATGCCCCTCCTCCAGTGAGGAGGAGGCAGCAGCCACTGGGAGTCTGCACACCATCACAGGAACTGCTGCTGCAGGAGCTGTCATCGGCCTTCACCAAGAAGACTAAGGAGGAGGAGGAGGAGGACGACGACTACGAGGAGAGGCCATATGATGTCTGAGAGGAAACATGGTTTCGAACAAAGTCTTGTGGTTTTGATTCAGCTCAACCTAAATTTTCTTTGTGGATTTTCTCAACAGTTGTGTTGTCGGGTGTAATCAGAGTCTGGATTTAACTGAAAATCCTTTGCCGGGAAAAATATGATGCCGATGAAGGAACAGCAATGCCTCTTCGTCTAAGAGTCGACAGAAAAACAAACAACAACACAAATACTAGTTAATTTCCTCAAATTAACTGAGGAAATTTTGAAAATGTAATCAGATTACTCTGAGCCCTGTGAAGAGGAAACTGTCCCTCTAGTCGATGCCAGTACAGTTTGTGTTGGACAGTTGAGCAGTTTTATTTATAATCTAATCTACAAGAAACACGTCTCACTCAGCGTCCAACATACAGTATCTCTCCAGTGCCAGCAGCTCCAGTCTGAAGCTGTGTGGAAAGTCATCACCTTCATGAAGAGTTCATGCAGAACTGTTGGATCAGACTGATCTCTGCCTGTAGGGGGCAGTGCTGCTCACAAATGATCTGAGTCACAGATCCCAGTCCAGGATCCAGACCAGTTTCTATAAAATCCAGCTGGTCCACAGCGAACAGCGCAAAGAGAAGAAAATTTCAATTTTAAAAAATAAATCACTTAACTGAGTAATTAATGTTGTTTTGTTCGTGTGAATAACAACTCTGAAAGCATAAAAACAAGGAGTCTGTTTACAGGAAAGTTTTGAATCTGATGGAGACATTTAAAAACATCTGTGAGTCAAAAGAAAACAGAAACACAGCTAATGTTGGACAGTTGACTCTGAAGAAATGAGGTTGAGTATGGAAAGAGGACAGGAATGGCTGAGGGATCAGCTGACTCAATGTTAATACTCGAGGAATTAGTTGGTTTGTTCCTAAAGAAAGAGGAAGAGGATTGAGCTGATGGTGTATAAACAGACTGGCGTGGATTAGTTAAGTGTTCTTCAGTCTTCTTGTTATGGGGAAACATCAGACTAAGACATCATTACACATAAGTCACTTCCTGTTAGTATAAAATGTCATCTCTTGTTTTCTGTGATCAGATTGAAGTACATGATGTAAACAGAAACAAACACTGACTGTGGGATCACAATGTCTCTGAATTCTTCGCACAAATGATTCAGATTCACCATCATGATGGAGAGGACCCGAAGCAGCAGATCCACAACTTCCTGACAGTGGGGTGGGACATCTTCCTGCAGTTGAGACAAGGAGCTGTTTTTGGAGATTTCTCCTTCAATTGTCTGTTTAAGGGTTCAGACCTGGTTCAGGTTAGAACCATGTTCAGGTTAGGTGTTGGGCATTCAGGCCAAATGTCATTTCTTATTTTTTACCCCAACAACATATATATTGTTATATTTACCCTGAACCAGCTGTGATCTGGTAGCTTTCTATGAGTGTTAATTAAGAAAATACTTGTGTTTCTTGTCCATCTTACCAATGACTGCTGAGGTATTCTGGGTATTTTCTTAAACAACTTGGTTTTGAAAGAGTTTGAAAAGAGAGCGTGAAGTTACGTTTCAGTGTGTTATCTGTAGGCGAAACGGCACCATTTTGTGGTTTATGTGAACTGTTACATGCTACAGTGGTCATATTGGGTTATTGTCAGATCTCTTGTTTGGATAAAAACTTGTTTAAATTAAAGGAAATTTTCTGAGAAAACATAAAGGTAAAAAGCTGGTGTTTTAGGGGTCTGTTCGAGATCTGCTCACAGAGGTAAAGTTGTATTTTCAACGTTTTCATGTCTGATCCATGACGTGAACTTGAGGTATTGGAAGGAAAGTTAAACAGACTCGCTACAGATGGCCGCCCGTGTCTGTCAATGGACGATTTAAAAGACTTTTAATATTCTTCCTCAGGCTGTGGACAGACACTGTGGATGTATTATACAACGTTCATTAAATCTGTCCACAGCATTTGTGATTGTTCATGTGCTAGAAAAATAAGAGGCAAAACAAATATCATAGATGAGTCACTGCGTTGTTGTAATATTATGCAAAGAGGGAAACGGATATATTATGTTAATAATACTAAAAATGTATAGAAAATGAGGCCATGTGACTGGACATCCACAGGATCTTAATATTCACATGGTTTGTAAAGAAAAAGATGGAATATATAAAATTTGGAACAAAAAAGGCTTTTGAAAAAAAAAAAAGAAAATTAACAAGTAAAAGACAGGACTGGATTTCCATATTTCCTACACTGAGAGATACTGAGTTTCTCCAGTCTGGAGTTAAACTGAGTTAAAAAGAATTAGTTGGACTTTGGAATATGTTCCATCTCTACAGAAGTAGATGCTTGTTTCATACACCGAGCAAACTGATGGTCTTAGTAACGTAATGGACGACCCTGGCCACTCTGCAAAATGTGATACACTGTGTACAGAGGTGGTGCAAGTACAAAAACTCAATATTCTAAAGTAGATTTTTAACCAACTCATGTTTAGACATTTATCTCTATAACAAAGTTGACACTGTTTGTGTAAAGCAGTTAAATAAAATTATGTTTATTTATTTCTTAAGACAAATAAGAAAATCAGCACACTATCAACGCCACAGTCTCTGTGTGTCTTTGTTGTCTCGGTTCTTGGCGGTATATAAAAATAAAGTTGAATTGAATTGAATTGAACAGAGAAATATAAAAGTAATATTGTGATTAGCTCATAACACTGTCTTTTAAATCTGCCACTGTAAAGCCTCCATTTGAAGGACTACTTAGTCGTAACACTTGTCTCTGCTTCTCCCTTCTCAAGTGAGTCAGGGCACCTCTACGCTACACGTGCTTGTCCAAAACTAATTTTGCACAGCGGACAAACGTGTCCACAGGAGAGCAGTATTGCATTTAGCAAACCTCAATTGGCTAAAAATGAAGAAGGATAAAAGGATAAAATGGACTTGATGAACAGTTTCAGACCTCTGCAGAAAGCTCTGCTAAGATCGGGTTTAGTGAACTGTAGAGAGCACAAAATTACAATGACAAGAGAAAGCGTATGAAGCCTATGGACTTTGCTGCATTTATTCCTCAGATGAGGATGTAATGTATTTGATAAATATAGATAACTACAATGTCCTGTCCTTTGTTGTTGTTGAATAAACCTGTGAACTTTTTGAGGGATATAATTGGTGGTGATTTCAAAGACCAAATGGTAAATTGTGAAACAATTTTTATTATCATTAACCAAATCGTTTGTGTCCCACATGAAGTTTAGTATGCTATCAAACCCCTACTTTTCTTATTTTTCTTTTCTTAAATTTTGGAAAAACATTCCCAAAAGTTTTAATCAAAACTTTAGGTGAACAACTGAACACAGAATCACAGCAATCAAACCAATAAAGGCCAGTCTTAAAATCATGACATGTCTACCCCCTTCCTTCTTTCACATAATGGTATGATACTAGGCTGTTCTGACTCGATTGCAGAATACGGTTTGCATTCCCTAGTTTGCATAGGTCCATGTCATCCTTTTATGTGTATCGACAGAGGCGTATAAACCGGCCTTTAGCTGACGACCCCCACTCAATTGGCCTTAAAGGCCAAGAGGAAGAACTGGGACTGGGCCATTGGAAACATGGTGAAAGCAGTGACTAAATGAGCTGGAGTGACTTTAAAGATTCAGTTGATCGTTTTCTGCAGGTCGTCACTCACATAAACCCTGTTAGTTACTGTAAAAAAACATAACACAGCAGCATTTTTTTGTAGCGTAGTTCATCAGTTGGTTTTAAAACAAAAATAATCTCAGGAAGATGTTGGACAAATTGTCTGTATTGTAAAAATACAAAATCTCAACATAGGCCATAACTTACGTGTGTATATAACGTTTTTATATTTCTTTTACATAAACTCATTGTTATCATAGAGTTAAACTACTGATATGAAGGTAAACAAATTCTAATAGTGAATTTAACTGAAGGGCTTTATCTAACCACACTGATAATAAATGTGTATGAGATGTAATAATTTAACATAATTTGGTTTTATTGTACATTGAATAAAAGTTATAAACAGTAGAAAGAAGGAAATACAATAGTAAACTTAAAGTAAAGACACAATAGTAAAAAAACAAGTCAGTATCTCTCTCCTCCAGTTCATACATTCCACAGTCTAACTGGTACCAGTATGACTCCAGCAGTGGTCAGACTGGTGTGATCAGGTGTGTATATTTATTGTATTGTTCATTATTCTGTGAAGCAGTTTCTGTCATGATTTTTCTAAAAGTTGCGTATAAAGAATGATATTAAAAGGTTTTTTCTTTCACAATCGGCTTGTCTTTATTGGCTTGGTTTATTAAACACAAGTTGAGAAACTGTGTTAACTAACTTTGTTTGTTAATGGACCCAGTCTTAACACAGCCATGGTGAAATGTGGACTTCACGTTGGAGCTACAAGGATCCTGTGAACCACTGATGTTACTGTGCAACTGAAAACTGATCAGTACATCAGTAGCTATGAGTCAGGGCACTTGAGTGGTTTGGTAACCATGGTAACTAGAGTTATGACCACACTCAGGAAGATGAACAGTTTCTGACTGATCCTAGTCTAATTTTAAGAAAACACACAACCACCACACTGTGGCTGTAGCTGATCTTTCTTTGCTTTTACACAACCAACAAAACAGGCAGACTGGACTTTATTTAGTACGTTTCCTTTTCTCTATTCCACAGCCCTGGGTTGCATGATCTGCTCCGATAGCTTTCTTATTGTTGCTGTATCCTGCATTTGATGTACCTACATCAAATGTGTATGGTTTGAAAATGCCTTGGACCACACACCCATATCTGAAAAGTGCCACACCAGCGCTTCTATTTCTCGGTGCTCCTCTTGCTGATGATCTTTTTCATCAGTGTATGTTTGCACAAACCCTCAAGGTACATATTCTTTGTTGGGGCAAATTTCAAACCCTCACTGCCTTCACAGGTGTGCCGCAGGGCTCATTTCTCAGTCCTCGTCCTTTTCTCCATCTTCTCCACACATCTGGGTTCTGTAATTCGTTCACACTGTCACATCCCAGGACTGCACTTTTGTTTCATTTCTGTCCTTTATTCACTTCTGTCCCCTGATCTATCCTGTATTCTTTGTCTGTCTGCCTGTTGTCTTTCTCTATCTCACTATGCCCCACTCATTAACATTGTCTTACTATTGTTTTCTTTGCCTTGGTTCTCCCCCCTTATCACCTGGCTCCACCTGCTCCACCCTCACGACTTTGTCTTTTACTTACTGTCTGTGTCCAATTCTCCATCCATTCCCTGCTGGCCCATCTCTGTTTGTTGTCTGTTTCATTGGCATTTGTGATTTCTGCCCATCTCTGCCACCCTTTCTATTCAGCTCTGCCCTGCTTTTGTTTGTCTATTCACTTACTTGTTCTCTCGTCTGTTTTGGTCCCCCTCTCATAGACTTTACCTGAACATGTAAGCTTAGATGTTTAATACCTTCCTGTGACAGTATCTTATTCCTATGTCTGTCATATTATCAGGCATTCCTTGGTTGTTCCCTTTACTCTTTATTATACATGTTCACCATTCTGTCACCTGTAAAGTGCATTATTAGTTTAATTCCTCTTAATTTCCTCTGCTCCCCTAGATTGGTAGCCTGCCTCTTATCGTTGTTTTCTAATTGGTTTGGGGGTTTTTGGTTTTGTCTTCTTAGACGTAGTCCAGCACATCTGCTGTGATAAATCCTTTTTAAGCTGCAACTGAAGTCCTGTTTCTGTTCTTTGGTCCTACCACATTTCTGCCACACAGCTCTTCCTGTCCTTTCCAAAAGATTACTCCACTGTCTTATCACACATGTCTGACTGTCTCCCTGACATGGGGAGCAGCTTCTCAGGGAGATCATGTTGACCTTGAGGAGTATGCTGAGGCAGTGACCAGCTACGTCGACAAGTGTACAGAGGATGTTACCATAAAAAACATCCTCACCATACATAGCAACCAGAAACCCTGGATGGCCACTGAGGTGCGTTCACTGCTGAAAGTGCGGGATTGGGCCTACAGATCAGGTGACAAGGTTGCCCTTTGCTCAGCTAGGTCTGCTCTCACAAAGGGGATCAGAGCTGCAAAATGCAACTATACAGAGAGTATACAGGAGACCTTTGTGAAACAGGAAATAACAGGCAAATGTGGCAGGGAATACAATCCCTAACAAATTACAAAACAGACAACAAGCTGACAAGATAGACACAACTCTTTGCAGTCTTTGAGAGATCAAACCTTGCATCAAGGGGTAGAGTTGTACCCTTTTCCATTATCTGACCACATGGCATTTACCATCAACTCTGCAGACACGTGGAGGAGCCTATCCAAGTTTAACACAAGGAAAGCTACAGGTCCTTTAACATCTCTGGACACATGCTCAAAGCATGTAGACGAGTTAGTAGGTGTCTTGACATTTTCAACATTTCTCTCAGACAGGCCGTAGTGCCAGTCCTACAACTGACTTCTTTAATGTCTTGCCTGAACCACTACCACCGTTGTAATGAAATGCTTTGAACGCCTGGTCAAGCTGCACATCATTGTCAGCCTGCCTGTGACAATAGATCCATACCAGTTTGCCTACCGCCTAAACTGGTCCGCAGAAGATGCAATCTCAACCACCTTACAAATGATTCTTAGACATCTGGAAGACAAAAACACATATGCCTACATGCTTTCTGTGCATTGACTTTAGCTCAGCATTCAACACCATCATCTTCCAGAAGCTAATGGAGAAACTCCTTCTCCTTGGCCTGAACACTGCCACCTGCCACTGGGTTTTGGATTTGAGGGGAAGAGGGCCCAGCAGAGACTGCACTTCCTAAGGAAGCTGACAGAGGCTTCTCTCTTAACCTGCATCTGCACAGCATTCTACAGAGGGGTGGTGGAGGGTGTACTGACATACTATACGACTTCAAGATACTCCAGGTGCACAGTTGCGGAAAAGAAGGTCCTACAGAGGGTGGTGCCGGGAGCAGAGAAGGGGATAGGAGTCCTCTTGCCCTATGTACAGGAACTCTTTTAGAGGCGTTGCAAGAATAAGGAACTGAACACTTTCAAGGACTTCTCACATCCTCTCAACAATATGTTTGAATTGTTGCTTTCAGGGCAAAGATGTTGCAAAAAAACAAAGAAAAACTGGACCAGCAAACTGCTCAACAGCCACAAGCTCTCAGATTGCTAAACAACTGACCCAGGACTCTATTGCACTCTGTTTTTTCTGCATTTTATCTACTTTTTTGTAAATTTTGTATTTATGTATTTCATTTAATTAATCCATGTTGTACATTATGGAGGAGGAGAGAAACACAATTTAATTCAGTCTGGAATACTGCTCTATGCATGTCAAGATGACAATGAAGTTTGTTTTCATTTCATTTGATTTTATATAGGTCTTGGTTCCCCTATATGCACATTTTTAAACTCTTGTTTCCTGTGCTTCTTCATTCATACCCAGTAGTTATTTCATAATACAGAATAAAATTATTATTACAGTACGTAACTGTAATACATTTTGATTTGTTGATGAATTTTCTCTCTTTACGACTGGAAAATAAAAACTTGTTAAACAAATGTTAATTTACTCTACTTTTCCAAGTCCATGAGCTGTACAAAACTTCTCTTTATATTGCTATAATCTTTATTGTAATCATTAATCTGGTCTTTAGTCTTCAGTTCTGTCTTCATTAATGTATCATGTTGTCAGTTTGTCCAGGATGTTGGGTGCCATTGATCCTGTTTGTGTCAGTGACCACGTAACTGCAATCTTTATCATAGGGAAATACAAACGTTACATTTGTGATGCTTGGTTCAGACCAGTGTATTTAATAGGGGCCATTCAGGTTCCAAACTCCATGGCTGCATAAACAGGGAATAATACTGATAATTAGACTTAATCTATAATACAATATGGTTCAGCTTTATGTTCAGTTTACATTAAAATTAATTCAGCTGTGGATCCTTAGGCTGTCTCAGACATCCTGACATGCTGACTGGACATGGACAGTGACCTTTGACCTTGCGCCCAATGATGAAGAAGAGCAGGACACATTTGTCCCCATAGAGGATAGTTTGTCTCTGGAGCGACAATACCAACACAGAACATCACTGGCTTTCTCCCTGAACTCGGCAGACACGTAGTAGAAGATGAAGGGATCAATGCAGCTGTTAAAGGTGCTAACTGCTAAGCTAACCATGTAGGGGACGTAAACGTCGTCTCTGTCTTTCTTCAGGAAGCTGGTGTAGGAGATTAAGAGGAGGATGTTGCTGGGCAGCACACACACAAAGAAGACCAGCAAGACCAGCACTGTGACTCTGACAGCGTGACCATAGCGCTTCCCTTCAGCCAGCAGGTGTGCAACACCGAGCTGTGGCAGAACAGGATGACAAGCAAGGGCAGTAGGAAACAAGAGGCAAACAAGGTGGCAAAGTACGGCAGAAAAAAGTTCTTCTGTGTTTCCGGAGGCAAAGCGTCATGGCAGGTGGTGATGTTCAATTTGTCTAGTGTGTAGGTCTGCTGTGACACCAGCAGTGGCAGCATGGCAGACAGAACCACCACCCATACGGTCACCGTCATCAACACAGACGTCTGCTGGCTGCGCAACAACTTGGCACCGAAAGGATGAACCAGAGCTATGTATCGGTCCAGAGCCACAAGCGCCAGACACCAGACAGAGCCGTACATGTTGCCGTAAAACATTGCCATGACAACACGGCAAAAAGGCTCACCCAGCTCCCAGTGGTTTCCTCTAAAATGGTACACTATACGAAAAGGCAAAACCAGCAGCAGAAGACAGTCAGCAACGGTCAGGTTGATCAGCAGCATGGTGGATGGTAGCGGATTGGTCCTGAAGACCAGGACCCAGAGAGCCAGCAGGTTAGAGGGAAGACCTACAATGAAGGCCAGCAGGTACAGGACTGGCAGGTACAGGGTGGTCGATGAAGATTGTATCTGCTCCAGTTGCTTCTCATCTAGAGTGGTGCCATTACTGGTGATAATCAGGTTGAAAGACCGGGAATCTGCAGAGACAAGAAGACAGGTGAGTCTATAAAACTGCAGAGACCAGAATATGAATTTTCTCAACTCCTGCCCTACTTATTGGACTGCCATTAGCACAATCCAACCCTCCAGATGCTCAAAAATGCAGCAGTACAACTTATATACATATCCTGAAGAGTTCCTGTAGCAGTCAACAAAACTCTGCCTACAGCTGACGGTCCCTTCAACAAACAAAAGATCTCAGGCAAAACTTTTCAGCTCAAATGTTCCATGATGGTGGAACAAGCTCCAAATTGCAAAATCAGCAGCCTCATTTCCAATATTAACTCCTCCCCCCCCCACAGAACTCTTAAACCTAAAAGAAATAAATGCTTTCTTCCTGTCCTTTCTTGTAATCGCATCTCATGAAATATAAATTTCTGTAATATACAAACAAAGAGACTCCGTCACCTGTCTTGTGTGTAAATCCAAATAGTGTGTCCACAGGTGTACACTTCTGAAACACTAGGACTCAAGAGATGCGTAAGAGATGTGTTAAACTTGGATAGGGTGCTCCATGCAGAGTTGATGGTAAATGCAGTGTGGTCAGATAGTGGAAGAGGACCACTATACCCCTTGTTATTAGAAAACAAGGCTGCCCTTACTGTATTCTAACATTTTGGAATAAGACCTGATCTTAAATATTGTTGGAATGGGATATTTATGATATTTATTAAACTGTGTAATGACGCAGTTTAATAAATGAGGGCACTGGTGATTATACACGTTAAGTGTGATCAAATGCTCTTGTGCACACACTTCACTTCAATAATGAGTGCCCAGCTCTCTGTTCTCTCTTTCACACACACAAACTGTCAGATAATATCTCAGTGATGAAGCTATGTTTGTATTACAAGTGGTTTCTCTGAGGGACTTAACATGATATGTTAATTTCAGTTCAGATTTTTTTGAACCACCTGCAGCTCTTTCTAACCATGTATGGTCATTATGGCAGAGCAGCGACATGATGTTTCATCCACCTTTGATTTAAAAAGAGGAACTTAAATACGATCACATCCTCCACACAGTTTCATAAGGGAGGCGTTTAGACAGGTACGAGCTGCACGATAGACAAATACACACAAATACACTGAGAGCATCCCACTTACATAATATTGGCCCATCACACATTCACACCCCCCAGATATGTTCATATATCACATATTGTATCATCCTAGCCTTACCCTGACTGACTGAACCCCAGAACCACATCTGAACCCTCAGATATTTGGGGCTGTCAGGACCAGCTTCTCACAGAAACACACCTTTTAAATGACTCTCTGAGAAGACAGCCAAGAAAAACCTGTCTCGACATGGATCTGCCTGGACCAGTGTCCACAGCAAAGTTAAACAGTAGGAGGAAGGTGACACTTACAGGCAGACATGCTGGAGCTTTTCTCTGCAGAGCGAGGAGCTGGAGACACACCACAGAGAGATGGCAGCAACACCAAGGTTCCAAAGAACAAACACTCCGTTTCCTTCAGTATTTTTTTGTCTCCAGCACCTCTTTATCCTTTCCCTTAGGCTTTTCTCTACTAGTTCTGTGGGTTTAAAGTCACAGCAGTAAAGCGCTCGTGCTACTATCACTACGAGCAGTGGTTGTAGAATCACCAGCCTTTTGCCAGTGTTGACTCCACCTCTGAGGGAAACCAGACGAGTGTGTAAGTCAGATATGTCTATTCTTGTGAGGACCAGTGCAAATTCAGGATCTAGCATGGAGGACATGTCTGCTCTGTCTGAAGGTTAGAAAAAGGGTCATGTTGGTGTCAGTGTGATGGTTTATTATTTCTTATCACATGTTGTCCTCGGAGGTACACAGGTCCTAACATGCATGTGCCTGTTTGGCTTCCTTCAACAGGAAATATGTCTGACTGATGACTGCTCAGCACCAGCAGGCCTGCCACCACATATTGAGGTGGTGATTCGACACAGACCCATAAGACGGGGAAGTCAGTTATGATTAAGGAGTTCAGGATAGAGAGAATTTCATCATGTACAGGTCTACAATATCGTCATGTTTATGTTGCATTATTTAGTTGTACATTAATTAATTAATATATGAAGTAGCATTGTCATGTATCAACATCTCCACTGTGTGAAGTCAACAACTCAAATCAAACAAAAAAGCTATAATTCAATGCCATTTCAATAATATTTGATTTTTGTGAGAAAACACGTTGTTTTCTGATGTTTCTGTGAAACACTGGACTCTGGATTGCTATATTTAATAATACACACATTGTTAAAAATAAAAAATAAACGTAAAAGTAAAAACTGAAAATTATAAACAAATCCATCTTTCTTTTCCTCATATCCCACTGCCTACTTGCTCTTGTTCACTTAATACTCCTCTCTGTCACTGCTGATGTTTTTATTCAAAATGAATTTTGATTTTCCTTTTTTCCCAGTGTTTTTCTGTGAAGCCCCATACTACTTTGCCTGAGATTAACTGACCTTATCACCTTGACCAATCTCAGTCCTCATGCCTAAACCATAACACTATCAATCAGACAGGTACACTCAAAAAAGTCCAAAAGTGGAGTGTTTGTTTTGCACAATACAAGTATGTTTGACGAATAGGAATATAACAAGTTTCCTTATGTTAAACGATTAATTGATTTTTGTTGGAAAGAAAAGAAAGAAATTCAGGTGCGTTAGATCAGCACCTGTTCATCCAATGAGAATGAAGCGCCTCGAAACAGCGAGTCCCTACTGCGCATGATCATCAACCCCGGAAATACGTAAGGTCGAAGAAGCGGGAACTTCTTCTGTAATTTATGAGGAAGTTCCGCATGTCAATCCTGTATTTCATGCTTGAGACATGCTAGAACTTAGTAGTAAGTACAAAATATACCTGGTTTATAGTTATTACTGCAGGGATTGGTGATTATTAAAAAAAACTAATACTTATTGGACGCTCCTTCAGATTTTTTCTAGCACTTTTTTTTGGTAAAATTTAACGTTAGCTTGAAACACTTTCCCGTCTGTACGAGCACGTTAACCGAGCTCCTCACGTAATCCCAACCAATTGCTTTTTAATGTGTCTGTGTTAATATTTATTAATATTTATTGCTCATTTCTGCTACGCATAGACGTAAAGTAACCGCATCCTTTGACCGCATTTAATGGTATAACTCGGGTCCAATGACAAACGTTTGGTGCTGAAACGCCGTTTATTCGTCTTGAGTAAATCTTTATCGGTACTTTTCAGTGAAGTTAACCTTAATGCAGTCTGGCAGCACGGAGGCTTTTCATGTCTGTATATGAGGCCACTTACATCTAAACATCTGTCTTTACGGATTTTCTGAATACCACACAATTTGAAAAATCAAAAGTCATACAATCAAATGCCCTGTAATATCCTAATAAATGTAACTGAAAGTTAGGGTAGGTACAGTATACAGTGTTTTATGCTGAAAATGGTGAAAATAAGAATTCATATTTATTGTCTTCATTAGAGCTGTACAAACATGTAAAGCTGTCCCCATGCTCTGTTTGTGTGCACATTATACATGGTATTTTTCATAAAACGCTAACGTAACTGATTTTTCCCTTTCTTTCATTCTTACAGTGAAGTGTACGTGGAAATGCAGACATTGTTACAGATGACAACTGTAGGTACAAATTATAAAAAACATTGTAAATCTGTCAGTATCACAAAAGTGGCCATCAATATGTCTGACGATTACCCACAGGACTTTGGCGTCGTAAATGAAGTTCTAAAAGATGTCCGTGGCTCAGGGAACATTGCGATGACTTGTGCTCTTTTATTTGGACCAATTTGATGTTTGGACATAAATGCACTTTTTAATTCCTGCGAAAGATGTTCCTCAAAAAACAGCTTCAGGAGTAGGTGAGCTTAAACAAGACTGCGCTTTCTGGAGCTCTGCAAGAGTTATTTCTTCAAGTATGTGGAAAGCTGTTATTTTTTGGTCCAATTCTTCACAACTGTCTGGATTGTGAGCTTAAATAAAACTGATAAATGTTGAAACAAACAATTGTTTCTTTCTATTCACAGAATGGGGTTTTCTCCCTCCACTAGATAAAGTTTAAAATAGGAAGTCTGTGTTAACTGACAGCATACAATATGGCCTGAAACAGTTCTTACAAAAAGTATTCATAAGTTTATGATTGGAGTGGTACTGCTCAAACACTGCTAAAGTAGCTACTACAGTGGTAACTGTTAAAGGCATTTAGCTCTATCTGTCTTTTGTTCATTTTGTTATGTTAAAGAGCATTTAAATTTTGAAAAACTGCTGTTGCAGTCTTGCATTTGTCTTGCTTCATTTGTAAGTTCACGTTTTATGTTGGGCAGGCACTAGAAAAGGCCAGTGTTTTAATGGTTTAAAATTAAAAAGTTAATGTTGGAAAATGTCAAAACTGAAAACAGAAATTTAGTGACACAGCCTTTTTGTCTCTCAAAAGCTTGCTTATAGCTTCAAAAGCTATAAGCTCAAGATTGTATTGGTGATAAATAAAAAAGATGAAAATAAAATATATTTTTGTGCTTTTATGTAAATTAGTGAGTCTTTGGTAATTGATGCTTTCCAGTGTGGTTGTGTAAAGCAAATCTGGTTGAGACAAGATGACATTTTAGGAATAATAAAAAACATTAGTTTATTTATCAATAGTGAATGTGGGGAAATTGGGTAGTAATGTACTCAAAAGAAGTAGAACATCATCTTGATCTAAATTGACAGAAACCCTGACTACACTTTGTAGGCTCAATTAAGTTGGACTTACCATCCAGTTCGTATAAATACAAGCCCAAAGGGGATTAGAACAAAATCAAGAAATAGTAATGGACATAGCACTTACGAATTAAGGAGCTAATTAAATATCTTCATGAGCTCTTTAACAGTTGGCAGCAAGTTTGGGATTAACAAATAAAAAGGGAGGCTCTTATATTCTATATAACCAAAGGTAGCAATTTTCTTGGGAGGAAAGACAAAGGAAAAAATTAATGTATTATAATTGAAAAGTCTGTTACAATTAAGACACACAGCACTACACAGTCACCGAACAGAAGACTACAATTCAGTTCAAATTTATTTATATAGTATTAATTCAAAAAAGTCATCTTAGGCACTTTACATAATAAAGCTAAGACTATAGAGATATGTAAATAAAAACCTAACAAATTCCACTTGATCACCATTGGGCAACGGTGGAGAAGGAGAAAACTCCCTTTAACGGAAGAAACCTCCAGCAGAACCAGGCTCAGGTGGGCGGACATCTGCCTTGACCGGTCGGGGTAAGTGGAAAGTGAGGATCGAAAACAAAGAGCGACAACAAAACATTGGGCAGGTTGGTAGAGCCAGTAGCTGCGCACTGTAAAACACACAGCTCCAAATTCAGGGTCAGCTGGGGGGCATGACTATAACTATAGGCTTTATGAAAGAGGAAGGTTTTAAGCCTAGACTCAGTGGGAGTGTGTGCTTTCTATTCTGAACTGGGGGCTGGTTCCACAGGAAAGGAGCTTGATAACTTAACGCTCTACCTCTGGAAATTCTGGGAACCACAAGTAGGCCTGCATTCTGAGGTAAGAAGAAGGTTACTATAAGCAGCAGAAGGAAAACGTGTGTTAAATTGCGTAGAAAGTTCAAGCCAAACAATAAAACTTAGGTCCTATAGGAAAGATCCTCCGCTAGATTCCACAGCATCCGTTCCGGTCATTTGTCACAGAAGGGAGCTGCAGCAGCAAGCGTCTGTGCAAGTGTTCCTAATACCCGAAGAAGAAGAAGAAGTCACACGCACACGCCTTGTGCCTCTGCGCTTGCGCAGTGAGTTCCAAATTGAGACCAAGAGACGGGGCTCGATCCTCCGCATCGCGTTTCACCCACCGGGAACAAGCCGGAATAGAACTGAGGACAACGGCGGGATAAGACCGCCGAAAACCCGCTGAGTCCCACCGGACATTGCCCAGGAAAACAGCGGCAGAGAGATCCGGGGGAGTGCGGAGGCAAGCGGGGGTCGATAGACCGGGAGCCTGCCTGTCTGTCCACCGAGAGACGGTAAGACAATCAGAATACAACGGCTGTGTCTAAACCCTGAGTCATGGGACAACGACGAGTAGCTTTAAATGAGCTTTTATTTAGTGGAGTCAGGGATGTAGAAGGGCTGGAGTCCAGATGTTGGCCTGTGATGGCTCTCCATGTTGTGACTGACAGCCCTGTACTGATGTCCTCACGCTGTCTGCTCCTGACAGCCTGGACTTAGGGATTACTGGCCTGTGTAACAACAGGAAACAGGCTGGACATAAATAAAGCATATGCGGATATAAACAGACATGCAGACGCCGAACAGCTATTGCAGTGGGAAAAGTAAGAAACCCTGTATAAAGACATGAACTGGCATTAAAAAAACCGGTGAAATATTCGGAACTCATAGGACAGGAAGAACACTTTTTCAGGAGGGACACAAAGGGCACTGGGAGCGAGACTGGTAGACAACGTACAAATTCATAAAAATGACCTTAACTGACCACATGAACAAATTAATTATGAATTCAAGTAAAATATTTCAGACAAATTCAGATCATATGCACATAATTGTTTTTTAACAAAAAAATATTTAAGACTTAACCCAAAAGGAAATTTAGAAATGTGTGGCTACAGGTTAAAGTAACAAAGTAAGTATTCATTTATTAAGAGACATTTACTAAAACATAAGACATAAAGAGACCTAAAACTGCATATATATATATATTTAGATCTCCAAATATAAATATAAAAATCAAAACAGAGATAGACATCGGTATCATGTTTGAGAAACAATGCAGCAGCTTCACTGCTAATAGCAGCAGGCATATCAATTTATTCCATTTAGTGTTCATGTCCTTATGAAAGGTCCTTAGAAATGTTGACGTTAACATTAACATACATTTTAAGGAAAGCACTGAAATATTGACAAAGAGACAGAAATTGATTTTTTTCACTGCAGGAACGGAATGACCTGTAACTAAGGGGTTCCTCCTATTCTAAGGTTTTGCTTTTCTTTCTACTTTCCTCTGCCCATTTTGGAGAGTTGGGGTGGTAAATTCTGCAGGTGTAAGGATATAGAACTAAATCAAGTTTCAGGTTCTTGTAGGTAAAGGGGAAGGATACTCACCTGTGATTGGTTAAGAGTTGACTAATGTAGAGTACAAGCTCAGGTTGTGGAGATAAGACACATGACAAGAGTTGATGTTAATTACCGAGTTTTTGGACAGGATATGTTGAAGATCGATGAAGATATAGGAGACAGGAGGACACTGGAGGACAGGTTGTGGCTGTGGCAACTTTGTTTCATTTTGTTTCCACAGTTTGGATTTAACAAGGACTGAGAACAACATGACGTCCTTGAGGGGGACCCCTTTTTTTGCCCCTTCGTTCCCAGTGCTGGTTCTGGTCCTGGTCCAGATCTTGGTCCTGTCTGGCTCTGTGTCAGCAGTCCGCCCTGACAGGACCATGGTGCCAGAGGAGTATGTGGGCGCCATGGTAAACGCTACTGTGCAGGACGGGCGAGGGAACGTAGTCCACATAATGAGCAGTAACGATGGAACATATGGACAGAACTCGCCAAAGGTGGACACAAGAGGTGTCGTCATTGCACCCGCTCCACATCACGGAGGTAAGAAAGGTACAATAGAACAGAGGACACACACCTGAAGTCATAAAAACATATGAGCAGGAGGAATGGGTATCAAACTGCCTCCCCCGATTAGCAGATGATCTCTCTAAACCCTTAGCCACAGACACGTTGTCAGGCTATAATTAATAAAATAATTCTGTCAGTTGATTCAAAGTCATTCAGTCATAGCTATTTAATACCTGATAGAATCACATATTATCAACATGTAAATCCACATTCTGTTCATTATGGGTAAATAAGGGTCCATTTACTTTAGTTGAGTACATATGGAGGATTTGCAGATTATGGCCTAATTGTCCTTGTCGAATAATGACATTTCCTTTCATAACAACAGAAGCTGTGGTAAAACTGGAAGAGGTTAATGTTGAAAATATGTGCATTACTGATGCTCCAAATCAACTTAGGCTACATTACTGTGCTGTCTTGCGTAAGCATAGCCATAGTGAACAGCAAGCAAATCTAAAGCCTTCGTGGTCATATTTGTCTCTGTAGTTATATTTTGTCTATTTTATGGTGACTTTTGTATCTTTGCGGTTATTTTATGTCTCTTCGTTGTGTGTGGTCTGATGGAAGATGTGTTTTGATAATTGTACATAACTAAGGTGAAGTACATTTCTCCTGTGTTTAAGTTGGTTAGAAGCCTAATCAAAAATAATGCGTGTTAGCAATCAGGGGTGGCTTTTGTTTGCAATGAGAGTGAAGAGTTTTTCACACTGATTGGCATTGTGATGCGCCTCAATTTCTTCAGTCTATTTGTTGCTAGAGAACCCTGAAATAAAAAAGTTAAACCCTCTGCAGAAAAGCCGTTTTTTTTTTAACCATTGTTCGATCGGTGCAGCTTAGTTGAGAGCAGCGTCTGACTCTCAACCAGGGCCAGAGCACCACCTGTCCATTTTGGAGACATTTGGAGAAATGAAGAACATTTACATAAATGTAAACGGAAACCTTGTGGCCTTAGTTTACTACTGGGGCTGCACAATACAGTACACTGCAAATAGTTGCATCCCCTCATTTTGAAATGAGTAAAAAATGAGCAAAAAAATACAACTTCCATTAAGATACTATGTAATGAACATTTTAATATTACATTTTTATACACTTCTTTACAATGAAATAAATATAAGGGGGGCAGTATTACATTTTTATATAAACAACTCCGAACCTAACATAATAACAGCGAACATTTAGCTAGTACAAACTGTCTTTCAATAGCCTCTTTCAGACATGCACCGGAATCTAGACATAATCTAAACTTTACCCGGGTGGAGTGTATGTGTGAATGCAAACACCCCAGTTTTTTGCCCCAGGCATTAGCTGCATCTTCTCAAGCCAGATCATTAGTGCAAAGTATGGATTATCTCCAAATTTAGTAGATTTGATGTGGTAAATTGATAGTATTGTCAGTGTTGTCAGCCAACTGTTTTTTTTTTTTGCATCATGTCCCAACCCCTGTTCAACGTGCACTAGCACCATCACTTGTCCAATTGGCTGGTGTATTTCTTCACAAGTGTGAATGCATCTCACCTGGACAGTGGGAGCACTGTTAGCTGGATGTCTGAAAGTGAAACTACAGAGTAATGTCTGGGCCTGGTCCTCCAGATATCTTCTAGAGTACATGTCTGAAAGGGGCTAGTAACAGAAGTATCATTATGGTTGGTTAGTGTATGAACAAAGTTAGTAAAACAATGAAAATGACATCAGTGCGAACGTTTGCATCTCCTAGGATGAAAATATACTGTGCATTAACTTGTAATGAGAGTCCAGTTTTGTGTTTATGGGTTTGTTTCTGTCCTGTTCCGCTCTTTATCTTGGTGCAGGGGATGTTGTTTTTGTAGTTGTAGTGGTGCAGCTGCTTTAGGAGCTGTGCTGTGCTCTGTGTGGAGACACTGCAGAGTTTTTGAGGCTTCTGAAGGTCGGAGCGTCTCTGCTCTGAAGTGTCAGATTACAGAGAGACGGTGCAAGGACACTGCAGCATCTGGACGAAGGATCGACTGTCTGCAGCATCACGGACCCTAAAAATCTGAGCCGTGTTTAGACTGATCCACCCATGCTCAGCTCAAATCAAGTGAAGTGACTTTAGATAATTTATGAAAACTGTCATTGTCATTGAGAGCTGAATGAGATGAGCATCTGTCTGATCTGACCACAGAGACCCTCTACAGGGCGTAATCTTGGGTCTTATTCATTGGCTTGATAGCCTTCAAACATTAACACGTCATTAATGATGGCCTTTTCCAACACCATCTCCGTGTTTTGATGGTGTTCAACCAAGCAGAGACATTATCAGGTCCATCCAAGAGAAAGAACATAGTTTCGACTGAATCATGCTCATGTTTACAGAGATGAGTCAATTATATCATGCATCTGAGGAGGAGAACCCCCACCCTTCACCACCCCAAGTCATTGTTGAAATTAGTTATTCAGCAGCCAGCAAGGTCATGTCTCATCCTGTGTGGAAGTCTGAGTTGATGACAATAAGAGCAACTGTTCAAAATTTAAAGTGTTACTATTCCTAGAGGGAAATAGTTTTGCTTTGTTTTGTTTTCTCTTTGCTCAGAAAGAAGAAATCCAATACAAACTAAATGTTTAAGAACTGGCAGTGACAATAAATGTAAGGAAAAAAATTTGGTTTATGATACACAGCGGTTTAATAATATCATATACTGAAAATTGTAGATGATAAACCAATCATCTCCTGACCACCTGACCTCAACTGGATCCATACACGCACTCACTTGTCAAGGCACAGTTTATATTTGATTGTAACACTGATTGTAAAATGTAAAATTGTAAATTATCTTGGATTTGGAATCATAAACATGTATCAGTTATCAAAGTTGTTGATCTTATAATGATGGCATAATTAATGCAGTAATCACATTTAAATTTCTCCTCAGTGTTGGACCGGCAGGGCTGTGACCCCAGCACCCGTTTCCTGGTCCCTCACCGAACCCCCTATTGGGTGGCGTTGCTGCAGAGAGGAAACTGCACCTTTAAAGAGAAGATCCTGAAGGCGGCAGCCTACAATGCCACGGCTGTTCTAATCTACAACAACTCTACTGACAAGACTGTCATGATGGGACATGAAGGTCAGACACGCATCCAGGTTTACCCAAACTCTGGTTGATTCTAACCGCGCTTCACCCTTACTCGGGTACACCCCACACCAGCTGATATTTCAGGGAGAGACAGGGTTTTATCCTGGTCTTAGTTGCTAGTGTCACTGCTTACTTTGAAACTTGTGTTTGAGACTTTGAGACACGCCTAGAAACCTCACTTACTTACCTGAACCCTTAGGTGAGGGCTGAACCCTGCTGCTCCCAAAACCTTCATTTTGAGTTCCATGTTTAAACTTGTTCCCCCTGCAGCTGCAGATTCCTGCCCTTTTTTTAAGGTGCAGCCTGTGGTTTATCCAGTCAGTCCCAGTGCTATCACATCCAAAACGATGTTCAGGTTAGTCCAGATCACCGGAAGAGGTCTTATTTGGACCTGGATCCTCTAAGAGTATCCTTTTGACTAGGTGCTGTATTACAGAAACTTTTTAACTTTAGATTTAAGCTTTAAATAACTTTTCACATTCATAGAACACATTTTTACTTGTGCATATACCTTTTGACAATGCCCGTAAATATCCTCACCATTTGATAATTAATTGGTTATTATTGGCCTAAATATTAATCTCATTACACTCCTATCTGGACAACACCAGATAGCACAAAAATGGGAAATACTGATTTTCTGTCTTCTTTGCTCCTTGCATTTATAATTTTACTTTAATTAGCATTATATTTAATCTCAAATAATAACAGTAACCAAATAATCTGCACATATTGGATGGTTCTTAAGAAAATGACTAACAATACAACCTGGACAGCATCCATTTCACTGCAATGATAGATCATCCATGTAAACATTTAAAAGAAAAGGGGATAAAAGGCTACCAAACTTTAATGTTCAAAGATACCAAGTTTTCCCATTTTATTCTCATCATTTGACAAGAATAAAAAAGAAAAAAACAAATTCTTGCTAGAAATTTAGGAGACCCTCCCTGACAAATTATAAATAAGTTTTCATATAATTAGTCAAAGGCTTAAGAAACATCTAGAAGACAAACCCTTAGTATTTTGCCTTTTATATTTACCTAAAATCTCTTTTAGTGATTAAATACACATATCTGTGAGGTTTTCATTCAAAACAAAACTGTTTATCAATGGTTAAAATATAGTATCCTAATCTTTCCAGTAGAGTACTCTCACTAGAGTGGAGTATGTGTTTACAAGATCAACTGGGACACAAATCTTCATGCTTTGCGAGTAGGATGCAGGGATGGTGGCCATAAAAAGCATTAGAAACATTGCAGAGAGCTGATATTTTAATAATATTTTGTTAACTGGGGTTTAATAATTGAACTAGCAAATAATTCAGCAATTAATTAATTAGTGGCACTTCTTTTAAACTAACCCTTGTTTAGTTTAAGAGAGGTGCCAACATGTGACAATCACTGTGCTGTGTCAGTTTGCAGGTGTCCCATCTTGTGAATCTTGTCCATGTGCTTAAAGGGATTCATAAGTGTTGAACTTTGTCTATGTCTGGTTATGTAAGGGGAGGGTTTTTTTCTTTTTTTTGCACATACAAAAATAGGAGCCCATTCAGCTAATTGTGGCCCCGGTGGAGTTAAAAAGGAGAAGTTGAAGTTGTACAAAGAGAAACTGGCTCTTGACGGAGACTGACACCAGAAAGGGAGAAGTGTGAATTTTAGAAGTGAAAGGCAGTAACAACAAAATTGCAATACTGAATTACAAGCATTTTTCTGTATTTATTTCAATCCGTATGTAAGCATGTATAAGTTCTATTGCATTTCAAGTTCTATTTTATTTGTAACTCCCTTTTTTTATTTGTAGTGGTTATGAATTTACAGTAAATTATTTCATTTGCAATAGATCCATGTACTTTTTTTAATTTATGACATGTCTCCAGACATGTCCTAGTCCTGGATTAGCATGCGTCTTGTGTTCAGCCCAGTGGCTGCATTTCATTAGCTTTCTCACCTTCATTTGGTCCTAAGTCCATCTCAGGGTCAGGAAGGTTTGCTACTGTACATTTCAATTAAATTAAATTGAATTCAACTTTATTTATATAGCACCAATTTACAAAAAGTCATCTCAAGGCACTTTACATAATAAAGTCCAGATTATACAGACATTTAGAGAAACCCAACAAATCCCTCTTGAGCAGCTATAGGCAACAGTGGAGAGGAAAAACTCCCTTTAATGGAAGAAACCTCCAGCAGAACCAGGCTCAGGGTGGGCGGACATCTGCCTGGACCGGTTGGGGTAGTTTCACACTGGAAGACACACAGCTCCAAAGCTGGGGACACCTGAAGACAGGGACAGAGAGAGGGAGATGGAGGGAAAAGCACAACTACGGGAGAAAGAAGACACAGAGTTAATGTCATACAGTGGTGACTAGTCCTGCTGCTAAGCCCCAAACGACTGTTGATTTTTGGTCTCTTGCCAGTTTAGTATGTATTTATTTTCTAATGAATACATACAGTAAATTCATAATTTTCCAGACAAACATTTGCTCCTGTGTCATTGCTTTTTTTGTTAGCTTGGTTGTATCTAATAAATAACTATAAAACAACCCCCCCTCCCCAAAAAAAGGCTTTTAACTTATTAGTAGTACGCCTATGATTTAGATTTAGCAGATGTTTGAAATTTTCTGTATATCTGTTCGTTTTCCACTGAACACATAAGGTAAGGCTTTAAGGTATTCTCAGAGTCCCCAAGCAAACAGCCATTCAGACCTGCTAATTCTTCTAACTCTTTATAGCTGGTGGACTCATGCTGGAGTGCATTATAATAGGAAGTGGCACTAATATTTTGGCCGCCCTATTTCAAATTAATGAGGTTCTCTTTACAGTCTAAAACAGAAATACTTGATTTATCTGAAATTTGGCATTAACAAAAACACGTTTCTCCTAACAGATAGGAGAATTAGTGAAGCAACAAATTCTACAGAGAGACAAAAACTTAAATATGTCATTGCAAATCTGATTACTTATTTGTTAATTATATGATATACTAACAAGTTATTATTCAGAAAACAGGTCATCTATAGAGATCTATGGAACAGACCTGAATGAGGCATAAACAGCCAAATTTCTAAAGATCATTCCTAAGAATCATTCCTGCCCTGATCCTTGTTCTTCTTCTAGTTAGGGGTTTGTGCTTTTTGTTATACTGGTCCTTATTCTGGTCTTAATTCTTCAGGTACTGGTGACATGGTGGCGGTGATGATAACAGAGGCGTATGGTAAAGAGATAATGGCTCACCTTGAAAGGAACATGACGGTCCTGGTCTCAGTATTAGTGGGTCAACGTGGTCCCACCAAGAACATCAACCGAGGCTCGTTGGTCTTCGTCTCAATTTCCTTTATCGTCCTCATGATCATCTCTTCAGCCTGGCTCATATTCTACTTCATCCAGAAGATTCGCTACAGCAGTGCCCGGGACCGCAGCCAGGTAACAGGCTAACACACAGATGACATAAAAACAGCTAACAGGCTAACACATACTAATGCTACATTTATGTTATGTCATAAACATTTTTATGAGCAACAGAATTTAAAAAAACATCTATGTCAAACCTTGCCCTCATAAAAAAAATGGGATTTGCTCTTCATAATGATCTTCACTCCAGTACAGAATAAAGTGTCTGGAAGATTTGCTAGTAATGGCTCCAGAAGGGGTACAAAACCACCATCACCAGCAGCTCATGATCTTTTTTATAACATATAAAATTGATGAATATACTTGAAAATGTGCATGCATTTATACTGTACAGCTCCAGACATCATGTTAGTTTTGTTCATCGGCCATAATGGCAAGAGTTAGGGGACATTAAATTTAGATTTAAATAATTGGTGCTAATATGGATTTCAAACCACTTTAATTCCAAATACATAAAAAAAATGTCATGCAAAAGAAAATGAAATAAATGTTTCTGAGACCTACATTACCCCTGGAGTGTACACATGTCATCTAGGGCTGTGTCGTCTGACGATATATTGTGTGATCATAGAAAAATGTAGATCACTTTGCATTATATCGTGTTACAAATTGCATTCAGTACGAGGCAGCTTTTCTCCACACGATGCAGACTCAGTGTAGCAACACACAGATTGAAATGACACCGATTGTGAAAGAAGATGTGTATATAACAGTAAAGCGAACAACAAGATTTCGTCTACTTACTTGTGCAGAGTAACATTAATTAATGTTAGAAACATAAATTTTAAGGAACAGTTAAAGAAAGTTGTGTTCATCTATGAAAACTTAGCTCCAACTTTCTTTTTTAATTAGTTAACATTAGCGAAACAATTCACTCTCACTGAACACAACACAAAAAAAGCCAAAGCTTTATTCATTCAATTCAATTTCAATTTCAATTCATCTTTATTTATATAGCACCATTTCACAACAAAGTCATCTCAAGGCATAATTGACATAATTAGGTCAGGATTATACAGACATTTAGAGAAAACCCAACAAATGCCCCTTGAGAGGGAGACAGAGGGAGTAAGACGACTACGGGACAAAGAAGACGCAGTGTAAATGTCATACAGTGGTGGCATATAAATATAGGAGAGGAGGAAAGGGTGTCAGTGCATCAGGGGTTGGTCCCCCAGCAGTCTAAGCCTATAGCAGCAGGTTTAGAACAAACTATAAGGTTTATCAAAGAGGAAGGTTTTGAGCCTAGTGATAAAAGTAGAGAGGGTGTCTGCTTCCTGAATCTGGACTGGGAGCTGGTTCCACAGGAGAGGAGCTTGATAGCTAGAGGCTCTGCCTCCCATTCTACTTTTGGAAATTCAGGGAATGACGTGTAGGCCTGCATTCTAAGACCAAGGTGGTATATCAGGATGATATGGTACTACGAGATCTTTTAGGTATGATGGAGCTTGACCATTTAGAGCTTTATAGGTAAGAAGAAGGGTTTTAAATTCTATTCTACATTTGATGGGAAGCCAATGGAGAGAGGCTAATGAAGGTGAACTATGATCTCTCTTATCAACACCAGTCATCAATCTTGCTGCAGCATTTTGCAGTAGTACTGGGGGCCAGAGTTATCTCATCTAATCTGAGATTTTTAGGCCCAAACACAATAACTTCAGTTTTATCTGAGTTTAGAAGAAGGAAATTGGAGGACATCCAGGCCTTTATGTAGTTTAGACATGCTTGTAGTTTGATTCATTGATTTGTTTCATCTGATTTCATTTATATAACTGGGTGTCATCAACGTAGCAATGAAAACTTATGGAGTGTTTTCTAATAATGTTGCCTAGAGAAGACCTATATAGAGTAAAAAGTATTGTTCCTAACACAGAGCCTTGTGGAAGTCCATAAGATTCATCATTAACATGAACAAATTGGAATCTATGTGATAAAAAGATTTAAACCAACCTAATGCAGTTCCTGTAATCATAATTACATGTTCCAGTCTCTAAAATTTTGTGTCAGACACGTTGAAGGACACTTCGACAGTCGTAGAACTGATGGATTACTGCTCTATGCAGGTGCTTGGTTATTTTGATAAAAAGCACTATACATTTTTTGTTAAAGAGTTAATGATCTACTTGTAGTACAGTGATTTTCTCTATAGTTTCTGAGAATCAAGAAATATTGCATGAAGTTATGTACTTTTACATGGTAAAAACATTTCTTAATGATTCTTAATATTGAATCTAAATGAATGAATGAATCTTTAATATTAAGGGCGGCTGTAGCTAGTTGCTCCCAGTGGTGATGAGCACCCTGCGTGGCAGCCATCACCACTGTGTATGTATGAATCAAAATTACTCTGTAAGTCGCTTTGGATAAAAGCGTCTGCGAAATGTAAATGTAATTTTTTGTTGCATATAGATTTAGCATAACTTGAACTCACTTGCCAAAATGCAGTCTTTCTTAATTATAGTTAAAATTATTATTATGATTGTATTATTAACATATGCTACACTGCTATTCAGTATTGTTGTACTAGTATATGTCACTTATATTCCATACTAATTACACTCGAACTGTATGTTTTTTGTTTTTATACATTTTGTAAATATTGAAAACAGACAGAGAGGGACAGTCTAATTAGTTTAAGTTTTGTTAATTTTTTTCCCTATTTTCAGTTAGTATTCAAGAAGTGTCTAGGAGAGACAGCAGTGAAGCCAGGCTTAGGAAGGAGGTGGAGATTTGTGAGCAGCAGTATGGTTTCATGCCCCGTAAGAGCACCACTGATGCCATTTTCGCTTTGAGATTGTTGATGGAAAAGTACAGAGATGGTCAGAAAGAGCTGCATTGTGTCTTTGTGGATTTAGAGAGTTAGATTTAGAGTGGTACTGTATGAGGATGTCGGGAGTGGCAGAGAAGTACGTCAGAGTAGTTCAGGACATGTATGAGAGGAGCATGACGGTGGTGAGATGTGCCGTAGGTCAGACAGAGGAGTTCAAGGTGGAGGTGGGACTACACCAAGGATCGGCTTTGAGTCCCTTCTTGTTTGCTATGCTGATGGACAGGTTGACAGATGAGGTCAGACAGGAATCTCCCTGGACAATGATGTTTGCAGATGACATTGTGATTTGCAGTGAGAGTAGAGAGCAGGTGGAGGAACAGCTGGAGAGGTGGAGGTTTGCTCTGGAAAGAAGAGGCATGAAAGTCAGTCGTAGCAAGACGGAATACATGTGTCTAAATGAGAGGGAGCAAGGTAGAAGCGTGAGGTTACAGGGGGCTGAGGTGAAGAAGGTGCAGGAGTTTAAGTACTTGGGGTCAACAGTTCAGTGTGATGGGGAGTGTGGAAAAGAGGTGAAGAGGCGAGTGCAGGCGGGTTGGAGAGGGTGGAGGAAAGTGTCAGGAGTGTTGTGTGACAGAAGAGTGTCAGCAAGACTCAAAGTAAAGGTGAACAGGACAGTGGTGAGACCAGCTCTGCTCTATGGGTTAGAGGCAGTAGCAGTGAGAAAGAGACAAGAGACAGAGATGGAAGCAGCAGAGATGAAGATGTTGAGGTTCTCCTTAGGAGTGACAAGGTTGGACAGAATTAGGAACGAGTTCATCAGAGGGACAGCACACGTTGCCTGTGTTAGCAACAAAGTCAGAGAGGCCAGATTGAGATGGTTTGGACATGTGCAGAGGAGGGACAGTGATTATATTGGTAGAAGGATGTTGGAGATGGAGCTGCCAGGCAAGAGGGCGAGAGGACGACCAAGGAGGAGATATATGGACGTTCTAACAGAGGACATGAGGTTAGCTGTTGTCAGAGAAGAAGATGCCCAGGACAGAGTGAAGTGGAAAAGGATGATTCGCTGTGGCGACCCCTGATGGGAAAAGCCGAAAGAGTAAGTAGTAGTAGTCAGTCAGTATTCAATTGTGTTACTTATTTCTGTACAGTCTGTCTGCATTATATTACGTTTTTTTTTATATGGACCACCTAATGATTCCTGAGGTCCTTGTTTTTATTGAGAATTTTTATTTTCTAACAATAATAACAAAATAATCCAGTTAATGCAACTTGACCATAAAGATTCTCAGTAACTGTAGAGAAAACAAAAGCTGTTTTGTGCTACACTTTTGTCATCAACTTCGCAATCAATCAATTGACACATGTAAACATAACAGTGCTTTTTACCTAGTAAAACTGGAGCTGCCACATTTTCTTGTGTTTATCTACAGCACAGACCTGCTCAGTCCAATATGGCAGCGACATTCATATATTACAGTGATAGGCCAACAAAGCCAATGCAGCATCGAATTATATATGACTTTGGATTTGACAAGCTAGCATCCTACTGAAAGGTTAACACACTGATAACAGGTAAAATGCAGGCAAACAGACAGGGTTCCTCCCTCCCCCACTTCAGATGGATCATTAATATTTAACAAGCTAAGTCTCTGCTGAGAGTTTAATGAAGCAGTGAGTGATCATTTCCCTACTCTCTCCATGTAATTTAGCCCTTCTGACAGGATTCTATCTCCCCCACCTCCCTCCATCAGTATCAGATCTGATCGGAAAGTTTATTAAAAACTGTAGGAAGTGAAAGAAATGTAATTTGCTATTTTTGTTAAAATATTTTTTCTCACACTTTATGAGACATGAAAACCATAGACAGTATAAACTTCAACATTCATAATTCATGTAACTTTGGACAGTAAAACTGAATGGTCTTTGTCTCTGTCAGCGACGCCTCGGAGATGCCGCAAAAAAAGCCATTGGGAAGTTGACGACAAGGACGGTGAAGAAAGGAGACAAGGTAAATACCACAATGTCCAAAAACGTCCTCCTGGTGTTTCTTTGACAGACCTGCAGAGTGACACAAAATCATCACAAATAGTTTTTACATATTTAAGTTAAACTGTCACTTTCCTCCTTTTTTTTTGTGGTAATTGTGAGTTAATTTGTGTTTACTTCGTGTGTTGCAGGAGACTGATCCGGACTTTAACCACTGTGCAGTGTGTATTGAAGCATATCAGTTGAATGACGTGGTTCGAATTCTGCCCTGCAAGTGAGTGCCATGCAACAACAGAAAGTTTCCTATTTGTTCCAAAAGTGAATATCTCTAGAGCTGATAGCTGTATGGTTAGGACACATGTAATGTAGTCGTCTGTCTTTGAGTCTGACTGAAAGCCTTTGCTGCATGTTGTACCCCATCTGTCTTCTCTCAACTGGCATCTATGTCACAAAATGTCCTCAAAAATTATATCTCTGCATCTTTGTAGACATGTGTTCCATAAAGTGTGTGTGGACCCCTGGCTCAACGAGCACTGCACATGCCCCATGTGTAAACTCAATATACTAAAAGCCCTCGGCATCATGGTGAGTCCCTGTTTACACCAGGTATAGGTCCAGCCCAGATCAAGGACATGTAGTGCAGTGTTTGGAAAAAACATAAATTTTCATTATTTCCTCAGACCAGTCTTCCCTGTGTGGACAGTGTGGTGCTGGATGTGGACCGTCTGGGAATCAGTCAGGCCTCTGGCAACCAAAGGGCACCACTGGGTGACAGCAACCAGCCACCCATCAACCTGGAGCCACTCAGCCCCCCCCACTCTGATCCTGCACCCAGAACAGCTGCTGACATCACCATCGCTGTGACCAGTAAATACGACAGAAGGATATGACATTACAGCATGATATAATAAACATAAAAGAGCATAAACAGTCTTACTGTGACTGTGACTAAATGCTACAGGCAACATTAACTCAGTAACAAAACAACTTTACACCATCACACAGCAACTTTTTCTCACAGTCTTCAGTTTTGTAATGAATTAACAAGTTTTTTTTTTTCAGGTGGTGGTCACTTCTTCAACAGAAACTCGATGTCTCCTCGCACTGTTATTTGTGAGATGGAGTTGCCAGATATCCAGGCCACACTTGACCTTTATGATGAAAACAAATCCTGAGGCCTGTCATGGTTACAACCCCAACACTAGTATGACCTTTTCTTAAAGCAGAGACGTCATACGTGGTTTCCTGTTGGAGCAGGGGTCTGAAAATGATGACCTGAACTTTAAATCATTTATTAATTCAGACTACATTCAGACTGAACGTGGAATGGATCCTGGGCACAGCTTTGACTTGTTTGCTCAAAACTCTTGTAGTTTTTACAGAAAACAAGAGAAACTGAACTCTAGATGTCCTTTCCAGGAGCTATAACGTGAAGTAGGATTCTCTGTTGTTTCTGCAAAAGGGTTTTGAGTCCTTGTAAATGTTCTTCTAAAGGTTCCTCAGCACCTCAAATGTATTTGAATCCCTGGAAAACTTCTTTTGGAAAGGTCCTTACATTGTTTATGGTATTTTTGAGTTCTTACAAAGCATCTCCTAACACACTCCACAGTGCAATCCCACTGGATTCCTAAAATAATTCTATATTGCTTTTTAGTAACTCTTTAGAACTTAGAAGTTTCCTAAAGGTTCTTGATTCCTGGAAATTCTCCAGAGATACAGAAAGGTTTCTTAGAGTTCTTGAAGATGTCCCTGTTTCTTTAATGTTTTCTAGGGAAAGTTTCTAAGCTGCTAAAAGGGTGCATTAGATTGTATAACGGCTCTTGAGCTCCAAAATCTTTCGGAGTGGCTGATGTGAGAAGTTCTTGTGGTCTCTAAATGGTTCCCAGAAATTTTCCCCGAATGCTTAAATATTTCCGGGGTTCTTTAAATGTATATTGAGTTCCTAAAATGCTTCCTGTTAAAGTTCCTTTGCAGTTATAAATATTCAAGGGGAAAGGGACAGTTACCCAAATTAACTAAAATTTCCTGGGCTTCTGCAATTATTCCCAACCTACTAAATAATACTTTTAATTTTTCAGGGGTCTTAAAATTTTTCTCGTAAAAATGTAAAGGTCCCAAAATTACTGCTGGAAAATTTCCTGAATCCATTAAAGGGTCCTGCAA
Organism: Channa striata; assembly: GCA_033026295.1. NCBI lineage: Eukaryota > Metazoa > Chordata > Actinopteri > Anabantiformes > Channidae > Channa > Channa striata. The sequence continues at coordinate 3,830,712 of CM065173.1, read as the reverse complement.
ATATGCTTAAAGATCCTGCTCCTGTTTCATAACTCCTTTAAAAGGTTCCAGGGGTTTCTGGAAAGTGTCCTGAGTTCAAGAATAGCTTCAGTAAACACTTCTAAGGTCTTATAAGGGTTAATGGGTTTAGGATCCTTCATAGCCACAACGGTTCCGTTCAATGAAAACGTGTCCAAAGATCTGCAATGTACTGACTGTCTGAACTAAATGAAAATGACAGCATCAGGGCCAGACCTAGATGTTTCCTGATGTTTTCCAATCAGTCTCTGAAACCAAAATAATGAGATGGGAGTGGATCAGAAACAGCTGGACCCAAACTGACCCTCTGATTGACTCATTGTTACATCTTTAACAGTCTCTTCTGGACTTTGGGTTCAGTCTGAAGACCTGGAATTGGTTTAAACTTCTTCGTCTGTAAATACTGACTGTGCTGGTTCTTCCTATTTATTATGAGATTGGAACCAGAACCATAACAGGATCTAGGTGTTGATCATATGGACACAAAAATTTTGTGAATTTTACAGTGTTAGCCCCCCATGTAGCTAAAAACATGTGTTTTTGCAGAGGAAGAGGAACTTTGGAAGCAACTGTCTGACATTTCATTAAACCTGCTGTTCTCTGTGTTCAGTAATGTCGAGTTCCTCTGAGAGCCGTCTTGAGTCTCCCTGTCTAAAGGATCAGGTTAACGTGTATTAAAACCTCTTGTTATCTTCCGATTCAAATGGAAAGATGAATTTCAAATCCATGTTAACGTGTTTAGCCTAATTTATCACAAAGACTGGAGTCAGAGGGAAAATGTTAGCTTGACAATAAAAGCTAGGCAAAGTTATTTGTCTGATTTTATTCAGTTACCTAACCTGACAGTGAAGCATCAATTTACTAACAAGAACTTTCAGGTGTTATAACTACTTGTTGTCAGATTTCATCCACATTTAACAGGTTTTATTATCTAAAGTAAAAGCAGCTTAATAGCATCAGGTTTCCCCTGGAACTGCTGATAATTCAAATCAAGACATACACACACTCTTTTTTAATGTTTGAATTAAATCAACATATTGAATCAACATCCGGGGTCAAACATGAACAACAAGAAAAAAAATTTCTTAATGTTTTCGACCATATACAGTGCAAATATGCTATTAGATAATCCCATACTGATTTATTTGTCTTCTGTGCAACCTGTGTTGTTTTTGCTATTAGGGCAAAATATTGTGGTTTAATGCAAAAATAATAGACCCGATGAAGGTAAAAATAAATCTTAAAGATGAGTTTTAAAAAGGTCTTCATATGTTAGAAGATATTAACTTTGCTCTATTTTAGAAACAGATTCTGACAAAACTATTTTTTGTGTGGATGAAAATTGTTCATTGAGTAATCACCTGATTAATTCTGTACAATAATGGATTCAGGCTGTGAGCATATAATATTACTGTTTTCAAGTTTAACCTGGTGTTGTTAAAAATAACATTTTATGTAAGAAACCACAGGAAGCTGCATCATGAGTGACGTTGATCAAATCTGGTAATCTCCAAAATAAAAGCTCCCTTACATTACATTTCTCATGGCCCACAGGTGCGTACTGACACCTGATCAGGTGTGCGGTCGGCAGCTACTGATGTGTCCTCCTTATGTTTGGGATTAGAGAGATTTCTGAAGTGGCAATCTGCTCCTTTAAAGTGTATTAAACAGCTTCTGATTAATAATCACCATGGTGACAGGCTTGGGTATATAATCAGCATTATACAATCTATAACCTGATCCATCGATCAATATTATCTCTGAAGTGACCTGATCATGTCCTGCAGGATGTTTCTGTCTCTGTCTGTGTCTTTGTCACATGATGATGATGATGATGATGATGATGATGATAAAGCTGTATGATGCTCCAGTTCACTGTCTTTACTGCCTCAGCATTAAATGTCAGTGTAATTATTGCCTCTAAATGCCTGCCTAGTTTATTGAACATTTTCTACTTCACAAAAACATGTTGTCACTCTTTTGACAAATTTTAAAAAGATTTTTTATTCCAGTGTTTGCATGACTATAATTTAGCTCCATCAATTGTTTACTGGAAAATTATATTATATAATAACACAAAATGTATTATATAAATGAGTAATAAACAACAATGAACTTTCAGAGACAATATATTTGCAGATAGGGTCTAAATCAAGGTTGTCCTTTATCCGCTTTTTTTTTTCATGTTAGCTACAGAGGTTTTAGGTCAAAATTTAAAAAACTACAGAACCATTGATAACAATTCATGATTGATAATAACACATTTACAAAACACTTTCTACACATTAATTTCTGAATTTAACTTAGGATAAAAAACAATTTTCAAAACTAAATCTGTGTTACTCAAAGTTTTTATCAGATATTCCAAAATTAGTTTGTTCCTTATTGAGAGTCAAAAACTATGCAATTTAGTCTGTACACAAAATAAAAGAAAATGTGTTATTTCTCTCTATCTATAGATATCTGCTGATAAATGGGCTTAACGATGTAAACACTAATTTGATTAATAACAGCAACTAATAATAATAGTAAATTCTATATAAGAAAACGTTGTATGTTTCTATTTGCGTAGTATAAATACAGACAATATTTAAATACTTACCAACCAAAAAGATGCTCCAAATCTGGGGCCTTGAACAAACCATAGATCATAAAGAATCAGTCATACTGTTCAGTTGTAGCATTATTCTGGGGTACAGTCTAAAAGTGGTTACTGAATTATTATTAAAACCATAACATTTCTTTAGACAATATAATTTTAGACTTGAGTCATTAACCAGAAATAGGTAGGGGTATATAGTCTTATTGACGAATGTCCTTGTAATAAAAGAAAAAATATCAAAACCAACAACATGTCTGCTCAAAGATGCTCTACCCTTATTAGACACGTTCGTATTAGATATCATTAATCTATCTTTACAAACAGGATATGTACCAAAGGCTTATAAGGTAGCTGTAATCAAACCTCTACTTAAAAAACCTAGTCTGGATCCAGGTGTTTTAGCCAATTACAGACCAATATTCAATCTCCCCTTTATTTCTAAGATACTTGAAAAAGTAGTTGTAAAGCAATCATGTGACCACCTGCGCAGAAACGACTTGTTTGAAGAATTTCAGTCAGGATTTAGAGTTCATCATAGCACAGAAACTGCACTGATTAAACTCACCAACGATCTTCTTCTGGCTTCAGATAACGGACTTGTCTCTATACTAGTTCTGCTAGATCTTGGTGCTGCATTTGACACCATTGATCACAGAATATTATTACAGAGACTAGAACATGTTATTGGAATTAAAGGAACTGCTAAACTGGTTCAAATCTTATCTGTCAAATAGATTCCATTTTGTTCATGTTAATGATGAATCTTTCACATACACAAAAGTTAGTTGTGGAGTTCCACAAGGCTCTGTATTAGGACCAATACTCTTTACTCTCCCCTTGGCAATATTATTAGAAAACACTGTAAATCTTCACTGCTACGCTGATGACACGCAGTTATATCTATCTATGAAACCTGATGAAACAAATCAATTAATCAAACTACAAGCATGTCTAAAAGACATAAGGGACTGGATGATGTATAATTTCCTTCTTCTAAACTCAGATAAAACTGAAGTTATTGTGTTTGGGCCTAAAAGTCTCAGAATCATGTTGTCAAACCATGTCGTTACTTTAGATGACATAACTCTTGCCCCCAGTTGTACTGCAAGGAATCTGGGATTCATTTTTGACCAGGATTTGTCATTTACCTCACACATAAAACAAATCTCTAGAACAGCCTTCTTCCACCTAAGAAACATTGCCAAAATTAGGAGCATCCTCTCTCAAAGCGATGCTGAAAAACTGGTTCATGCATTTGTTACTTCTAGATTGGACTATTGTAATTCTCTACTTTCAGGCTGCCCCAGTAACTCTCTAAAAAGCCTCCAATTAATCCAAAATGCTGCAGCAAGATTACTGACTGGGATTGGTAAGAGAGATTTATAATGATTCAGCCCACATTTATATGTCACCACTGTAGGACATTAACTCTGTGTCTTCTTGGTCTTGTAGTCGTCCTTTTTTCCCTCTTTGTCCTCTCTCTGTCCCTGTCTTCAGGTGTCCCCGGCTTTGGAGCTGTGTGTCTTCGAGCGCAGCTACTGGTCTTACCAACCTGCCCAGTGTTTTCCTCTCACCCCAACCGGTCCAGGCAGACATCCGTCCACCCTGAGCCTGGTTCTGCTGGAGGTTTCTTCCATTAAAGGGAGTTTTTCCTCTCCACTGTTGCCTATAGCTGCTCAAGGGGGATTTGTTGGGTTTTCTCTGAATGTCTGTCTAGTCTTGACAAGTGCCTTGAGATGACTTTGTTGTAATTTGTTGCTAAATTTTAAATAAAGTTGAAAGTGCATTATATCTAAAATTGGATTATTTCTATAATCTTTATAATAGGAGCAGTAATAAAAGTGTTCTTATTACGCTTTGTTCTGCACCTGAATATTAAAAACCTCCGTCCTGAAGCGACAGAGTGGAATTCAAAGGACAGAACCAGTCATTTGAAATGAAAGGACCTAAATGTTTCATCTTACTCTTGTTTTTAATGAGAACATATCAAAACATCATCACATTGAATTTGTTTCCGTTTATTTCCTGGATTTACGGCGTAATGACGCAGCGTCCCTGAAACGCACTACGTGTCACACCCGGAAGTGATGTGCAGTCAGCAGACTCAAAACAGCAACAGCAGCTGAATTAGACGGAGAGCAGATACCGTCGTTTGTCCCTGTCTAACTCCCGCTCTGTACACGGCGGACGGTGACGGCGGAACGCGGAGATGTGGATCCAGCCTGAGGAAGTGCTGCTGGCCGGAGCCCTGTGGGTCTCAGAGCGGGCCAACCCGTTCTTCATCCTGCAGAGGAGGCGAGGACACGGCCGCGGGGGAGGGCTCTCTGGTCAGTACCGTTACACACTATCTAAGGACCCGCGGTCCGGGTCTGTAAAGTATGGTCCACTACAGCCCAGTAGAACCAGTCAGAACTGGTCAACACGGGCCCTTGGACTTGACGTTTGGGTTTCCCTAGGCTTGTGTGGGGTGGGGGCGGGGGTGGGGGGGTTCATGCTCCACTTAAAGGCCTTTTCCTGAGCTTTCAGTTGTTGGGAACAAATCTTTAAAACAGCATGTCCATGAACCTTCCTCTGATTTTATTTTGTTACTCAGTTCACTGATGAAGACCATGTTACACATCTGAAAGCTCATCCGAAGCTCCTGAATATATCTGAAGTTGGTGTCAGGAACCCAGTCCTGGAGCCGCATGGGCTTCAAGTGTCAGGCCCAAAGTAACTGCAGCATGTGGTCCTGAGGAGCCAGAGTTCAGACCAGTGGCTTTTTGAGTGTTTGCCTCTCAGGTGTCCCGTAGAGTTCTGTTTAGTAGTCATCTTAACTATCCATCCTCGCTTCCTGTCTTGAAGTATCATCTCGTTCCCTGGTTTAAATTCAAGCCTTTTCGGAGTCATTTTTGTACTAAAATTAAAGAAGTCATGTCTGAGATATTGAGGTTGTTACTGTTTTATGGACTGTGATGAAAGCACCACACTAGGCAATTAACCAATTAGTAACTGAAATGAGACTAATACGCTGTGCTGTCAATGATCAGGGACCTGATACGAGTTGCATCAAAGATATGATGATTCCTCTTTGATAACGCTTTAGTTAGTCATGCTGCTATAGGCTTAGACTGCTGGGGGACTCTAAACTGAGCCACTTTCCTCTTCTCTTCACTCTCTCATCTCACCCCACATTTATATGTCACACCTGTATGACATTAACTCTGTGTCTTCTTTGTCCCGTAGTCGTCTGTCTCCCTCTCTCTCATCCTGTCCTCATGTGTCCCTGGATTTGGCGCTGTGTGTCCTCCAGTGCGCAGCTACTGGTCCCACTACCCTGCTCAATGTTTTGTTGTTGCTGTTTTGCTCAAGGCAGATGGCAGATGTCCGTCCACCCTGAGCCTGGTTCTGCTGGAGGTTTCTTCCGTTAAAAGGAGTTTTTCCTCTCCACTGTTGCCTATAGTTGCTCCAGGGGTATTTGTTGGGTTTTCTCTAAATGGTTGTATAGTTGTGGCTTTATTATGTAAAGTGCCTTGAGATGACCTTGTTGTTAATTGACGCTATATAGATAAAGTTGAATTGAATTGAATATGGTGAAATGCCATAAAGCAGACTGGACTGTTCTAGACTTCCTGAGTTTCAGACACTGAACATGACACACACTTAAAATTGTTTTGTTTTATTAGATTTGACTGTTGACACATCCTGCTCCAGACCACAGTCCTGAACTGCTCAGTCGTGGACTGAGACAACAGTCTCTGTGCTATGACCTTATATTTTTTAGTGTCAAAGCTCAGATTTGTTACTGTGTCTGAGAACGTAAAAGTGTGACATCTTAACACATCAAAACATTACTGGATGAATACCAGCTAATTTTTACAATTCTGATCGATAATTACATTTATAGTGTTAACTTTGGAAGTTGCCGTGGTAACATAATCAGTTGTGAAACTGGATGATTCATCAGAATCAAATATCAGGAAACAGCCATTTATTAAGTCAGTCAGCTGACAGAAGTGTCATTTGCTTAGTAATATCAGCTGATATGTGTTTACATGTGGTTTTTATCAGAGTTTAGTTCATCCACTCAGTGAAAACTTAGACCACTGCCCTCAGGACGCAGGTACAGGGATCTGAGGTGCAGGAGGGCTTGTATTAGAAGAACCCTGATCCCCTCAGTCAGTAATTACCTTTTAACAACAGACCCCGTCGAGTTGTTTACATTTACATTTACATTTAGTCATTTGGCAGACGCTTTATCCAAAGCGACTTACAAGTGAGTTACGAGGCAGCAAAAAATCTAAGTCAAGGAGAAAAACATCAAAGCAAAGCGCTATCAAAGAAGTTTTTCTGTCTCATGAGATGGAAGTACGAGAAAGAGTAGAATTTTTTTTTTTTTTTTTTTTTTTAGTGCGGAAGAGTTCTGTTTTCAGCAGAATCCAGTTCTATATGTGAGTCTTCTGACATCTGACAAATCCTTTACTGAATTAGTTTAAGTAGTTTACAAACATGTATTTATTAATCCCACAGTTGTTAATGTTACCAGTCATTTCTGGATCAATCAGATAAACAGACAAACACTGATTCTAAAAGAAGATGAGACTAAACCATTGATGCCGTGATGAGGAGATCTTCCAGTAAACCTTGGCCTTACTTATGGTGCTCCTAACTATGGAGAGCATAATCTTCATTCTTCTCTCTGTGTGCAGGTCTCCTGGTTGGGACCCTGGATGTAGTTCTGGACTCCAGTGCCAGAGTGGCCCCTTACAGGATCCTGCTACAAACTGCAGACTCTCAGATCTACTGGAACATCGCCTGTGGTGAGTCAGGACTGGACTGTTCTCTACTGGACTCTATTGGACTGGACTGTAATTGGCTGCTGTGTGTATTGGATACTGGTTTAATGACTCTCAGATGTGTATTGCAGGCTCATCCAGGAAAGAGATCACAGAGCACTGGGACTGGTTGGAGTCCAACTTGCTTCAGACCATCTCCATCTTCGACAATGATGAAGATGTCACCACCTTTGTCAAAGGGAAGATCTCTGTAAGTCACTTCCTGTTCCGTTCTTCTCAGACCATCTACCTGTGTGTACTTTTATGTAAGTGATGTCTCTTCCTGCAGGGCATCATTGCGGAGGAGAACCGAGGAAGGCAGGGAGAGGAAGAGGAAGACTGTGGAAAGTTTCGAGAGGCAGAGCTTAAGATGAGGAGGCTGTTCGGGATGCCTGATGAGGAGAAACTGGTGAATTATTACTCCTGCAGCTACTGGAAGGGAAGAGTCCCACGGCAGGGCTGGCTCTACCTGTCTGTCAATCATCTGTGCTTCTACTCCTTTCTGCTTGGCAAGGAGGGTACGGCGGACCGATCACAGACCAGAGTTTAATGATGTCATCACAGAGTTAGGAGATGCATCACGTTTTTATTTATTTATTTATTTATTTCAATTTTTAAGAAACTTTAGTATTAAACTGTAAATACGGTAAAACAGTTTTTACCTGAAATAATATTTTTTGTTTGAGGTATTTCTGGTTTTACCCAGATGTTCTTCTGTTGCTTGCGAATAATAAAGTGATGGAACTATATTTTATAAACGTGTAACACTGGTAAAGTAACTATTTTATTTACTGAAAACCTAATTTTTCTGTCTTAAAATAATTAAGGTAGAAATGCACAAACATACATTCACATTATATTTTATATTTAAAAATTGAATTCCCTCTTTTTCATCATTCATCTTACCCTCAGTAACTCTGGTGGTGCCATGGATGGAAGTGACCCAGCTGGAGAAGAACGCCACCTTGGTGTTTCCAGAGAGCATTCGTGTCAGTACTCGTCACACTGAACATTTCTTCTCCATGTTCCTCACCATCAACGACACCTTTAAGCTGATGGAGCAGCTCGCCAACATCGCCATGCGCCAACTGCTTGACAACGAGGCTTTCGCCGCCGACCACTCCTTGCCCAAACCCTGCAAGACACTTAAGAATGTCTCTGCTCTCAAAAGGTCTCACTTTGATCAGAAACTGGACACCTGTGGAGCTGACTGTTTTTATCTGATTAGACTGACTCAGCGAATAAAGGATTGATGCTATTAGTGACATTTAATCAGCACAAAGTAAAATATGCAGCACATAACTAAAGATACACAAGGGTATTTTTGATAAACATAATTGAGTATTATTACACAGATGACAGGGATTTTAGTTATAATGCAGCTTTAAGTTTTTCTACCTGAATCATGAAACTAAGAGTGACCTGATCAGCTGTTTCCTGTTTATCTCATTGCTTCAGGGATTTGGATGCCCGGGCAAAGAATGAGCGGTACCGGGCAATGTTCAGGTTGACACCGGATGAGCGTCTCGACGGACACACAGACTGCACACTATGGACACCATTTGCTAAGATGCATATAGTCGGACAGCTGTTCATCTCCAATAACTACATCTGTTTTAACAGCAGAGAAGAAGACCTGTGTCAACTCATCATCCCACTCAGAGAGGTAAAACCTCTGGTCCTGAACCCATGGTTGTTTTCAAAATTATTGTCCATTAAATATAACTGTAGAAACATTTGCACTAAACTGAACGAAACTTTAAATCCAGTAAATATAACAGGATTGTCACATTAGTACTTTAGCACTAACGTGTACTAATTCACACATTTGTACTTTAGTAGCTATCCTAGAGAAGCCAGAGAAGACCCATGCGAGCACCAGGAGAAAAAGTAAACTCCACACAGAAAGGCTGATGTTTCTAATTTATTCAGAAAATGTAATTCTTTCTGGACACTGGACCCAGCAATCGTAAAGTTTCACTAAATTCAAGTTGCTACTTGAACATAAAATACTGGAAATTCATAATGGTTCAACACAGCAGCTTACATAAACAGGGAGGACCCATGTAGATATAAAATGGTTAGTAGGGCTGTCAGTTAAATAAGATTTTTAATCACAATCACAAGCTGTCTGTAGCCAATCAGGATTAATCATGAATCAATTCAATTCAATTCAACTTTATTTTAATAGCTCCAATTTACAACAAAGTTATCCCAAGGCACTTTACATAATAAAGTCAAGACTATTAAGACATTTAGAGAAAACCCAAGAAATCCCCCTTGAGTAGCTCTAGGCAACAGTGGAGAGGAAAAATCAGAGGATATCAGAGGACTGAGAGGATATCAGTCCTGATATAAATTGTGCAAGCTTTAAAATGATTACAGAAATCAGTCACTATCACTGACTGGTCCTTCCTTCTCCATCTGAAGTGCTTCGCTGGTACAGCTGGTTAAAAAGGAGGGGGATTTGGTTAATGTGGAGGGTGCTACAGTGTCTACTAAAACTTGCTCAGCTATTAGGTTATTTGACACAAATCAGACTAAATGTTAGGACAGCATACACACAGCTAATGCTGTAGTTTATTAGTTTATTCCTAGCCAATTCTTTCACTGATAAACACTGGATTTATAACAACTCTGAAGCGTGTGTCATTTTGTGTCACGCTTTTGTTATTTGCACCTGAATAAATTGAGCCCCATGTTTCTTGGTTCCTTCAGAAGGACGGATCATTAATACAGTATACAGTACCTGTTAGAATTAATCATAGCTGTATATCTGAAATACTTTCCTTAAAATCCTTTTCGATTACAAGCACAAATAAGAAAAGATGGGGACTTAAGTCATAAATTTTAGGAAATCAGACTTGATAAAATCATAAAAGACTTGCACCTCAACTGTCAGAAGAAATTATAACAAAAGCATTGCAAGCATTGCAACTCTCCAAAACATGATGAGTTTCACCAAAATTAAGGACAAAAGTTCACAAATAACGTCCATAAAGTAGCATGTAGTAGTTATATTTATGTAACAGTAAGTACATTTTACCAGTTGGCTGAATAAGTTTTATTAAGCTTCACTATAAATTCTGTTAGTATGAATAACCCTGTAAAATACAACCACCACCTGCAGGTGTCTCTGCACCTGTTGCTGAAGTGAGGAAGCGTCTGCTGTGTACTTATATTTGTAAATAGTAAAACAGCAAATTGTTTTGACGCCATGTTAAAATTCACTGTCACGGATGTCACGTGAGTGTTTTAAGCTGTAAAAGTGTTTCGAGCTATGAGCTTGTAAAATAAAAAGCCTAAACGTCAGGCTACAGATATCTTTATTGTGTGAGTCAGCATTATAAGCATCATTAAGGTTTTTTTTTCTACTGTTTTTCTCATTCTGTGGTTTTATCACGGGTGTGAAGGTAAATTCATTAAGTGATTCAAAACTAGATAAAGACTTCATAAAATTATGTAAAATTCCAATTTATTCCCCTTTAAATTGACTACACTCATTTGAGAGTCTTCTGTTTTACCAGGTAAAAAAGTGTAGAATTTTGCATCTCATTCATTCATTCATGCTTTCATGCATTCACTCATTTACTTACACACCATGTAAGATGCTGGTCTGATCCACCAGATGTGGTGGTCATTGCCCGAAGGACACTGATAGAAGGCTCTGAAAAACTAATCACTGGTTCTTAGAGCCACAATTGCCTCAAACCTAACAGTTATTTTCAAATCATACTCATATTAAACAGAGACAGCTAAGATTTATGTTTCTACAGCAGTTAAGTTTCAGTCACTTCACTGGTGTAGCAGCACTGTATTAGTAAATTGCTAAGTGTTGCTGCAATTTTGGCCAGAACTCCCTTGAAAAGGAGATCTGTGAATCTCAGTGAGACCTTCCTAGTAAAATAAAAAATGAATAAATTAAGTTAAACGTTTATTTCCTGGTGGTGCTCCTTCACCTTAAAATAATTACATTTTCTAAACAGGATGTTGCTCTTACTGTGAAGCAGCTCCATGTGAATTATAATATTTTGATGCTGACTGATACTGCCCCTTTAACTGGTGAATGCTTTACAAATGGGTTAAAACAACCTTTTACAGTAAAATAATTAATGACATTCATTTCTTAAAACAACTTAAACAGTAGCAAATATACAATTAATCTTTGTTATCACACATCCTGCAAAATCAAATTTTACATTAGAAAATATCCGAAACTGCAACATAAACTCAACATCTGGATTGATTAATCAGTTAGTATTTTTGGAATTAGTATTACTTAGTTAGTATTCTGGACATGGCATTTTTACCCATTACCCTTTGCACCTCAGGTGTCCATTGTGGAGAAAGCGGACAGCAGCAGTGTCCTGCCATGCCCCGTCTCCATCAGCACCAAGAATAAGATGAACTTCCTGTTTGCCAACCTCAAAGACAGAGACTTCCTGGTCCAACGCATCTCCGACTTCCTGCAGCGAACACCTGACAGCTTGTGGGGCGACACGAACCCACTCTCTCTGATTGGACCCTTGGTGTGTCATGCATCTGCTGCAATTGACATGAGTCTATCCATTATATATTAATTATATGTTATCACATATGATGATATTTAATGTGTGAATGTCTAGTTATTCTGCTGCCATATGGCTCAGTAGTGTTAGTGTTTTTAACAGACAAATCCAGTTCAGCAGCATGTTATCTGGTTTCAGACTTTGTCAGGCAGGAAATTATAATGATGTATTTTTTTTATTTGTGTGTGTGTTTGTGCTCAGGCATCCTCCAGTGCCCCCTCGTCCTTGTCTGCAGGATCTGAGTCTGCCCACAGGGGGCGTCATTACCACCCTGGTCTTCCCACAGCCAGCCAGGGACTGCTGCAGCTCTACCATCGCAATGCTCCAGAGGACCTTGGACCTAAAGCTGTGAGTTCAGGTCCTGGCACCTTGAGACAGTACAGTTAGATAGTGGGGAGTCCAACTAGATCCCAAAGAGTTCTGCCAGGTACAATAGAAACCGAGGAGTACTATTAGTTACCACAGGCTGTTGCTGGGTACTGAAGAGTAATTCAATATCAGCAGAAATGTGTACATTTAGACTTCCTTTGTCAAGTCTTCTCTCATCACTTCCCACCTTTTCTGCTCTGTGATCCCCTCTCTTTCGGCAGATGAAGGAGAAGATGAAGGAGGAGGCGTGGAATATCCATTTCTCTGAGTTTGGTCGAGGTGTCTGCATGTACAGAACTTCGAGAACTAGGGAACTTGTCCTCACTGGGATCCCTGAACGCCTAAGGGGGGAGCTTTGGCTGTTGTTCTCTGGTTAGTATTCACGCTTTCATTCATTTATTTAGATTATTTTTTCATTCACTCACCTGAGAGCAGATCTGTTTGTGAATTCATTCATATCACACTGTGTATTCACCGGGCCACCTATTGTCCAGGTGCCCAGAACGAGATGGCAACCCACCCTGGTTATTATGGTGACCTGGTGGAACAGGCGATGGGGCTGTGTTCATTAGCTACGGAAGAGATTGAGCGTGACCTCCACCGCTCGATGCCCGAACACCGAGCCTTTCAGAATGAGATGGGCATTGCTGCACTGCGCCGCGTCCTCACTGCCTATGCCCACCGCAACCCGGGGATTGGATACTGCCAGGTATGCCTATTAAAAAATTACTAAAACTAAAATTTGTAATGCAAACCCAATCCCTGACACCAAATACTGCAGTGTCTAATATTTATGAAATAGAATTGCAGGAAATCTAAGGGTTGATAATAAAAATTCTGACACTTCTTTCTCCCTATCTTCAGGCGATGAACATTGTCACTTCTGTCCTGCTCCTCTACTGCACAGAGGAAGAAGCCTTCTGGCTGTTGGTGGCTCTTTGTGAGCGAATGTTGCCTGACTACTATAACACAAGAGTCGTAGGTCAGTAACAACTCCACAGCCACAAGTCAATAAAGGCCTAATCATGGGTTGTGTGGAGGCACCTTACACCAGCAGTCTGTTTGCTCTGTTCTTGCAGGAGCACTGGTGGATCAGGGGGTATTTGAGGAGCTGACCCGGGCTTTCCTCCCCTTGCTGTATGAACACATGCAAGAGCTAGGTGTTATCTCCACCATCAGCCTGTCTTGGTTCCTCACCCTCTTCCTGTCTGTGATGCCGTTTGACAGTGCTGTCTTGCTGGTCGACTGCTTTTTCTATGAGGGCATCAAAGTCATCTTTCAGGTACTGACCTACTGTTACAAAGTTTTTACTCACTTTTTTCTCCCTGGTGAACTGCTTCATGTTCTAGGCATTGATTGACAGCTATAGAACTTAATGGTATGAGCAGAAATGGATAATCGACTGTACAGATAAAAGAACTAACTAAAGAGAACTAACTGGACATTAAGCTTTTCAGACCACTGGCTGACAGCTGGAGAATGATTATATATTATATTACTATACAATATATATTAATGTTTTGCAGCTTAAAACACTGAAATGACATCAGTGAGAGTAAAGGACCTTTGAATAATGCATCATAAAATACATTCAGACAGGAGAAATGAAATAGAGCGCACACTGAAATTAAAGAGACCATTTTGACAGGAAAAGAAAATAAGTAATTTGCTGATTTATTTGCAAATTTTTTGTTGTTAGACATAGACAATCTCTTACTTCATGGACGAACAGGTGCAAAGATACCTTCGGGTAGCTCTTGTGTTTACGAGTCTCTTTTTATTTACTTGTTAGTTTATTGGTGATATTTAAATAATTTTATTATTTTATAATTTTTTTTATTATCTGTTTGTTGATTACATTACATTAATATGACAAAACAGGGTGAAATTATTGGTAAGCAGGGGTAGGACAGCATCAAACCAAATAAAAAGTGACCCAGTCTCTGGTTTAAATGAGAGATTGTGACGCTTTAAGACTGAACACAATGATTTCAACCAATTTGTGGTGAGAACAAACATTAAAGTTTTGGAAACCTGTAGCCTAAGTTCTCCTGCCCCGGGCAATGTCTGGCACTGAACACAACACCTGTTTGTTAGATGTGTTACGTATGTTGTAGTGTGAGACGGCACTCTAAAACTCTGAAACCTGCAACTGAACGTTTGTCTCTAAATTGAACTCCAGGTGGCACTGGCTGTTCTCCAGGACAACATGGATGCACTATTGTCCTGTAGTGATGAAGGAGAAGCCATGACCATATTGGGCAGGTAGGACCCTGACTGGACCGATAGGACCATGTCTGGTCAGGTTGGACTCTGGTAAAAGGCAGGCTGTTGCAGTATAAAATCATTAAAAAATTGTGTTGGGCTGTGTGTGTGCACATGTACAGATACCTGGATAACGTAGTCAATAAACAGACAGTGGCCCCCCCCATTCCTCACCTACATGCCCTGCTGACAAGTGGAGATGACCCGCCACCTGAGATTGACATCTTTGACCTCATCAAGTCATCTTATGAGGTCAGACTGAAGATTTGGCATAATGTCATCACAACTAATATTACAGCAGTGTCTCAGACTAATTCCTGTAGCTGTGTCTACTTCAGTGTCTGTTTAAAAACTGTAACTGTAACAAAACTGTATTACACTAACTGTGTTTTTGGGCAATCTCTTTCCTTCTTTTCTGAACAGAAGTTTGGCAGCCTGCGCTCTGATGTCATTGAGCAGATGAGGTTCAAGCAGAGGTTAAAGGTCATCCAGTCGCTGGAAGACACTGCTAAGAGGAGTGTGGTGGGTGGTGCCAGTAAGCTGTAGATTAATGCTAAAGGGGTAATGCAGACATGTATTTACAGGTGTGTGTGTTTGTAGGTGAGGGCAATGATGACGGAGTCAGCCTTCAGTATTGAGGAGCTGGAGGAGCTGTACTGTCTCTTTAAGGTAAAGAAACACAAATTACACTAAAAGCACAGTGTCATTTAATCATCCTTGAAAATAATTGAATCTCTCTTTCTTTACCTGGTTCAGTCCAAACACCTGACCAGCTGCTACTGGGGCTCCACCAGCTCTGCAGCTGAGCGTCATGACCCCAGCCTGCCATACCTGGAGCAGTACCGAATTGACCCAGTCCAATTCACCCAGCTCTTCACTGCCCTCGCCCCCTGGATATGTGGTGGCCATACTCCCAGTCTGTCAGCTCGGCTCTTTCGACTCCTAGACCAAAACCAGGACGGACTGGTCAATTTCAAAGAGTTCATCACTGGACTTAGTGAGTCCATGTTCATGCAGGCTGTACACAGTGACACAGTGACCCACTTAAACTGTATGCAGTAATACACCCTGACTGTACACACAGACAGACCGAACACAGGAACACAAATAGAGTATAAACAGTAACCTTCCTAGACTGTACATAGTAACAGACTGAGTCTATGCAGTAATAAATCTTAACTATACAGTGTGATACACCAAGAGTTTGCATAGTGCAAAATTCACATCAACGTCATCTCAAGGCACTTTACATGACAAAGTCAAGACTATACAGAGCAGCTATAGGCAACAGCGGAGAGGAAAAACTCTCTTTAACGGAAGAAACCTCCAGCAGAACCAGGCTCAGGGTGGGTGGCCATTTGCCTTGACCTGTTGGGGTGAGTGGAAAACATTGGGCAGGTTGGTAGGACCAGTAGCTGTGCGCTGGAAGACACACAGCTCTAAAGCCGGGGACAACTGAAGACAGGGACAGAGAGAGGGAGAGTTAATGTCATACAGTGGTGACATATCAATGTGGGGTGAGAGGAGGAAAGTGTCTCAGTGCATCAGGGGTTGGTCCCCCAGCAGTCTGAGCCTATAGCAGCAGGACTAGAACCAACCATAAGGTTTTGAGCCTAGTCTTAAAAGTAGAGAGGGTGTCTGCTTCCCGAATCTAGACTGGGAACTGGTTCCACAGGAGAGGAGCTTGATAGCTAAAGGCTCTGTCTCCCATTCTGGAAACCACAAGCAGGCCTGTATTCTCAGACCGAAGTGGTCTATTAGGATGATATGGTGAAATGTAGGTGAAATTAATCTCTCTTGCAAATACCACTCAGTAATCTTGCTGCAGCACTTTGGATTAATTGAAGGCTTTTTAAAGGCTTCATCATTTATTTCATCATGTGCCAATATAACATTAAGATAGCCTCATTAACTGTATTCCTGTGCAAGTTGATTATCTGGGTGATAATTGTGATATTGATACTGTTGCCCCTCTGAAAAAGAAGGCAGTTACATTTTTAGTGTTTTTGTTTATGTTTACAAATCTTGAAAGATTCAAACTTTTTTGACTTTCTGTTTGTATTAGAATTGTGTTTTCTGTGTGTTTGTATGTCTGCAGGTGGGATGTATCATGGAGACATGACAGAGAAATTAAAACTGCTGTACAAGCTCCATCTTCCCCCAGGTAATGGCCCTCAACATATCTCTTCTGTTCTCTCCTATTATGCCCAATTTCTCCTGCATGTTTGTTCTGTTTCCCTAGATGTCCTTAATGTTTCAAGTACTATTTATTAAAAGAGCTGGTATTTGGTCACAGATGAGTGTCAGTGTTTTTGCCCCCTTTTTTTCATTTCCAAAAGAGTAGCCAAAACCCACCTCTTATAAAATGCACTCTACCACCCACTATGACCTCAGTAATAAACAGAGGCTAGAGTAGAATTAGTACAATTCATGGTAGAGCTGCTTTATTGGATTATCTTAGATTGTAGTGGCCAGTTAGTGTGTGTATTTATTTGTTTGTTCATTCATTTGCCCAGAAATGAGCAGAGGAATTTTAAATTGTCTCCCATTTTGGGTGCATCCCAGTCTTCAGGCAGCAGGTACAATGTGTAGCCTGCAAACAAATACTTCTGAATATAGAGAGTGGGACCCCTGGACTTCTGATTTCTCCATGGTTAGAGTAGATGAATAGCTCCCCAATGTCAAAGAGAAAAATCCCCCAAAATAGTGGCATAACAACAATAAATGTAATGAAAGAGGGGACCCCTCATGGGACCCTGAGCCAAAGGTTTAGAAACGTGTTTTACTGCAAAGCTGCTGTTTGTCTGATTTTGTCTCAGCTCTTTGTCCTGAGGAGGCAGAATCTGCTCTGGAGGCAACACACTTTTTCACAGAAGATGAACCACAAGGTGAGACACAATAAGCTGCATTATTTCTGCTACTGTATTAATTTCAGTCTGTCCACATCTCTGCACTCCAGTTGTAAACTGTCCACAGCCTGCTTCACAAAAGATCCATGTTGCACACAGTCCAAAATGGACAACATGGTGTAGACTACCGAATCAGTTTTGTATCTACAAAAACTGTCACTGTTTGATTTGCATGAAAAAGCTTTTTATTAACCAATCTGACTGTTTCTTCTCACATTGCTGTTTCTTCTTATTCTTCTTCCGCTTCATGTGATGTGTCCCTCTAGAATCTTCCTTCTTGTCTGATCTGGACTATTTGGGACAGCAGGAAGTGATGTCAGGTTTGTGTTTTAGTGGTTTGAGGACACCTGCTCTTGCTCTCAGACATAATGCTCCTCTGGCCCTGCCCACAGCCAATTAAGTCACAGCAGGTGTTCTGACCTTGGACTTTTCACCAGTTCTTTGGAAACCCCTTTGTTTGTCAGTCCTCAGTTCATGTTCAACTTTTTCTATTCTATTCAATTCAGCTATACTTATACAATGCAGAATTACAACATAGTCATAGAAATAAATATACAGTGCATACAGAAGGCTTTTAGGCCCCCTTCACTTTTTTCAATTTAGTTATGTTGCAGCCTGATATTACATTTGTTCAGTTTCCTTTTTGCCTGATTAATCTACACTGAGTGCCCCAAAATTACGAAGTAAAAAATAATAATTTGAATAAACAGGTTTTTATTCCGGATATCTCTGTACTTTAGTCCAATTAGTTTTCCCTAGCCTTCTAGTCTCTGCTGTTGAACAACACCCCCACATCATGATGTTGCCACCAACCTGCTTGTCTGTAGGGATGATATTGAGCAGGTTGTCAGTGGTGCCTCATTTCCTGCAGACGTAATGTCTAGAATTGAGGTTCAACGTTAATTTCTTAAGCCACAGAACCATGTTCCTTGCAGTCTGAGACTCCTTCAGGTGGGTTTTCATGTGTTTTGCACATTGCAGAGTGAAATTGACACTATGTTTAATAGCTTTTGTCAGGAATTCACTTTGAGTACTGCTAAAATGCAAAATAAGTCTTTAAATGACTGTAAGGAGGAACTGACTCTGTGCCTGCTCCTATTTAGTCGAGATTCCTGAGTAACTAGTGATTTGTTTTCATTAAAAAAACAGAAAAAAAGCTAAATTATGAAATGTGTAAAATAATTTTAACATGTAACGCAACTTTAATTAGAAAAGGTACTAAAAACTATAGCTATTTACTGGAGACATGCCATTTCCTGCCACCCATCATCTTTCTGCCTCCTGCTTCATCAACAGTCTTTTTTTAACCCATCAAGGATGTGATTTCTTCCACTGTGTAGCCTGAGTTTCAAGATTCTCACAATGAATAGCCTACAAATACGAAGATTTGAGCTTAAGAGACACAGTGACTTTGCTGGATGGTCCAAACTTTGTTTGCACCAAATCATTTCAGTCCCTTTATGGCTGAGCATAGGGTTGTCGTTTTATTTAGCAATTGTTCTGTTTGTGGCAAACAGCTGGTGCAGCCATCAACTTTTTACAGATTTTCTGGTTTATGACACCACTCCTAGTCTCTATGGTAACTATATATATCAGTATTGTTTTGGTCATTTAGCCATTTATGGTTAACTGTCGGAGGACTTTGGGTGGAATATGGGGCTCACCTAAATGCACATATTCTCAGGTTGATTGTGATCTGTAAAGGGAATTGATGTAGATATATCTGCATGCACATAGATTTATGAATCTGAATACATTTACACTTACTGAACTGTGGCATGGATTTACCTAGCATGATTGAACCCTAGATCACTGATTTTAACAGAAATCTGTCATTTAAACTAACAAACTGTTTGGTTATTTTCTGTGATGAAGATGATGATGGTGATGCTGACTTCCTTCAAACAGGTGAGGAGGAGAAGGATGGATGTGGAGATGGTGAGGAAAAGAAAGATAAATGCCCCATTCTCAGGTGCTTTACAGGTAAAACGTTTTATAATGCTTAACCTGCACTGAGAAGAACTAAGTTCAGGGTCCATTTAAGAACTAGGTCCAGGTGAATGCAGATTCTATTGTTCCTGTCACATTTTCTTTTATGTTAAGCATGTTAAATTTGGCAAAATATGTAGTTGTACTGTAGTATATATCAGTAGACTTGTCGTCTGTACACCAGTATTAGACTGGGTATCTCAAGTCTCGTGAAAAATTCACATGTCACCGTACTGTGACATGTAACCTTCACCTCTGAGCTGTGTGCTGTTTCAGAGGACAAGATGAAGGACTACAGGTACTACCTGAGGATGTGGGCCAAGGAGAAGGAACCTAAGAGAGAAACGATCAAAGACCTCCCCAGGATGAACCAGGTTAGGCTCAGGTTAGGATTCATTTTATTTTTCTGTGTCAGTGCGAATGTTTTAACCTGTTTGTTTGTGTGCAGGAGCAGTTCATCGAGTTGTGTAAAACCCTCTATAACATGTTCAGTGAGGAGCCACTGGAGCAGGAGCTATACCACTCCATTGCCACTGTGGCCAGCCTGCTGCTGCGCATTGGAGAGGTCGGGAAGAAATTCAACAACGGCAGCAAAAAGACAGAACCTGCTGCTGCTCAGGCCACATCCCTCGACAGTCAGGGGAAAGAGGAGCCCCATGAGGGGGGGTCAGATGAGTCTCAGGTTTGCCAAGCTTTGGCTGATGCCCAGCTGGAGCCACCACCTGCACAGACGTCTGACGAGGAAACCAGAGATGACACATCGGCATCATCTTACTCAGTGGTGAGCTCAAGCTCACTGCAGTGTGAGGACATTGCTGACGATACCGTGCTAATTGGAGGTGAGCATAGGCGGGGAAGCACAGTGGATGCGGATTGGTCAATCACCTTTGAACAGGTGCTGGCATCGTTGCTGACAGAGCCACCACTTGTTGATTACTTCGAGAACAAGAGGGACATCCAGAGCAAGATGGCAGCATGTAAGGCCCAACGGGCAGTGGAGCGTCAAATGAGCTCCACCTCTGACCAGGAACTCACTCAGCATTCCGTCTGACTTCTCTCGACTTTTCTGTCTGACTCGCCTGTCCGCCTGATTTAATTTTACCTGTCCATCTGAATGATTGGTTCAGAAATCAATAACAATAACCGTCACACATTATTAAATCATAACACAACAGTGATTATGTCACACTGTACCAGCTGTTTTCAGCTGTTGGTAGTCAACACTTCCTGCAGGTGTTTCACAATAAAAGTATCGCAGAGGAATGCTTTTAGTGTCATACAACTGGAGACAGTAAGCTAAACACTGCATGGTCTTTATTGATCACTAAATCTTCAAGTCTGAGTCACTGCAGCACAATAACAAAGCCACAAGAGTCCAGAAACAGTATATTCACAATTAGATACATGTTTCTCTGTTCCAACTCATCTCTCCAGAGTGTAAATGCTGTGAAATGTCCATTAAATTAAATCCATAAATACAACTATTGAGACCTAGAATTAAATTTTTCAGAAAATGGAAAAGTGGAAAAAACTTTCAGTGAGAAATGTTTAATGTTTCTCGTTAAAACTAACAGAATTAGATTATTGCAGGAGAATCCAGATAAACTAAACAGGTTTATTTGGCCCATTTCGTCTAAAGAATTTGAAATTTGAATGTTCCACATTCATCAGGATAAAAAATATGAGCGCACTGGGGAACTTGGTTCTTCTTCATGCTTCTGATACAAAATGTTTGGCTGATGTTGCTGCTTTGGAAACAACAAACCACCTGACTCAACAAAGATAAAACTTTAAAATACTGTAATATATACTAAGTGAATTCTGAACATTTTTCATCAATTTTAAGAAGATGAATGTTTCACAAAGTTAAATGAAGAACTCATCAGATATTTAGAGGAAATAAATGTAACTTTTAGTCTTTCTGTACAGAAATATTAACTATATATTAATAAAATCATATTACTGTATCTCTGTAGATGTTTTTTGCCATTACTGAAGCCTTGGTTATCTGACATCACTCCTATTTTCTTCCTGTTGAATAATGATGTCAAAGGATGTTTTAGTGTTTAATTTCTTCCAGTGATGAATATTTATTCACCAACCTGCTTTTAAATCATCATATTAATCAGTCATTGGTCTGTGTCTGTTCTAATAAATGCTGAAAGGAATTAATTTCTGCATCTCAAGTTTTTAAACTTTTACTGAATTAAGCTGTTAAATGCTCTGCACTTTTCTATCCTATTAATACCAAAAGTGTACCTTTTCACATACACTCATTAGTGCTGCCATTTGCTGACTGACTGATTGACTTGTGACAGGAGCAGCTGGGCATTTGAACCAACAAGCCGGGGACTGGTGGATGACTGCTTTACCTCCTGAGCCACAGTCACCCCTTTAGTTAATGACATAAAGGGGCTGGAAGAATTTTACAAATGTTAAATACAAAAGAAAGGCAACAGCTTGTTGCTTTTTGACTAAAGAGACTTATGCACTGCAAATGTTGTTTTCAATTCTTTTTTTTTTTTGTGCTCATTCTAAACAAAAATAATCTCAAGGCACTTGACATTAAGTTCAAGACTTTACAGATTCAGAAACTAAACAAATGCACATTGAGCCGCACTGAGGCAACAGTGGTGAGGAAAATCTCCCTTTAACGGAAGAACCCTCCAGTAGAACCAGGCTCAAGGTGAGCGGCCATCTGTCCTAATCAGTCTAGGTGAGTGGAGAGAATAAAGAAAAGAGCAACAAGAAGCAAAAACTCAACACTGGACAGGTTGGTAGGACAGTGGCTGTACACTGGAAACACGGCTCCAAAGCCAGGGACTCCTGCAGAAAAGGTATAGGCCAGTCCAACAATAGAGCAACATAACTTAAGAGCTGGGTCAGAGCCACTTGAGCCAACAACTTAAAAAAGGGATGTTGAAGTAGAGAGGGTCTTGGCCTTATGAATCTAAACTTGGAGCTTTTTTCCACCATTAAGAACTTTGTATGTAACAAGTAAGAATCTAGAAGGAATTATAAATTTGATAGGAAGCTAATGAAGGAGAAATGATCTTTCTTGCTCATTTCAGTTAATACTATTGCTGCAGCCTTTTGAATTAATTGTGGGATTTAAAGGGAGTTACTTGGTCATTCCATTAGTCGGGAATTACAGTAGTCCAACCTACAAATCAAAAATAACAGTAACAATATTACTGGAGGCCAGGGGCATGTCATCTAGAGTAATGATACAGTTAGACAACATATTTCTGAGATTTCAGACCATAAAGGTAAATTTAAGTTACCGTAATGGAGTTCTCTAGACAACAACTTTGAGTTTTTCAGAGATGCTCAGATCAATTAAAGAAATAGTCTGTAATAATAATTAAAAAGTATGAAGTTAAGAAATGTAATCTTTATTTGTTGATAGCAATTTTTCCCACGGTACTGTGGGAAAAGACAGACTGAAAAGACAGATGATCTGTGTCTATTATCATTTCTAATATGATGAGAAAATATTCACCGCGGACTGTGTTCTGCTGACTGAAGACGAACTGATCACACTCGGCGCCTTCCAGTTCCCCGGCCTGCAGGGGGCGCGCTGACGCATCGCTCCAGCCTCTTGCTTAGTGACGCCACAGTTTCGCGCAGGTTCAAACAGACCCGGGAAAGCTCAACAGGAGGACTAACAGGAACACATCCGGAACCGTCCGAACCGTTCGTCATGGCTCAGGAGTTTCACGTTGTTCGTTGTTTTAAATGCCAGTGCTTCCAGGTTCAACAGGTAGAACACTAAACACACACTGCTGACCGCGGGTTGGCATGCTAACGGCTGTGAGGAGGCTAACACAAACTAACGAGCTAATGCTAAGGTGTTGTGTTCAGGTTCGCGTAGCTGTGGTGGGGATGTCGATGCCTTGTCCGCCTGACTCCGCTGACGTCAACAATGGACTTGCTGTGCGTCTTAAATTGGCTCATAATCATATTTTACTGTTTTTAAAGTCAATTTAACACGGCGTCAGGCAGAAGAAGAAGACAGTTTGTTGTTTAGTGTTGTACCAGTGCTTGAGCTCAGCTTAACAATGGATATAAGTGGTGTGATCCACTCTGATCAGTCTGTGATACAGCTGCATCTGCAATCGATGGAGCGCCATATCACATAGATATATGAAATGTAATTATCGCTAAAGTCGTTTACTCCATTAGGCGCGATTTTTGAAATCACGACTTTCTATTGTCTATTTAAAAGAACGCACCTGTGTAGGAAACTGCGATTCATTGTCGTGGCTTACCGTAACTCATGCAATGGTGAGCGTTTAAAGTGTGCTAATACATCCACCCACAGCTACAGGGTCTGCTAAAGCTTCAGGGTGGTATATCATTTACAGGCTAGATGAAGGTAAAGGTGGGCATATTTGTGATCTGTTGGGACAATGATTGTAATATAAACTGTGAGCAAATAATACAGATATCTTAAGTATGTCTGTTTAGATGGTTTAAATATTTACAATCATGTGAATTGTGTTTTTCAGTAGTCAGCGATAGAGGAAGCATCAGTTAATGTTAGTGAACCACTGAACAAGTTGCATTTAAACGTGTAACTGGTGCATGTCCAGCTAGTGTTATCTGCTTTATAGGGAATGAAAACTCAGAAGCATTTTAAGGTAAATTCATGGTAAAAATTCTGCACAAATTTGCTTGCATTTGTGTACTGCTTATCCACATTTTTTGGAATCCTGGATAATTCTAAGCCTTTTTGCGTAAATCAATTCATGTCAGATGTCTAGTTGGTAAGCCCAGTGAGAGACATCTGAAACAATGTATTACATGACAATGAATATATAAATTACATATAAAAAATTATGTAATAGACATGTTGTATTGCTAACAACCCAAGAACAGATTGTATACAGAATACACAATATAATTTACAGTGTTTACATGAAGTACATTGTAAAGTGCTAGTGAGTAACAATCTGAACGGGGAATGACTGGGCTGAGTGTATGTGTATATGTGTGTGACTCAGACAACAAATTGTTTGAGGGGTCCAGTAAGATCTTGTGATCTGTCTTCAAAGTCTACTGCTAATACATGTTGCTGATTGTTCTTAAAGGCATCCGATAATTTTTGGCCATGCTCTGTGGTTAGCTTCTGTTTTATCAGTAATATCATGTATTTCAGGGATTCCGGACGATGTTTTATTTTGGAAAATGACCGGATTCTCCCTGGCATATGTGTCTATAACTCAGTCTTGACGCATGCCAAGATGCTTGCCTCGGTATAGTGTTACCTTTTATCAGCTTCCGGTACTTAAGAGTCGTATGGAACCAAGCAGCCCGGGTAAATCCACACAAACACGCATAGTAGCAGCAACGGAGAGTGTGGGGCAGAGAAGCCATCACTCATGTTATGATGTTAGAGGACGCTGCTAATAAAGTTGCATACAAAGTGGATTCTTGTTTACTATTATGTTTAGAAAATCACACTTTTTATGCTGGTCGTATTATTTTATTTTGTTGTATTTGTCCACACCACCTTAAAGGCCAGGCCGTGGTGCAAAAAAGTTGGACCACTGATGTATATCATGAAATGTGTAAAGTAAGGTGATAGTAACAGGTAATACAACTTTGATTAGAAATGGATTGCAGTAAAACGTATAGACATTTGCTCTTAGATGTAGTGGAAAAAAAGTCTGAATATTCAAAAAAACTGCTGAAAACAACTCTTATGAAATGGAAATACTTCATTCCATAGCATTTTGCTTTGATGTTTCCTCCTTGACTTACATTTGCACCTGACTTGTAAGCTGCTTTTGATTAAAATTAAACTTAAATGAATATTTTAAATACATAATGCTAAAAAAATAAATACATAAAATAAAAATCTAAATTACTATTAAAAAAACATGAATCAAATAGATTATAAACACATTCAAAAATGAGTGAAAAGAAACATAAACACAATCCCCTTAGATGACAGACAAAAAAATATTTTTGTATCTATGATGTTCACGTTCACAAACAATCCACTTCTTTTTTACATCTCTCGGGTTGGTACGAAAGGATCCAAGCGCTGCTCTTGTTAATTTGCCTAAATTATACAACCTGTCCTGCACTCCGCTCCCTTTTTAGCTGAAGAATCTGAAGAATGAGAACCAGCCGGGGATCGGAGAACGATGTTCACTTATAAAGGCTGTTTGATTTGTCAGTTGCTGTCCTTAAACGCACCATTTAATTGTCTCCTTCTCAGTGTGACACATTGAGTGACTGCATCATTGTGAAACTCAAACAGTCTTTTCTGATTGTTACACAATCATGGTCACAACGCCACACAACACAACTCCGTGGCCTCTCTGTCAGGTGCCAGTGTGCTGAATGCATGTAATGTTTACAATGCAAAGCAGTGATATTGGATCTGATTTTGTGCTGTTAAACCAAGTCCACACATAAGCGAAAGTACATTGTATTGACGGGATGTTTTAAGTTTGAATCTGATATATTATATCACACATGGTAAGTCCCTGTTTGTTGGATTAATACATTTAAAAAGTCTTGAATAGGGAAGTATTACAGTTATTTTGATAACAATTCTGTTTTTAAATCAATATTTACGAAAATACCATAGTTAAACATTGTCTTTCATAGTTGGCAGTATTTTCAGGCATATTCTGTTTTATATGCCATCAGCCTGTTAGAAAAGAAACAGCCCAGGGGGCTTTAATTGAGGCCTGAAGTGAGACATACAGGAGGAATTATTTACGTGCAAAACCTACTGTACTTCATAAATATTCCCTTGACCCTTACATGGAATGTACCAGCCAAATGTGCTGCGTTAGAAGTAAAAACATATTTTTTGTGTGCGCAAAAGCCAATTATGTGCTTGAAAATTGTTCTAGGGCCCAACCTTTTTTCCTTCGAGACCTCCTTTCACAAAATGAAACTGACCGCGAGCTACTCATATTTTGTTATATTCACTCTAATATCATATTCAACCCAAACGTTGAATATGATACAACAGGCTGTTTTCCTGAATCTTTGCAAAAGTCACATTTTACTATAAAACATTGCTGGACGGAGCAGAGGGGTGAACACCTCACCCCAATCATTTTACTGTACATGTTTCATAATAAACCACTTTTTTTTTCTTATGAAAATGAGTCACAGATGACACAGGAATCGCATCATTAATCCAGGTGCAGGATGGTTCAGTGTCAGTTCCTCCTTCCATGGTCTTATTTAAAGCCGAGCACATGTGTGAATAGAGGAGGTAATACTCCGGAAGATCAGATTTTAAAACAGCCCCCCCCCCCTCATTTATGCCTATTACCATTACACATAAAGCAGCACTGCTATTTGAGTACTTTTGCTTTTCATACTTAAAGTAAAATATAAATCATGTACTTTACAAATGTAGAAATGTACTTATTTATTAGAGTACATTTTGGTTGTGTATTTATTATAAATCCACCACATTTGTATCTTCCACGAGTGATTGCATCAAACCATAACCTTCCTGTCGTTCACTAAATAATTTCTAAATGTTTCCTCGTAATACGTTCTTTTATTTTATTATTTTTCCTGTATGATAAAAGCATCTGCCATATGAATAAATGTATATTTTAAAGTAGTAATGAAAGTAGTAGTAGTAATTAAGAGCAAAAAACAGAGGATATGCTTATACTGAGGTCATGTGATATTATCAGCTCCAGAGTGTTCCCTGGGTTATTAGTTGTCTCATTAACATGTCTAATAAAATCCAAACAGTTACACTTTTGCCTGCCTTGTTATAAGCATATTAATTCAATTAAATTCAACTTTATTTATATAGCGCCAATTTACAACAAGGTCATCTCAAGGCACTTTACATAATAAAGTCAAGACTATACAAACATTTAGAGAAAACCCAACAAATCCCCCTTGAGCAGCTATAGGCAACAGTGGAGAGGAAAAACTCCCTTTAACGGAAGAAACCTCCAGCAGAACCAGGCTCAGGGTGGACGGACATCTGCCTTGACCTGTTGGGGTGAGTGGAAAACATTGGGCAGGTTGGTAAGACCAGTAGCTGTGCACTGGAAGACACACAGCTCCAAAGCCGGGGACACCTGAGGACAGGGACAGAAAGGGAGACAGAGAGGGAGAAAGACGACTACGGGACAAAGAAGACACAGAGTTAATGTCCTACAGTGGTGACATATAAATGTGGGTTGAGAGGAGAGAGTGAAGAGAAGAGGAAAGTGGCTCAGTGCAGAGTCCCCCAGCAGTCTAAGCCTATAGCAGAAGAGGAAGGTTTTGAGCCTATTCTTAAAAGTAGAGAGGGTGTCTGCTTCCCGAATCTGGACTGGGAGCTGGTTCCACAGGAACAGAGATATTACAATCATTACATATTACAGTCTTTATTTTTCACAGGTAGAAACAAAGCTTCACCATTTTCAAGGGGCTTTTACAGTTACTCACTGGCAACCGTGTTGCCAATTTACAGCCTCATTACTGAATTTACTTTTATGTACCGTACACCAGTTGTTCCCAACCTGTTTTGCGCCACACACTAGTTTAATGTCAGACAATGTTTTAACGGACCGGCCTTGAAGGTGTTGAGGACAAATACAACAAAATAAAATGATACGACGTGCAAAAGAAGTTTGATTTTTCTAAATATAAACCTCTGTGTGTGTGTGTGTGTGTGTGTGTGTGTCTGTGTACCCGGGCCGCTTGGTGACAAAAGGTAACACGTGACCGAGGCAAGCATTTTGACATGCGTCAAGAGTGAGTCATAAACAGATGTGCCAGAGAGAATCCGGCCATTTTCCAAAATAAGACATCGTCAGAATCAGATAATAAATATAAGTTATAATATAATATAAGAGTTAGATCCATGAAAACTTTTCTTGCCAAAGTTTATAGTAGGCTATTCTAAAGATTCATGTCTTTAGTTTTTATTTTTTTTTTGTTTTGAAATATACGCTCAGATTGAGTTGTTTAAATTTCTGATATTAATACATGTAAAGTATAGGCTACTATATATTAGGGTTGTTTTTGACCGCAGAACTATTGGCATTATTAACTATTTGTCCTGTGTTGTGTATAACAGGTGAAGAAGGCAAAGAGATGGAGCTGTAAACTCTGTGGAGAGAAACAGTCGCTGCTCAAGGTCAGACATTTGTATTTATTCGAAATCACTGCTATTTATTCATTAAAACCTAAATTAAGCAATAAAGAGAAGTGCACAAGCAAAGTACCATGCCTCCGTCCAGTGGACTTTCCCCCTACACATCTGTTTTATTTCCTTCTGTTGCCAGGCAGAATGCCATCTCCCCTCCGACTGCTGTCTCCCAAAGTTTTAAAGAAGCCTTCATGGTCAATTGTTACTTATGTAAATGTAAACACTTTTGTAAAATTTCAAATGGATTGCTGTGGTGAACATAGGTCTCACCTGTTTATTTGTGAACACTTTTTTCCAACAATAGATTATTATTATCACTAATATAAACTATCTTATATTAAAATATTTTTAATATAGGGAAAGTTTTTCAGTTTTTTAGGAGTTCAGATAATAGAACCTGAAGAAGATGTAGAAAAGCAGCTTGACCATGATTACAACTTCTAAAGTGTGAGCAACAAGATGACATCATCTGAACTAAAGGTTCCTCCAAGTGATGTCACCTAGTGTGTTTAAGGTTTTAGCGCATAACCACTGGTTAATACCTAGTTTTAGTGGCTCAATGAGTGGCTCCAAAAGTTTGGATAATTTCTCTGCTGTTCCACACTTAGATGTGTTGTTTTACTTTGTCAATTCATTTAAAAGTTGTCAGGTAAAAGGTTTAGAGTTTATGCGACACTAAGAGTTAACGACCAGAGAACAACTACCATTAGACTGAGAAACCAAAATGGACCTATCAGAGAACAGCTGGGCCTTTGCTTGTTTGTGATGAACAACAAAAGAGTTGTTTCCTTTGTGACAATCATTGACAGGAGTTTGGACGGGGATCCGGTGCAGACTGCAGACGTCACGTTCAGAAGCTGAACGCCATGAGGGGCGCCGTCATAGAAGAGCAGGACCAACACACGTCATCACTGTGGTAAACAGCTTGTGGTCGTTACAATAACCATCTATCAGATCTTTATTAGTAGCTACCTGTTGGTCATGTGAACTGACCTGTAACTGCCATTGGTGTTCACAGGGAACAGTTTGAGGGGGCTAAGGAGGAGAGAAACGACCAGGTGAGCCAGAGCCAGGTGAGCCGTTGGAGCAAGTACCTGGAGCCACCTGAGGAGGTGGAAGTGGAGGAAGAGCAGAATGTCATGATGGACAGGCAGCCATTCCACAGCAACAGCATGACTGATAGGTGAGACCTTTGAGATGTCCAACTGTCCATTATGCTGTTTTTTAAACATTGGATCAGCTGATAGACAGGTGAGATACTTTATTGACAGTCATCAGTTTTCCTGAAATTCTTTAAACTATAACTCCGTTTTCTGACAGGAAGAGGAAGTGGAGCTCCCGACCTGAAGAGGTAAGATTCTGACAGCCAGTGTCTGATACAGGTTGATCACTTATAAAACCCTAATTAATGACCTTCTAATCAGTTCTTCTTTTTACAGTCAAAACACTCCAGTCTGGACTCTGTTAGAACCCCAGCTACAAGTCCTCCCAATAAGAAGAGTATTCCCAGTCCCATTCTAAGCACTGGTCCTGTCTCCAGATGGGCTGGTTTCCTCACTTCTGACTGTAAGGAAGGGAAGAGGCTTAATGTTGGTGGAGTCACAGATCATTCTTACAGTGACACAATCAGCAGACACCATGTTTCTTCCATGTTTGAGAGCAGGGATGATTTCAGTGTTGATGATGAGTTTCTGACAGGAGCAAGACTTTAACCTTACCCAGGACTTAAAAAAAAAAAGACACTTGTCCAAAAACAGCTTGAACCAGGTTTGTACATACTATTCCTGTTTTGGTAAATTACAATGCATTTTTTTTTTTGGGTGATGTGAAAGGTTTTCAACAGCTCAGTGTAAACTTTTTCTCTAAGCTGCATGGTAAAGAAAGTATGAACAGCAGCTTTAACAAGGTTAATATGAGTTCATCTGAAGCTGATTCACACAACATAAGTTTGAAACAGTTCAGTTCAGAACCAGTTGGTGGGACATCTCGTTTTGAGGAGACATTCTTTAGTTTTATTTAAATGTTTTATCTTAATCTAATTGAAGTTGAATAAAACAGACATTTCACATTCTGATGTTTTTATTGAGAATAACAAAGAAAATGAGACAAATCATAGAGTTATTGTATTGATCTACTACATCAATAAGCTGATTGGGTTATGTCATCAGTTTAGCACAAGCAATTATGTCATCATTTCTGGGGGCGGGGCTGCTTGGCATACTGAATGGCATCTAGCGCACCTCCAATGTCAAAGTTTTTTGCCTGAAGGAGTTGAGTCAGCCAGCCTCCTTCATCGGTAAAGCCCATTGACAGCATGAGGGCCAGAGACTCGACCAGGCGGGGGTCTGCCTCTGTGGAGAAGGTCAGGTCAGTGGGGGGCCGCAAGGCATCAAACAGCTCAGATTAAAGTATTTGACATGGTCTCACCTTGAGGCAGGTGTGGGTACAGGGCTGCCTCTCTTAAGCCAGTTGGACCCTGCTGGTCCCTTGGGGGTTCCTGTGGTCCTCCTGAGGGGGGGCACTGTAGTCCTGAGGGTTGGTCCTGGTTCTGGGGCTGCAAGGACTGCAGTTCACCTGTGGAGGGGTCAACCTCTTTGGAGCTCAGGTGAGTCCACTCCTCATCAGAGTCTTTGCCAACCTGAAGACCCATACAGTTATGGTTATGTTGTCATGCAGACCTGCATCACGCTCAGACTAATTTAATGAGTTATTTGAATGTTTAACTTAGAGCTCTGCTGTAAATTATTGCACTTTTATTCTAAAGGTTTCTGTGTGACGAAGGATTTGCTGATAAAATAACTAAAGTCTGATATCTAGTCCTTGTGCACCAGGGGAGGTTTGGTTATGTTTAAATTTTACATTTTTATTTGTTTTGCAGTAATTAGTTTCTAACAAGTGATTAATTTGATCAATCTAACAAAACATTAAACTGTGTAAAAACTTTAGTTTTGTTCACACAGTTTGATGGAAATGTGTTTTCTTGCTAACTGCCTAAAAACTGACCTTCGACTCCTTGCTGCCACCTCCATCCATCTCCACAACACCCTCAGCCCCCCCACTTTGGGAGGAAGCAGTCACCTTGGTCCTCTGGCCCTCATGTTCAACATCAATGTCCACATCGATACCTGCGTGTGTGCACACATCGTCATTTCCTGTTCAGTAAACAACTGAAAAGCTGCATGAACCTCATGTGTGACATCACTCACCCAGTGGACTCAACATAGCTGCCACCCCCTCCCCAATGTTCTTCAAGAAGTCCACGTTAGCCTGGGAGGCTGTAGACAGAGGTCAGAGGTAACTGGTGACATCGACAATTACGTGAATCAGATAATTACTGCACAGATTTATTGATCATTAACTGAAACCTGATGACCACACTGACCAGAGGGAGCGCTGCCATCATCTGCAGGTCGGGAGGGTCCAGCCTGGTCTTGATTCTGGTCTTGAGGTTGAGCCTGAGTCTGGTTCAGATTCTGGTTCCACATGCAGTGTCTCATCCGCTTTAGCCACTTCCCCCGAGGAAACCATTGCTGAAAGGAAGGAATGGTTTGAACATCCTGATACACAAACATTTCTTAGTAAAATACTTTTACATTTGTATTTTAAATACACGTAATCTGGAAAACACTTTTACTTAAGCAAAAGATGTGAAGTTGTACTTGTAGTGGAGAATTCTTTATTCAAGTATTTTAAGTATTTATATTTTAAATCAAAGTATTATAATAAATTTGGGATTATCTTTTGATACATATGTAGATTTTCTGATCACTAATCTGAGAAAAACCTATTTAAACATAGGCACACATAACTCCGGGCAAAGTGTGACGTAATTGTGGTCGTAGTAAGGTAAAAAGAATCGGAGTTCTTTGTGTACGTAGCTTACATGAGTATGTTTTCATTGTGGGGTCTATGATGTAATACACCTCAAGTCCCATACCCCACCTCTTATGATGCTTCTCACCTGAAGAGGGTGCCAGATGGGCAGAAGAGCATGCTCAGTGTGGGTCCCTCGGGCCTGGCAGGTTGAGCAAAGGTCATAGTCGGGGCAGACTGAACACTTGAAGCGTGTTCCAACCACAGGGCCCTCGCAGCCATCACATGTGACATTAGGATGGAGCGCCGGGGGTGGGGGGGTATGGTGAGGAGGGTGCCCAAATGCGAAGGGGGGGAGGGCATGGAGAGGAAAGTCCCGACGATGTTCCTTCTTCTCTGGAAGAGTTTCATTAAAGTTTATTTTTCAAAAGTTTCACAACAACACTATTTTTTAAAAACTCAATATAATTTTATTTTTTTTTATTGACCTTATTTTTTAGGAAAAAATATTTAAGATTTTTTATTTCTATATTTTAACAAAAGAAAACAAAACTATTTCCAATAGTTTAAATGTCTAAATGTTTCCAGTGAAGGGTTGTGGCTTGATTAAAATATGTTTATGCTGTATGTCTTTTTTAAATAATAATCTGTTAAGTTTAGATTAAAACATTTTAATCAAACAACTTTCTATGAAATTATGTTTGTAGATACAGGTTCAACTGAGATATAAATATAACTGCAGGTGAGGCTCAGGTATTTATACCTTTGATAAAGAGACGGAAGGTGTTGTCCTTCACACAGGCCAAACCCATCATCAGTTCATCGTCAGAGGAAAATGCCACCAGGTCCCCGTCTTCATCTGACAGATCACATCATTATCCTTAGTAATATTATCAGGGTCCAGATTGTTAATCTCAAACATTTAAATACCTCAAATCTAAAATATATATAGTATTTAAGTTAAGCATTTACATATGTTGGAAAACATCAAATAAAAAAGTGAGTTTACATTTAAATTAAAACAGAAGTAAGCATTAGAAAAATCATTTTTAAAGCTTTATTAAAATTCTGTTCTAATTAAGCTTTAACACACATAAATAGGCATACAGTTTTACGTCAATAAAACAAGTTAAAAACTATTTTGGCTGGACAGTTAAGTGTAAACATACGTCTAATGTCGGACGTATTATAACTTTTTAAAACTATTGTTCATTATTCGTTCGGAATACAAGGCTCGTACC
The DNA here is from genome assembly GCA_033026295.1 of Channa striata. NCBI lineage: Eukaryota > Metazoa > Chordata > Actinopteri > Anabantiformes > Channidae > Channa > Channa striata. Next base: position 3,796,985 of record CM065173.1, on the reverse strand, counting down.
TCGATAGTACATGGTGAAGGAAGAGTTTTGCATATTGTTAAAGACTCCAGCGGTTTTCCGGCTGAGATACTCGAAGCTGCACGAAACGTCGTGATCCACCGTGAACCTCCGGATCTCCTTCACCGCCTCGTCCTTCCCCAACAGGTAGGCCTTCACTGTCATCGACATGTTGCTGCAGGAACCACACTCCGAATGGAACACACTTACTTTTTCACCCTGAAGCAGGTTGGAGGCAAAAAACTCTCTGGTGGCTGCTAAAAGTGAAGCAGACTATCTGCAGAAATCACTGAGTTCTTCGCTCTTAAGCAAAGTGAGAAACTTTGTGACGCAGTGTTAAATCCCATCAGCCTCTTTTATGTTTACTTCCGTGACACGCGTCACTGTCGTCAAAACAATGCTGAAACGGCCTCTGATTGGTCTGTGTGATTGGTCCCACCCCTACGACCAATCATAGGCTGCATAATGACACAGCACTTTGCAACAATCGGCATTCCCCTATTTCAGCTGGCCAATCAGAAACAAGCTGTATAAAGTTCAGGTTTTAGAAAAATGAGCAGAGTCATCATCACAAAACACAAGATGGCCGGTATTAAATGATAAATAAGTAAGTTATAGGGTATAATAAGGTTTAAACGTTTAAACATAAAGTTGTTAATAGTTTAATTAAGAAATTAATAATTTAATTAAGTTAAGGAAATAATATTAATAGAGCAATCGTGCAGATTCTTTATAGTAGCCATGAGACAAATTCCAATAAAACAAAGCTGATATGAAAAACAAGTGATTTAAGTGCAATGCTGTTTCAGACTTACTCGAATTTTAAACAGCATTCACATTTTAAGATAATTAATAAACTTTTCTTTGTCACACAGCAATAAATTTAATGTTTGGCTTTTAGACAAAATGTTATTTTGGAATAAAACAAACGAACAAAAATTATGTAGCCAATTTATGTAAATTTGAAAAAAAAGGCAGCTGGATCAATAACAAAATACGTCAGTCACAGCCCAACATCATTATGATGTCATACATTATCACTAAAATTTGTTAGTGACAAAGTGGCTTCATTTGTTTTATTTAAATATTTTTGAAAATTCATGTGGGTTAAAATAATTCAGATTAAGGAGAATCTATTTTTGTTATTTTTAGTATAAAGTTTATTATACATTGCTTCTTTTAGCTAGTTTCCTAACTTCCTATTTGTTTTCTCCATAGACTATATACTGTAAAGCAATTTCAGGGTCTGTCATACATTTGTAATTATTGCAGTTACTACTGCAATACTAATATTACTATTATTCAATATTCCTTTATATTGCTTGAATTTACAATTCAAATGTTTCTTGTTACAGCAATAACAAGGAAAAAACCAAACCAGTTCCACTGGATCAATGGTCATGTCATGTTTACTTCTTTACATTTTTTTTGCTTTCTTCAGACATCGCGGAAACAGTTCTTTGATAGCACTTTTTTGATGTTTTTATCTTTGATTTAGATTTTTTTGCTTGCCTTGTACCTCTCTTGTAAGTCGCTTTGGATAAAAGCGTCTGTCAAATGACTAAATGTATATGTAAAATGTAAATGTGTCTCTGATCACACTGATGAGCTTAACTTTTCTACTTCTTACAAAGGTTTTCAAGTTGTTGCATCTTGACATAACAGAGTGACGTTGCAGCAGCCAATCAGCAGCAGAGTGCGGGTCAGATGACAGTGACTCATCAGTCCTGTGAGTGTGAGTCACACGGTGAAAACACAATGGAAACAATTTTAGATCTGGGTCCTGTTTAGCCAGCTTTGATGTTTCCTCAGTTTGACTTGGTTTTTATCTTTAACATCTGTATAGAGAAATTAAAACACTTCTTTGAACATCCTTAAATTTCATATTTTCTGCTTTTCAGCTTTGGTTTATTAAAAAATGAATCTGAATGTTTACATTTTATTTCTCACAGTAAAAACGAATTCTCACACACTGGAAGCAAAGTTATGTCCCATTTAGTAACAGATCCTTAAACATCTTGATAAATGGACAAACTACCAGTCAGTCATTAAAATTATTTTTGAAATATTTTAATCATTTGAACATCTCCAAAAAGGTCTGGGTCATGTCCACGGGGAGGATATAACAGTGCAAGACAAATGGAGGATTTCTGCGGCATCAGCAGTAATTAGGACACTTTATTACACCGTGGTGATGAAGATGGAGCCGAGACTTAATCCAAAGCTCCTAAAAACAATCTTAAAAAAAAGAAGAAAAAAGAAAAAAGAAACAAAGCTAATTTTACTGTTGTGATTTTGGGTAATCATATTAAACAAAGGCAAATTTCAAAATCTTGGGCTTAACATATGGAGTAAATATAAGTCTGTGTCCACCGTAAACATTTCCGTTAAATTTTCCCATGACTTTTTCTAGTCTTACACGTCGCTTCCTAGGTAGTATTACTCTAGATGTTTGTTTAAAGTTTTGCTCAGGCTTATGTCTTCAGAACGTATTTTCCTTTTAACTATTGGTATTAATATCAGACAAAACATGGCATAACTCAGTCAGTGGCTGCTACTGTGGCTCCTTACACACAGGCCATTCAATGGGCATTAACCACACCTGAATCCCACCTAACTCTTCTGCAAGCTATACCGAAACAGCACTGGGAGTCAGAGTTGACCCTCCTCTGAGTTGCCTCAAGTACTGAGTTATTTCATACCACCCCTGATACTGCATAATGTGTAAATGATGGACTGGTATAAGTACGTTATTTATTGTTTGTCTTATTTCTATTTTTATTGTAAGAGGAGATACTGGTTTGTTTTACCTGAGATACTTTTCCTCCACTGGAGATGAAACAGCATTTATATCACAACTCAGGGTAATGTTGTCAAATAGGAGCCAGTTCTGGTGGTTCAACAGGTTTTTCCAAGACTCCTTCCAGTGCAGGTTTTTTTAGGCACTTCTACACAGAAGGAAAACTTGGGGCAGACCCAGAAAACACTGGAGAAAAGTAATATAACAACTTGGGGATCTCCAGAAAGAACCGGGAAATGCTGCTACCTTGCTGAACCTGCTGCTTGAGACCCGATTTAGGATTAACAGATGTCAATTCTTTACAGCTGCAACGTTAATTACAAACAGGTTTTTTTCCCTGAGTCAACTCTTCTAGTGGGCAAGCTCAGCCTTCCACTATGCTTATTGTTTTGTGGGCTCACGGGAGATGCCTACAATACAATATGTACATAAACTGTCAATAACATAATGTAACAAATGTTTTATTATGTGGAGAAATTAAGATGATATACGATAGTAAAATAAAATGGCACAGCCCTACAAAAACTCAATTTGAGTACTTAACTACAAGATGTAAGTACTTCTTTAACTGTTTAAACTGCACGAGTAAATGTATTCACCAATGCATCACACCAGCAAAGCAATCAAACTGATCATATGTCAGTGAATTACCTGAATCCAAACTGAGTTTATTTCAACTGACACACATCAGGTTAGAAAATAAACATTAAACTAAAGAATTAACTCAAACGTGTCAATAATATCTATAATGTACCAATAACATATCAATAATCAATCAGCTCTGACTAAAGGGTTCATGTTCCCGATAGAAAAACAAAGTGTCAACAGCAGAAACACCTGACATCAAAATGTCATGTGATGTCAGACGTAGAGAGGGTGGTACTGGCGGGGGGTCAATCTCTTCCTGCAAGTGGGACAGGTGTGTGATGACTTTAGAGCGTCTCTCAGACACTGGCTGCAGAATACGTGACCACATTTGGTGGACACAACCAAACGGCCGCTCTCGACGATCTGGAGAGGAAACAACAGCCAATTAGAATTCAGCATTTCTATGTACCAGCCAGGTGTGAACAGATGTGTAAGAGTCTCACCTCAGAGTATGAGTCTAGACACACAGGACAACTGATGGTCCCAGGGGTTGACCTGAAACACAGTGGCAGACTGGACTGATTTTACTGAGACCTCTGGTGCTGACCCAGGCAATAAACTGAAACCACCTTCAGGTGTGACTGGTGGGGTCAATCTATTACCTGGTAAAGTCTTCAGTGGGATCAGTGTATTACCTAGAGTTGTGTTGAGATGTTACCATGGCAGCATTGAGGATGGGGGGCGTGTCCTCATCTTCATCACTACTGACAATGTAACTCTCTCCTGTGTGGACCCTGCTGGCCTGAGAACCTGATTAAGGACAACCACACATGTTGGACTTGTCCTTTATTTTACTGAATAACATGTGTTTATGTTTCAGGAGGTTTACCTTCGTCCACCACCTGCAGCAGAAACAACAAACAAGAGAAGGATCAGGTCAATGTTTAGCACATGTAGTACATGTAGTGCCAGAGTGAAATATATATGTGTGTGTGTGTGTGCGCATAATTGTTTTGTTTTTTTACCAGTACTGAGTCATTGTTAGTCAGGTCAACCACAGCAGCTTCTGATCCTTCACAAGTCAGATCCACCACCTCCTCCACACCTGCTCAGAGTCATCAGTTATTGGTCAATTATAAATCAGTGACTGATGAATAATCAGACATGAACACACAGCACTGTACTGACTATCCTCGGTGTTGTCCATAACGTCAATGGTCTCTGTGGGAAGGGCAGGGTCACCATCAAATGCCCCGCTAACGTTAGCCGTCCTGCTAGCAGCTCTGTTATTCTTCCTAGCATTAGCTGCTTTGCTGGTCTTGCTGCTGGGCCTGGAAACCAGAGGACTTCCTATGGCCCTCCTCTTCCTCTGAGCCTGAACACACAATGATGACATCACAATTGTGGGCAGCACTCAAACATTTGAGATGATTCCATTTCACAACCGATCGGTGATTGATGACCTGATAAAATATTAATGAACTGATCTCAGACAGATAATAAAAGATGAGTAGAAGAAATAAACTTACAGAGCTGCTCATCAGAGACACTGTGGACAGAAATGGAGGAAAGGGACAGTTTTTACCGTCTGATTAAATCACTGTATCACACTATCACCCAGACCTGTGTTTGTGGGACACAGAGGTGGGTGATGCAAATTACATGAAATTGGTAAACTATGACAAATTGCTGATAGTGTTCTATTAAAACTATGCAATATTTCTTTTTTATTGCTTGAATTTAGCTATTCAATTTTTCCTTTTATTGGTGTGACTTTTAGTTTCTTAAAACTTAAAAGTCCTGTGTTTGTGGGACACAGAGCTGGGTGATACAAATTACGTGGAAATGATAAACTATGACAAAATGTGATAATCTTGATCAGCTAATCATGTTACAGGTAAAAGTTTTATTCAGACCAGTCACATAGTATTTTTTAGGACCAGACAACCTACAGTAAACAAGGTTTGAGTTTATGTTTTGGGAAAATATGAGTCATAGGGTTAGGAATGATTTGTCCATCAGACGTTGATGTAATGCTTCTGAAACAATGACCGGATGACTTAACTTCATCACACAAACATGGTCTCAAAGATGGGAGGGGGGGAACAAACAAAACAAGATTCAGTGTGATGCTCTAATGTGTGTTGTGCCAGATACATGTTGAGTAAGATTAAAAGATTCTGGGATATTCATATACCTAGAAGCAAATTTAAAGAGCTGTCATCAATGTGAATGTTAAAATCACTAAGACAAATAAAACTAGATACCTTAAGCATAAATGACAAAAGTTTGCATTTAAAAATGCAGTGTTTGGGCTGGATAGGCGGTAGGTCCCGATACAATAGAATGGATTTATGTGACCTAGTTTGATCATTGGTAGTAGAGTTTATGTTCTACATTTCTCTGCGAAAAAAATAGCTCCAAGTCAAACATTTTTTAAAAGGAGTATCATTTAGCAAAAAGTATTTGTTTATAATACAGCAAAAGGGTTATATTAATTTATAACTTTTGGATTTCATAAAATTACAGTGTACAACTTAGGCTCGTGCTTAAACGAGACTCAGAATCAGGGCTTTCTGCTTTTTCCAGCTCCACCTTCCCCTCTGCCTATTCTGATACAGGTTTAGTGTTCACACTCTTCACACTTGACAATATTCTGCACATTTCTTTAGCAAAGTGTAGTTATCAAATTGCAATTAAAAAGAAGGAGGAAACTTCCTACTGGGGTTAAAGAATGTATGCATGTATAGTGTTGACCTTTATTATTTAATGTTCCTTGAGATGACTTTATGAACTGGTGCTCAATAAATAAAGTTTGATTGAAAATTATATATTTTAAAGCAATATGCAGTTGTGAGTTTCTCTTTTGTAATACTCAGTACAAGCGAGCCATAAATGCTAAGAATAGCCGAGCAAAAAAAAAAAAAATCACATATGAACTACCAATGCATGCGTTTGTAGGACATGGTCTGGAGGACATTTGTGAGGTTTATGGTGGTCGCTTCAGCTTGTGCTGTACATCCACTCACTTAAAACCAAAATCGATCGAAACAACAGATGTGACGCGTATTAGCGCGTATTTTAAAGCTTGTTTTCTGATGTATGTGTTGAAGTCTGAAGCGTTGCCGGCGGGACATATCATGTGACTCGTTCAGTAAGTGATTTGCAATTAGGCGCACCTTTCAAAACAAATGGGAAATTACATAAGTCCTACAGTTGTTGAAAAGGTGTTATTTCTGAACAAAAATGCATAAAAAAGTCTTTCCCCAAGTTAGAAAAGCACATTTGTTGTCCTCACACCACTTGTCCCTTATAATTTTATCATATCCAATTTCCCTTGTGCCATTGTAATTTCAAAACATTACGGTTTAAATGGAGCACATTTACTAACATAATGGAAAGGTGATTTATTCAATTCAGTTCAAGTTCATTGTAATATGTTTTTGTCCAGAAAATTGTTTAGTAGAGCAAATGAAGCTTCAAGAAGCTATGCCTTTGAATGAACCAATTTAATGAAAAGCTTCAACGCAGCAAGAATATTCATCTCACCATAATTGGTTACTGTTTCTCGCTCATCAACACTATTTTCACTACAGTTAGCAGCACTGCAGTTAAATCTGTGCCTCAGAAGGCTGTGAGTGCACCTTTCCATTATAATAAGTGTAGGAATACTGTTACATAAAAATGTAAAATGTTGCCTTCTGTAACTTTAAGGTAATGTGTCAATACAAGTCAATTGTACAATTTGACCAATCTGAATGAGTTGGACTTGAAAGTTGCTACGTCACCATTTACCATATAATCAGTTGCCTGACAGCACTTGATGTGTTTACATCTACAGCTCAGATTAACACCTATTTATAACGTTGTTCATTTTACTGACATTGTGTGGGTGCAGTGTTAAGGCTCCTTAGTTTACCTAACTAATCAATATTTACAGAGAAGTAAGAAGGATATAAATATAAGTAAACGACTCTAGAGATATCACTGGTTCATCTATTTTGCTCGTGTTCACAAACAAAACATCTTAAGAGTAAAACTAGGACCATTCACTCCTGATAATAGCTAAAGTAGCCTTAATGAGAAACTTCCATCAGACCACATTAGCCTGACAAGCCAAATCAGACCCTTTACTAATCTTAATTTATGCCAGACTATAACAAACTGATTATTTCTGGTTAAATTATATTGGACTCTAAACCGTTAATCTGATAGTTAGTTGTTTGGTTAACCAGTTGGTCAAAGAGAATACTCGCCATTTCTAGTTAGCCTCGTAACAGTTAGCAACATTAGAGTTAGCCTTCCGGTAGCTAGCATCAGGTGTTTTGGTGAAATCTGCTTACCTTTATACCGAGTTTCCTGTCACGCTGCTTTGAGCCATGTAACGTTACTCTAGCGCTGACAAAGATGTATCGTGTGTTTTCATTACTTATGGGTTCATTACTCCAATTACGTTCAAGTTTCACCATTTAAACGGACAAAGATTTTCCCAGAAGACCAGTACTGACAGATTCCACTCACCGTAAGCGTTTCCTCCGCCGTTAGCTGCAAGCACAGGTGTCATTCAGCGGCCGTTCAGACTGTTAAACTTTTTAAGATCACATTGATAATCAGATAACTGGTTAATTCCCACTGTACAGCTAATGCTGACGTTAGCTTCTGCAACCACCGGTTTCACGACCTACTTCTTCTTTTCTCACCAGACGTAAATATCACACGCGTATAACATGCTCAGCGCCCCCTGCCGCCTCGAAGATAACGTTGGGCAGTCAAATGAACAGCCGCGACTGTCAGACGACTGGTTCTTCACGAGAGTTTCACTGATTTACAGCTTCACCGCGTTACTATGATACATGTGATTCCTCACTGACACTCGAAGATGCGGGTTTTTCGGTATGTGGTATATGGCATAATAAACATAAAACTGATAAGGATGCATGAGTGTGTATGAATGAAATACAGACTGAAAACCATAGCCATTTGGCAAAGTCGTGCTGGTATAACCCACCTTTTGGCTAATAATATTGTAAATATCGTGATCAAAATATTAGTTCCATTAATCTTAGTGTGATTGTGTCCATGGGATCACATTGGTTCTGTTTTCTACATTGTGTAAAATAATAATAATTCTTTTTATTTCTTCTACGAAATGCTAATGTTAAATTTGTGAGTGAATAAATTACAAGAAAATTGTGATCTTTTAGTAGCTGATAGACTAACAGTATTTTCCTTTCAAATAAGTTTTCATTAAACAATGTGCTTCAGGTATTTTATAATATAGTGATTCTTCAAGATATAACATTTATTTGCAGATAAGTTGTAGTTGTAAAGTAAAGCCCAGCATTTAAATACTTTTTAAACAGACTTTACCCACAGAAGTGGGTGAAGTAAAATGTTGGGTACTAATAGCTTTTAAAAAATTAAGTAAAAATGGAAATAAAATTGAAAAATATTTCACATGCTGAGAGTTTTTTTTAAGAAACTCTTTGATCCATTGTTTTTATACACTCATTAAACAATGAAAGCCTCAAAACATTTAAGTCACCATCACTGATTCAGTTCATGGCAACAGCCTTTTTTTGATTTTATGTTTTTGCTTTTCCCAAAAGAATTTGTAAGGTCATTTAATAAGGGTAGTACATGGTAAAGGGGATGATGTTCTGAATAAGTGCAACAAGGTGTACGGGGTTAGTGCTGTAGGTAGAGGGTTGTAGGTTAGTGTCCCCGGCTGAACGTGGCCTTTCTGTGTGGAGTTTGTATGTTCTCCCCGTGCTTGCATGAGTTTCCTGTGGTTTACTCCCACAGTCCATAGACATGCATGTTAGGTTAACTGGTAACCATCATTTTTATTCTTTTTTTTTCATTTTAAATTGTATTATACTGTATTTTGATATAAATTTTTGTCGTAAACTGCACATTCTCTGCTGCTGTAACATGGAAATTTCTACACTGTGGGATGAATAAAGGTTTATCTTATTTTATCTGATCTTTTACTGGATAGAGATGTTCTGGAAAACTCTTGTGGTTTTATACCACTAACACTCAAGTTGTTGGAAATCTTTAAAAATTGTTTTTCATGTTTGTCAGTATTACGAACAAGACCTGACACCAATGAAAACTGATTTATAACAGAAATGGAATTAGCAACTTCATTTTCATTTTTAAGAAGACTGTGGTATATTCTCCAGGCTATTTTCTATTTTTGTTACTGAACATAATACATTTAATATGACGGTCTGAGAATTAATAAGCCAAAACATTGTGACACTGACAGAAGAATGTAAACTGAACTGAATGGCGAAACTGAACATCCTCACGTTATTCCTCTATATATTTCAAATCTCCGAGGTTCCATGTGTGAGTTTGATGCAGCTTTTGATACCTCAGATAGACTTTTAATTTTATTTAATTTATGCAAGGTTTACCAAATTTATAAATCCCTCCTCTCCCTTCTATGGAGAACCTCAAAATCTTCATCTCTGCTGCTTCCATCTCTGCCTCTTGTCTCTTTCTCACTGCTACTGTCTCTAATCCATAGAGCAGAGCTGGTCTCACCACTGTCCTGTACATCTTTCTTTTGAGTCTTGCTGACACTCTTCTGTCACACAACACTCCTGACACTTTCCTCCACCCATTCCAACCTGCCTGCACCTGCCTCTTCACCTCTTTTCCACATTCCCCATCACACTGAACTGTTGACCCCAAGCACTGTTGACCTACAGCACATTTCACCACCGTCATGCTCCTCTCATACATGTCCTGAACTACTCTGACGTACTTCTCTGCCACTCCCGACATCCTCATACAGTACCACAGCTCCTCCCTCGGCACCCTGTCATACGCCTTCTCTAAATCCACAAAGACACAATGCAGCTCTTTCTGACCATCTCTGTACTTTTCCATCAACAATCTCAAAGCGAAAATGGCATCAGTGGTGCTCTTACGGGGCATTCTCTGCACACTCTCCTGGCTTGTTAGCACCTTTCCCTCTCTGTCTTTAATCACCCTTATCTGTTGCACATCTTTGCCATCTCTATCTCTCTGTCTGGCTATCCTGTACAAGTCCTTCTTTCCTTCCTTCCTGTCATACAGCTCATCGTAAGCTTTCTGTTTAGCCTTTGCCACCTCCCTCTTCACTCTGAGCTGCATTTCCTTGTATTCCCGTCTACTTTCCTCAGTCCTTTCTACATCCCACTTCCTTTTAGCCAACCTCTTCGTCTGGATGCAGTCCTGTACTTCCTCATTCCACCACCAAGCACCTTCCTACCTGTTTCCCTGATTACCTCTGCTGTAGTTTCCCAGTCATATGGAAGCTCTTCCTGACCACCCAGAGCCTGTCTCAACTTCTGACAAAATTCCTGGCTTTTTCCTGGAAAAAGAATTCCAGAAGTTTCTTCACTCTTTAGCTTCCACCAAACCAGAACAGTTTGTATCCTCCTCCTCCGTTGTTAAACTGGGCCTCGACCAATCCAGTATGAAATTCCTATGAACAATGGTTGCTTTTGGAAAGTTTTACACCTGATGCCCTTCCTGACGCGACCCTCTGTATCTATCCGGGCTTGGGATAGTCTTAAATCAATGTCTTAAATCATTGTCTTCAACCACCTTAGACACCTGAAGGCATCCGCATGAACAGCATTTGGCAAATAAATAAAAAAAAGAACAGACGTTTTAATTTATGCAACAGCTCAATGCTGAGCTAAGCAAAATGACATCATGTCTGATGAGCTGAAAAAGAAAAAAATAATTTACAACAGACCTAAAACATTTATTCCCCCACCCAATTACACAGTGACAAAGCTGAATTCAGAGGGAAAGTTTAATGGTCATTCAGTGAAAATCTCTACAAAGACTCTACAAAGAATATAAAACATGGCACCGCTACATGCCAACGCTAACAGCTACATTAAAAAAAACAAGTCCGATATGTGTTGTGATGTCATCAGTTTTGGGGGGGCTCTGACATCACTAATTTCATCTTCAGCAGGCTCCATCCTTTACAATCAAAATATCAGCGTTTTTCTCCCTGAACAGAAGAAACAAAAAAAAACACCATTACATTAAAATCCGGTTTCACCCTGAAAACTGGATCAAATGCTGACTAAAGCCTAGGGAACAAGAGAATTTATACACCTTAACTAATTTCAAAATTGTTTGAGATGATAGACCAAAAGTTTACCAGTCTTTAATATTTAAATCTTAAGAATGAAGAAAATTTAGTCCTAAACCAAAACAACACAATCTGCTTTTTTTCATCATATTATAAAATGATCTGTGTTAAGCTGTGAACTCATGTGCTAAGTTGTTTATTAGACACAGAAGAAGTTTGTGTCAGTGAGAACTGACAAGTTGCTTGTTGGGGAGTCTGAGCAAAGGCAGAAAGGGACTCGCTTCATCTGTTTCAGAAAAAAACATGGATTTTGCAGAAAGCCAGGAGTATTTGTACCTTGCCTTGTGTATCAAAATGTAGATAGTAAATGCTTAATTATACTATATTGATATGTTCTTGTCCTTGCATCAACTACTACAAAAAAGAGTAGAGAACAAAACTATTAAGTCATGGCTAAGGAAATGAAAATGCAGATGAGCTAGAAATTGTTTTTTTTTGTCTCAAATGGCTGGAAGCATTTTTAAACATAAAGTTTATTCAGTACTAGGGCTTTTAATGTTAATGCAATAATATTGTCTTGGCACAAATTATGCTAATGATTGGTCTAACTGAGCAAGTTAGGTTACTTCACAAATCATATGGAGAATGAAAAAGAATCAGCAATCAACTGCTTTATATATTAACTAAACCTTGCCTGGTAATTCTAATCAGGACATTATATTATGTAGACAAAAGAACAAGGTGCATTTTACATGACTTTGCTGTTGTAGAAATGAATGCATTTTACTCAGTTTTCAGTTTTTCAGTGTCCATTCCTATGTTGAAAAGAGTATTAAAAGTCCCTTTACAGCAAATTCTAGTCGATAATGTATGAATATTTTGCAGTTAATTAAGGACAGTCTGTGATTAATCACGGTTAAAGATTTCAATTGACTGACAGCCCTATTCAGTGTATTTTTATATAATATGGCGTTTGATATTATAACAAATTGAACAAAGTGAACACTGAACAAGTACGAGGGATATTATTATATTACACAACAGAATATGCTGGGCACAAAATATTCTGTAGAAAGATAAAGACAAAAGCATTAATGAAAACATAAATGATGCTTTGCACATTCATGCTTGCTCAGTGTATATCAAGTCTTTCACCCCCACACACAGGTCACCACATTTTTTCTGTGAGCCAAAAAAATAACTTACACATACATACTGTTCAAACTTTCTTCACGTGTATTCATCGTAACTTTGACACCATTAGCATTCCCAGTTGAGAACAACACACATCAGAACTTGTTTTCATGTCAGTGTCTATTGATGAAGGGAACTATGGGTTTTCTTAGTTGTTACTTTGTCCTGCTTAATGTTGTTGCTAGAATTAATTTAGTTTAGTTTGAGTCTTTGAATTTTCTATAAACCCTGTGATGATTGGATTATGACACAGAGATGACACATGATGGTTGAGGATGGTTGAGAAATAAACTGCAGTGATTCCATCAAACACTGCAGTTTAGCTGTTGACTCAGGTTTGTTTATTAAAACTGAGTCCAAATGTCCAAAATGTTGGATGGTTGTTGACTTACAGTCTGTAGACACACAGTGAACACTCGTTGGGGTAGGTGACACCATTGCTGCCGCAGACTGGAGAATAATTCAGGGGACAGGCCTGATTCATGCTCATCCCCGTACAGGAGGGCTGCAGCACAAGCACAGAAAACTTCTTTCATCCAAAGTGATAATGAGGCATGCACTTAAGTGCAACTTGGAGTTTCTTACCCTCCTGTAGAGTCTGGATTTATCGTCAGCATCTAAAAAACAAATTTATCAGGTTTATTATCCATAATACCCAAACTAGCTAGACTGTAGACCTGATGCTGGGCTATGGAGGTGATCCTGCCTTAACATGACTGTATTTCTCAGTTAACACTAAGTAGAGTCTAAACACCTGACCCTGTTTACCTGAGTCCCCTCCACCTCCTACATCTTCCTCACCTCCTTCCTTACTTGCAGTACATGACTGCTAGCTTCTTCACCAAAACCGTGGCAACCACCAGCTTGTAGTTCACCTCCCCAGATGGAAACAAGAGACCAACTTCATCACACAACACATCCACACTGCTCCACTATTTCAAACCTTCCTACCACCTGTGCTTATCCTACTCGAGCCATCGGCAGCTATTCACACTGTGAACCACCAGATCCTCCTGTCCACATTCTCTGGAATCTCTGGTACTGCTTTGGCCTTGACTCAGCTCTTACCTATCTGGACAAACCTTCAAAGTACATTATCTTAGCAGGGCCATGTTTCTCATTTTCATTGCCTCTTCACAGATGTGACACAGGGGTTTATTTCTTGGTCCTCTTCTATCCTCCATCTGTATCACATGTCTGGCCTCTACCCTCCCCTCACACAGCTTTAGTTATAGTTTGTATGCTTTTGACACACAGCTGTTCTGTCCCTACACAACACAGCAAAAGATCTCAAACAAAGCTATTCAGCTCAGTGGCCCCACAGTGGTTGAACGAGCTCCCAAATCTTCACTCCCAAGCTTCAAATAGTTGTTAATGACTGAACTATTCCTTAACTTTATATGCACTTAAATAGTACAGACCTCAATGTACAATCTTACCTACACAGATGAAAACTGTCGCACAGATGAGCAGAAGAGTCTGGCAAACCATCCTGATGAAAACAATCAAATGAAAGAAGAAAGGGCTGAAACAGTTTGAGTCGGAGTCTAGTTGGTAAAATTGTCCAATAGGCTGTGGTGATGATGATGTATCCGTGTGCAAGACCTTGGTGCTTGTAGAGTTCGCTGTTGTTGAGCTGTTGTCATATAGACGACGGACTCTGTTGTCATCTGGAAGAGTGAGAGCTCCTGTTGTTGTGACGCTGCTGCTCTCTTTGTTCTGGTAAATCTGGGGATCAACATTCTGTCTGGTCTGGAAAATTGATGACAGGAGAAGTGACACTGAGTCCCTCCAACACAAACACAAGAGCAGAAAAACAATGCAGGCCATATCACGAGTCTGCACAACAACACAGTTTTACAAGTTAATGAACCAAACACAGAAAAACAATGTGGTAATTCATCAAACAATGTATACTTCTCAGAAAACAAATTTCTGATCTACTTTTCTTAACTTTGTATCTATAAGTGTTTATACTTAAATACCCTGTTCTGCAGTCTGTACTATTTACCCAAAATGTAATTTAAACTTTAATTATTGTGGTTCCTATGTAGGCATTTGAACCAGTGATGCTGTGATATATCCTCTTACCCAGGGTTGACCAATATAAACCAAACTCTATAAAATGCAATCAACAGAAATAATGGCATATTCAGTAAACCAACTGTTGTGTCACAGTTTGAACAGTGGATGTTTACTATATAACTATAGTAAACTATATTTACTATAAGACTATACAAACATTTAGAAAAAATTCAACAAATCCCCCTTGGGCAAGCCATAGGCAACAGTAGAGAGGAAAAACTTCCTTTAACGGAAGAAACCTCCAGCACAACCAGGCTCAGGGTGGACGGCCATCTGCCTTGACTGGTTGGGGTGAGTGGAAAGTGGAGAGAGAAAAGAAAACATTGGGCAGGTTGGTAGGACCAGTAGCTGCGGACTGGAAGACACACAGCTCCAAAGCCGGGGACACCTGAGGACAGGGACAGAGAGAGAGAGAGAGAGAGAGAGGGAGAAAGACGACTACGGGACAAAGAAGACACAGAGTTAATGTCATACAGTGGTGACATATAAATGTGGGCTGAGAGGAGGAAAGTGGCTCAGTGCATCAGGGGTTGGTCCCCCAGCAGTCTAAGCCTATAGCAGCAGGACTAGAACTATAAGCTTTATAAAAAGAGTAAGGTTTAGAGCCTAGTCTTAAAAATAGTGAGGGTGTCTGCTTCCTGAATCTGGACTGGGAGCTGGTTCCACAGGAGAGGAGCTTGATAGCTAAAGGCTCTGCCTCCCATTCTACTTTTGGAAATTCTGGGAACCACAAGTAGGCCTGCATTCTGAGACCGAAGTGGTTTTCTAGGATGATATGATACTAGGACATCAGATCAGTAATTTTTTTTTTTTGATTAATTGAAGGCTTTTTAGGGAGTTACTGGGGCAGCCTGAAAGTAGAGCATTACTAGAAGTAACAAATGCATGGACCAGTTTTTCAGCATCACTTTGAGACAGGATGATCCTAATTTTGGCAATGTTCCGTAGGTGGAAGAAGGCTGTTCTAGATATTTTTTAATCAGTGTGTGAGGTAAATGACAAATCCTGGTCAAAAATGACTCAGAGATTCCTTGCAGTAGTGCCAGGCACAGTTAAGAGCACTTAATACAAGGAATTTGTCTTTTTGTAGGCATGGAACACCAATATGAAAAAATGACAATATTTACACAAATAATATAATACAATAACACAATAAAAGTAAGAAAGTGAGAATGTGCATGTTAAAGTGTCTGTCTGTGATTTTGTGGGGATTATCTTAGGGGGACCTCATGCCAAAACAGTGGTCTTGATGGGCTGGGATTGTCTTGCCAGATGGGAGGGGCAGTAAGAGATTGTGTCCAGGATGAGAAGAGTACGCTGCGATCCTGGATGCACGTATCAGGTAAGAAGTATAGCCTCTGCTGAGCCTTCTTGGTGAGGGAGCAGATGTTTTGCTTCCACTTGAGGTCCTGGGTGATGGTGATGCCCAGGAAGCGAGAAGACTCGACAGAGGTCACTGGAGTTTCACAGCAGATGACGGGGGGAGGGGAGCTGTGTCCGTCCTGAAATCCACTCCATCTCATCTCCACTGTCTTGAGAGCATTGAGCTCCAGGTTGTTTGTGCTGCACCGTGACACCAGACAGTGCATCTCACTCCTGTAGGCCTACTCGTCTTCATCAGAAATAAGGCAGAGTTTGACAGCCTGATGTCTAGTTGTGCAGCTGTTGGTGTACAGGAAGAATAACAGAGGAGAAAGAACACAGCCTTGGGGGATCCAATGCTGATGGTCCGTGAGTCAGAGACACCCTTTCCCAGCCTCACAAACTGCCGTCTGTCTGTCAAGAAGTCCGAGATCCACCTGCACATAGACTCAGGCACGTTCAACTGGGATGGCTTGTCTCTGAGCAGAGCTGGGACGATTGTGTTGAAAGCAGAGCTAAAGTCCACAAATAGTATCCTGACATGGGATCCTGGGGAACCCAGGAGGATTGGAGGATGAAGTGGAGGGCTGTTTACAGCATTGTCTACAGATCTGTTGGCTCTGTAGGCAAACTGCAGGGGATCCTGTAGGAGGTCTGTAATGTCCTTGAGGTGGGACAAGATGAGGCGTTCAAATGACTTCATGACCATCATAAGTCAGAGCAATGGACCTGTAGTCATTAAGTCCAATGATGCTCAGCTTGGGGCTGGCTGATGGTTGAAGCCTTAAAGCAAGTTGACAAATGACAGGTCTCCGGTGAGGTGTTAAAAATGTCTCTCAACACTGGGGACAGCTGATTGGCACAGTGCTTAAGGGTGGTAGGCGAGACAGAGTCTGGGGCTGCGGCTTTGTGAGGGTTCAGCCGTTTAAACAGTCCGTTGACATCTCCCTCTTTGATGATAAGAGTTGTGGGAGCAGAGGAGAGGGGGGTGCTGAGGTGTGAAGCTGTGTGAGTTGACCAGGTGTGATAGTGGAGGCGGGGGGGCTGCCGCTTATCAATGGCTCACGGGGGTCCCATTGTGCCATTGTTTGTCAAAGTGGCAGTAGAAGTTGTTCGGTCTGTTGGTTAGGCGCCTTTCGTTCACAGAGTGGGGGGATCTAGGCCAGTGGTGACTGCCCTTTCCAGTCTTTGGCTGAGAATTGCTGTTCCATTCTCTTGCCATGTGCAGATTTAGCTCTACTCACCTCCTTGCTAAATCTGTACTTAGCCTCTCTGTATTTGTCTCTCTCCCAACTTCTGAATACAGCCATTTTCTCTGACCTCAGCTGTCTGAGTCTAGCTGTGAACCAGGGTTTGCTGTTGTTTATAACTCATCCTGGTGCGTGTTGGAATGATGCTGTCCTCACAGAAGCTGATGTAGGACGTCACAGTGTCTGTGTTCTCATCCAGATTGTTAGTAGCAGATCTAAAAACATCCCAGTTTTTACAATACAAACAGTCCTGAAGTTCCTCCAGGGCCTCACTGGTCCACTTCTTTGATGTCCTCACAGCAGGATCGCATTCCTAATTTCTGCCAGTATGATGGAACAGTGATGAACCATGACGTGATCAGAACGTGAGGGACAGCGTGAAAAACTCCGCTGATGGTGGTGTAGCAGTGGTCCAGGACTCTTTCCTCTCTGGTGGGGCACTTGCTACTTGATAAACTGTTTAATGGTTGCACCAACGACTGTTCATATAAAAACAGTTTCAGTTTTTCCAGTTTTTCCAGTTTCCCCCCCTTTGTTTTTCCCGGAAAGCTCTGTGTTTCTGTTGAGGCTCTGTCATTGTCAGCCTGATCATGGGTGAAATCCATCCAGCACTTGCAAAACCAGCTTGTGGTGGACGTCCGCAGGCACTTACACTCCACACTTCTACTGTAGAACACCCAGGTATTTGGGTCCCTTAATGACTAAGGTCTAGAGAAAATGCAGGGAGCACTAATAAAAACCTTTTATGACTCAGCCCATCTTCTCTGAAAAGCAGCAACATCTGGTGAAGAAGGCCACAGGTGGGAGAAAGGAGGATGGCAGCTAAGCTATCATTCATGTGTGTTTCAATTCCTGAAGCACAAAGTTTCATGTCTGAGCAGCTTCTTCAGTGACAGACTGTTACAGCTGCCGCTTTAAGACTTTATAATCAGAACTGCTCCCAGGAACCAGAGATTAGTCTCATTAGTCAATTTAAAACAGTTTTTTGTTTTTGTTTTGTTTTGAATTGTGATCTTATCTTATCTTATTTTTATCTTATGTATTTTTATACTTTGTTTACACTGCAATCTACAGTGATCAAATCCACTTTTCTACAGTGATCAAATCCATTCTCGCCTGACAAACCAGGTCTTAAAAATTAGTTGGTTAAACAATAAGTTAAAAAAGGAATGTCTCAGTGTTGACATACCAAATATTATGAAGAAAATATCAATTATCCATTGTAACATTAATCAAGCTGTTTCGATGCCAGCTTTCCCACCATGGTTACTTTTTTAATTGAGAAAACACTGACAAAACACCAAAACAAAGAATGTAGATTGTATAGAATTTTATCTTTAATCACTGAGAAGAATCCGACAAAAGCAGCAGAAAAAAACAAGGAAAAAACTGAACTCCAATTTACATATTAACGAAAAACAAGTAAATGCAAACTGTGATGCATGCAGTGCCGAAAGGTGGCAGTAATGCAACAGTTGGGACGCCGTTTGCAAAAAAATCGAAAGGGAAGAAGAAGCTACCGTTTCCGGGGCGCGCTGCTCATTAAACGTCGTGTCTGAATTTTAGTTTGATTTTGAGTTTTTAGGCGAAAAAATGTACGATCAAGAAGAAGGTGAGTTTTAGCACATTTGCTGAGGGTTTTTAGGTGTGTTAACTATATTCACCCGTAGGCAGAAAATAGTTTATTAACATAAGCTATCAGTGGTTAGCTTCGTCAATCCATTTGAAGCTTTGTTAGATGCTAATGTTAGCTTCATCTGAACACAAACTTGAATAGTAAATACACATGCTAACGCTGGTAATATCTGACCGTATTTACTAAAACACAGGCTAACTTTAACTTCATTAAAATATCACACTGTGTGAATTAGCATGCATACACTGGTGACATTTCATAACAGTTATTAATTCTCAAACGCACAGCGTTAATGCGTGTTTCTGTCACCAGACAGGATAGCCTGCTAACATGCTCATCAGTTTCATGAACAAACTGATTACTATTAATATAATTAACACACTGATTTACATTCTACGAATAACCACAACTGAACCTAAATTACTAATTTTAGGAATGTCAGGGAAATCTGTGTTGATTAAAAACACGAGAGTGGTAAAACTAAAACAAATTAGGAACACCTTAAATACAACAACTTCTAAAACATAGAAACAAACATTTCACTTTTTTTTAAAACCAAAATAACTGTTGCCATCTGTTTTGAGGGCAGACAGGTAACATGAGGGCATCACTGCTACATACATCATAGGTCCTCAGCTAGAAAGCTAGAACCATGGCATGCTGCTCATTCAACTGTCATAGCGGTCCAGACAGTATCTGTTAGAGGATATTGAAACCAATTCTCAAATATGTAACAATAGAATCATTAGTTCAAAGAAAACTAATGCAGATACAGCTGATATTATAATTTTTAATGAGGAGCATTGTTGTCTGGAAAAAAAAAACAATTTGTGGGCATTGCCGGTCGAGGCAGATGGCCTCCCGCCCCTGAGCCTGGTTCTGCTGGAGGTTACTTTCATTAAAGGGAGTTTTTCCTTTAATGCACAGGATGACTTTGTTTCTTGTTGACCTAAGATGACTTTGTTGTGATTAAAGTAGAATGGAATAGTTGAAAACATGTCTGACTTGATGAACTACATAAATGGATCAATGGAAATAAGTTTCGATTATTTATTCTGTTGTTTCTCATGTTGATATTTTAGATAATCAATACGATGAAGATGATGATGAAATCACTCCAGATCTGTGGCAGGAGGCATGCTGGATTGTCATCAGGTAGGCTCCTATGGACTTGATTAGTGTTACCATTATGTAGAGGAAAAACTGAAACTGAACTGAACACTGAAAATAATGATAAACATGCTAACTAATTAGTAACCGCATTGATCATATGCACATGTGTGCATGAATACCATGCCTTGCACGTTTAATTAAATTTTTACAAACAAGGAAAGGAAAAAGTAAATAAATTCATGCTTACATTGATTTTTTTTCCATCATAGACTTTTTTTTAAGTTACAGTGTTTAAAGTACACAGCATAACAGCTTTAACTGTAGTTGTTATCTGTTCCATAAGTGTTTATTTTACGCACGACTTCATGCAAGGATGATAATGACACCATGAAAAAAGGGTTAAGAATTGAACGTTTTTGAAGAGGCAGACACAACTAGTTGCTAAAACCTAAACAAGAGATCAGAATACACTGTAAAAATCAATATACTGTGTTCAGTAGGTTACACAGCAACATAAATATCAAAAGCTGTTTAAACATGTATTTACACATTAATAGACCACTGACATTGACACATTATTGTCCAACAATTCCTTGGTCAATTTCTTGGTCAAATACAGAAGGCCCTGTTCAGAATTAAATATTGATGTAATTGATTTGTTGAAATGATTAGAATAAAACTTTAACAGCAGAGAAAGTGTTGTGAAATGATCTATGTTTGGGCACAACGATCTTGTGACAGTCTGCTGTGTTTCCCAAGCATTGTTATGTGTATTCCACCATCACAAATTGGTTATAATTGTATTTCACTGCAGAGCTCTACGCAGTATGTTTGATCTTAAGGAATCCACAATCTTTGATTTCAGAAAAACCAGAGACTGGATCGGTTTATTTTTCATTTGATGCTTTCCTATGCCTGTTTACAAACTTCTTTATAACTTTATGAAGCATTAAACCTAGTAAATTGAAACAGGCCCACCATTTTGCCTTGATGTGAGCAGCTCTTCAAAGTGTGATTTGTGTTAAATACATTCACAAACTATATCCATACAGTTTTGGATAATAACATTTTACCAGCTGGCTGGAAATTTTTCCACTGTTACAATCGTGATAGTGAAGTAGACTATGTTACTGTGAATAACCATCCAAAACTCAGGTGCTATATGCAGCTATCTTGGTCAATCAAGTAAGGGATTGTCTACTTACTATTTACGTGTAACAGTAGTAGAAAAAATCCCTTAGGCACAGGAATAACAATTTCACACTTTTTAATAACCTGATATCATTCTACCATCACAGTTGCTGACACATTTACCAGTTATTTTGAAAAGTGCTTGGGTGTGTGCCAACATCATAAATACTGCATTTTAAACAGTAAACAAATGCATGCCCTTGCGTAGGATAGAATTTTAGATTATAGTTTCAGTTACTGCCATTTACTGGTGGACTTATAAGCTTATATGCTCTGAAAGCAGCTGCTAACACTAGTACTGTTATTATGGTTAATATTATCCGCCTCCAGCTGACTTGTTCAGCTGTGACAGTTGGAGTTTTTTTTTTTGCGTTCCTCTCTTATATTAGTGGCAATGGGTATTAGTCCTGATAATGTTAAATTTCTTGCTGCTGCAGTGTGTTTCTTATACCTGTCTTGATTGTTTTTGTACAGCTTGAAAAACTTATGGTGTATGGAGTTAATTAGCATTGGTGAGGACAGTTATTTTTGTAGAGTTGTAGAGTGCTCTTTCTACACAACTTAGTATGGATCTGTGATTTTCCCCTTTTGTATTGATTTTCTGGTACTCATCAATTAATCTTTACACAGATTTTGGAAGTAACATCAGATTTAGTTAGAAAACTGCATCGTGTGATTTTTTTTTTATGTTCAAACTATTTTAGCTCCTATTTTGATGAGAAGGGCCTGGTGCGGCAGCAGTTGGACTCGTTTGATGAGTTCATCCAAATGTCAGTGCAGAGGATCGTGGAGGATGCCCCCCCCATTGATTTGCAGGCTGAAGCTCAGCACACATCTGGGGAGGTGGAGGAGCCGGTGAGCAGCAACTGGACCCAGTTTTTGGGTGTTATTTTAGTTCTCAATATGGTCAGTGTTGAGGCTTTAGTGACACTGCTGTGACATCACTGTGGCCTCTTGTGTTTCAGCCTCGCTACCTGTTGAAGTTTGAGCAGATATACCTGTCTAAGCCCACCCACTGGGAAAGAGACGGAGCCCCTTCGCCCATGATGCCGAATGAAGCCAGACTTCGGAACCTCACGTAGGTCTCACTTGGTGTCACTTGGTCACCCAGCTGGCCATGTCTGTGTGCTGTAGTTGCTATATCAGCCCCAGCAGAATATGGTCCTCTGCAGCATTACACATTTTCCAGTTTATTGGGTTTTTTTCTGTGATCCCCAGGTACTCTGCCCCCCTGTATGTAGACATCACAAAGACAATTATAAAGGAGGGGGAGGACCAGTTGCAGACCCAGCACCAGAAGACTTTCATTGGGAAGATTCCCATAATGCTCCGCTCAACCTACTGTCTGCTGAGCGGCCTGACCGATCGTGATCTGTGTGAGCTCAATGAGTGTCCACTTGACCCCGGGGGTTATTTCATCATCAACGGCTCAGAGAAGGTACAATCTGACGACACAACACATCTGGCAACCATCATACACAGGATAAATTCTAAGCTAACATAGGTGTTTCTCACTGTGAACTGGTTTTCAGATACTTTTCTGACCTGTAAACTGGTTTTCAGGTGCTAATCGCGCAGGAGAAGATGGCCACAAACACAGTGTACGTGTTTGCCAAGAAAGACTCTAAGTACGCCTACACAGCTGAGTGTCGGTCCTGTTTGGAGAATTCGTCACGTCCCACCAGCACCATCTGGGTCAGCATGATGGCCAGAGGAGGACAGGTAATTCCTGACCTGCACACAGTTCTGTTTATTCTGATATGACATGAGATGCACTTATTCAGCTTCTTGGTCCTCTCAAGAAAGAAATATAATGGCAAACAATTTTTTATTTTGTGTTTTTACAGAATAACGCTAACATCATATTTCTATACAAATATATTTGAGCTGTTCAATCTAAACCACCTAGTGTGTCTGTTAACACATTTTCAGACCTGAGATTCCTAACTTTCCTGCCTTTACCGGTCGTTTAACAGCACAAATTAGTCCCGCTTATACTGATGTTCCTCACTCCCTAATTCAGACATAAAGGTAACATGTAAATTTTCATTGTGTCATTGTACAGATGCAATTAACTGATTGACTATTTATTGTCAATTGATCAGGGAGTAAAGAAGAGTGCAATCGGCCAGAGGATCGTCTCCACGCTGCCCTACATCAGACAGGAAGTTCCCATAATTATTGTGTTTCGGGCACTGGGCTTTGTGTCTGACAGAGACATCCTGGAACACATCATCTATGATTTTGACGACCCTGAGATGATGGAGATGGTCAGTAATTATTTCTTATTGATTACTTATTCACCAGGTGCAGTCCATGTGATGTCAGCGCTGATATCACTGTGTTCACAGGTAAAACCGTCTCTGGACGAAGCGTTTGTGATCCAAGAGCAGAACGTGGCTCTGAACTTCATCGGTTCCCGAGGAGCAAAACCTGGTGTGACAAAGGAGCGAAGGATCAAATATGCTAAAGAGGTTCTGCAGAAAGAGATGCTGCCACACGTTGGTGTCAGCGACTTCTGTGAGACCAAGAAGGCCTATTTCTTGGGGTAAGTTACACCTGAGTAAGCCAGGAGAGGTTATATAGATACAGATGTGTGTATGTGTAACAGTGTGTATGTCTGTCTTTCTGTTTTTAGATACATGGTTCACCGTTTGCTCCTTGCTGCTCTCGGTAGGCGGGAGCTGGATGACAGAGATCACTATGGCAACAAAAGGCTGGATCTTGCTGGGCCACTATTGGCTTTCCTGTTCAGAGGGTGCTTTTTACTGTCTTCACCTTTGACCTCTGACCTCAACTGTCTTTAACCTTCATGAAACACACAATGATGCATCATTAGGTGGAGACATCTGATTGGTCGCAGGTTGATTCTGCAGCCAAACAAACTTCCACTGAGCTGCTCCTAAAATTATTTGGATAGTTTAGGTCTGAAGTTTAACAGACCAAACACATGAGACCCTATTTAACTAACTTAAGAACGTGATGCTGCAGGAGATTGTTATACTCAAAGAACTAAAAATAACAAATGATTAGATTTTAAATATAATAACAAAAATAATTTAGGACAGTTCCTCATCTCTATTCTTTAGCACATTTAGGTTAAAATCATGGAAACGACATTAAAGTTGTTTCCAAATATCTGGACAGTTTATCATCTGTGGCAAATAAAGCACCTTTATCATGTCCAAAGTTTACATTTACATTAAGCCGTTTGGCAGAAACTTTTATCCAAAGTGACTTACAAGTGAGGTACAGCAAAAACCTAATTTAAGGAGAAAATATCAAAGCAAAGTGTTATCAGAAGAAGTGGTTCAGTGTAATGAGATGCATTAGCAAAAAGAAGAAGAATGAAGTTGTTTAGTAGATATAAGTGTATAGGAAGGTGTGGAAGACTTCTGTTTTTAGCAGCTTTTTTTATAGTGATGTTGCAGAGATTTTGTTAGCTTGTTCCACTGTTGTGGAATCACTGAGCTAAGGATGTTTGCTTGGCGTCTTCAGTGTGGTGCTAGGACCACCAGACGTTATTCATGGGCAGAGCGCAGTGAAAAGCAGGGATCGTAGACCTGAATGAGGTAGTTGAGCTCAGCATGAGCTTTGTAGTTGACCATCCTGTAGGCAAAGAGACAGAGCTTTGAACCTGATGCAGGCAGTTATAGTAAGCCAGTGGAAAGATATGAAGCGCGATGTTACATGAGTGCTTTTTGGTTCATTAAAAATTAGGCATGTTGACACATGAGATAATACAAGAACTATGGTCAAAGTTTAAAAGTAATTGGACAAATACATTTTTTTTAGTTCAACTTTATTTTTAAGAGCGCCAATTCATAACTAAGTCATCTCACGGCACTTTACATAATAAAGTCAAGACTATACAGATATGTAGGGAAAAAAAACAACAAATCCTCCTTGAGCAGCTATAGGCACCAGTGGAGGGGGAAAAACTTCCTTTAGCGGAAGAAACCTCCAGCAGAACAGAGCTCAGGGTGGGCGGCCATCTGCCTTGACTGGTTGGGGTCAGTGGAAAGTGGAGAGAGAAAAGAAAAGAGGAACAAGAAGCAACAACAAAAAATTGGGCAGGTTGGTAAGACCAGTAGCTGCGCACTGGAGGACAAAGCTGGGGACACCTGAAGAAAGGGACAGAGAGAGGGGGGAGAACAATTAAGGTTGAAGACTGGTGTCATACAGTGGTGAGACACAAATGTGGGGAGAGAAGGAAGAGAGGAGGAAAGTGTCTCAGACTGTTGGGGGACCCACACCCCGATGCAGTCTGTAGCAGCATGACTATAACTAACTATAAGCTTTATCAATGAGGAAGTTTTTGAGCCTAGTCTTAAAAGTAGAGAGGGTGTCTGCTTCCTGAATCTGAACTGGCAGCTGGTTCCAAAGGAGAGGAGCTTGATAGCTAAAGGCTCTGCCTCCCACTCTACTTGGAAATTCTGGGAACCTAATTCTTAGACCAAAGTGGTCTATTAGGATGATATGGTACTAGGAGATCTTTTAGGTATGGAGCTTGACCGTTTAGAGATTTATAGATAAAAAGAAGGGTTTTAAATTCTATTCTACATTTGATGGGAAGCCAATGGAGAGAAGCTAATGAAGGTGAAATATGATCTTTCTTACCAATCCCAGTCAGTAATCTTGCTGCAGCATTTTGGATTAATTGAAGCTTTTTAGAGAGTTACTGGGGCAGCCTGAAAGTAGAGAATTACAGTAGTCCAATCTAGAAGTAACAAATGCATTTTTCAGCATCGCTTTGATGCTCCTAAATTTTGCAAAAGAAACACAAAAAATTAAACAATCATGTTTGTTAATCATTAGCTGTTTTAATCGAGTTTATTCTCTTTAATCTCACTTTAAATAAAATCACTGTGTGTTTCAGTAGAAAAAGTAGAAATACAACAATATTAAACATGGTTTTACATTTATGTCTTGTGTGGTTGAAGACCTGTCTCCACATGTGTTGACACGAGTAAACATTTTCTTTCCCTGTTTAGGATGTTTAAGAACTTGCTGAAGGAGATCAGGATCTATGCTCAGAAGTTCATCGACCGAGGCAAAGACTTTAATCTGGAACTTGCAATTAAAACCAGGATAATCTCAGATGGCCTCAAATACTCGCTGGCCACTGGGAACTGGGGTGACGTCAAAAAGGCTCACCAGGCCCGAGCAGGGGTATCACAGGTAAGAACACCTGCCTCCAAGAGGAGTGTTACACATAGGGGTGGAGGGTTGAGTCGTATACTCTGTTTCAGCCCTAATCCTCATTTTGTCTCAGTTTTTGTGGGGCTGGATCACATCCTTTTGATCAGAATCTAACCATGGTCCTTGGCTGTTTCCTGCCTTAAGGTGTTGAACCGTTTGACTTTTGCTTCTACCCTGTCCCACCTGCGAAGAGTTAACTCTCCTATTGGCAGAGACGGGAAATTGGCAAAGCCACGGCAGCTGCACAACACGCTGTGGGGAATGGTGTGCCCAGCTGAGACCCCTGAGGTAAAAACGTGTCCAGTTAAATCCATACTAAACCCTGCAGGACATTTCTAAAGACGACTTCTCACTGAAACTGTTTCAGGGTCATGCTGTGGGTCTGGTGAAGAACTTGGCCCTCATGGCTTACATCTCTGTGGGATCCCAGCCGTCGCCCATCCTAGAGTTTCTGGAGGAATGGAGTATGGAGAATCTGGAAGAGATCTCACCTGCTGCTATTGCAGAGTCAGTTGCTTTGATGTTTACTAACATTACTGTCAGATAAAAATAATATGACAGAATAGCTCAAGGACCCACGTCTTTGTAGGAATCAGCTGTTATTGTGCTTGCATCCTTTTCATTGAGACATCTTTTCCTGCAATTTAGCTACTGTTTCCTAATGTCTTCCACTCTGCTGCAGATAGACCAGTTCTCAGTAATCATTCACTAAACAGATTAAATAGACTCAGTATTGAAAGAGTAATTAAAAAATATTTGTAATTTTTCAGTGCCACCAAGATCTTTGTGAATGGCTGCTGGGTTGGAATCCACAAAGATCCTGAACAGCTGATGAACACACTGCGAAAACTGCGCAGACAGATGGACATTATCGTGTCTGAGGTAGCGTCCAACATCTGTAACTGATTTGATCCTGGCCCCTGACCAATTACATATGTAAAAACCAGACTGCAAACATCCACACTAGAGATATAATCACAGTAAAACTGATCACGCCGACTAAGGTAACAACTCTGTATGTGTCCAACGTTTACAAAGTGGCTGCCGCATTATTATTAAAAAAAAATGGATGTGACCAGGATCTGAGGTCTGATGACAATAAAAAAACATATAAATGAGCATCTGTGTTTATGTGCAGGTGAGTTAGCAGTTCTGCTGTTTGTTTCAGGTGTCAATGATAAGAGACATTAGGGAACGTGAGATCAGAATTTACACTGACGCTGGACGAATTTGTCGACCGCTGCTGATTGTTGAGAAACAAAAACTCCTGCTGAAGAGAAGACACATCGACCAGCTGAAGGAGAGAGAGTACAACAACTACAGGTGAGACACAGCATTGTCTCTGCAGAGTATGTGGACTGGTTAGGTTCCTGTCTGACAGTTGTAGTCTCGGTCAGCTGGCAGGATCTGGTGGCAAGTGGTGTGGTGGAGTACATCGACACACTAGAGGAGGAGACAGTAATGCTCGCTATGACCCCTGATGACCTCCAGGAGAAGGGAGTGGCCTACTGTTCCACCTACACCCACTGTGAGATCCACCCGTCCATGATCCTCGGAGTCTGTGCTTCCATTATACCCTTTCCTGATCACAACCAGGTACTAGCCCAACAGGTTACCATGGAGACAAAAGGTAACTTAAACCGTGTCGTGTTTGTTAACAAATTGTTTTCTGGTCCAGTCTCCCAGGAACACTTACCAGTCTGCCATGGGCAAACAAGCCATGGGTGTCTACATCACCAACTTTCATGTTCGCATGGACACGCTTGCTCATGTGTTGTACTACCCCCAGAAACCATTAGTTACCACTCGCTCAATGGAGTACCTGCGCTTCAGAGAGCTGCCTGCAGGTAACACACATTCAATTGTAAAGTGTAACACACATTCAATTGTAAGGTGTAACACACATTCAATTGTAAGGTGTAACACACATTCAATTGTAAGGTACCACACACATTCAATTGTAAGGTACCACACACAACCTATTTCCCCTGCTTGCTGACTGTAAGGCAGAGCTCACCAGCGTCTCTCTAATCTTTGTCTGACAGGTATCAACTCAATTGTGGCCATTGCCTCATACACAGGATATAACCAAGAGGACTCTGTGATCATGAACAGGTCAGCTGTGGACCGAGGTTTCTTTAGGTGAGTCTGTGCTTTAGACTATCCATGTTGGATAGCACACACCTGTAGCTTTGTGTTTTTACTCAGTTTAACACTGATGCCCCCCACCCCCAGGTCTGTGTTCTACAGATCATACAAGGAGCAAGAGTCAAAGAAAGGTTTTGACCAGGAGGAGATATTTGAAAAGCCAACACGTGAAACCTGTCAGGGTGAGAATGGATAATTTTTGCAGTAACCTGTCAATCATCATAGGTAGAATGTGGTGCTGGGAGGAAAGACTCAACCATACCTGTCAGTATAAACAAATCAAAAAATCATACTCAGGAATGCGGCACGCCATCTATGACAAGTTGGATGATGACGGGCTGATTGCACCTGGTGTCCGTGTGTCTGGTGAGGATGTGATCATTGGGAAGACGGTGACCCTCCCAGATAATGACGATGAGCTAGATACCACTAACCGGCGCTACACTAAGCGGGATTGCAGCACCTTTCTGAGGACAAGTGAGACTGGCATTGTAGACCAGGTCATGGTGACCCTGAATCAGGAGGGCTACAAGTTCTGCAAGATCAGGGTGAGGGCATGCAACATTGCATGTAATACCTGTGTGTCCTGAGAAAGCACCTGAAAATTGGCACAATGTTTTTGCTTTTTCTTTCCTGCAGGTCCGCTCAGTCCGGATTCCTCAGATTGGAGACAAATTCGCAAGTCGACACGGACAGAAAGGAACCTGCGGGATCCAGTACCGACAGGAGGTAAACAGGAATTTAATTTATTGAGCAGACAGATAAACATACTAGTAAAAACACTCTGTGACATCTGTGTGTTTTATTTGGAAGGACATGCCGTTCACATGTGAGGGAATCACACCTGACATCATTATCAACCCTCATGCCATCCCGTCCAGAATGACAGTCGGACATCTCATCGAGTGTCTGCAGGGCAAGGTACTGATTACTTGTGGTTATCAATACTAATCAGTAGCTTCAACACAAGTCACCTTAACACAGTGGAAGAATTAGTAACTAAAAGTATAAATAATAAAAAATATGGATTGACTGAGAGCTTTTTACTTGGGGTTATCATCTGCAGCTGTCACATGTATCTCTTGTTTACATATTTGTGTCTGTTTATTCCAGGTATCTGCAAACAAAGGTGAGATCGGTGACGCAACGCCGTTTAATGATGCTGTGAATGTGCAGAAAGTTTCAAATTTGCTGGCTGAATATGGATACCATCTGAGAGGAAATGAGGTCAGAGGTCACTTTTTGAACAACACGATGATGTCACAGTGACAAAAACCTTCAGATATGACCTCCATCTTTAATATTATTCATTATTGATCAGGTTCTGTATAATGGCTTCACGGGAAGAAAGCTGACATCGCAGATCTTTATTGGTCCCACTTATTACCAGCGTCTGAAGCACATGGTAGATGATAAGATCCACTCGAGGGCTCGTGGCCCCGTTCAGATCCTTAACAGGCAGCCGATGGAGGGACGATCACGGTCAGTAACACGTCTCTGTGTTGCCTGTTGTGATGATACTGTTTTAAAAGTTGTACTTGTTACGGTGGAACCCGTTCATCAGGTTTCACAAACCCTGGCCCTCTTCTGTCTGTCTCACCTGTGTCCTACCTACGTGTCCTCAGAGACGGCGGTCTGCGGTTCGGGGAAATGGAACGTGATTGTCAGATTGCTCACGGCGCAGCTCAGTTCCTCAGGGAACGTCTGTTTGAGGCGTCTGATCCATATCAGGTTCATGTGTGTAACCTTTGCGGCCTGATGGCAATCGCCAACACAAGGACACACACATACGAGTGTCGAGGCTGTCGCAACAAGACACAGGTAAATACTGGGATCAAATGACAGACACTAGTAAGCCTGTTTATTTCCAAGTCCCTCTGATTGGCTGTTTTCTTTTTCAGATCTCTCTGGTCCGGATGCCGTACGCCTGTAAACTTCTCTTTCAGGAACTGATGTCGATGAGCATTGCTCCTCGTATGATGACGTCGTAGATCAGTTGCTTCCCTGCAGATGTTATGTGATATAATCAGCGGAAAGCAAGAGTAGCTATTTAGCTTTTAGTTTTATGTTGTTTTTTCATATTGTTTTTGTAAAAGTTGAATAAATCTGATTTTTCTGGGTCACATGATGAGTTCCTAACATGTGGATGGTTTACTCACAAACAGGTCATGTGAGCAAATAGGTCAGCTGACTCCAGGTGTTTTACAAAGAGGCAGAGGTTGCAAAGTTCATTTGCCTAAAAATACTTCAATACAATCAGTACCACTTTACATTACAGCAGTAAAAAAAATGTAAAATATTGTACTGCAGTACTAGAATATTTTAAACTATTGAACTTGATGCTGTTGATAAGATGAAAATAATAACTGATACGTTATTGATTCCTATTGGGTGTGGACATACATGATGTTACTTGTCCATGAGCACTTTAACATGTAGAAATGAGGAACCAGGAGCCGAGCCACAACCCCAAAGTACAATGTGAACTGCTTTACCAAGATTACCAGATTATTCAAGAGCAGAACCACTTCAGTAACCTGATTTCTGACTGTTGTAGACATGCATTTTTTCATTTCTTCTATATGCTAATTGAAATTTTAGTTAGTAGCATCAAAAGGCAAACGTTGATAGTTACACACCAGAGAAACAATTTCTTAAATTGGCAAAGTGCAGCAAAATGTAGTGATGGAGAGATAAAGCTGTGATGATGTACTGTATTGCATTGTATTGCAGACATTTGAACCAAAACAAATGTATAAATTCAATTCAACTTTATTTATATAGCGCCAATTCAGAACAAAGTATCTCAATGCACTAAAGTTGGTCTACTACTCTTTTGGCTTTTCCCATTAGGGGTCGCCACAGCGAATCATCCTTTTCCACTTTACTCTATCCTGGGCATCTTCCTCTCTGACACCAGCTAACCTTTGTCCTCTGTTAGAACATCCATATGTCTCCCCCTTGGTGGTCAAACTGCCCTCTTGCCTGGCAGCTCCATCTCCAACATCCTTTACCAATATATTCACTATCCCTCCTCTGCACATGTCCAAACCATCTCAATGTCCCTCTGATGAGCTTGTTTTTTTTTTCACTCCTTTCAACATCTTCATTCTGGGTTCCATCTCTGCCTCTTGTCTCTTTCTCAATGCACTAAAGTTGGTGTGGGGGGAAAAAAGGTTCTTGTGGAAGCTTTGTGTGCCCATACAGCCACCTAGTGGTCAAACTGGGTTTATGCAGCTATGTTGGTGTACTGGTTTTACGAGTCGAAATGCCCCTTGTCTTTTTTTTTTTTCTTTTAATTTCTGGGTGTGAGCTCAAAACTTTTTTGTGTTACATGCCAACGGGTTTGGGTTTGGTTCCATTCAGAAATAGGAGAACGGTGTCTCTGTTAGGCTACAATGAACTCAATGTAACAAATATGAAAAAAAATATGAGAATATAAATGCATGTGATAAAGAAATTGAGTGTTTCTGTGAACGCAAACATGGGGAAACAACCTGCAATGCTCTCTAAAAAGACAAGTCCACAAGTTTTTGCAGCCACATTTTTACCCCTTATATCTCAAACATCCTGGAAACTTCAAAACGCTTCAAAGGCACAGCCTTTAACTATCAAGCTGCTCTCTGGTTGGAACCAGCTCGTAGTTTAGATTTACTTCACAGTCTACTTTTACTACTAGGTTTAAAACATTGCATTTTATAAATTTATATTTAGAGTGATTGAACCAGCTCTTAGTTATGCTGTTTTTTTCTGCAAATGACCACTCTGAATATTAAACACTAGTGCTGCTGCCAAAAGTCCGTTATGTCAGCATATAATTGAAAGTTTCAAGTAGACAAAAAAAAATTGAGTTAAATTCTCTTAGATACTAATAATGGGTTTAAGAATGACAAGGATCTACTACTTCTCTTTCGGCTTTTCCCATCAGGGGTCGCTTGAGCGAATCATCTGTTTCCACCTCACTCTATCCTGGGCATCTTCCTCTCTGACACCAGCTAACCTCATGTCCTCTGTTAGAACATCCATATATCTCCTCCTTGGTCGTCCTCTCGCCCTCTTGCCTGGCAGCTCCATCTCCAACATCCTTCTACCAATATATTCACTGTCCCTCCTCTGCACATGTCCAAACCATCTCAATCTGGCCTCTCTGACTTTGTTGCTAACACAGGCAACGTGTGCTGTCCCTCTGATGAACTCGTTCCTTATTCTGTCCAACCTTGGAGAGAACTCAACATCTTCATCTCTGCTGCTTCCATCTCTGCCTCTTGTCTCTTTCTCACTGCTGCTGTCTCCAACCCATGAGCAGAGCTGGTCTCACCACTGTCCTGTACACCTTTCCTTTGAGTCTTGCTGACACTCTTCTGTCACACAAAACTCCTGACACTTTCCTCCACCCACTCCAACCTGACCTCATCTGTCAACCTGTCCCAAGAAGGGACTCAAAGCCGATCCTTGGTGTAGTCCCACCTCCACCTTGAACTCCTCTGTCTGACCTACGGCACATCTCACCACCGTCATGCTTCTCTCATACATGTCCTGAACTACTCTGACGTACTTCTGTGTCACTCCTAAAAACCTCATACAGTACCACAGCTCCTCCCTCGGCACCCTGTCATACGCCTTCTCTAAATCCACAAAGACACAATGCAGCTCCTTCTGACCATCTCTGTACTTTTCCATCAACATCATCAGTGGTGCTCTTACGGGCATGAAACCATACTGGTGCTCACAATCTCCACCTCCTTCCAGCCTGGCCTCCACCTCTTTCCCACAGCTTCATTGTGTGGCTCATCAGCTTTATCCCTCTGTAGTTGCTACAGTTCTGCGTGTAACCCTTGTTCTTAAAGATCGGCACCAGAACGCTTCTCCTCCATTCCTCAGGCATCTTCTCACTCTCTAAAATCCTGTTAAACAGACCTGTCAGAAACTTCACTGCTGTCTCACCTAGACACTTCCACACCTCCACAGGTACGTCATCAGGACCAACAGCCTTTCCGCTCTTCATCCTTTTCAGAGCCTTCCTCACCTCATCCTTTCTAATCTCTCCTATTTCCTGCTCCACAATAGCCACATCTTCCTCCCTTCTTTCCCTGTCATTTTCCTCATTCATCAGCTCCTCAAAATACTCCTTCCATCTTCTCTGCACACTCTCCTGGGTTGTTAGCACCTTTCCATCTCTGTCTTTAATCACCCTTATCACATCTTTCCCATCTCTATCTCTCTGTCTGGCTATCCTGTACAAGTCCTTCTCTCCTTCCTTTGTGTCTAACCTGTCATACAGCTCATCGTAAGTTTTCTGTTTGGCCTTTGCCACCTCCCTCTTCACTCTGTGCTGCACTTCCTTGTACTCCTGTCTACTTTCCTCAGTCCTTTCTACATCCCACTTCCTTTTAGCTAACCTCTTCCTCTGGATGCAGTCCTGTACTTCCTCATTCCACCACCAAGTGTCTTTATCATCTTTCCTCTTCCAGATGACACACCAAGCACCTTCCTACCTGTTTCCCTGATTACCTCTGCTGTAGTTTCCCAGTCATCTGAAAGCTCTTCCTGACCACACAAAGCCTGTCTCAACTTCTGCCTGAATTCTCTTACAAGTTTCTTCATTCTTTAGCTTCCACCACTTGGTCTTCTTTTCTGACTTTCCTCTCTTCTTCTTCCTGACCAACAGAGTCATCTTACACACCACCATGCGGTGCTGTCTGGCTACACTCTCTCCTACCACCACTTTACAGTCACTAACCTCTCTCAAATGACCTCGTCTACATAGGATGTAGTCCACCTGTGTACTCCTACCTCCACTCTTGTATGTCATTCTGTGTTCCTCTCTCTTCTGGAAGTAAGTGTTAACTACAGCCATTTCCATCCTCTTAGCAAAGTCCACTATCATCTGTCCTTCTGGATTCCTTTCCTTTACACCAAACCTGCCCATCACCTCCTCATCACCTCTGTTCCCCTCACCAACATGCCCATTGAAGTCTGCTCCAACAACTACTCTCTCTCCTCTGGGGATGCTCTCTATAACCTCATCAAACTCACTCCAGAATCTCCCCTTCTCTTCTAACTCACAGCCAGCTTGTGGAGCATACCCACTGACCACATTCACCATCACAAATTCGATTTCTAGCTTTAGGCTCATCACCCTGTCAGAGAATCTTTTCACCTCTAGAACATTGTTCACAAACTCCCCCTTCAGGATCCTGCTCCGTTTCTCTTCCTATCCACACCATGGTAGTAGTAGTAGCAGTTTGTATCCTCCTCCAATACTACGTGCTTTGCTGCACTACCACCTCGTCTCCTGCACAAACAGTACATCTACCTTTCTTCTCTCCATCATGTCTGCCAGCTCTCTACCTTTCCCTGTCATTGTGGCAACGTTAAGAGTCCCTACTCTCAGATCTAAGCTCCTGCCTTTCCTCTTTTCTCTCTGTCCACGAACCCTTCTGCCTCCTCTCCTTCTTCGACCAACAGTAGTCCAATTTCCATCGGCACCCTGTAGGTTAACAGCACCGGTGGCGGTCGTTGTTAACCTGGGCCTCGACCGATCCGGTATGAAAGTGTTATGAATGACTCGCATGGTTGTACTTCGCAAGTTTTACGCCAGATGCCCTTCCTGACGCAACCCTCTCTATGTATCCGGGCTTGCAACCCCTGTGACTAGATTTAACAATGACGAGGATGTGATGATAAAAACAGAAGAACTCAACTCTGTGAAAACTACAGTAACTTATAACTAACTTTATTTGTGTAGTTCCTTAGTCAAATGTTGTTGGATCTTTAAAGAATTGAAGACGAAGACTCAGCGTGATGAACCATCTCAATTTAATACATGTCGGCACGGAGAAGAGCACATAGCTGTTAATGTCTGCTTGTAACTTGTCACTTTCAAACCCCTTCTACTCAACAAAGGAACCACACTCACAAGAACACAAATGTAGAAAAGCATTTACATACAGTGGTCAGTCATCAGTCATTTCCTCTTTGAAGCCATTTGTTCGTTAAGCTTGAAAACTTTCTGTGGTATCGTTCTTGCAGAGTTTATGACCCCAGGCCAACTATCTCTTACATTCCTTTGGGCCATATAACAATGTGGCCATATATATGTATTACCCCCTGTGGCTTCTTGTCCTCCTTATGATCTCATTGATGAGTCCATCTGTTTTCTAATTATCTAACCATGTGACTAAATTTACTAAAATTCCCCACATTTGCATCAGAAACAAATGAATTAATACAAGTGATTTAAAAGTATATGTAACTGTTATTCTGCAGCCTCAGAAACATGGAAAACATTTTTAGTAAACATTTATCAAATGTTACTATGAAATATCTAAGCTTTTTTTATGGAGGAGCCTGATGGGTCAGTGGTAGAGCATTGGGTTGGGACACAAAAGGCCAAAAGGCCACAGACTCAATCCTACCCAACCAGGTGTGGCCCTGCCCAGCCACCAAGGTGCATCTCCCAGATAAAAATGGGAGGGTTGCGGCAGTAAGGGCATCTGGTCTAAAAAGTCATGCCATATCAATATACCCTGAGGGGACAAGCTGTTTCCAGCCTAACGAAGGCCATTGATGTTTTTTTGATCTGTACTGTTTTTATGGCAACTTGTATCAGCACTTATTAAATCAAAATAAAATCTAGTAAAACAACAACCTTTATTCGTCACTTTGAGCATATATACATTTGCACATACATGTTACCATGAAGTTTGTTGCATTTAACCCATCGCTCTGGGGGGAGCAGTGGGCTGCCACAGCCAGAGCCCAGGGAGACAGAACTGGGTGTCTTGCTCAGGGACACACCTGGTGGGTAGGGTGGCGATTACTGGTAGGCTGGGATTTCCCAGACCGGTATTTAATCCCACATTGTCCATTTTAGCATCTAGCTGCTCTACCCATTGACCTACTAGGCCACATAAAGGATAATAAAGATATTAAAAAGATGATAAATCTAAAATGTCTCATAAGAAGTTCCAGAGAAGAAGACAAGGTTTTAAATTTAAATCATTAAATGGCTAAAATCAAAGTTAAAGAAAAAAGCTGGAAAAAAAAAGCAAATCTGTTGTTTTTTATGATGTCATCACTCTGATCAGGTCATCACAGCTCATCTTCCTTCATCACTGAAATGACACAACATTATCTTTTAGTTTTGACTTTGACAAGGACACAGTTTTCAAAATAAAATGTTGTCTCTATGGGCTCTCTATTTGCATTTCACCCCCCTTAACCCTCCTTCAAGTTGGGCAACTGCTGGAAGGTTGTATTTTTGGAAAGTTTTTGGGTCTCTCTCACCCTTACCATCACCTCAGAATAAAATGTGCTACTTCCTGCCAACTCCAATGGTCTGCCATCTTTGTCTGTAATCAGGCCATGATCAAGTCATGTGCTCTGTTTAAGATGAGGTATGAATCTTTGCACGTCAAAAGTGCAATTGTCAAACTCTATGGTAGTCTTTGAATGGTGTCGCTAGGGCAAGAAATACCAAACTTATGATAAATGGTTCATGTGTGTTGCGCAAATTAGGAAGCATTTAGTGATGCTTTGTCTTGAACATACTTTTTAAAAACGTTTTGCTAGAACTTGAGGCTGCCCCCGTGGGGAATCCGCAGCTAGAAGGATGTTTCTCACGTGGTTGTAGATCTAATGTGTTATTGCAACATGTCAAAATTAAAAAATAACTGTCAAACAGGTGAGGTTGTGGTGAAAAAGACACTAAATATTGCAGTGGTAAAATATAAAGGCAAAATATAAAGGTAAAATCAAAAAACAGTGCAGTGATTGTCCCTGTTAAGTCGCCAGAAATCTGGGGGTCATCGCTGAAGAGCAACTGAGCTTTGCTGAACACATCGCCTCAGTCTCTAGGTCATGTAGATTTGCCCTCTAGAGCAGAAAGATCAGACTCTACCTCTCAGAATACATAACCCAGCAGTCTTGCAGGAGTTGGTTATATCCTGTCTCTATTGCTTCAGTGCGATGGGGTTACCGGCATCGATCAAACACCTGCAGATGTCTGTCTCTTGCCCACAAGGTGGTCAACTCTACAGCTCCAGCTTACTTTAAACTCAATCATTCAGGTCTACAATCGCTCCTGTCTGCTGCGCTCTGCCAGCAAACGACTGGTG
Organism: Channa striata; assembly: GCA_033026295.1. Lineage (NCBI taxonomy): Eukaryota > Metazoa > Chordata > Actinopteri > Anabantiformes > Channidae > Channa > Channa striata. Next base: position 3,759,190 of record CM065173.1, on the reverse strand, counting down.
GACCAAACAAAACTCTTCAGCTCAGTGATCCCACGATGGTGGGATGAGCTGCTGAAGTCTGAAAACTCTGCTTTGAATAAAAGTGTCTGCAAAATGACTAAATGTAAATGGAAAATATAAATGTAAATGAAATCTGACTTATTCTATAAAAACTGATGAATAAAAATATCTTTTGATCTTTATTATTCATTGTTTTATTTTAACCTTTTTGTCTCTGTCAGAATCCTGTAGGCACAAAGATCTGATTGGTCGACAGTCTCGTTGTTGGTCTTCTGAAGTTTAGTCAACCTGTATTATGTGATTTGAAGATGGCCAAACCTAGTTACAATGGTGATAGTAGCAGGTTAAAAGTGAACCAGCTTCAGATATAACAACTCACTGATCTCAGTTAGCACAAGCTTCCTGAAGTATAATGAAATTTTAAACATTTAAACATTGTTTAAACACAACTTTACCACCTCAGACATTTCAGATAAACATTATTCAGCTGTGTAAAGAGTTTTTTGATGTGAAATATTTTTCTTTGCTGAGATAAAAACACATAAACTCCTCTGTTACAGTTTGGATGTGGTTCTCTTTCCCTTCCTCTTCCTCGTTGATATTACCTGTCATTACTTGATATTGATGTCATCAAGGGACTGCACCAGACGAACAGCCCCAGTAGCTGAAGCTTCCCCTTTGAAGTTGGTGGCATGACACTCATACAATCCTTCTTCTTTGCTTGTCAGAGGTGAGATCTGAAAACAATAAATTTACAACAATAGATTTACAAAACACAAGCTTCAGGAACCATCAGTTGTTCTCTCACCTGTTAGTTCATGAAGTCTCTGTTTAGTAAATCTGATTGACCTTTTCCTCATAGCGTCAAAAATAAAAATTTTCAACAAAACATTTTCTCCAAATCAATTTTAATAACATCTCATAAACAGCTGGTAAATGGCTGATTGGAAATCTGGGCCCCTATACCCCCAATACCTCCACCTGTCTAGTGTTTATTAGCCAAGTATATGTCCTGTGTAGTTATATGTGTACTTTGTATGGTGAGGTGTGGACTCTGAATACTGTGACTGACCAGGACCCAGCCTGTCACTTCATGTTTCTCTGGTCCTCCTCTTGTCTGAATTGCCAGATTCCCGCGATCTCCAGGAAGTAGCTCCATCTTCTTTCCACTGATTGCCTAAAAACACATCGACCATTATCAACATCAGATGTGTCTCAGACGAGCTCTAAACCGGTTACTTGTTGATCTCCAAAACACAAACAGAGATCTTTGTACTGACTGTGTTCAAACTTGTCCTAAAGCAACATTTTACTCTACTCAAAGCTGCTGCAGTCCCACACTGTTGACTTGATGGGCACAAAGACTACACCTGAGCTTACATGGACTCATCAAGACTTACTTGAAGAAGGATTTGTGTGTAGTCTGGAACAATAATAAAGATGTAATCAGGCCTTTGTGTTACTTGAAGTTAACATTTCCAGGATGAGGTTTGCAGCGTGCTGCTGAATGCTCAGCTACTGTGGAATGTGGAAGAGGAAGTCTTTTGTCAGCAGCTGCCAGTGGCAGGTAACAAAAGGAAAACAACTGTGCTTAAACACGATACGAACTGGACTAAAATCGTCATGAAAGCTTGTTTGAAGGACACACTACATATTATGGTCAAATAAAGGATAATCTGTTAACGTTGACCACCAATAGCTTGTTGTTAGTACATAATTGTTCAAGCAATGAATAGGTGAATGAGAAGCAATGTAAAACTCTTTGGGTAACACTGCAGACCGTTTTGTACATGTATTAGAACCTGTGTATTTGTACAATAATCCTTAGTTTTTTTGACATTTGGAATTTAATATAGAGGAGCTGTGGCATGATTGGTTGTCTTCCAGTAAATTTACCTTTGGATTCAGGAATAAGCGTTTTCTTCAGCAGTGAAACAGTTAAACTGTGAATTATTTCCTGTTTTTTTTCCGTCAACCCTTTAATTGTTTCTGCAGGAAACAGGAAGCCACCAGAAACAGCAAAACAGATGGAGACGCAGCAGCTCAGAGAATCTATGTCTTTACTGTTTCTCTGAAGCTAACAGACATGTGGGATCTCCCTAAGTTTAACAGAAATAAATCAAAATTTAACCTGAGCAGCTGTTGGTCAGGATTCTGAGAGTCCATAGAAAACTCACCTTCCTCCAGGTAAGCACAGGTGTGGGCACACCCACTGCCTCACAGCTCAAGTACACCTGTGAGCCACTCACATTGTAGACTTCACCTGGAGGAGTGACAATCCTCGGAGCTGCAGAACAAATTTGATTTGGGATCATTTAAATAGTTTGTTTGCAGAAAATCATCAAATGCTTTTGCCTAAAGCTGCACACACTGAAGGACATTGCTGAGGACACTGTGGGTCAAATAAAACTACTGATCGTGTGTTTCAAGGATAATTGTTCTACCAATTTCTAAATGGTCAAGCTCCATCATACCTACAAGATCTCCTTGTACCATATTATCCTACTAGACCCATTCGGTCCCAAAATGAAGGCCTACTTATGATTTCCAGAATTTCCAAAAGTAGAATGGGAGGCAGAGCCTTTAGCTATCAAGCTCCTCTCCTGTGGAACCAGCTCCCAGTCCAGATTTGGGAAGCCTCTCCCTCTCTACTTTTAAGACTAGGCTCAAAACTTTCCTCTTTGATAAAGCTTATAATTAGTTCTAGTCCTGCTGCTATAGGCTTAGACTGCTGGGGGACTAACCCCTGATCCACTGAGACACTTTCCTCTTCTCACCCCACATTTATATGTCACCACTGTAGGACATTAACTCTGAATCTTCTTTCTCCCGCAGTTGTGCTTCTCCCTCTCCTTATCTCTCTCTGTCCCTGTCTTCAGGTGTCCCCAGCTTTGGAGCTGTGTGTCTTCCAGTGCGCATCTACTGGTTCTACCAACCTGCCCAATGTTTTCCACTCAGTCCAACTGGCCCAGGCAGATGGCCGCCCACCCTGAGCCTGGTTCTGCTGGAGGTTTCTTGCGTTAAAGGGAGTTTTTCCTCTCCACTGTTGCCAATGGCTTGTTCAAGGGGGATTTGTTGGATTTTCTCTAAATGTCTGTATAGACTGGACTTTATTATGTAAAGTGCCTTGAGATGACATTGTTGTAAATTTGTGCTATATAAATAAAGTTGAATTGAATTGAATTGAGTCACATAAATTGAAAAAAACATAACATGAAGTTTAGTATAAAACATGATGAAACAAGTTAAAGGAATGTGTGCGTCAGTGGAATTCTGAGTGCACTCAGTTAGAAAGGCATTCAGTGTTTTTACAAGGATGAAGGAGGATTATCAGATACCACATCAGTCCTGGTCTTGGTATGGGACTGCAAATATACACATAAAAATACTGTCCCTCAACCAGTACACAGAAGTCAATACAGACCAGCAGCCAAACCACAGAAACTATCAGGTTAAACTATCTTTAGACTGTGTTGACCTCAGTATTTCCTGGGCCAGTACACAAACTCAACACTTAAATAAATGATTAAATAAAAATATATTCTAAAGGTCTAAAAGTGTTGCAGCAAGAAGGCAATTTCTCTTAGTTACTGAAAAAAAATGTTTTAGCCACTTTATATACTGACAGCTACTGTATCCATAATAATGCTGGAGTACTTAAATTTTTCTTTGCAAAGTAACTATAGCTTCAGAAATGTGGAGCGGATGACAAGGACAATATTTTATTCTGAATTGTAAAATAGTAAATACACTACACGTCTTCTCCCTGTGTTTGTGTCCTAAGACATGCATGTTAGGTTATTTAGTAACTCCAAGTTGTGAATGTGAGTGTGAATGGTTGTCTGTCTGTTTGTGTCTCTCTGTGTTGGACCTAAGAAGGACTGGAGACCTGTGAATCCTGCCTCTCACCCTATGACACCTGGGACAGCACCCCCACAACCATAGACAGGATAAGTGGTTACAGATAATAGATGGATGGGCGTTCTGATCTAGCTATAGGGTACAATCATCTTGTCATCATTACATCGACTGACTTACTTCAGTGATTATCTATAATGCTGCAAATATTGCTGCATTTAAGCAGCAAAATCATCTATGGTGATTCTCCAGATGAAGCACATTCATTTTAGCTAAAAAATAAGCATGTTTCAGCAGGTTCCTGGTGATTAAACCAGTGTTGTCATCACTGAGACAAGAAACAATAAGTGTGTCAAAACACACTGCTTTTTATTTAGCCATTAATAAACTCATGGGGGAGCATCTGTGCAGCTCCGTGAGCAAATAACCGGGGGTTCAGTGTCTTGCTCAAGGACACAACATTTGACTGGAGGATCGAACCTGCAACTATAGTCGTGGTGGTGGGACAACCTCCGTTTCATGACGCCTGCTTTACCTGTGGGGCAGCGGCCTTTGTGCTGGACGTTGATGGCTTCTTTGCCCTGGCCCTGGGCTGCGGTACTGGCGCTCCTCAGGGCGCAGCCGCTCCGGTACGTCAGTCCATCGGTGCCGCACACTTCGTAGCTGCTCTTGCACGCACACACGCCCCGCTTCTTCTTCTCGTCCGTGCCGGTTTTGACGCACTCCAGCCCGGCGCCGCAGTGGCGCGGTGCCGCGCGGCGGCCGCTGCCGCACGGCTCTCCTTCCGCGGCAGCGCACAGCGAGCAGCAGCCGCAGGAGTCCCGCATAAAACCGGCGGAACAGCCCTGCGCCGGGAGGGGGGGACACTGATCCGGGTCACACGGTCCGCATCCTGAACTTACCGAGACTCGGACCGCGGGCACCGCAAAGACAGAGAGAACAGGGACAAGGCACAGGACTGTAAGAACCTTCATGACGCTCTGATGTGGGCTCTAGTCGGACCTCTTTAGTCTGAGGCGGGATCTGCAAAGCTTTTTAAAGCCGGAGACTCCGCCTAAAAAACACATCCAGATCCCAGGATCAACAACGGCATCAGAAAAAACCGCGTTTTTTAAAAAACATATTTTATTGATCCTCTAGAAAAATTGTACAGCCGCACATATATAATAGCGCTAGTAGGTGGGTTTCATAAGAACTGGCAAGCAAACCACAAACCCTGGGTTAAAGGTAATTATATTTTTTCTTTATATTTTTAATAATATAATATTTGTATATAATCATTTGTAATGTAGTAGTGGATGCAACGAAAAGGACAGATCAATATACTTCAATTAAGCATTTTGGCTTTTCAGGACATCCAACCTTTTCTAGAAATGGGGTTTGTACTTCAGAAAGGATATATTAAACATGTCTGATTACAATGACTTCATCAATGTTTATTTGAATTATCACAGGATTAGGTCAAACCCAGTTTTTTCCTCAGTTGTTAATCCAATATCTGGTTTTCATTTAAACTGAAAAACTGATTGTTATTATGTTTTTTACAGAACAAAAGTGAAGACATTATTGTTACTACAATGGAATCATATAAATTATTTTAAAAACATGAATGTTGACAGAAGAATATCAACAAAGAAGATTTAGGTGTAAAACATGGCAAGAGTAAACATTTAGATGTTAAGAGTTCAGTATCAATATGAAATATATAAATAAAAAAATTCTGGTGGTGATCATGCTTCATCACCATGTTTAGATTTTCTGGATTTTATCTTTCGTCCAGTCACAGACTGTAAAAAAAAAACTCACAGTGACGAATGCATTTGGCTGGGGTATCTGATCAGGGGTCAGCTGTGGTGCGGTTGGTTGCGCGGTTGTCCGGCAATCCTACCATTGCTAGTTCGATCCCCAGCTCCTCTGGTCACATATAAGCGCAGACCATTTACCATCTTTCAAGTACTGTGTGTATTTATTTGCAGTATTTGCTGAGGAAGGCTGACAGCAGGTCTCTGTATGGTGTCTCGGATCGATGAGATCTCAGCTGGAGGATTTTGTGGACCACAGCAGAACGAAGCAGCAAGTTGTGACTGAGTCCAACCAGACTGGATGTGAACCAGTACAGAGCCATAGACTGGAGGTTGGAGTGGGTGGGCAAAAAAAAAGAGCTGTTAGAAACAACAAACCTTTTGATATATATATATCTACCTGAACTCAAGACAAACCATAATTACAAACCATAATAATTTTGTGTGTAAATGAAGACCAAAGTAATGATTTGTGATGAATTGGCGTGGCATGTTTTATTTTATGGTTGCCAAATAATTTGAATGTACCAAATGTGAGTGTACAGCCAGTTTAGCTTACACAAATCTTCTGTCTAAAAACAGAGCACAGTATCTTTCAACGGGTCATTGTGTCTTAGGCCTGTAACGATCATCTGATGGAGACATGATGCATGTGATGAAAAATTATAATATAATGAATATGTAATATACATTCAATGAACAAGTAATGAATATGTGGTTTCTCTGTATTTGGTGGCGGTGCCTTATTTAAAATTGATCCCAAGCTTGCTCCCGACTGTGAGTTACTTGAAAGTTTACTAAATTACTGCAAACAAAACATGATTGACACGTGCTGGAGTCTGATTTACAGAGAAGACAGAAAAAAGATGGAGTAGAACTCACAGAGGGGACTGTAGCAGTGATGGGAACCATCAGGACTGAAAACCCTCGGATCAAGTACAGAACCAGCTTCTGGAAATTAGTTGGATTGAGTCTTTGTAGAGAAAACACCTAAAGAAGAAGAGAACAAGTCATGTGAATGACGTCACAGGTCATGTGATTACAGGCCTGCTGATGGACTCACCTCCACAATGACTAGGTTAGTGAGTCCCACACAGAGTGGCAGGATCCAGGATGAATCTGGACATGTGAGGTCAGGGAACCACAGAGTGCCTCCTGCTGCCAGATCCCCATGCATTGCTGCACAGACACACAAGAGGAAGAGTTCAGGAACAGGTCTGGTCCAAACTCAGGTCCAGACTCTATGCCAACTTACCGGACTGGTCCAGACTCAAGTTTCGGAGTGCAAGAGACATGCTGACCCAGAGTGGCAGCTGGATCCAGACCAGCAGACTGGCTTTAAAGGGGTGACAGTTTTCCCTGATATAGAGCTGAGCGATGAGACGACGTAGGTTCTTCTGGTACTGGAATCTAGACCAGAACACAAATACTACCATCACCACCACAACAGTAATACAGTATGAGGTCTAAGGACAAATGGCAGTTTGTGTTGGCAATATGACAATAGTGTTTTTTTTTTTTAGCTTTTTTGTTCAGTTGGTAATCTAGCTCTCGTGTCAAATGGTTTTATTTTCACATTTATAAAGTAAACACAAAATTTAGTTGTCTTTATTGTTGTTATTATTATTGTTATTGTTGTTATTAAAATTATTACACCTTTTTTGGGCTGAAGTCAACATGTAAATCCCAGATGGTGTGAGGAAGATTAAAATAACAAAAAACATAAAGGAACAAATGTGGCGCTGTAGAAATAATGGACGGCTACAAATCCCAAAGTGGTTGGTTTGATCCCTGGCTCCTCTGGTCACATGTTGAACTGTCCTTGAGCAAGACACTGAACCCCGACTTAGTTGCTTGGGATGAGTGTTATCCAACAGCTTGTGTGTGTGAATGGGTAAATAAGAGGCAATGTGCAAAATGCTTTGAGTACCAACAGGTAGAAAAGTGCCATGTAAGTGCAGAGCATTTACTACCATGAATGCTAAATTTGTCATAATGCAACACAACTGGTGGTTATGACAAAAGTTTAGCTTTTGTTAGTTATTGACAAATAACTACAGTGGCTTCATTAAAACTATAGTGTGCAACGTGTTTGTAGCAAAACATTTTTCATAAATAGAAAAACTTCAGAGACAAGAAATCATTTGTGGTTACCTGACGGGCTTTGCAGAGTGTGGTGGAGTGTAACAGGTGAAATAAGAGTGTCAACTGAATAGGGAAAATGGTCCAAAGCAGGGTCTCAAACTCAATTCCCACTGGACAGTGGCTTCAGGTTTAAAACTTTTAAATAATTTTAATCTTCTCAAATGTCTTTATTTTTGTTTTTAACACAAAAACATTTGAAAAAACAAATAAACAAATTAGAAGAAAATAAATAAGAAATTAACTGAAAATCAATCAATCAGTAATAAGTAAATAAAATCATTTTATAATAATTATTCAAATGTCTGTATTAACAGTTCTTTGCTTTCTTTAATTTCAATCTATGTTTTACCAAAGAACGGCATTTCCTCAGTCAGTGTGGTGGAGTGTAACAGGTGAAATAAGAGTGTCTTAGAGAGAGGGAGAAGGAGGACTCGTCTGAATAGGGAGGAATGATCCAGAGTATCATATTAACACCAGTTTTAACTCACTGTAACAAACTAACACTGTGTGTGTATGTGTTACCGTCTCTCTCTCTCTGTCCAGCCTGCTTGGACTGAAACTTCATATCGAAGCCTCTTTGCCAGCTCAGAGATCTCCACTTGCAGTGCCTCCACCTACACAACACCCAAAAGTTACTATGGTTACCATGATGGAGAAACAGTTTCACATGGTTGTGATTATGCTCACATGACAGCTGACACATGTGAGTGGCGTTAGTGCCATTTATAATAAGCAAATCCTGATTCTGGAGTGGTCATTTAATAACGGCGCAGTATTGTAGGTCCAACACATGGACAAGCTTCTATCAAAGCAGGTTGCAACTGCTGCTCTCCTTCATTTGGGCCTGTGAAAAGTTCACTCTCTTCCCTTTTCATTAGGCCATGTAATCCTTAAAATTACCAATGTTTCAGCTGAGTTATTGTTGAAATGTAATTGTGGTGTTGATCTGTTTTGTTTCGATGAGCTATTTGTTTAGTGATGTCTGGTTTTGGGACTAGGGTCTGTTGTAAGCAATTTTTCATGTATTTCCTTTGGGTGTTTCCACTGTGGAATGGATTAATAGGGTAATCAAGAAGACTAGAGGCAAGTTTGCATCATTTGGCCCCCTCAGCAGCGGGAGGTTGGTGCTCCCATAGTCAAGTTGTGGTGGTTGCAGTATATGTGATATCCAGTCTTAATTTTATCCATTATGTGAGGTTCACCTTATGCTTACCTGTACAGGTAGGTTCCAATAAGGTGACAGCATAAAATGCACAGTAGTAGTTTTTAAAAAATCTCACTTTTGTTCTTTTAATTTAAGTTTGGTTAATGTTTTATGATTTTGGTTTTACCTGTTTAGTATTTGTTAATGAATACTATCTTTCTTGCAAATAGTCCAGCCTAATTTACATCATCTACCATTTATTTGAGGGAATGGCCTAACAGGCTCCACAAATCAACTTCCTGCCGCAGAGCAGAGGGAATATTAAAGCAACTTTAAGTTCTGACACTGAGATAAAGTGATTCACTACACTCTGATTGTTTGTCTTGATCAAAACGTTCAGCTGACGTTTCTCATGCTTAATCAGTGCTGGCAGTGCATTTACTGCTTCAAACAGCAAACAAAGTTTTAGCTTTAGTAGTGGTCAATAACTATAATGAACTATGTTTCTGTAGCTTGTTTCATTACTTATACACAATCCAGAGGTTCTTGTCATGTCAGTGTCAGTCACATTGTCATTTCACAAGACATTCACACATTTGATTTAGTTACTGTAAAGCCGAAAGAGTAGTAGTAGTAGTTGTATCTGTGTACATGTAAGAACATATACACATAACAACAGAAACAGCTAAAGTCAGAGATCATCTAAATGTTTTAACCATTTTGTGTGAAGTTCATTCACAGCAAAAACACAAAAGCAGGTAAATATTTTCTTCTAAATCTGTTTTAAGTGAACAAACTGCAGCAGAACAACCAGGATTATAGATGATTGCACAAAAAGTTTTAGTTTAAACACAAGGAAAAGACTGCAAGCCAAAAGTATAAACCATCTGATGAGAGGAGGAAAGTTGTACAGAGGTCATGGGAGAGTTTGTGGATTCCTGAGATATTTTAAGTCTCTGAGGACAAACTGAGCCTGATCTTAATTTCAGAGGCAATATCAGATAGACTAAAGAAACCTCATTCCTGTGATGGGAGAAAGGGATTAGAGAGATCTGGTTATTAATCAAGTTTTTTTAAAACTAACATTTTTATAAAATCTACAGGACAGTGTCAAGATGAGAAAGTACTGACGAGGAGAGTCTTTTAGACCCCCCACCCCCCACAACAAAACTCTATAACATCTCTTATCAGGTGTTTCACAGTGCAGTCCCTGCTGAGGCTGATCCACAGGTTAGTACCTGGTTAAAATGTAACACCTGGTTACCTTGGAGATGATGACCAGCTGATAGGCAGCAAGCGGCAAGGTGATGAATGTCCTGACCGACAGTGTTGTTATAGCGATACTCAGCCACCATGGCAACCCGCTCAGCTGCTGCGCGCTCACTAGGAAATGCTCACATAGGTGAACGGGGGCCGAGTCTGCCAGACTGCTGTACCACCCAGAATCAACTGGAGCACCAGGTCCACCTGACAGAGTCCGGACTGGTGACCTTTGAACGAAGACTGCAGCAGACTCAAGTGCAGGACAGGTGAGAGCAGGTGCAGGTAACTTTCTGTGTATTACTGACGAACACAGTCCTCGAACAGAAAGCTGCAGGAGGCCAGGTCTCAGCAACCCACCCACAGACAGCATGGTTTGTCCCCAGATTCCTGAAACACAAGTCCCAGACTCGGGTTTAGCCATAAAGAGGGTAAGAGCGGTCGTCCACCAATCCTACAGTTGTTGTTTTGATCACTGGCTCCTTTGGTCACATGTTGAAGTGACACACTGAGCCCCCACTTACTTGCTCCTGGTGGCTAGACGCAGAGCAGCTCCCCCATGCATGAGTGTGTGAGCAAATGGTGAAATATGAAGCAGTGTAATGTGCTTTGACACGAAGGAAGAAAAGCGCAGACCATAACATTTGAATACAAGTAAGGGTTTCTATTTTTTTGAGCATGTTCTAAAATGTAGGTGACCTGTGTTCTGTGGTCATAAGTAGCTGCTGCTAACAAAGAACAAACTATAAACTAATAAATGTCACAGAACTAAAACATCTGTGCAGATGTTATTTTATGAATCTTCACATGTCACTTACATTTACATTTAGTCATTTGGCAGATTATTTTATCCAAAGCGACTTACAAGTGAGGTACAAAACATCAAGCAATTGGTGCCATTTAATACTTGGATTATTAATATTTTTATTACATATGCTATAGAATTAGATTGATAACTGTAAACACAATATATGAACCATCTGTAATAAAAAGAGATTTGTTCAGCCTCTGGCAAATCAAAAAATGTATTAAGTTCAAAGTAATGACCTTCCTAATTATTTTTGACTAATCTACATACATCCATGAAAAACGTTTTTGTGTCGCAGCCCACGTTTTCCCGCTTTGCTGCAACACAATAAGGGGAGCCGCAGGGACAAATCATCAAACATGTGAACACGCTGACAGACGTTTATATGACTATTATAAGTCATATGTTAATTACGCATGAACATACCTGTGTGACGCCAGCTGTCAGGCAAGTTGTTTACGGTTACCAGGTCAAAAATGAAAAAAAAAGTCATCAAACGCAATTTTTTAAATTTAAATTTTTACTCTCTCACCTTCAACCCTCCATCTGCAACGTCCCATGCGAGTGACGTTTGTTGTTTTTCGCTGTGGAGTCGAGTAAATGTGACGTCATGGAGCTGATTCAAAATAAAAGTCGTAAGAATTAAATTATTCGGTGGTACAGAGGGAATAGGAACGTGTTTCATTATTGAATGCGTTTTGGGACAAGTGAATAATTATAAACTTGTAGCATAGTTGGGCAGAAATACTAATTAATTAGTGTAATTAAAGTAAAACTCTGATGGAAAAAGAAAACCACAATTTCAATTCAAACATTTTGCCTTACTAACATAGAGAGAAAAAATAATAAAACTTTTTTCCACGCAGGACCCAATTTTGTATTTCTATTTCCTTTTATTGGTTTTATTTAACGAAATATTTAGCTCAATGAGGTTCAGATGTTGAGCTGGCTAAGCCATCCACTAAAATATTCAAGCAGCTACTTTCTTCTCCAGATAATTAATATACAACAGGAAGAATGCTAGATGTTATTGTCTTGTTGCAAAATGAAGTTATTCTCAGTCAATCATTGTCCAGATGGAATGGCATGTCTCTGCAGTATGGAGTGGTCTCCATGCTGACTGAGGATGCCATTGCATATGATGCAGATCACCTACTCTCCCATTGTCAATTTGCCAACCTTAGTAGGGGTTTTGTCATGTGTCCAGCTGACCTGGATCTCCTTTTCAGTGTCTCTGCACACTGTTTTTGCTTTTGCTTTATGCAATAATGCAGCCAAATCAGAAGCAGTGATGCATATGTTTTTTAAGGTCACTAATAACTACTTTTCTTCTTGTCTTTTCTGATAGGATCCAGTTGCAACAGATGTCTGGAGAGGTCACTAACACTGCAACAAGAGCCAAATATAAACACATATCATTGTTTTATTTGATATCAACTTATTTTAATGTATTTTAACACCTGACAGAGATACATATGATCAATTTGAGAGCACCTGCACTTGAATTTCTGGAAAAAAAATGATCATTAGAATGTCACAGATCTGTCATGCAGCAATAGCTCAAAGTAAAATTTACCATGCAAATAATATGCCTAAAATTAATTGTATTTTAATTTTGCTTAAAATCTATCTACAAACGTTTCATTAAATTAAACCAACAAAAAAATACTAAAATGATAATGGGTGTAGATATTTTAAACTCTTTTTGCAGCTCGCACGCCTCCTCACAGCTAGAAGGTCCCCGCTTCGGTCCCCGGCTGGCAGCGGCGTCTCCCTTTTTCCTGTCTCGCGGGCATTTATTTTGAAGGTGGTAACCGGAAACGACCTGTCAAGCAGACATGGCGGAGTTTAGCCAGACAAGTCTTCTGGCAGCTCTGCTCATTTTCTCAGCGCTCACTGTCCGGGACATTTATCTCGGAAGATCGACCCCACAGCGCGGACATCAGCCGGACGACAGTCCCGGTGTCTCACCGGAAATCCTGATGGACACAGAGCCCGGTAAACCCGCCAAATCCACGCTGTACACCGGGCCGGTGCTGAAGTTCCAGTATTGGTGAGTGTGTTAGCTTTGAGGCTAAAAGCTAACAGGCTAATAGCTAAGTGTGGTTACAACATAACCGATGTTAGCTTTTTTTTCTAATAAACGTAAATATTTAGGATGTTTTTAAAAAAATTATTCAAAATGAGCACAGAGGGCAATGTTTAAAATATGGATGAGATGGGAATCATTTGAAATCCTAAGATTGTTTTGGAAATTCGCCATGTCCGTGTTAAAAACTTTGTCCAGTTTACACACACACACACACACACACACACACACACACACTTGGCTCACTTGGCTGGTGTATGTTGTGGTTCAGACAAAAATGGTCAAATGTAGATTCAGACCACTTCTCTTTTTTAGAATATTTGTTTTCCATATATTCCTTAATTTGATAGTTGACATTGGAGACTGAAACCCTACAGGAACCATCTATACTCACACCGGAGACCCAACTGCTACCTACTGTGTATCTGACACTGCTGGTCTACAACAGTTAGTTTTTATACACAATAAGCTCTCTTTAATGGAAGGCCTTTACTGTAAAGGAGCTGCAGGTAGTGTTGAGTGTGTATTAATAACAAACTACACTCAGATCACTAAATGTTTAATAAAACAGACAGGAAAAGGTAAGGTAAAGGTAAAACTGTAATGATCCCATATTGTGGATATTTACATGTTACACAGCTCACAAGTACGCAACACAATAAAAGCAATGAAAACAACAAGAGTAATGCACTTTCTAATGTAATGTAAAGTAATGTGTAATGTGTAATGTATTGTGCAATGCAATGTGCAAAAAATAAAAGCATTATTGCTTCAAAGCAGGAGAGAAATCCTATTCATTCCTGAAGCTGAATTCAAATGTAAACACTTATTCTGATAGCACATTGCTTTGATGTTTTCTCCAACCACAGTTGTAAGTTGCTTTGGATAAAAGCGTCTGCCAAATGATTAAATGTAAATTTAAATGTTTCAGTATCTCCTGAGGGTATAGCAAAGTGTTCCAGGAGTACGCCCGAGCTATCAGCCAGCTCTACCCAGACATCCGCATTGAGGGGGAGAACTACCCCCCTACTGCCTTCAACCGGTGAGTTGTGACATCACAAAATACCACGTACCCTCTGTGAGCCGGGACAGATGTTTGGAGGTAGAGACGCTTTGTGAACACATTTCTGTGTAATTGTTGAGAACAGAGGGGCTTATTTGAGATGAACTGCACCTCGCCTGGAAAACAGATGAGAGCAGGAGGTTGTGACAAAATTTTTCACCCACTGTATAAACAGCACGTTTATCGTCTCTAAAGGGAGTCACAAATACTCACATTACACCAGAAACAATCCATATTAAATCAGAAAATCATTAAATAATTTATGAAGTCAGTCTCTGTACCAGCAGTCACTAATAGCAGACCGTGATCCAGGTCCGGACCCAGAACTGGAACTGACATATCATTAAATGTTTTTCAGTTTTAGCAGAGATTACATTTCTACCTGGCACTCTTTTCTGACATTGATTCTACACAGCTTTTCAGCAACAGGGGCATCCTATCTGTCTTGGTTTGGCAAGTACTTATTGCCATCGGCTTAGGCATGAGGATTTAAAGGAGAAGATTGGTCAAGGTGAGAATATCAGCCAATCATAGGCAGAGAAGGGTGGGGCTTACTGAATAGAGGTGTTTTATGAGTGAAAACAGTGAGAAGACAAGTGAAAGAAAAGCGGCGAAATTGTAAGTCGGTATGTCAGTTGTGCTAAATGGTGGAAGGTTGACACAGAAAATGAGGCTTTTAATCCAAAATGAACTGAGATGTTCATGTTCATTCTTTGTGTAGGAACCTTGAAACCACTGTATCTCATCTGCTCGAGATGGTGGCATTGGGTAAAATGGGGAATGTGAAATGCCACTACAAAACCAAGCACAAAGTTACAATCATGAATTTGGCTACAGAAAATAAGCAATCTTAAAGCCAAGTAGAGTGCAGAGTTTCACAGATAATAAAATAAGAATTATTAATACTGTAATTATAGAAATATTTGTATTATTATGATTATTTTTATTATTAGAATTTTTCATTTAATTCGAGTGTTACGCCCCAGCCTAGGAGTAAACCAGCACACAACACAAATTGAGACTCCCCTCTTCCCAGCGCCCAGAAACCACCAGAACAGATAAACTTCAGCCCACAGGGTTTATTGTTCATCTCATTAAACACAGGTTCAAACCTTCAGGGTGGGTCCAGCCAAAAATAACAATTCTTACCTAATCAGACATGAAATAAAACAATTTTCTCTACCAAAACCTCCTTAAATCATGGTTGATGTCCCTTGCTCTATACCTTCTTTTTGTTCTATCTATCTACCTCTGTATCTATCTATCTAACAGAGACTCCTGAACTCTACATGGATTATGATTAGCAAAAGTCTATGCACAGTTTGTTGAATTAGCCAAGTGTTACCTGATAATGCCTGTAAACCAAACATTGCATTCCTGCCAGGTGTCTGGGTACGCTGATCTCCTACCTGAAGCTCATCTCCATCCTTCTCATCATCAGCGGTCACAATCCTTTCATCCTCCTTGGCCTCCAAACTCCCAGAGCCTGGACCTGGACTCAGGACAACAAGGTAACTTTTACCACTACAGCAGATGTTGCAGCCTTTAACCATGGTAATAGCTGTTATCGATCGTGGTTTCGTGTTTACAGATCTTCTCCTGTCTTATGGCGTTCTTCCTCTACAATATGATGGAGACTCACTTCCTCTCCACTGGAGCTTTTGAGATCACTCTGAACGGTGAGTCCTTATTTGTCAAAATAACATCATTCTAAATCCCAATCACCTATCTATCACAATTGAAAATAGAGAAACACTAACATCAGGTCTCCTTCCCCTCCATCCAGATATCCCAGTGTGGTCAAAACTTCAGTCTGGTTATGTCCCAAACATCCAGGAGATTTTTCAGATACTTGACAACCACCTGAAGATGAACCAAGTAGATCAAATGACCTTCTCCTCCACTTAGTTGCACAGGTATGTTCTAAACATTTTGTACTGCAATTGTATAGTGACCGTACTTTGTGTTTTCACCCTGACCTGTCTCTTTCCCCTACATGTCTCTGTGTGTTTCACCTGCCTATCTGTCCAAAGCTTTGCTGTGTTTATTTGACCCATCTCAGTGGGACGTTCTATCACTGGTGTTCATGAAGGTTGGGCCCTAAAGCAGATTCTGCAGGGCCTAGCTGGATATCCCCTGCCACAAAAGGAGCGCTCTCTGTGGGTCAAAGCTCAGAACTACACTACCAACCATCCAGAAGGTGGAGCTGAATGACACAGACAGTTTCAGAATCTGTTGAATTTTACTGGACCACTGTTTTTTATTTATTTAGTTTAAGAGATAATTGTGGTGAATCTGGTTATGAAACAAACAAACCAACATTAAAGGTAAAATTTTTCATGTGTGAGTGTTTTTGTGTGAAAATAGTATTGTACTCCAAATAGTTTAATCAATGTGGAGCAAAGGTCATTCATTCAATTTGAAATGTGCAAGGAGTCTTTCTTTTTTACTCATAATAAAGAGTGAACAAATTAAATGGACTTGAATTTTGACTTTTACTATGTTTTAGTAGGAGTCTTTAGTCTAAAATGAATTGTGAGGATGTTTTGTAAAGGTGCAGCAAACAAAGACAGTAGACTTGAGCAGCCTGTAGCAACAGTGGAGAGTAAAAACACCCTCTAATGAAAGCTCCAGCAGAACCAGGCTCAGGGTGGGCAGCTGTCTACAAAAGCTGCTGATTTCAGCTTTTTAGGTTTTAAGGTTAATCATTACATGCAAATACGGGAGGTTACTTAAATGCAGTACCTGTTATTTCCTGCTCTAATGTAAGAGTACTTCTAGTCATAAGTAAACTTTCAGATTCCCATGACAGATTTTGGGGCTCTGTTAAGCTTGGATGAGGTTTTACAGAGTTCAGTCTGGTCTCTCTCTCTGTCACTTGCTCGTCTGGCCCCACCCTCACAACCTGGGTACACCTGAATCACATAGACCACCACCTCGTCTACTTAAGCTTCTTCTTTCTAGTCACTCCTCTTTTGAATTTCTCCTCTGTTGTGCCATGGTTTGTCAGCTCTATACAGTGGCAAGAAAAAGTATGTGAATCCTTTGGGATTACGTGGAGTTTTGCATGAATTGGTCATAAAATGTGCTCTGATCTTCATCTAAGTCACAACAATAGAAAAACACAGTCTGCTTAAAATACTATGCAAACATATGTTTTCATGTTTTTATTGAACATAACATGTAAAACATTCACAGTGCAGGGGGAAAAGTGTATGTAAACCTTTGCACTTAATAACTGGTTGACCCTCCTTTGGCAGCAATAACCTCAACCAAATGTTAGTTGATCAGACCTGCACAACAATCTGGAGTAATTTTGGACCCCTGCTCTTCACAAAACAGTTAAGCACTGTTGCTACTCTCCCTACGCGTGGTCGGCCTGTAAAGATGACTGCAAGAGCACAGGGCAGAATGCTTAACGAGGTAAAGAAGAATCCTAGAGTGTCCGCTAAAGACTTACAGAAATATCTGGCACATGCTAACATTTAGTTGACACATCTACAATAACGAAACAACAAGAATGGAGTACATGGGAGGACACCACAGAGGAAGCCATTGCTGTCCAAAAAAAATATTGCGGCATGTTTGAAGTTTGCAAAAGAGCACCTGGATGTTCCACAGCACTACTGGCAAAATATTGTGTGGACAGATGAAACATTAGTTGTTCTGGAGCGGTCCAGTTAGAGTCCTGAACTCAACCCGATTGAAATGCTGTGGCGTAACCTGAAGAGATTGATTCACACCAGACATCCCAAGAATATTGCTACACTGAAACAGTTTTGTGAGGAGGAGTGGTCCGAAATTACTCTGCAACTACAGGAAACGTTTGGTTGAGGTTACTGCTGCCAAAGGAGGGTCAACCAGTTATTAAGTCCAAAGGTTCACATACTTTTTCCACCCTGCTCTGTGAATGTTTACGTGTTATGTTCAATAAAAACGTGAAAACATATGTTTGTGTAGTATTAATTTGAGCAGTTTTTTTATTGTTCAATTCAATTCAATTCAACTTTATTTATATAGTGCCAATTTACAACAAGGTCATCTCAAGGCACTTTACATAATAAAGTCAAGACTAGACAGACATTCAGAGAAAAGCCAACAAATGAGTTGACTTGAGCAGCTATAGGCAACAGTGGGGAGGAAAAACTCCCTTTAACGGAAGAAACCTCCAGCAGAACCAGGCTCAGGGTGGGCGGCCATCTGCCTTGACTGGTTGGGGTGAGTGGACAGTGGAGAGAGAAAAGAACTGAGCAACAAAAGCAACAACAAAACATTGGGCAGGTTGAATTTAATGAAACGGTTCATTCACTTCCATATTCCACTAAATTTGTGACAGTAACAAGACCAGAATATTTCAGAGTGATACACAACAACCAAAGTGTGTAGAACGTGCCTACAGTGAGGCCATATAGTGAGAGATTGCCCAAAGTTCACATGCTTTAAGTGTGATAGACAGTTTTTATGTGGGTGAAGGAGTGTGATTTAATGGATGTGGAGAGTGCTGAATCCCAACACCCGTGCATATTCTCGCAGGCAAGTGGTATTAGGCAGGTTAAAGCAATCTAGAATTGACCTTTGACTGTTGGCGTCGGGTCTGGTGCAAATTTTAAATGAGTGTAAATGTACTTTTTGCTCCTGGAGTGATCATTCCTCTTTGGAAGTAACTCTCGGGGAGGACAGCGTATAGAGGAATGGGGGGTTATTGTGTTTTTCATGGATAAAATTAGGTCTTTTCTTTCTGCTCTTTGCAATGAAAGTGAGTTTGTTGTAGATATTATTGAGTGGTGGGAGCAGGCCAAACTTAAAATCGAGAAGCGCTGCATCGTATTAAGTTGGGAGAAAAGACTGAGAGAAAGGACAGAGGAGTCTGAGCTGAGAGATCGTCTGAAAGAGGAGCTTGATCTTGTTGAAGCTGGGCATGGCCATCCCTTGGATGGGTACCTTGGGTTGAGGCAACAGCTGAGAAAATTGGATGAGAAGAAATGTAGAGGTGCAATGATCATCAGCAAAGTACAGCACACGCTGAAAGGGGAGCGCTGTACTGCCTTTTTTCTAGGCCTGCAAAAAAGTAACAAACCAGAACATACACATTTCGGAAATAACTGACTCTGATGGCAGCTCGTAAACTGATTTGGTAAACATTGTGCAAACTGTGAAGGACTTTTATACTAATGTGTTCAGGAAACACAAAATATCACAAATACATATGGATTCAGTCCTAGACAAAATAGGCTGCTCCCTCAGCCCTGAAGATGCTGCTTTGTGTGATGACGATGTCCAGCTGGAGGAGGAGAGAGTGGCAATTGCTGCACTTAATACATCCAGAAGCCCATGTGCGGACGGTCTGTCAGCTTTGTTTTACCAACATTTCAGTGACCTACTGACTCCTGTCCTCTTCAGACTCTTCTCTGCTAAGCAGGAGGAAAATAGGTGCGTGGAGTCCTTTTTGAGAGGTGTGATCACTCTAGTATACAAGAACAGAGGAGCCAGAGCCGATTTGACATTTGACTAACTATAGGCCAATTAACCTGCTCAATACCGACTATAAGATCCTGGTGTGGGTGATTGGGTCAATAGTGGGGCCGGCCCAGGCCTCCAGTATTCTGGGCAGGGATAATGCAGACTGCATCCTCCTTTGAGAATTTAATGCAGACAGGGGGGATATATCTCAATGTTGACCTGGAGAAGGCTTTTGACAGAGTGAGTCACAAATTTCTCTAATAGATAAACTCTTTCAACAGCCCCCGACGACTTCATCGTGGAGTAAACTGTTTCCCATACGCTCTATCACTGGAGTTTGGGCTAACCTGCACAGTAAATGGTTGCCATCGGCCATTACAAATTAAAACTTTTTCTTGCGACACAGAAGGGTGTTGGTTTCCATTTTCCTCCACAGGATCCCCAGCGATTTATATCAAAGGACTTGTGCAGTCTGCAAATTGGAGGATGAAGATTTTGATCATTTTATATTGCACTGTGGTGGGACACAGGATTTCAGGGACTGGGTGAGAGTGATTTTAACAGAAAAATGCAAAGTAACTGGGCTTCAAGGAGAGGAGTAGGACTGGGTGTGGTGTTTTGCAGTGCAAAAAGGCACAAAAGGTATAAATGTGGATGTAGTTAATCTTGTTTTGAGTGTAGCAGAAAACATTGAATAGAAGGGTGGTTTTAAGGAACATGGTACAAAACTACATGGGTGTTCTTCATGCAGCTGACAGTGATGAGTTTATGAGGAAATGTGAAAAAGGAAAAAACACTGTGTAGTAGACGAGGGGGTTATTAGATTTTGGGTGAGTGAAGATTTTATGTTACATGATCTGAAACTGATGAAGATGATTATTTTAATTTACTTTAATTTAATTGGACTCTTTGTACTAGTTTTGACTAGACTAAAGTGGTAAGCGCTGGACCTCAGGGTGGCTATATTTGGGAAAATGTAGTGTTAATAATAATGTTGAATAACAAGAGCCAAAATAATAGGCTCTTATTATTCAACATTATTATTTGGCTCTTAATAGTTGTATAGAGATTATGAAAATAAGAATTTATTTTGCTTATTTATTATTATTTTTTCACGCTTTGTATATGGTTAAACTGTACAGTGTTTTTTTGATAAAAAGATTTTTAAAAATGCATGTAATTTCAGCATCCTTTTACTCTCGCCATCGCCTTCTCTCGCAGTAGCCTTATTTTAATTAACCAATTTTGTCGAACCAGAACCAGAGGACAGTTACCGACAATATCTCTGATAGCTCACCTGTTAACAGAACCGTGGCGGTCCTTCCTGCTCTACAAAGATCTGGTACCGATTGACGCCTAACTTGGCAGAACGACTACAGCAGCTCAAAGGCAAGACTAAAATCACTCTTATTTATGAAGGTCTTGTGTCCACATATAGCCGCTAGATCAACGGAGCCTTTTTTAAAGTTACAAGTTTTTTTTTCAATTCAATTCAATTCAACTTTATTTATATAGCGCCAATTTACAACAAGGTCATCTCACGGCACTTTACATAATAAAGTCAAGACTATACAAACATTTAAAGAAAACCCAACAAATCCCCCTTGAGCAAGCCATAGGCAACAGTAGAGAGGAAAAACTCCCTTTACCGGAAGAAACCTCCAGCAGAACCAGGCTCAGGGTGGACGGCCATCTGCCTTGACCGGTTGGGCTGAGTGGAAAGTGGAGAGAGAAAAGAACAGAGCAACAAAAGCAACAACAAAACATTGAGCAGGTCAGTAGGACCAGTAGCTGCACACTGGAGGACACACAGCGCCAAATCCGGGGACACCTGAAGACAGGGAGAGAGAGACGGGGACAGAGAGGGAGAAAGACGACTACGGGACAAAGAAGACACAGAGTTAATGTCATACAGTGGTGACATTATAGATGTGGGGTGAGAGGAGAGAATGAAGAGAAGAGGAAGTGGCACAGTGCAGAGTCCCCCAGAAGTCTAAGCCTATAGCAGCATGACTATAACCAAATATAAGCTTTATCGAAGAGGAAGGTTTTGAGCCTAGTCTTAAAAGTAGAGAGGGTGTCTGCTTCCCGAATCTGGACTGGTAGCTGGTTCCACAGGAGAGGAGCTTGATAGCTAAAGGCTCTGCCTCCCATTCTATTTTTGGAAATTCTGGGAACCACAAGTAGGCCTGCATTTTGGGACCGAATTGGTCTAGTAGGATGATATGGTACTAGGAGATATTTTAAATATGATGGGGCTTGACCGTTTAGAGCTTTATAGGTAAGAAGAAGGGTTTTAAATTCTATTCTGCATTTAGACCATTGGAAGCCAATGGAGAGAAGCTAATGAAGGTGAAATATGATCTCTCTTACCAATCCCAGTCAGTAATCTTGCTGCAGCATTTTGGATTAATTGAAGGCTTTTTAGAGAGTTACTGGGGCAGCCTGAAAGTAGAGAATTACAGTAGTCCAATCTAGAAGTAACAAATGCATGAACCAATTTTTCAGCATCGCTTTAGGACAGGATGCTCCTAATTTTGGCAATGTTTCTTAGGTGGAAGAAGACTGTTCTAGAGATTTGTTTTATGTGTGAGGTAAATTCAATTCAATTCAATTCAATTCAACTTTATTTATATAGCGCCAATTTACAACAAGGTCATCTCAGGGCACTTTACATAATAAAGTCAAGACTATACAAACAGGTAGAGAAAACCCAACAAATCCCCCTTGAGCAAGCCATAGGCAACAGTGGAGAGGAAAAACTCCCTTTAACGGAAGAAACCTCCAGCAGAACCAGGCTCAGGGAGGACGGCCATCTGCCTTGACCGGTTGGGCAGAGTGGAAAGTGGAGAGAGAAAAGAACAGAGCAACAAAAGCAACAACAAAACATTGAGCAGGTTAATAGGACCAGTAGCTGCACACTGGAGGACACACAGCGCCAAATCCGGGGACACCTGTGGACAGGGAGAGAGAGAGGGGAAAGAGAGGGAGAGAGACGACTACGGGACAAAGAAGACACAGAGTTAATGTCATACAGTGGTGACAATATAGATGTGGGGTGAGAGGAGAGAATGAAGAGAAGAGGAAGTGGCACAGTGCAGAGTCCCCAGCAGTCTAAGCCTATAGCAGCATGACTATAACCAACTATAAGCTTTATCAAAGAGGAAGGTTTTGAGCCTAGTCTTAAAAATAGGGAGGGTGTCTGCTTCCCGAATCTGGACTGGGAGCTGGTTCCACAGGAGAGGAGCTTGATAGCTAAAGGCTCTGCCTCCCATTCTATTTTTGGAAATTCTGGGAACCACAAGTAGGCCTGCATTTTGGGACCGAAGTGGTCTAGTAGGATGATATGGTACTAAGAGATCTTTTAAATATGATGGGGCTTGGCCGTTTAAAGCTTTATAGGTAAGAAGAAGGGTTTTAAATTCTATTCTGCATTTAATTGGAAGCCAATGGAGAGAAGCTAATGAAGGTGAAATATGATCTCTCTTACCAATCCCAGTCAGTAATCTTGCTGCAGCATTTTGGATTAATTGGAGGCTTTTTAGAGAGTTACTGGGGCAGCCTGAAAGTAGAGAATTACAATAGTCCAATCTAGAAGTAACAAATGCATGAACCAATTTTTCAGCATCGCTTTGGGACAGGATGCTCCTAATTTTGGCAATGTTCCGTAGGTGGAAGAAGGCTGTTCTAGAGATTTGCTTTATCTGTGAGGTAAATGACAAATCCTGGTCAAAAATGACTCCAAGATTCCTTGCAGTACTACTGGGGGCAAGAGTTATGTCGTCTAAAGTAGCGATATGGTTAGAAAACATGTCTCTTAGACTATTAGGCCCAAATACAATAACTTCAGTTTTATCTGAGTTTAGAAGAAGAAAATTATACGTCATCCAGTCCCTTATATCTTTAAGACATGCTTGTAGTTTGAGTAATTTATTTGTTTCATCAGGTTTCATAGATAGATATAACTGCGTGTCATCAGCGTAGCAGTGAAAATTTACAGAGTGTTTTCTAATAATGTTGCCAAGGGAGACATATATAGAGTAAAGAGTATTGGTCCTAATACAGAGCCTTGTGGAATTCCATAACTAACTTTTGTGTATGTCGAAGATTCATCATTAACGTGAGTAAATTGGAATCTATCTGATAGATACGATTTAAACCAATTTAGTGCTGTTCCTTTAATTCCAATTACATGTTCTAGTCTCTGTAATAATATTCTGTGATCAATGGTGTCAAATGCAGCACTAAGATCTAGCAGAACTAGTATAGAGACAAGTCCGTTATCTGAAGCCAGAAGAAGATCATTGGTGACTTTAATCAGTGCGGTTTCTGTGCTATGATGAACTCTAAATCCTGACTGAAATTCTTCAAACAAGTCGTTTCTGCGCAGGTGGTCACATAATTGCTTTACAACTACTTTTTCAAGTATTTTAGAAATAAAAGGGAGATTGGATATTGGTTTGTAATTGGCCAAGACATCTGGATCCAGACTTGGTTTTTTAAGTAGAGGTTTGATTACAGCTATCTTATAAGCCTTTGGTACATATCCTGTTTGTAAGGATAGATTAATGATATCTAATATGAACGTGTCTAATAAGGGTAGAGCATCTTTGAGCAGTCTAACTGGAATAGGGTCTAGCAGACATGTTGTTGGTTTAGATGCCATAATAGTTGAAGTTAACTCAGCAAGGTCTATGGGCACAAAGCAGTCTAAAAGGGACTGAGGACTTACTGATGATTCTAATTCTGTTGTATTTGTAAATGACAAATCCTGGTCAAAAATGACTCCGAGATTCCTTGCAGTACTACTGGGGGCAAGAGTTATGTCATCTAAAGTAGCAATATGGTTAGAAAACACGTTTCTTAGACTTTTAGGCCCAAATACAATAACTTCAGTTTTATCTGAGTTTAGAAGAAGGAAATTATACATCATCCAGTCCCTTCTATCTTTTAAACATGCTTGTAGTTTGATTAATTTATTTGTTTCATCAGGTTTCATAGATAGATATAACTGCGTGTCATCAGCGTAGCAGTGAAAATGAGTGTTTTCTAATAATGTTGCCAAGGGGAGACATATATAGAGTAAAGAGTATTGGTCCTAATACAGAGCCTTGTGGAATTCCATAACTAACTTTTATGTATGTGGAAGATTCATCATTAACACGAACAAATTGGAATCTATCTGATAGATACGATTTAAACCAATTTAGTGCAGTTCCTTTAATTCCAATAACATGTTCTAGTCTCTGTAATAATATTCTGTGATCAATGGTGTCAAATGCAGCACTAAGATCTAGCAGAACTAGTATAGAGACAAGTCTGTTTTCTGAAGCCAGAAGAAGATCGTTGGTGACTTTAATCAATGCAGTTTCTGTGCTATGATGAACTCTAAATCCTGACTTAAATTCTTCAAACAAGTCGTTTCTGCACAGGTGGTCACATAATTGCTTTACAACTACTTTTTCAAGTATTTTAGAAATAAAGGGGAGATTGGATATTGGTCTGGATTGGATATTACTGCCTTCTTTTTTAGAGGGGCAACAATATCAAGTATAGAACGTAAAGATGCTGCATAATTATCAGTAAGGTAATCAACTTGTACAGGAGTACAGTTAATGAGGCTACTCTCAGTTATATCGGTACATGTTGAAGTTAATGATATAGGGATTATTTCCTTAAATTTGTTCACAGTGTTTTCAGATAAACACCTACTGAAGCAAAACTTTTTCTAGCTGCTGTATAGTCCATTAGATTAAATTCAAATATTATCAGAAAATGGTCAGAAAGAACAGAATTATGAGGAAATACTGTTAGTTTATTCATTTCAATGCCATATGTAAGGACAAGGTCTGGGGTGTGACTAAAACAATGAGTGGGTTCTTTTACATTGAATGTAATAATGAAATAAATGCCGTGTTGAGGGAGTTACTGTCAGCATCTACATGAATGTTAAAATCGCCCACTATGACGACTTTATCTGCACTAAGGACTATATCAGCTAGAAAATCTGAGAATTCAGTCAAAAATTCAGAATAAGGGACTGGAGGACGGTACACAATAACAAATAGAAGTGGATTTTGAGTTTTCCAAATTGGGTGTGAAAGGCTCAGAGTAAGACTCTCAAATTAGTTAAACTATGTTTAGGTCTAGGTTTTATCGGTAAGCTTGAGTGATAGATTGCTGCTACTCCTCCACCTCGGCCTGAGCTTCTAGGAACATGATAGTTAAAATGACTTGAAGGGGTCGACTCATTTAAACTAACATATTCTTCCTTCTGCAACCAAGTCTCAGTTAGACAAAATAAATCAAATTCATGATCGCTTATCAAGTCACTTCCTAACAGAGATTTAAATGAGAGAGATCTGATATTTAATAATCCACATTTAATTATAGGTTCAGTCAGAAGAGTAGTCCTAATTTTTAATAAGTTATTATGATTAACTATCCTTTTCATAATTTTTGGTTGGTGAAATTTAGTTTACAAGGATACTGCTGAGAAACGTGTAGGACCAGATCTCTGCATCCTAGGCTCAACTGTGGATTGTCAAACTTTTGGTTGTCTGATAAAACCAGCCATATTTTTAGATGAGACAATGGCATTTTCCAAAGTATGTTGGATGCCATCTCTCCATCAACCTAGCTTTTCCCAAAAAAGAGAAAACTACGTATTTCGTTTTGGCAAAGTTACACACCGATTCAACATAAGCTTTGGTGACCTCCGATTTGCGTAATCCAGTGTCATTTGATACTGTATGATAATAATCTTACTGTATCTACGTTTCTTTAGACAGTTTCAAATATGATTTAATGTCATATGTCAATGTCGGACTCCGTAGTTTTCTCTGGACCCCTGCCAAATGTGATCAGCGACAACATTTATAGCCGCATGTCGTCACTCAACCACTGGCTGTCTAGGTGGTGTCCAGCAAACGATGTGGGCTACATAGACAATTGGAAAAGTTTTTGGGGAAAACCTAGGCTGATTAGGAGAGATGGCATCCATCCTACTTTTGATGGTGCCTCTGTCTTATCAAAAAATATGGCTGATTTTATTATCCAACCAAAAGATTAACAGTCCAGAGTTGAGCCTAGGATGCAGAGACCCAGTTCTACATGCCTCTCTGCAGACACAAACTGGCCCAGTGGCCTAATGGATAAGGCATCAGCCTCCGGAGCTGGAGATTGTGGGTTCAAGTCCCATCTGGGTCATTGATCTAGCCAAGCCTTGGCTCAGGAACTGCAACCATACAACTAGTTATATGGTATACTAGTTATAATATTATAACAACTAGTTATAATAATTAATACCAGGTACCTTTCAGAAGGGGAAAGGCAGGAGGTTAGATCTGATAGAGGGACTCTTAACATTGGCAATGACAGGGAAAGGTAGAGAGCCATGATGAGACATGATGGAGAGAAGGAAGGTAGATATACTGTGTGTACAGGAGGTAGCAAAGCATGTAGTATTGGAGGAGGATACAAACTGTTCTACCATGGTGTTGATAGAAAGAGTTATCCTGAAGGGGGAGTTTGTGAACAATGTTCTAGACACAGTGTTCTCAGACAGGCTGATGAGCCTAAAGCTAGATGCTAAGTGATGGTTGGTATGCACCACAAGATGGCTGTGAGTTAGAAGAGAAGGAGAGATTCTGGAGTGAGTTTGATGAGGTTTTAGAGAGTATCCACAGAGGAGAGAGAGTAGTTGTTGGAGCAGACTTCAATGGGCATGTTGGTGACGGGAACAGAGGTGATGAGGAGGTGATGGGCAGGTTTAGTGTAAAGGAAAGGAATCAAGAAGGACAGATGGTAGTGGACTTTGCTAAAAGGATGGAAATGGCAGTAGTCAACACTTACTTCCAGAAGAGAGAGGAACACAGAGTGGAGGTAGAAGTACACAGGTGGACTACATTCTATGTAGACGAGGTCATTTGAGAGAGGTTAGTGACTGTAAAGTGTTGGTAGGAGAGAGTGTAGCCAGGGGCTCATCTGTGTGTGTGTCATCTGGAAAGAGGAAAGAAGGTAAAGACACTTGGTGGTGGAATGAGGAAGTACAGGACTGCATCCAGAGGAAGAGGTTGGCTAAAAGGAAGTGGGATGTAGAAAGGACTGAGGAAAGTAGACAAGTAGAGTGCAGGAGATGAAGAGGGATGGCAAAGGGAAAACTGTATGACAGGTTAGACAAGAAGGAAGGAGAGAAGGACTTTAAAGACAGAGAGATAGAGATGGAAAGATGTGCAACAGATAAGAGTGATTAAAGACAGAGATGGAAAGATGCCAACAAGAAGATGGAAGATGGAAGGAGTATTTTGAGGAGCTGATGAATGAGGAAAATGACGGGGAAAGAAGGGAGGAAGATGTGGATGTTGTGGAGCAGGAAATAGCAGAGATTAGAAAGGATGAGGTGAGGAAGGCTCTGAAAAGGATGAAAAGCGGAAAGGCTGTTGGCCCCGATGACGTACCTGTGGAGGTGTGAAAGTGTCTAGGAGAGACAGCAGTGAAGTTTCTGACAGGACAAGAACAAGGGTGACACGCAGACCTGCAGCAACTACAGAGGGATAAAGCTGATGAGCCACACAATGAAGCTGTGGGAAAGAGTAGTGGAAGCCAGGCTTAGGAAGGAGGTGGAGATTTGTAAGCAGTAGTATGGTTTCAAGTAAGAGCACCACTGATGCCATTTTCGCTTTGAGATTGTTGATGGAAAAGTACAGAGATGGTCAGAAGGAGCTGCATTGTGTCTTTGTGGATTTAGAGAAGGCGTATGACAGGGTGCCGAGGGAGGAGCTGTGGTACTGTATGAGGATGTCGGGAAGTACTCTCTATTCCTGTCTTCAGGTGTCCCCGGATTTGGTGCTGTGTGTCCTCCAGTGCGCAGCTACTCCCTCCTACTAACCTGCCCAATGTTTTGTTGTTGCTTTTGTTGCTCTGTTCTTTTCTCTCTCCACTTTCTACTCACCCCAACCGGTCAAGGCAGATGGCCTCTGTAGCAAACAAAATGCGACTTGGGTAAATTGACATTAATACAAAATCATGAATTTCCTCAAATTTGGGGTACCAAGTTCATTTAAGCTGAACTAAGCTATGAGTATTATATTATCTGAACCGCTGATGGTCCAAAGTAACAATAGAATTAAGTGATTAATAGAATTTGACCCAAGATCAGTCTCTATCATGAGATCTTTACCGTTTCAGTGACTTGTCTGTTTCTCTGAAGAAAGACAAACACAGAAGCAATGCCTTTCAATTATTTATTAATGTACTACTACAATGAATATAGATGAGCGTGAGTATGTATATGGATATAAGTAATAAATGAATAAATGAACAGATAACCAACATGAAACAACCAATTCTAAATGAGCAGATAAATGAACCAAATATGCAAATAGGTGTTGTAATTTTGGGACAAATGAAGGAGGGGTAGTTACTATTCAGTTCTAATATAAATACTTGTAACTTTAGAAGGGCTCCCTTATTTCAGCGACCGTTTAGACACCAGACTTTCCATAAAATAGAGAGAAATATTTCTCTTGCCTTGAGCTGTGGCAGGCCGTTCTGCTGTATTCGGTGCAAGTCGGTACCGCTCCGCGGCTGAAGGGCGAGATGTGGTTGCTCGCTACCGGCAGGATCGCTCCCAGAGTGAGGGTTGTCCGTCTCACAGTTGGCACGGTTTAGTGCGGCCCGAACGTTGGCACCTGGTCAGCTGGGCAACTCGGATCAACAGCTGGAAGAACCCGAAGTCCGTTGGTTGTCTCAGTCTCAGTTTACTTTTGTCAAAAAAAGAAGCGGCTGGAGCCCAGATATTGGATCGAGCCAATTCAATCAATTATATAAAAATGAAAATTATAATATTGAAAAAAAATCTTGGCGAGGTTCGGCTCGAATAGTGAGAACAAAAATCAAAGTTTGCTTAGGATTTAGGTTTCACAAGGATGTTACAAAAACTTAGAATTATATATATAAAGAGAGTTTGTCTCGCCCAACAAAGATTGCGTTTGCATGGTTTGCATCTACGGTAAGTAGACATGCTTCAAGATGGCACCACAAAGAGCACAGCTACAGTTTCCATTATGTAAAAAAAAAAGAATTGTGTCAAAAGCCTGAAAAAGCGTGAAAAGAACAAGAAGCAGAAAAATGGAGGCATCAGCATCCTGGTTCACATTGGTGAGAGCAAGTTCTCTCATAAAAAGAAGGTCAGTTAATGTACATGTGCACTTCACTAAATTTGGGGTCATTCTATGACAATGGCTTCACAATATTAATTGTTTATGTTGTGGAATATTTTATAAGAAAATAATGTTAAAGCCTCTATTGAGTTGCATACTAAATAGGTAATTTAATAATGAAATATTACACATCAAACAACTTAGTGATTAAATGAGCAATGATTTGACTCTTCAAATGTATTTAATTATATTGCAGTCACTTAAACAGTCTTCGGAGGGGATTAGTCCAAAATTGTATTGTTTTCGATTTATTTTGTCTGAAATGATATGTAATTATATGCAACTGATAAACCCTGAAATGTTACATAAACTTTTCAGTCCATCACAAAACTCCATGTTTGTTATCAGACAAACATAAAATCCTGAATTTGACACAGGACAAATATACACAAATGTAATAAAACCATTATTTGTAATATGATAGCTAGTGAAATGTGCAAAACTAAAAAAATGTAAATAATGGACTAATTAAATGAGCCTATGTTAAAGTTTGTAAAACCAGCAAGAGCATCCAAATGTGAATCATATCTTTGGAAAGATATAATTAGTAGGGGTGGTGGTAGAGAGATTGGAGTTCAACATTGGACAACATAATATCTTGTTAAAGAAAATATTTCGTTTTATTAAGATTTGATTCATTATAGAGTAATAATACATATAAAACAAATATCCATAAAATTAACAAGTTTGACATGTTCAGTTTTGATAACAGCCAGATTAAAATGTCTCACTTCTAACACCAATTAATACAGTTTCAGATTTAAAAAAAATTGGATTATCATGTTATTACATCTGATATTTAATTCATATATTGTCATGCTCTCCTTCTGTGTATCTAACACAATTCAGCAGTAAGCCTAACTCCTTTCGGAAACATGTGCAGAGTCAGGATGTAGCATCCATAGCTCCAATTTATTGCTCCAATTATGTCTCCAAAACAGGGTAAAAAACGTGATGATGTCAAAAGCATGAACACAAGGGCAGATGTTAACGGATGAACTTTAGTCCAAGTGCTTATTGAAAAAACTACAAGATGGCTAACATCCTGTCACAACATCCTGTCTTAACCACACCTTCAAAGTAAAAGACCATAAAATTGCGGAATACAACTCGTTCTAATTATTACTCTGAACATAATAAAGGCAGAACACTCCCCGCCTGGTATCTGTGAGGATGCCATTCAAAACTACAAACATTACACACAAACATTTAGTCCTTTGTTGTCAGAAGAAGAACGATCTCTGTGATGGGCCGAAGAAACTTCTTCATGCACCCATCCTTAGTTGTCTTGATCTCGATTTTGCAGACTTTTCCATCCCATGCAGGAAAGGTTTTGGTGACAAGACCCATAGGCCAGTTGTTACGACAGGTTTGACTGTCTTTTAGCAGGACGATGTCTCCTTGTTCGATGTTGCGACTGGACTCTTGCCACTTGTGTCAAACTTGCAATGTGTGCAGGTATTCACGTTTCCAGCGACACCAGAACTGGTCTGCCAGTCGTTGCACTTGAGGCCACTGTTGCTTGTACATGTCCTTCTCAGTGAACTCCCCAGGTGGAGGTGGCACACTCTGCTTACGGTGAGAAATATGGCTGGGGTGAGTATCTGAGGTACTTCCGGGTCAGAGGAAACAGAGACCAGAGGCCTGGAGTTGATGATTGACGTCACTTCTCCAATAAGAGTGCACAGGACTTCGTGAGTCAAACTAGAAGAGGGAGTGCGCATTAACATTGATTCCAAAATCCTCCTTGCAACTCCAATCATACGTTCCCACACCCCACCCTTATGGGAAGAGTGAGGCGAGTTGAAGTGCTATGAGCAGCCCTGACTGTTAGTGTATCTTTGAACATCCAACTCCTTTTGCACTTTGCAAAACTGCAGCTCCTTGCAAGATCCGACGAAATTAGTTCCACAGTCAGAGTGTAGTTGTTTGGCGGGGCCACGAATCGCAAAGAATCTTCTCAGGGAGTTTATGAAGGAAGACGTGTCCATGGATTCCACAACCTCTTTGTGGACTGCACGTGTGCTCAAGCACGTGAAGAGAACCACCCAGCGCTTGTTCTTTATCTCACCACCTCTTGTGCGTCTGACGGTGACAGACCAGGGGCCGAAGACATCTACACCAGTGTATGTGAAAGGAGGTGAGATGCTCAGTCGCTCTTGTGGGAGGTCTGACATTTTTTGGCTCTCTCTTCTCCCACGGAGTTTTCAGCAGGAGACACATCCGTGCAGGATGCTACTTATGCATCTTTTGCCACCAATCAGCCAAACGCCGGCAGCTCTTACAGCACCTTCAGTAAATGTGCAGCCTTGGTGCTCAACCTGCTCATGATAATGTCTTATGAGGAGTGCAGACACAGGGTGTTTGCCTGGCAAAATAACTGGATGTTTTTCCTTTTCACTCAGATCTGCTTTCTCGAGCCTGCCTCCTATTCTCAACAATCCCTCTGGAGAGATAGCTGGATTCAAGCTTGCCAATGGGCTTTTCCTGTTTACCTCCGCTTCCTTTGACAGGACTTTAAGTTCTTCAGGAAAGCACGCCTTCTGCACAGTGCGTTGGATCACTGTGGTCGCTTTGTACAGCTCATCAACTGTGTGAGGTCTTTTACACTGGTGCCACCCACTACAACCAGTGGTGTCCTTGTTTCTCGACTTGAAGGATTGTGCCACGTGAATAAGGGTTGCAACTTCTCTTTGCAGTGATTTCCAAGAGGAGAATCTTTCAAATCTTTTAGGATTGAGTGACTCAGCGTTGTGGCTTGTTATGCAACTTGTTACGTGTGGTCTGATATCAATGTCCGAGTCTGGGTCCACAAGCTCAAATACTTGGTGCTCGTCGCTTACTGTGTGTGGTTTGTACAAGAAGGCTGGACCTGTGAACCAGTTAGTTTTAGTGAGGAGTGAGGCTTGAACAGATCTGGAACCTTGGTAGGCAGGGTTATCCTCGGTGGGCACATACCACCACTGTTTCGGCTCTGTGGACTGGCGAATCCTCTGAATCCTATTGTGGACATACACATAGAAACGTTTGGACTGGTTGTGTATATATCCCAGCACCACTTTGCTGTCACAATAAAGTGTGACTGCGTTCAGAGGGAGATCGGTCTCTTGCACAATGAGTTGTGCCATTTCCACAGCCAGCACTGCAGCACAAAGCTCTAGTCTAGGTATGGTGGGTTCCTTTACGGGAGCAAGTCTGGCTTTCCCTAAAATGAAACCCACGTGAACTCGACCATCTTCATCTGTGGTTTTGTGATATACTACTGCACCCATAGCTTTTGTGGAAGCATTGGAGAAGATGCAGATTTCTCTTTGTTTAGCTCTGGAAGGGGAGGTGGGGGTGTAAGCACGAGGAATATGAAGATGTTCAAGTTCCTGTAGCGAGTCCCTCCATGTCTTCCAGGCATCGTGCTTGTCTTGGGGAAGTGGGGCGTCCCAATCTGTTCCCTCTAATGTGAGTTCTCGTAACAGAGATTTTCCTCGAAGACTCACAGGGGCAACGAACCCGAGAGGGTCAAAGAGACTGTTTATGGTGGAGAGGACTCCTCAACGTGTGAATGGCTTGTCGCTGATGGATACTTGAAAGGTAAATGTATACTTTTTAACTTCCCAGCTCAGACCAAGACTTCGCTGTGCAGGGACCGTTTCTGCACCTAAGTATAGCTCTTTAATGTCATTGGCATGATCTCCAGTTGGAAACGCTTGCAATACTCTGATGCTGTTAGATACAATCTTGTGGAGTCGCAGGTTAGACTCTGAGAGGGAAGCTTGGGTTTTTTGTAACAGTGTAATAGCTTCTTGCTCAGTAGGTGTCGAGAGAAGTCCGTCATCTACGTAGAACTCACGCTCCACGAAGTGTCTGGTGTCTGACCCGTACTCCTGTTCTCCACTCATTGCTGCTCTTCTGAGGCAGTACGTAGCCACGGCTGGAGAAGGACTATTTCGAACACATGGACCCTCACCCTGTACTCGATGATGTCCTTGCTGGGGTCATTATCTCGAAACCAAAGGAAACGTAGGTAGTCTCTGTGGTCTTCTCTGACAACTAAACAGTGAAACATTTGTTCAATGTCTGCCATCACAGCTACTCTTTCTCTCCTAAATCCAATGAGGACGCCCAAGAGGCTGTTGCTGAGGTCGGGTCCAGTAAGCAGAATGCTATTGAGGGAGATGCCGTTGCATTTTGCACTAGAGTCAAACACAAGTCTGATTTTTTTCAGGTTTTCTGTGATGATAGACTCCAAACGATGGCAAATACCAACAGTCCTTTCCGTCCGGCAGTGGAGGTGCTGGCTCTGCATGGTTGTTGTCGAATACCTTTTGCATGAAGGCAACATACTGCTCTTTCATCTTTGGCTTGCGCTCTAGTGTGCGTTGTAGTGAAGAGAGACGTGTCATGGCTTGGTTTCGATTGTTTGGCACAGGGGGTCTCTGTGACCTGAAGGGGAGAGGGGCGACCCAACTGTTGGACCTGTCCTGAAAAACCTGTTCATCCATTACTTTGAGGAACTGTTCATCTTCTATTGAGAAGGCACGCTTGTCTGGAGTTCTTGCAAAGACTCTGAGGCCGAGAGTGTCGGTGTCTATAGTGCCGTTACTGCGAATGTGAATGGATCCATTCACTCTGTTGGGGCTGATTGCTTGTTTGAAATGGATGCGGTTCATGCAGGGCTTGAAAAGAGTGGGTCTGCTATCTTCTAGTACGTTTGTTTTGCTGCTACAAACTGTTGGCTTATGTACTTTTCCCAAACACACATCACCAACCAAAACCCATCCAAGGTCTCTGGTCTTTGAGCAAAGGGTGTATCACCAGGGCCATTAATCTGTTGTCTCACCTTGTGAGCGGAGAATGTCACGGCCTCCGGTGTCGGTATTTCCTCAGATTGTCTGGTAATTCATCACATTCAATTAGCTCTGGGAGTGAAAGGCGAATGCCACCATTAGCTGCTTCAACCTGGAATCCCGTTGCCCTCCTGCCGGATGTTGCGGTGAGGCCTGCACAGGTTTTTAGCGTGTAGGGGTATGCGTTAACTTTAATCTTAAACGCCTCAAAAAACTGCGACCTGACAAGAGATCTGTTGCTCTGATCATCAAGCATTGCATACATTTTTACAGCTTTTTCAGGGCGATCTTTTGGGTAGACCTTGACGAGACAGATTTTTGAGCAGGATTTTGACTTGATTTCGTTTCCATGGACCTCTGTGCACAAAGGGCCGATGACTGTAGAAGCTGAAGTATCCTCCGTCCCTTACTCCCCGCCATCGTCTTGTGAGGGATTTGAATCTTTGCTTGCCCATTTGGGTGGACCAGAGTAGAGAGCTGTTATGTGACTTTCACTGTCGCACTCATCACATTTCAGCGTAACTTTACAGTCGCTAGAT
Source organism: Channa striata (assembly GCA_033026295.1). NCBI lineage: Eukaryota > Metazoa > Chordata > Actinopteri > Anabantiformes > Channidae > Channa > Channa striata. Next base: position 3,723,958 of record CM065173.1, on the reverse strand, counting down.
GAGAAGAGGATGAGCAACATCTAAAACAGATGCCTTGCTCCCTTAAGTAAGTCTTTCTTTCTTCCAGAGTCTTTAGTCTGAAGCCACGGCACTTTTTTAGGGGGTGTGGCTTATTATGGATAGGGCACTGTTTGGTTATGTTGTCTTTTGATGCTGCTTCGCTTCGAGTTGTGACATTGGTGACCTTAGTTTTGTGCACTGAGATTGCGGTTCTGGGATTGGTACGTTTTAAAAGTGTGCGTTCTGTTTGGAGGTTGTTTACTGCAGGCGTGAAACTGAGATCGTTTCTGGTTTTAGCTTGATAACAGACGAAACAGGTGAAATAGGAGAATGGTGGATAACTGACCTAATAAGTTTCTTTGTAATTCGATCCCTGAGTAAGCCACCTTTCTTGTAAGTGATATGGCAACTTCTCCACAATGGGTTTTATGCCGCGTGCGGTGTCCAGGTATGCCAAGCCTGACAAGTAGTCATCCTCCTTGGCTGAGAGTAGCTCGTTTAAGAGATCTCCCAGCTCCCTCAACTTGTGATTGTCCTTATTTGTGATCTTGGGAAAGTTGTCAAGCTTTGTAAAAAGAGCACTCTCTATCACTTCTGGAGTCCCATAACATTCGTCAAGTCTTTCCCATACTGATTTCAATGCAGCTACTGGATTAGCTAGATTGACTGCTCTTAGACGTTTGACGTGCTCGGCTGATACCTTCCCAAGCCATTTTGAGAGTAGGTCCAGCTGCTCACTTGTTGTTAGATTTAAGTCTCTGATTGTGTTGGAAAAGGAGGACTTCCATTCTCCTTACGTTTCCGGATGGTCGTCGAAGTGTGAAAGGCCCGTGCTGACGAGCTTTTTCCGTGCTAGATATTTTGCTATCTCCATAAAGGCTGAAGACTCTGGAACACTTGTGTGAACCGTATCCACGTAGTTTGGTGAATCTCCCTGGGCTTAGGATTGTTGGGCTCAGATTTTTGCTGATTTGGAAGTGACTTCGAGTAGCACGTTGAACGGATGGATTGTAGTTCATTCCCATCTGGTGAGAATGTGGGGAAACTGTTCTGTACTCATTTCTTGGTAGAACATGCCAGGAGTTTTTGACAACATACTCTTTTCCCCTGTAAACAAGCGGCGATGGAAGATTGCGGCGAGGCTGAATAGACTGCTCCGATGGCTTTGGCAAGTGGGCTGATTCAGGGCATTTGTGATAACAAGCATTTTGGTTTTGAATGTAGTCGCTAACACGGTCATGTGCATTATGAAGTGACAGGGGATAACTTTTCTTGCTACGCATCTCTTCATCCTCTAGTTCTGCTGCCGCTTCCAATGCTTCTGCTTGGGCGTTAGCGGCTGCAGCCTCTCTTTCATACTTTAGTACTTCTAGATTGGCCTCAAGCTTAGCTTTTTCAACTTTAATACTTTTCTCTTTTTCTGCAAATGCTGCACGTGCACGGGCAGCCTCTGCTACAGCTCTGGCCTTTGCTGCTGCAGCGCTCACGGATGATCTACTCGAGCTGGCACTTTTCCGACTTCCTACTGATGCTCCATCTTGAAATGGTTCGTCCATGTTTGAGGTTATCTAGCTGCCGTGTTGTTGTTAGCTATCTTTTTTTTACTGTCGTGCTCTCCTTGTGTGTATCTAACACAATTCAGCAGTAAGCCTAACTCCTTTAGGAAACATGTGCAGGGTCAGGATGTAGCGTCCATAGCTCCAATAATGTCTCCAAAACAGGGTAAAAAAAGATGATGATGTCAAAAGCATGAACGCAAGGGTAGATGTTAACGGATGAACTTTGGTCCAAGTGCTTACTGAAAGAAACTACAAGATGGCTAACCTCCTGTCACAACATCCTGTCTTAACCACACCTTCAAAGTAAAAGACCGTAAAATTGCGGAATACAACTCGTTCTAATTATTACTCTGAACATAATAAAGGCTGAACATATATTCTCAAGATATCGTCTAGTAACACTGTCAATACTGTGTTTTGTCAGTGTGGTAGAGGATGCTTTTGTAACACTTGGAGAAGAAAGAGATCATCAGGTGTTTGGTAACACGAGAAGACGTCCCATTCTTGGTCTTATGAAGAAATGAAACAAGGAGACACTTCTTGCCATCATCAAGAAGCACATCAAGCTTCACTCTAATTGTGAGTGATGAGTGCAGAGCGAATGCCAGTCTTTCCCAAGAGAGCTACAGGCATGTCAGGGTCAACCACAGCCAGAGTTACATAGATCCACAAACAGGACTACACACTCAGCATATTGAGAGATTGAGGCAGACTTTGGCGTATGCGGGGGGATTGTTCTGAGAAGACCTAAAAAAACAGCTGTGCCTAATAGAGTGGACCTACTGGTTAGCAAGAGGGTCTGAATATGGTGTTCCTGGCAGACTTTTGAAGAACATACAGAATACTAACAACAGATGAGACTAGGATATTTCTATTATTGCTGTTGGTTATGGCTCATCCTCCATTACAGCAGACATGTACCAATTGCTATACAGTGCTGGCGTTATGCCCTCCTGGTTTCACTCATGGGACCTTATTTGGTAACACTACTGACTGTTGTAGTTGGTTGAAATGAACACGCTTTCGTTCTCTGCTATGCGGCATGCATTGCATTTCTTTTACTGTACTTTGCTGTTATCCAATGTTACTGTTCAGTTGTGGAACACTTGTCTATGTTGTTCTGTAGATAGTTTATATTGTTTGTACTGTTCTCAGACGTTTTCACTTTAACTGGATAGTCCTAGTACATGTCTACAAATGCTTGGTAGAGACTGCTGACTGGTAGTCTGTTAATAGTCATGAATATTAGTTGACAATCAACAGATAAGCAACCAATATGTAGTTTACTATCAACTAGTGGTCAACAGAGACTTTATCTGATGAGTCTGAGATACTATGGGGGTGATATTATCATGTTGTCAATAATGTGGACACAACACTGTTGACTTTCAACTAACACACTGATTTTGAGTAGTTGATAGTCAATTTAAAGAAGCCGACAAAATCAACAGATACGTCGATATTGGTTAAGAAGCTCTTGTCAGAAAACATTATGGCAGTCAGCAGTCACTTGTAGTATATTTTCACACAACTTGAAATGCACTTGTATAGTCTGCAAACATTTAGTTGAATGTACGTTACTGTTGTTGAATGAATGTTGTTGATCAACTGATGCCAACAGTGTTGGTTGATAGCTGGTAGAATGTCAACAGGTGTCTGTCAAAATAAAGTGTTACCACATAGGACATGCTTTTTCTGCTTTTAAACAAAATAGTCAAGATTCACACAATCACAAGAGGGTCCCCTTTTGGAAAATATTCAAACACAAAGTTGATTTAGGCTTGAAGGAAGGAACAAGATCAGCCCAAAGAAGGAAGGGGCGAGTGGGGATTTTTTTTTGTTTTTTATGTGTGTGTGCAAGTAGTGGTAGTAGCAGCAAAGTTACTCAGCACTTTCTGCAGACTAAATGAGCTTAGTGTTTGACAAAGCTTGTGACCACATATGGTTATGTCGGTTGATGTGGTGCGTTCCAGACTCTACCGTATAAAAGGTTCCACAGATTGCAAATTCTTAATTGTCGCTAAGCTGTGACGGTGATACAGGTAAACATATTTCTGTATTATGTGTTAAGCGTTTGCCAGTTTTATTGTGTTGCAGTAAACAGCAAACTGTTGTTGTTGTGTTTTGTAGAAAGAACCAATACGTGACGAAGAAAAGTTGGATCACTACTTTTACAAGGTATGCAGTCATTTCTATTTGCTTTTTATTATCATGGTATCCAGAAAGGGTATTATTTTCTGGTTGTAGCTCTAATGCACTCTGTCAGTAGAGCTTTATCAGCACGTCTAAAGCTTATCAAAATTAAACATATCATTAATCAATGAGAGATTTTATTGTGGTTGCTTTAGCTATTACTTTGTATCTCTATTTGATTCATAAGTGCTGTAATAAAACATAATTAAACACTCTATAGCTATATTTCAAAATGTGTGAATTTGACAACAATATACGGTAGACCACAAAATGTGTGCAATGTATTTCAGAGTGAAAAATATAGTAAAAATGTAGTGCTCTTTAGACTCAATCCTCTGTGTCTCTTTATTTTTATCCAGGAAATAATGAAGGTCCAGTTTGTCTACCTGCTTATGCTGCTCCTCGCTGCCACTGTGCAAGGAAATGAGCGTTACAGACACTTTATAAACCAGCATATCAATGGAAGGATGAGTGTCGGTAGCTGTGATGCTGTAATACAAAGACGAGGAATCATCGTAACTGGTAGCAATGAGTGTAAGGAGACCAACACCTTCATCCTAGCCAATACCAACCATGTGAAAGCAATCTGTGAGAATGCCGGGACGCCATATGGTGGTATGAAGATAAGCAACAATCCCTTCAGCATTATTGTCTGTCAACTGAAAAACCAGGGAGCCAGGAGACCCCACTGTCAGTACCGTGGTCAAGCTCGCACCAGGAAAATTGTGATTGCATGTGAAGAAGGCTTACCTGTGCACTTTGCAGAAGATATCATACCTTTTGACAAGTGATTAAACATCAGCTGTTCACTTCACTGTCATATAAAATAAAATTAATTTGACAGCTTATGGTATTGTTTTTATTACATTCATGCAGTTATCAGTAGTCAAAAAAATTTAAAAATAACAGGAACGGAATGTTTTGTTAGTCATCTATTCAACAAGTACAATGTGTCTTGGACTAAGCTTCCCAAATGCAACATAGAAACTTAATAATAAAGAATAATAATTTGCTCATTTAAGAAAATGCATGAAAATGCAATAAAATTTTAACACTTCTTATGATATGTTTACACTGACTGTTATGAAGTGACAAATGTTGAAACGAAACTGAGTACAGAGCAAAGTCCTCAGTGAGATATAATATGTGGCATATCTCTTCTCGTCCAAACGTTGGAAGATATTAGTGCAGTTTAAAAACAGTCTGTATTGTGCCAAATATGCAAACTGTAGTAGGTCAAAGAATATTTTTAGGTGTGACAGGTTGACTTTTCTAAGGTCCTTCATGGCAACAAGATCTCTAATCCTCGGTTTCTGAAAAAGTGACAGTACAGTTGATTTAAACGAGGCAGAATCTTTGCATGCCTGCATTGAATTTTTGAATGTGTCTGTATATATGGGGAATAATTGTTCAGCACTTATACGGTGGGGCTAAGCGATCAAATCAATATCGCAGTTTAACGATGCATTTATCAAATGGCAAAACAATGATTTTAATTAATCTATTTTTTATAATGCTTTAATAATATATGAATCTTTCATGCCAGGTTCACATGCAGAGATCTTTCCCTCTGCTGTCTGAAGAGAAAGTGAGTGAGTAGCTGAAGAACGTTTAAGACACAAGTTTAACTAACCGTTGTGATGCTGGAGAACATCAGAACACATTAGTGTCAACAGTACAGTCACATCAGTCTCTTATTTCTTTTGGTTTTTAGTGAAAGGATGCGCAGCAGGAACAAGTTTTGTGCTGAAGGGACTAATTAAGATAACATCATAAATGTCCTCTAGCATCAGAAAAAGCCCCAAAAGGCTGTGTTTGACAAGTTTATCATCACAGACCGCATGATAAAAATGTGCTTGCACAAGAACCTGGAAACAAGAAGTGGCAAATACAGAAGCTCTGAAGAAGCTGTGGCTGGCTATTTCTCAACCCCTGACGAAATGGCCAAAGACTTTTCAGTCAAAACAGACGTGACTTGTATTTCACACAAGTTTGCAGAAAGTTGTTCGAGAAGCATGAATTGACTGATTGTGCTTGTGGTTACAAATGGTGAAGCATGAAGCTGCTTCTAATTTGTTTCTTTGTAGACTAAATAGCTAATGGAAACATATTTCATTCTGTATATTTATTTAGCTTTGAAAACGCTGACAAAACATTAAAATATATAGTAGTTAGTGAGCTGATACAAACCTTCCCCAATTTCCCTTTTTTGGCATAGCACTGTGAGAATATGACTTGCACAAATGCTCTGATGACAACCAATAGCAGCTATAAACCAATCAGCTTTAACATTATGATCATTTGCCAACTATTGAGTGCGTCCCGCTTTGACTCCAAAAACAGCTTTGAACTATCAGAGAATGGACTCCACAAGGCCTGTAAGGTTGTTCTTTGGAATCTGACACCAAGTCATTTTCTAAGGTGCAAGCTGAGGCCTTTGTAGATCTGATTCCTACTTTGCATCCTGGTCCCATTATTTCCCCAGTTGAGCATTTTGCACACACTGTAACTTTCACATGAGTTATGTGGTTCATTAACTAGGCCAGCTTATTTACTTTGTTTTCTGCTACTTTTTACAAAGACATCAGGTCACTTTGACTGTTTTCAGGCTACACAAAAAACTGTGATGCAACATAAACATTTTCAGTTATTAGAGCTACAGTAGCTCGTCTACTTGATCAGATTTTATGAGCCACTCTTCAATCCCCACACACATCAATCAGCCTTGGCCTCCCACGACCCTGTATCTGGTTCAGTGTTTATCTCTATATTTTCACTACTTTTGGTCCTGATCAATATTCCACAAGAACAACATGTATGTTTCAACTTTCATGGTTAAAAATATTCAAGCTGTTTAATTATATATGATGTGTGGCTTTTGTCCTGACTATAGAAGCATTTACATGTATCATGTTAATTTGATAGGTAAATTAAACTAATTAAGAACTAACTAAATAAATAAAACTGAAATAGATTTTAGAATGACTGATTTTATGAATAGGTAAATGCAGTGAAAATTATTTTGCCTTCCTCAGTTACTATTTTTTAAAAAATTGCTAATAAATCTAACATGAACAGTTTCTGCACACCTGAATATAGCAGGTGTTCTGAAGAAAAAAGAAAAAGGTAGAACTAACAACATATTTTTTAAGCAACTCTTCAATTTTTTTGACCGTACAGTATGTGCAGGTGTAGAACCACGACCTTATTATTCACAGCACTAAACGGAGGCAAATAGCAAAAGAATTAAAACTTGGAGCTCCATCCATTATGGTACCTATGAAACCCCGTAGTCATTCCCTCAAGTCTTTTTTTCATCTACATTAAAAGTCAGGTTTTAATAATTTTAGTCTCATAGGCTTAAAACGTGCTTGCACAAGAACCTGGAAACAAGAAGTAGCAAATACAGCAGAGACTCTGATGAAGCTGTGGCTGGCTATTTCTCAACCCCTGACCAAATGGCCAAAGACTTTTCAGTCAAAACAGACGTGACTTGTATTTCACACAAGTTTGCAGAAAGGTGGCCATTGTTCCAGAAGAGATTGTGTTTGTCCTTACAAATGGGGAATATTTGTTCAGCACATCAAATCAATGTCCTCAAATTGACAATGCATGAAGCTGCTTCTAATATGTTTCTTTGTAGACTGAATAGCTAATGGAAACATATTTCCATATGTATGAAGTATTTATTTAACTTTAACAAGGCTGACAAAATATTGAAATATACAATAGTTAGTTAGCTGATACAAACCTTCCCTAAATTCCCTGTCATGGTTGTCATTCTGAGCTGTGTTCCCCTGGCTACAGTTTCTCTCTCCCCTGTGCTTCACTCTCTCAGCCTCTCTCTCCTCCCCTGCTGCTCCCTCGTTGGTGTAATTCTACTCACCTGTCGTACTGTTTCTTAAGCCTTAGTCACCTGTCCCTCCCTGCAGTTTGTCATTTACCCAATTGCTTTTGCCCCTAGTTTTTTTTACCTGCCTGTTCTGGACCTTTTACTTCTTTTGCCTTTTGAGATTATTTTGTTACTTTCTGGCAATGCCCTCTCCTACCTGCTCTGTACCCCAGGGAACCCGATGATTAAAATTGTTCCCCCACCCGTGTTATTCCCACCTCAGAGATGGTGAACTTTAGATTTACATTCAGGCATTTGGCAGATGTTTTTTTTTAAGCGACTTACAAGTGAGGAACAAGCAAGCAATAAAATCTAAGTTAAGGAGAAAAACATCCAAGTAAAGCGCTAACAAAGAAGTGTTACGTTTTCATGAGATGCAAGTAAAGAAAAAATAAAACGCAGGAAAGTTTTTTTTTCTTTTTAAAGGAAGAAACGGAAGAGTTCTGTTTTCAGCAGTGTTTCAAATGTAGTGAGTGAGGTCGCTGAGCGCACAGAGTTTGGCAGCTCATTCCACCACCGTGGGATCACTGCGCTGAAGAGTTTTCCTTGGTGTCTTCTGTGTGGTGCTGGGACTGCCAGACAGCTTTCGCTGGCCGAGCGCAGTGGACGGGAGGGATTGTAGACCTGAATGATTGAGTTTAAGTTAGCTGGAGCTGTTGACCACTCTGTGGGCAAGAGACAGAGCTTTGAACGTAATCATTGCCGCCACAGGAAGCCAGTGCAGAGATCTGAAGAGCAGAGGGACGTAAGTCCTTTTTGGCTGGTTGAAGATAAGGCGTGCTGCCACATTTTGGATCATCTGCAGGGGTTTGGTCGTGCATGGCAGTAACCCCATAAACGTTGCAGTAATCTAGACGAGATATGATCAATGCCTTCACGATGAGTAGAGTTGTGTACTCAGAGAGGTAGGGTTTGATCTTCTTGATGTTGTAGAGAGCAAATCTCCTTGACCTAGAGACTGAGGCGATGTGTTCCGTGAAGCTCAGTTGGTTGTCAATGATGAACACCAGATTTCCGGCCGACTTAGCGGAAACAATCACTTCGGAACCAATGTTGATGCTGATGTTGTGCTGCGCCAACGGCTTGGCTGGGAAAACTAGAACGTCAGTCTTGGAGATGTTGAGCTGAAGATGTCTTTCTCTCATCCAGGCAGAGATGTCAGAGAGACAGGCAGAGATGCGTGTCGAGACAGTGGAGTCATTTTGCGGAAAGGATAAGAAGAGCTGCGTGTTGTCCGCATAAGCAGTGATATGAAAAGCCATGTGAATGAATGATAGAGCCCAGGGAAGGAGTATAGATGGGAAAAAGAAGAGGACCAAGAACAGAGCCCTAGGGTACACTAGTGGAGAGGTTATGAGAGTTGGAATCACGCCTCTGCCAGGATACCATGAAGGTTTGTCCAGACAAGTAAGACCAAAGCCAGGCTAGAGCTGGTCCAGAGATGACCAAGTTAGAGACTGTATTCAAGAGGATCTGGTGGTTTACAGTGTGAAAGGCTGCCGACAGGTCTGGTAGCATCAAGACCGAAGAATTCCCCGCAGCTTTAGCAGCCTGTAGAGATTCCACAACAGTCAGAAGTGCCGTCTCTGTGGAGTGACCACTCTTGAAGCCAGACTGATTTACATCGAGGAGGTTGTTCTGGGAAAGAAAGTCTGATAGTTGATTGAAGACTGCTCGTTCCAGGGTCTTGGCCAGAAATGGGAGAAGAGAGAGTGGTCTGTAATCCTCCACAAGGGAGGGTTCAAGAGAAGGCTTCTTCAACAGGGGCGTAATCTGGGCCTGCTTGAACGAGGTGGGAAAGGTGCCTGTTTTGAGAGAAGTGTTCATGATCTGAGTGATGGCTGGTATTAGTGTCGACGCAGTAGCTTGAAGAAGGATGGAGGGGATCGGCTCTAGAGACCAAGTGGTCGGGCGATTCGAGAGGAGAAGAGTAGATACATCGTCCTCTGACAGGGTTGTGAATGTGAAGCGTGGTGCCTCGTTCGATGTTGATAGGTGGATGTCATCTGGTGGAGAGAACTGGGAGCTGATGGGTGCCACCTTGTTGGTGAAAAAGGAGGCAAAGTTGTTGGCTGTGAGACAGGTGGGTGGCAGAGGCGGCGGTTAGTAGAGCAATGACTTAAAAGTGGAGAACAGCTTTTCGGTCTCCGTGATGTTGCTGAGCTTTTCTTGGTAGTATTCGGTTTTAGCCCTAGTGACACTGTGAGAGAAGGATGCAAGCAAATCCTGGTAGTCAGAAAGAGCAGATGGAGGCTTGGTTTTGCGCCACTTCCTCTCAGCACCCGTGAAGACAGTATGTTGTTCCCGAATCTGGTCAGTTATCCAAGAGTTGGAAGATAAATGGCGAGCGGGTCGAGATTTTGTCGGGCAGAGACTGTCTATGCACTTTATGGAGTAGCAGTTGGTTTTTTCTCCCGAGTGTATTTTACCTCAGCTGTTTTTTGTTGGTACTTTACAAGTGAGTTTTTTTAGCTGTGTTTGTATTGTTCTTTTGTTCATTGCTTCTTTGGTTGCTACTTGGTTTAACTGCTATGGACCAGCTCTCTTGAGTTCTTCAGCCCCAGCCCTCTTCCGACACATAATATTGTCCAGCTTTCATCAAACTGTTTTTGATAGGTCTAGGTCATAGGTCTAGAGAAGAGGGGAGGGGTGTGTGTGGTCTTGTGGGGTCACAAAGGTCATGTGAAAAAGTAGAGATGGACGTAATTAAACAGCAAAACAAGGGGTGAGAAGGCTAAACAGTGGGCTTGTGTGTCCATGTTGATTCAGGGAAAATGACAAAACCAGCCAGTGACTTTCTCCCAAAATAGGGGGATGCAGCATGTGTGTTTTTACTCAAATAGGGATGAGTAGTGTGTGAGTGTGTGCATGTGTGTGTTTCCCTATAAATCTAAAGAGATTTTGTACCAGCAGCAGGAGGGCCAGAGTTTTTCTCCGGACACAGTGACAACGCCGGTTACAGTCAGTGACTGGGGTGTGATGAGATGCATAATTGCAGAACACCTTAAAGGTTGTTGTGACGAAGAAGAAGATGATAAGAAGCTGGTTCATATGTATCAAAGTGGCGAACTGAATGTGGATGTAACAGAGACATCTGACGAGAAAAACAAATGTTTGTCGAAAGCCATTTTGGAGACACAGAGTTGTCCTTCAGGCCGTTGGTATGTGTGTGCAGATGGAAGTAATTAAGAAGCAAAACAAGGGTTGAAAAGGGTAAACAGGGTACATATATGTCGAGGTAGAAGTAGGTAAAATGACAAAACCAGTCATTTACTTTCCCCCAAAAAATAGGAAATGGGGGGTTTCTGACAGGTCACAGGACCATTTGATTGGTTAGCTAGCCCTTAAAAAGAGGGCCTACGCACCCAGTTCTTGTATCTCACGCAGAAGCCGAACGGACATCGCTATGGACGCAGGTAGACATTCGGTCGTGAATGGAGAAAGACATGCAATTTCTTTTTGCTCAAAATATGTGTTAACTTGAGCAGTTGTATTTACATCAGCGTGGATCTATCCCGACATTGTCGAATGAAATTTTTGAAGAGGCTGGTAAGATGTTATTTTTGACAGTTGTTTTAAAAAACAATAAAAGTAACATGATTGTGAAAAGCCGTGCCGGAAACGGACATACCTGCGGACATTATTTCAGCCCCCCAGAGTTACCAGCCGGCTGTACATAATGCAGCTATTAGCAGGGAGGAAATCCCAGTCACTGGAACGCATATTGCCAGGCCAGAATCCACTAGCCTATCTTCTGCCACCCAGGCACACCTGTGTGTTTCACTGACGTAAAAAAAAATTGAACGTGTCACACATCGTTAAATTTTGCTGTTTTACAGAACAGAGGCCAAAGAAACTCTGAATATCTTTCAAACTGTCAGTGTCAAAAACAGAGTCATTTATGGTTTGGTATATCGTCGTCTATCACGGCAGGTTTGACTTTAAAAAAGAGGCGATTCTTTACTGTAAACATGACACAGCCATTCTTAGAAAAGCCTGTTGTTTAGAGAGATGTTTATTAAAGAGATGGGCCTCCATCCCTTCAAAAGGGCGACTATAGCATCGGCGTGTATGTATGTATTCAGAATAAACTTTCTTTTGGAGAAAACTCTTGCCATTCCCTGTCCCTATGATTATAGATATGGTCCCAATAGGTTTTCAGACTGTAGCATACAGTGGTTGGAGTACGTGATGTCTACTCAGAATGTTTTAATTCAGCATGCTTTAAACACTGGCGAGAAGAGCTTTGGGCCCTGTCAGGTGGACGGCTACTACGAGTTAAACGGGGAATTTTTAGGATGCTTTTATCACGGATGTTTACAGTGTTTTCCAGGTCACAAAACTCATCCTTTAAAGGGTACAACCTTTGAATAATTGTACGATCAGACCCTAGACAGGCTGATCGCACAATTATTCAAGCTACAGAATCTGTATAATGTGAAATTCACAGTCATGAAAGAACATGATTGGAATGAGATGAGACAAAGTCACGATGGGGTGAAAGAGTTCATGAAAAGCTATAAAGTGCCTGAACCTCTCTCCCCCCGACAGGCACTGAACGGAGGGCGCACCTGCCCCGTGATGCTGAGATATTCAGCGAGTGATGATGAGACGGTGAATTATGTGGACTTTACATCGTTGTACCCTCATGTAAACCACTACTGCTTCTACACTCTAGGTCATCCTGAAATAATATTCAGACTTTAAGCTTTGGTTTCATCAAAGCAAAGGTGTACCCCCCACGTGCCCTATTCTTCCCTGTTCTGCCTTATAGATCCACCCTTATCTTCACCCTCTGTAGGACCTGCGCTGAGGTGAACATGCAGAGTGATGCTTGCTCGCACAGTGACGAGGAGAGGGCCTTTTTCGGTGTTTGGATCACCCCAGAGTTTGTGAAAGCTCTGGAGAAAGGATACAGGCTGGTGGAGATTTACGAGGTTTGGCATTTTAAAGAACGGAGTAACACACTCTTTAGAGAATACATTCAGACATTTCTCAAAGGGAAACAGGAGGCGAGTGGCTACCCATCAAATGTCACAGATGAGGCAGGTAGGCAAAAATACATACAGAAATGAAAATCATGAAAAACAGGGCATCTTATTGGATGCATTGAAAATTCAGTCAACATAAACTTTGATTCTGTAAAGAACCTGGTGGAGAATTACATTGTTAATCCGGGGGATGAGAGCGAGAGAGTTTTGACGGCCCCCCAGCATAACATATTTCGTGATAAAAAAACGTTTTAGTTGAGAAACACTTTAAACAATAAGAGATTCAGGGTTGTGTTTGATAAAAGACGCCTGCTGCCTGACGGTTCAAGTTTGCCTTTTGGCTACTAATTAGAATAAAAACAAATTTTGTCACAGGAGGGTGTGCTGCACAACTGCTCACTATAAAGTCGACCAAAAAGAGACTCTGGGTCTTGTTTGATTTCTCCACCGGTTAGGGTAAAGTCATGGCTCTGATGGAAAACGTTGATTTTGTATATGGTTTAAAAACGCCCTTCCAATGTTTAATTGTAGGACCCAGCGCTTGTGAAAAAACCTTTTTTGTGAAAAGTTTTCTAAACAACTGTAAATATATGACCGATGTCGTACCTGAAAATATTGTATGGATTTATACTTCTTTTCTACCCATGTATGCTGAATTGCAAAAAGATAATAAAATAAAAAATAACTTTTCTGGAAGGATTACCTGCTTCTTTTAATGATATAACGATGTTCTCCCGAGGTTTAAATCATCTTATTATTTTGGACGATGTTATTTTTGAAACTTTGGAAAACCCAGAGGTTGAAAGCGCGGCATGGATATTTAATGACTGATCTGACTCCCGACTGTCCAGAACGTTTCAGACTAAGAACTGGGCTGCTACCTCACGAACGCACATGCGTGTATCTCCCCCGCTGAAAAAATCATGTCTGAGCATTTAAAAAGGAACCTGCCCCTCTTAAAGGTACTAGTGTCCAGCAATCCACGTCAACACAAAGCCATTCTATCCACCTGTTCACCCGATCTCATAAAAACATTTTATGAATTGGGTTTTAATCTTCTCAAAGGCAACATTGCTCTTTCAACTGAACAATATCGTAAATTAAAGAGACAAAAGAAAAGTCTCAGAAGCTTCAACTTCAACTTTATTTTATTTATATAGCGCCAATTTACAACAACGTCATCTCAAGGCACTTTACATAATAAAGTCAAGACTATACAAACATTTAGAGAAAACCCAACAAATCCCCCTTGAGAAAGCCATAGGCAACAGTGGAGAGGAAAAACTCCCTTTACTGGAAGAAACCTCCAGCAGAACCAGGCTCAGGGTGGGCGGCCATCTGCCGACCATCTGCCAGTTGGGCTGAGTGGAAAGTGGAGAGAGAAAAGAACAGAGCAACAAAAGCAACAACAAAACATTGGGCAGGTTAGTGGGAACGAGTAGCTGCGCACTGGAGGACACACAGCGCCAAATCTGGGGACACCTGAAGACAGGGACAGAGAGAGAGAAAGACGACTACGGGACAAAGAAGACACAGAGTTAATGTCATACAGTGGTGACATTATAGATGTGGGATGAGAGGAGAGAGTGAAGAGAAAAGGAAAGTGGCTCAGTGCAGAGTCCCCCAGCAGTCTAAGCCTATAGCAGCATGACTATAACCAACTATAAGCTTTATCAAAGAGGAAGGTTTTTGCTTCCCGAATCTGGACTGGGAGCTGGTTCCACAGGAGAGGAGCTTGATAGCTAAAGGCTCTGCCTCCCATTCTATTTTTGGAAATTCTGGGAACCACAAGTAGGTCTGCATTTTGGGACCGCGGTCTAGTGGTGGTCTAGTAGGATGATATGGTACTAGGAGATCTTTTAGGTATGATGGATCTTGACCGTTTAGAGCTTTATAGGTAAGAAGAAGGGTTTTAAATTCTATTCTACATTTAATGGGAAGCCAATGGGGAGAAGCTAATGAAGGTGAAATATGATCTTTCTTACCAATCCCAGTCAGTAATCTTGCTGTAGCATTTTGGATTAATTGAAGGCTTTTTAGAGAGTTACTAGGGCAGCCTGAAAGTAGAGAATTACAGTCGTCCAATCTAGAAGTAACAAATGCATGAACCAGTTTTTCAGCCTCGCTTTGAGACCAGATGCTCCTAATTTTGCAAGATGCCTGACCCCTCCTGTGCTTTTTCATTACATCATTACATCAGTCGCAATGTTTTTAGGAGCCGAGGAGAGATGTGGTTTAACCTTATTGAAACCTTTCTTCATCAGCGGCATGACAAAGCAAAAACATAGACCCTAATCCTCTGCCATACTGGACAGGTGCCCCCGTAAAACCGGAAAGACCGGACCCCGCCTGGTTATCATAATAACTTACAAAGCGATAGGGATCATCTTTATAAGTCCAGGGAGTCATGTCTTGACGGGCCTAAAGTATAGAGTTAGAATAGTTTTGCGTATCTAAAGTTGACAGGTTTATTTTGGTCCGATTTAATTTCAAAATATATAGTCTCTATGTGGTTTTTGATAGAGGTAAATAATGCGGGGGGTTAAAAGTCCTTGTTATAATGTCACCGTATAAACCTTCAGCTGCACACACTGCAGGAGCAGAGAAAAGTGTCACCTACTGCCTGGTGTCTAACCATATCAGAATAACAATATAGATGATAAAACCCTGATTTTAAATCTGCAGGATAGAGTGACAGCACTATGTCAGGTCCAGCCGAAAACATCTCGTCACACTCTACACCCAAAATGTATACAGGCTTTTAATTGGTATCTTCCCCAGTCCATGTAAATACCTGTCTATGCTAATCATAGGCCAGAAGGGCGTCTGTCCTCATCATTTTGAAAACACCATTGAGTTGGCTTATGACATCATCAGCGGTCATATAATCTCCGTCTCCTAAGAGCTGGTGGCGTACCATGTATTTACTCTCGTCAGGAGGGAGGGGGATCTCCCACGTATCCATCCAACTAAACCGGTTCTCTCTTGAAGACACTGTAGCCCACGTGTGAGGATATGACAAATCTGTCAGAGCAACCTCCCATTCTCCCTTCAAGTCTATATGTTGCGATATATCTATACGAAATTCAGAGGCCATGTTATCCTTAAACGTCTGTATGCTGGAGTTGGATAGAAGAGTTATGTAGAAACTATATTGAGACGTGTTAATGTCTGATAATGTCTCAATCTGTCTCAATCAAATCAAAAATGTTTTACATTACAGTTTCAATTTTAGGAGCCATCTCTAGCCTTCTGTGCTGCAAGTTGCATATGTAAAACATCATACCTCTTCTACCTATTTATGAGAAAATGAGAAAACAAAAATCATAAAAGTAAGTAATTTTATTTCAGATTAAATTCAATACAGCAATAGGTTTTAATTGGAACGAAAAACATTCAGATACTTAAACGCATTCAAAAATTATTAAAACAGTGGGTAAATAACTGAGTATTAAGAAAAAGATTATACAAAAATGGCTAACTAACTACAAATAGATCGTTAAGCAGGAGTAATAAGACTTGGTTACATGAAAGAAGATACAGCTTGGTTACATATCGCATCACTCACTCACTCAGTCAATATCCTTCCCCTCCCAAAAGTCCACAGCCTCTTGGAGATTTAAAATTTTTGACGTACAATCCCCAACTAGTGTTTCTTGTATTTCACCCAGAACACCGGGTACATTTTCAGATTGTTTCTTCCAGTCTTCCAGAATGTTTTCTCTGGCTTTTCCAACCTCCATCTCCGATTTCACAGCGTTGTATTTCTTCAGCAGTTTTACAGCAGCAACATAGCTTGATAACACACGCTTTTCCATGTAAAAATCAGGGAGGCCGAAAACACAGGTGTGTTGCATCTGACTATGATGAGAAATCTGGCCACCGTTGCATAAAAACTCATTCAAATCACGGATCGCTACATTCAACACATGCGACAAAAGAGCGTGTCCGGAAATACTCGCAGCGTTGCTCCATTTGTCTTGCACGTTTTGAAGTGGGGGCAGTCGCATTCCAGTTTCTCATCAATGTCGTTCCCCCTCGGCCCACCATAGTTAGCGTCTGAAACATAGCACGTTACTGCTACTGACGTTGCTGCTGCTGCCACTACGGGGGTGTCAGAAACTGGGGAGCTTGCCGGTGTCATCATCATGAGCCAGATAATCAGTCAGTCGATTCCGGCCTTTATTTGTCCAGGGTAACAGAGGAGGGGTTTGTGGGCGGGTGGAGTGAGCGTTGGGGGTTAGGTTACACAAACAGGGCTCTTCTCAATACAACCAACTCTTGCCATTCACGGCGGGACTTAAACAAATGACTGATTTCATCGCCCCTTTTGCTAAAGATTTCCAACCACGATGCAACTGTCATGTTGAGAGTGCATTGAAAAACATGCAGTCCGTGTTGAAACAACTCACTGTCCCATAGCCTGCTTCGATCGTGGAGACTGGATATTTACTGTCAAAACCAACAGCCTGAAGGGCTGGTCTGAGTCTCCCAAACGGTTTTCAACAGACAATTGTTTTCTCGTCAGATGTCTCTGTTACATCCACATTCAGTTCACCACCTTGATACATTTGAACCCGCTTCTTATCATCTTCTTCCTCACAACAACCTTATTATATTCTGCAATTATGCATCTCATCACACCCCAGTCACTGACTGTAACCGGCGTTGTCATTGTGTCCGGAGAAAAACTCTGGCCCTCCTGCAGCTGGTACAAAGTCAGCTCCCCAGTGGTATACTGGAAGAAAACCAACAGATCCCGTTTCCAACTTCAGTTCTCCGCATAAAGAGGAGGCTTGCCGGTGGTCTCTTATACGACATAGATGTATGGTCATCATTTTAGGAGCCTTCCATAATGCAGATTCTTCTGTAACAACAACTGGGATGCTGCTAATTATGTTGTTCATTTTTTAACCTGTTGGTGTAGCCATTTTTTTTCACTGCTCAAATTCAATCTTTGCTTATTCTAACCTCAAATACTGAGCCTTTTTATTCTAACCTAGACGGAGCAAAACAGCCATGCATACAAACACCCACAAGCCATGTGGAGCCATGTGGATCTTTAGATTTATAGGGAAACACACACACACCCCACTATCAGAAGGGGCGCATTTAGAGGACCCAAATAGAGGCAAGGACGAGCGACTGGAAGAAAATGATTTATTGAAAGAGAATGAATGAAGTGAATGACGTGATAGGCTTCGGCCAGTAGGAACACCCGGGACGGCTCACGGCAGGGGAGTAGTGGTAAGATCTGGAGGTGGGAAAAAGACAGGTGAGTAGGTGAATGACAACAGAGGGGAAACTTATGAATGAATAGTGTCTTATGGAATCTATGGTTGTGGTGAGTAGGTGGCAAAACTAGGAGTAACCAAAATCGGCTGACAACGTCAGGGAGAAAACAGGCACAAAGTGACAACAGAAAAACGAGGTACGTGGAAAAGTAGCAAAACAACAAGTCAAGAGCTCTGACAGAAACAAAGCAACAAATCATATAATCATGGGAGTTCTTGGAGTCGTCGTGGCAGTGGTGGAGAAGAAGCACAGATTAACAAGATGCGTGGTCCAAAACTAAGACGAGGAAAATTCTCTGGCAATGAACAAACAGACTTGGCAAAAACTTGACGTGGCGTGGAGCAAGACATGAACGATGATCTGGCACTGGGGAAATGTGCAGGCATGGTTTAAATACGGGAGACACAGGTGAAACACATGGAACTAACGAGAGGGGAGGAGAGCAAGGCGGAGACAGACAGGACTGTAACCAGGACAACACAGATCAACAGCGAGATCGTGACACCCACTCATCCCTATTTGAGTTAAAACACACACGCTGCAGCCCCCTATTTTGGGGGAAAGTCACTGGCTGGTTTTGTCATTTTCTCTATATCCGCATGGACACACGGGCCCTTTGTTTAGCCTTCTCAACCCTTGTTTTGTTGTTTAATTACCTCCATCTGCACGCAGCCAACAACCCTTGTTTTATCTTCTCAATTAAATCCACATGTACTTCTTCAGATCACCTTTATGACCTCACAACACTCCACATCCCTCTCCTCTCCTCTTGACCTTTGACCTAGACCTGTCAAAAGCAGTTTGATGAAAAGTGGACCATTTACTGTTTTATGGCAATGCCTTCGCAATATTAATTGTTTATGTTGTGGATTTTTTTGAAAGAAAATTATGTTAAAGCCTCTATTGAGTTGCATACTATATAGGTAATTTAATAATGAAATATTACACATCAAACAACTTAGTGATTAAATGAGCAATGATTTGACTCTTCAAATGTATTTAGTTATATTGCAGTCACTTAAACAGTCTTCGGAGGGGATTAGTCCTAAATTATATTGTTTTCAATTTATTTTGTCTTAAAAATATGTAATTATATGCAACTGACAAACCCCAAAATGTTACATAAACTTTTCAGAGTCCAAATCAAAACTCCATCTTTGTTATCAGACAAGCATAAAACCCTGAGTTTGACACAGGACAAATATACACAAATGAAATAAAACCATTATTTTTAATATGATAGCTAGTGAAATGTGCAAAACTAAAAAAATTTAAATAATGGACTAATTAAATGAGCCCATTTCAAAGTTTGTAAAACCAGCAAGAGCATCCAAATGTGAATCATATTTTTGGAAAGATATAATTAGTAGGGGTGGTGGTAGAGAGATTGGAGTTCAACATTGGACAACATAATATTTTGTTAAAGAAAATATTTCGTTTTATTAAGATTTGATTCATTATAGAGTAATAATACACATAAAATAAATATCCATAAAATTAACAAGTTCGACATGTTCAGTTTTCAGAGCACTGGGAAAAACGTTGATGACAGTTCATTCACTTAAAAAAAACTACAGCAAGATTAAAATGTCTCACTTCTAACACCAATTAATGCTGTTTCAGATTTAAAAAATTGCATTATCATGTTATTACATCTGATACTTAATTCATATAGTGTCAAGATATCGTCTAGTAACACTGTCAATACTGTGTTTTGTAAGTGTGGTAGAGGACGCTTTTGTAACACTTGGAGAAGAAAGAGATCATTAGGTGTTTGGTAACACGAGAAGACGTCCCATTCTTGGTCTTATGAAGAAATGAAACAAGGAGACACCTCTTACCATCTTCAAGCTTCACTCTAATTGTGAGTGATGAGTGCAGAGCGAATGCCAGTCTTTCCCAAGAGAGCTACAGGCATGTCAGGGTCAACCAGAGCCAGACATACAGAATACTAATATCCTCCGTACAGCAGACATGTACCAATTTCTATACAGTGCTGGCGTTATGCCGCTCCTGGTTTCACTCATGGGACCTTATTTGGTAACACTACTGACTGTTGTAGTTGGTTGAAATGAACACGCTTTTCTCTGCTATGCGGCATGCATTGCATTTCTTTTACTGTACTTTGCTGTTATCCAATGTTACTGGTCAGTTGTGGAACACTTGTCTATGTTGTTCTGTAGATAGTTTATATTGTTTGTACTGTTCTCAGACGTTTTCACTTTAACTGGATAGTCCTAGTACATGTCTACAAATGCTTGGTAGAGACTGCTGACTGGTAGTCTGTTAATAGTCATGAATATTAGTTGACAATCAACAGATAAGCAACCAATATGTAGTTTACTATCAACTAGTGGTCAACAGAGACTTTATCTGATGAGTCTGAGATACTATGGGGGTGATATTATCATGTTGTCAATAATGTGGACACAACACTGTTGACTTTCAACTAACACACTGATTTTGAGTAGTTGATAGTCAATTTAAAGAAGCCGACAAAATCAACAGATACGTCGATATTGGTTAAGAAGCTCTTGTCAGAAAACATTATGGCAGTCAGCAGTCACTTGTAGTATAATTTCACACAACTTGAAATGCACTTGTATAGTCTGCAAACATTTAGTTGAATGTACGTTACTGTGTGTGTAATGAATGTTGTTGATCAACTGATGCCAACAGTGTTGGTTGATAGCTGGTAGAATGTCAACAGGTGTCTGTCAAAATAAAGTGTTACCACTTAGGACATCCTTTTTCTGCTTTTAAAACAAAAAAGTCAAGATTCACACAATCACAAGAGGGTCCCCTTTTGGAAAATAATCAAACACAAAGTTGATTTAGGCTTGAAGGAAGGAACAAGATCAGCCCAAAGAAGGAAGGGGCGAGTGGGGATTTTTTTTTGTTTTTTATGTGTGTGTGCAAGTAGTGGTAGTAGCAGCAAAGTTACTCAGCACTTTCTGCAGACTAAATGAGCTTAGTGTTTGACAAAGCTTGTGACCACATATGGTTATGTCGGTTGATGTGGTGCGTTCCAGACTCTACCGTATAAAAGGTTCCACAGATTGCCAATTCTTAATTGTCGCTAAGCTGTGACGGTGATACAGGTAAACATATTTCTG
Source organism: Channa striata (assembly GCA_033026295.1). Lineage (NCBI taxonomy): Eukaryota > Metazoa > Chordata > Actinopteri > Anabantiformes > Channidae > Channa > Channa striata. The sequence continues at coordinate 3,702,912 of CM065173.1, read as the reverse complement.
TATTATGTGTTAAGCCAGTTTTATTGTGTTGCAGTAAACAGCAAACTGTTGTTGTTGTGTTTTGTAGAAAGAACCAATACGTGACGAAGAAAAGTTGGATCACTACTTTTACAAGGTATGCAGTCATTTCTATTTGCTTTTTATTATCATGGTATCCAGAAAGGGTATTATTTTCTGGTTGTAGCTCTAATGCACTCTGTCAGTAGCACTTTATCAGCACGTCTAAAGCTTATCAAAATTAAACATATCATTAATCAATGAGAGATTTTATTGTGGTTGCTTTAGCTATTTCTTTGTATCTCTATTTGATTCATAAGTGCTGTAATAAAACATAATTAAACACTCTATAGCTATATTTCAAAATGTGTGAATTTGACAACAATATACGGTAGACCACAAAATGTGTGCAATGTATTTCAGAGTGAAAAATATAGTAAAAATGTAGTGCTCTTTAGACTCAATCCTCTGTGTCTCTTTTATCTATTTTTATCCAGGAAATAATGAAGGTCCAGTTTGTCTGCTTGTTTATGCTGCTCCTCGCTGCCACTGTGCAAGGAAATGAGCGTTACAGACACTTTATAAACCAGCATATCAATGGAAGGATGAGTGTCGGTAGCTGTGATGCTGTAATACAAAGACGAGGAATCATCGTAACTGGTAGCAATGAGTGTAAGGAGACCAACACCTTCATCCTAGCCAATACCAACCATGTGAAAGCAATCTGTGGGAAGGCTGGGACGCCATATGGTGGTATGAAGATAAGCAACAATCCCTTCAGCATTATTGTCTGTCAACTGAAAAACCAGGGAGCCAGGAGACCCCACTGTCAGTACCGTGGTCAAGCTCGCACCAGGAAAATTGTGATTGCATGTGAAGAAGGCTTACCTGTGCACTTTGCAGAAGATATCATACCTTTTGACAAGTGATTAAACATCAGCTGTTCACTTCACTGTCATATAAAATAAAATTAATTTGACAGCTTATGGTATTGTTTTTATTACATTCATGCAGTTATCAGTAGTCAAAAAAATTTAAAAATAACAGGAACGGAATGTTTTGTTAGTCATCTATTCAACAAGTACAATGTGTCTTGGACTAAGCTTCCCAAATGCAACATAGAAACTTAATAATAAAGAATAATAATTTGCTCATTTAAGAAAATGCATGAAAATGCAATAAAATTTTAACACTTCTTATGATATGTTTACACTGACTGTTATGAAGTGACAAATGTTGAAACGAAACAGAGTACAGAGCAAAGTCCTCAGTGAGATATAATATGTGGCATATCTCTTCTCGTCCACACGTTGGAAGATATTAGTGCAGTTTAAAAACAGTCTGTATTGTGCCAAATATGCAAACTGTAGTAGGTCAAAGAATATTTTTAGGTGTGACAGGTTGACTTTTCTAAGGTCCTTCATGGCAACAAGATCTCTAATCCTCGGTTTCTGAAAAAGTGACAGTACAGTTGATTTAAACGAGGCAGAATCTTTGCATGCCTGCATTGAATTTTTGAATGTGTCCGTATATATGGGGAATAATTGTTCAGCACTTATACGGTGGGGCTAAGCGATCAAATCAATATCGCAGTTTAACGATGCATTTATCAAATGGCAAAACAATGATTTTAATTAATCTATTTTTTATAATGCTTTAATAATATATGAATCTTTCATGCCAGGTTCACATGCAGAGATCTGTCCCTCTGCTGTCTGAAGAGAAAGTGAGTGAGTAGCTGAAGAACGTTTAAGACACAAGTTTAACTAACCGTTGTGATGCCGGAGAACATCAGAACACATTAGTGTCAACAGTACAGTCACATCAGTCTCTTATTTCTTTTGGTTTTAAGTGAAAGGATGCGCAGCAGGAACAAGTTTTGTGCTGAAGGGACTAATTAAGATAACATCATAAATGTCCTCTAGCATCAGAAAAAGCCCCAACAGGCTGTGTTTGACAAGTTTATCATCACAGACCGCACGATAAAAATGTGCTTGCACAAGAACCTGGAAACAAGAAGTGGCAAATACAGCGGCTCTGAAGAAGCTGTGGCTGGCTATTTCTCAACCCCTGACGAAATGGCCAAAGACTTTTTAGACAAAAAAGACGTGACTTGTATTTCACACAAGTTTGCAGAAAGTTGTTCGAGAAGCAAGAATTGAGTGATTGTGCTTGTGGTTACAAATGGTGAAGCATGAAGCTGCTTCTAATTTGTTTCTTTGTAGACTAAATAGCTAATGGAAACATATTTCATTCTGTATATTTATTTAGCTTTGAAAACTCTGAACAAATATTAAAATATACAGTAGTTAGTGAGCTGATACAAACCTTCCCCAATTTCCCTTTTTTGGCATAGCACTGTGAGAAGATGACTTGCACAAATGCTCTGATGACAACCAATAGCAGCTATAAACCAATCAGCTTTAACATTATGATCATTTGCCTACTATTGAGTACGTCCCGCTTTCACTCCAAAAACAGCTTTGAACTATCAGAGAATGGACTCCACAAGACCTGTAAGGTTGTTCTTTGGAATCTGACACCAAGTCATTTTCTAAGGTGCAAGCTGAGGCCTTCATAGATCTGATTTCTACTTTGCATCTTGGTCCCATCATTTCCCCAGATGAGCATTTTGCACACACTGTAACTTTCACATGAGTTATGTGGTTCATTAACTAGGCCAGCTTATTTACTTTGTTTTCTGCTACTTTTTACAAAGACATCAGGTCACTTTGACTGTTTTCAGGCTACACAAAAAACTGTGATGCAACATAAACATTTTCAGTTATTAGAGCTACAGTAGCTCGTCTACTTGATCAGATTTTATGAGCCACTCTTCAATCCCCACGCACATCAATCAACCTTGGCCTCCCACGACCCTGTATCTGGTTCAGAGTTTTTCTCTACGTTTTCACTACTTTTGGTCCTGATCAATATTCCACAAGAACAACATGTATGTTTCAACTTTCATGGTTAAAAATATTCAAGCTGTTTAATTATATATGATGTGTGGCTTTTGTCTTGACTATAGAAGCATTTACATGTATCATGTTAATTTGATAATTTTAATAATTTTAGTCTCACAGGCAGCACTGTGAAAACGTGCTTGCACAAAAACCTGGAAACAAGAAGTAGCAAATACAGCAGAGACTCTGATGAAGCTGTGGCTGGCTATTTCTCAACCCCTGACGAAATGGCCAAAGACTTTTCAGACAAAACAGACGTGACTTGTATTTCACACAAGTTTGCAGAAAGGTGGCCATTGTTCCAGAAGTGATGGAGCTTCTCGTTACAAATGGGGAATAACTGTTCAGCACTCTAACTTATACAGTGGGGCAGAGTGATCAGATCTCCTAAGGTGTTCCTTTGTAGACTGAATAGCTAATGGAAACATATTTCATTCTGTATATATGTTCAACATTGAAAATGCTGAGAAAATGTTGAAATATACAATAGTTAGTTAGCTATTACAAACCTTCCCCAAGTTCCCTTTTTTGGCATGGCACTGTGAGAAGCTCCTCTCCAGTGGAACCAGCTCCCAGTCCAGATTCGGGAAGCAGACACCCTCCCTATTTTTAAGACTAGGCTCAAAACCTTCCTCTTTGATAAAGCTTATAGTTGGTTATAGTCATGCTGCTATAGACTTAGACTGCTGGGGGACTCTGCACTGAGACACTTTCCTCTTCTCTTCACTCTCTCCTCTCACCCCACATCTATAATGTCACCACTGTAGGACATTAACTCTGTGTCTTCTTTCTCTTGTAGTTGTTCTTCTCTCTCTGTCTCTGTCCTCATGGGTCCCCGGCTTTGGAGCTGTGTGTCTGCCCATGTTTTGTTGTTGCTTTTGTTGCTCTGTTCTTTTCTCTGTCCACTTTCCACTCACCCCAACCGGTCAAGGCAGATGGCCGTCCACCCTGAGCCTGGTTCTGCTGGAGGTGTCTTCCGTTAAAGGGAGTTTTTCCTCCCCACTGTTGCCTATAGCTGCTTAAGGGGGAATTGTTGGATTTTCTATAAATGTCTGTATAGTCTTGACTTTGTTATGTAAAGTGCCTTGGGATGACTTTGTTGTAAATAAATAAAGTTGAATTGAATTAAATTGACTTGCACAAATGCTCTGATAACAACCTGCAAACCCACAAAGCAGCTATAAACCAATGAGCTTTTACGTTATAACCACATGCCTACTATTGAGTAAGTCCCCCTTTCACTTCAAAAACAGCTTTGAACTATCAGAGAATGGACTCAGCCAGAGTCCTAACAGCCTGTCATTGACTAATACAGCTGAACATTTTACACAGGCTGCTAATCAAAGCCTCTCAAAATCCTTCCAGATAGGCCACCATTTGTGAAAAATTGGAACCATTCGTAGCTGTGCTCTCTTCCCCCAAGTTTTGGTTGCAAAATTGACATTCAGATTTTGAAAAAGAAAATAAACCAAAATATTTTTTTGGTTATTCTGGGAAAATCTGTAATTTCAAATGTACGTGAAGTGTAAATGAATGAATAAAGCAAACTGTTCGAAATGTTTACCAGAAATATGATTTTCTGCAAGCAAATCTTTTTACAGCTAGAATAACAGGAAATTTTTAATATAGGGAAGTCAGAAGGAAGTTTAAAAACATTCATGTACAACCTAACCTAAAGCCATCGAAGGTAAGTAAAATATTCTACTAATTCTACTAATACTGAGATTACTTGGATGCTTATAGGCCACTTGTTCACACACACAAAAACTGATCAGTCAAGCTGAACTTTTGATTCTTATTCAATTAACAATCTACTTCTCACCAAAGGATGGCAGCAGTGTAAAGAGGGACAGGCAAACTGAGGAGCCTCAGACATCACCTCAGAGGTCATACAGTACGTGCTGGAGTCAGGATGGAGCTGCAATAAGATGAAACACTGTACAAATCAAATAAGCCTATGTTGTTATGGAGTTCAAAGTACAGGGAGTAATTTTAATTTTAATGTAATCCAAAAATTTCTCTCTAGAGTTTGAGCAGTTCATTCACCTGACCTTTGTTGAATTTTACATTTTAGATGCTGAACTTTGCCACTGAATATTTTGTATTTCTGTTACAGTTTATTGAGAAAAGGAATCAGGAATGTTTAACATTTGTAAGTTTTATGTAAAGGACATTAAGTGCATCTGAAAAGTCAAACAAACTGCATTATACCACATAAAAAGATAACACCTAATAAATTGGTGTCACATAATTATTTTTTTATTACTTTATACATGAACAGATACATCTGAAGAACTATTAGCAGTCATATTTATATTTCCAAGTTATTAAAGTAACTTGGAAATATATAAAGTAGTTTTGTGTATGTTCATCTTTGTTATTAGTAAATTTCTCACAAAGGAAATTATGTGTGTGTTTGTTTTTTGTAAATAATAGTAATAAATCATATGTTTTAAAACTACACTGCTTGTGCTGCGGTGTAAGCAGATCGAAAAGAAGTGCTCCACATAATTTCCACTTTACTAATACTTTTAAAAGTCATCACGCTGAAAGACCAATCAGAGTGTTTAGAAGTTGTTCCTCCCATTTCAGTGTTCCCTCCCATTTGATATAATTATATTAAGATGAACAGTTTTACTGTACGACTGACTTTAACAACTAACTAGATGAACCAGAAAATGATCCTCATATATTGTTTAGTTCTCATATTTACATTTGTGCGTAAGTATGCACACAGTATTTTGTTTTGCTTCTGTTTTGTTTGAATTGTCATTTTCTCACATTGAATATGAAGTCAAACTTGACAGACATGTTCATTTATAATCAGTGATGTGCATGTAATTCTTTTTCAGGATGCACAGATGACCAACATATTTTGACAAGGTCTGTTCACGTTGGACAAGATGTGACTCTAAAATGTAGCCGCCACTCCTCAGAATCAGGAACCTTGTACTGGATCAAACTTGCTACTGGAAATTTCCCTGAAGTCTTAGGAGCCACTTATACTTTTGATAATGCCAACGTTAACAAGACTCCTCGGATCACAGCAAAACAAGGGCCTGGAACATTTGATCTACATATTTCCAAAATTGAGCTGAGCGACGCTGCATTTTACTACTGTGAGAAATATGTTGAACTAAAAAGAACATTTCTGAATGTCACTTTCCTGAGAGTCGAAGGTAAGAGCAGCAGTATTCGTGCTCAACTTTTAGTTTGCAGACGTCTTTTTGCACAAAAAGATGTTTTAATGGAATCCTAACTGGTCGCATTTTATATGTAATTAAACAAAAATGTTCTCTTAATCTCAGAATCAGCATTTAATATCACTGCCACAATTCAAAACGTCTCATCTGATCCGGTCCGTCCAGGAGCCTCAGTGACTCTCCAGTGTTCAGTCGTCTCTGAGAACAGATTATGTCCAGTGGATCACAGTGTGTACTGGTTCAGAGCCAGATCAGATCAGTCACAACCTGTTTTAATTTATGCTCATGGAAAAGATGGTGATGAATGTGAGAAGAGTTCTGAGGCTAATTTTTCACAGAAATGCATCTACAGCTTCACCAGGAACAATGTCAGCTCCTCTGATGCTGGGACTTATTACTGTGCTGTTGCCACATGTGGACAGATTTTATTTGGAAATGCAGCACATTTGAACATTGACGGTAAGGACTGTAATATAACTGCAGACATTTAGTATGTTTCGTGTTCTTATTAGCCGTTTTTTTAAATGCCTAAACTGGATATTGAAGGTAACAACAGAATCTTTTTTTTTTTGTATCTGAAAATTTTGAATTTAACTTAAGAAAAACAGTCACGTAAGTTTTTTGTCACGCTGATGTATAAAGAAACACTAACACATTTTGGATGTTGGTTGGTTCTCCTATTGTTTCAGCAGCCAGTGTATGGTCATTGGAGGATGTTTTGAAGGCCAAGACAATTATGTATCTGCTCTGTGCCATCTTGGCTATAAGTCTCACTCTTACAGTTCTGCTCTCTTACACTATAAAGAGACCAAACTGCGATTGCTGCAATGGTAATTTTACAAACTTACATATACTTCACATGTGGGTCTACATCCAACGTAACTAAATGAACATTAGCACCTTGTCTTTAAGCAGATGTTTTTTGTGTATTTATTTTGTTGTCTAGATGCCGTAGACACAACAGCTGCAAAAGTCAGTAGAGATCTGCCTAGCCAGCAGGTATGGCATTTATTAGGATGCATAGGAACAAAATATATTTTGTCCTATGTTTTTTAATGTGTGTTTACACCATGCAAACATTGTTATTTTACTTCTATTTCCTATATTTTATCAGACAGCTGAGGATTTACAGTTTTATTCCACTGTCACCTATACCATGACGAAACGTGGCAGAGGTGCACCATGAAATGCAATAATAAAGGGAAGAAAAGCGCTCAACATGGCTGTCAAAGCTTCTGGATTGGATTATAATTCAAATTAGGGTTGCTTAGCGTTGATGCCTGTATGTAAACATAGTGGAAAATTGTGTTTCCCAAAGAAACAGGCAGGTTGGAAAAGCAATTATTTTGTTAATTGCAGTGTTGTCACTAGTATTTGTTTGTAAAAAGAAAAAATAATGTGACAGCATATCTCTCCAATGCCATGTTTTTCTTTTTTCACAGTTTTATTTAAAGGTAATTTTAAAGACTGATTAACATACAAAAAGCAAAGCCACATGCAGCAGCTACAGGCTGCAGCAGGCAGTTTTTTTTTCAAACCACATTTCAAACCATCAAGATCAGAATAGGCTGGTCTATGGGCACGGACAGGGTATGAGGGTGGAATGAGCAACAGTCACAAAAAGCTTTGGTAGGTTCATTTTAGTTTTAACTACTTGTGTGTTAGTTCATTCAGTTATTAAAGCATTGTTGCCATTACTTTTGTAATTATCACTTTGTATGTTTAATTGGTGTTTGTGGTGTTTATATTTTACCAGCTAAGAAATATTGTGTTTGTTATTTTAACTCAAGATAAAATCACATTTTATGCCCAAAACCAGGAAATTGCAAACAGTCTAATAACATTTTCTTGTCACTGTAACTTATATAAACTGAACTACATTTACATTTAGCAGACGCTTTTATCCACAGTGACTTACAGAGTAATTTTGGTACATACATACACAGTGGTGATGCCTGCCATGCAGGGTGCTCATCACCACTGGGAGCAACTGGGCATAAAGTCAGAGCATAAAGACCCTCTGAGGGTCTTAAGTCCCTCAGAGAGGAGCTTTCACAAAATTATGGTGTTAATGCTGGTTGGATTACCTGGGTTGACCAAATGTTTGGTAAATGGAAACTTATTATACTGTCTTTCCTGGGCATAAAGTCAGAGCATAAAGACCCTCTGAGGGTCTTAAGTCCCTCAGAGAGGAGCTTTCACAAAATGATGGTGTTAATGCTGGTTGGATTACCTGGGTTGACCAAATGTTTGGTAAATGGAAACTTATTATACTGTCTTTCCTTACGTCTATACTTATTGTATTGTATTGCCAATATATGTATTGGCAGCAAAATAAATACAAAAAAAGTGCAATTGCTGTTATACAACAGTTTTCTACTGCTGATGAAAGAGAATTTTGTGGGGAAAACAGTTGGTTTCAAATTACCAAATGTAATTTGGGTCCCTGTCTTGTTAAACACTTACAAAACTGACACATGGGTTGAACCATGTGTCAAAAAGGGGGAATGAGTGGACAGTGGTTTGCATGCGCCTAGAAAGAGACAAATTCCAGCCTCAACCTCCGCTTAACGAATAAGTGTGGAGATGGGGGACTGAACACAGCTCCTCTGATCGCCATCGCCAGATCCTCGAACTCAAAATTAACACCGGTCAACACTGATGCTGGGTGAGTCGTAAAGAAGTTTTCAAATTACTTTGGATGAGCTCAAGTTGCCATTCTTGGTTAAATTACAACAGGTTGAGACTGATCTAATTAGAAAATTTGGACTTCAGATTTTGGCTTTCCTCTAGGAGGTTCTTTTAAAAAAGATTAGTGTCTTTTCTCTATCCACAGATCACAGCACTGAAACTGGACACTGGCTTGGACTCCTGGCCGCCAGCTATGCTACCACCACCGCCACTTCAAGGAGCAGAGGGGTGACACGCCGTCACCTGCCTAATCCAGCTCATTCTGGACTTTAGACACACTGGACCTGAACTAAGACAACTTTTGACAACAAAGGCAAACACATCTGACCTGCAGAAAATCAGAAAGTCATGTCAAAACTGCCACAGGCTGACTGTAGATGTAAAAACCCAGACTGGAACCATGCTGACAATGCCATATATAGAGCAACAGTTAACAATCTGGCAGCAGAATTCAAAAACAAGTTCCCAGTGAAAATTGATATGATAAAATAACTGCTTGCAAACAACGTAAAGATGAGACTGTTGATTATCTACACCGTCTGACAAATGTGGCAAACTGACAGGGAGGAAGAAGAGCTGGTGTCCCAGGGACGGTTGCTCGTGACTGGTCAGAAAGGGGGAGGTAATGCACACACTGACACACTGACACACAGACACACACTGCAATGAAGACATGCTTGCTCAGAAATGCACTGATCAAATGCCATATGAATGTAATGAAGACTGCTTGACAAAACTTACACAGGATGAAGTTAGTGTGGATTTGATTGAGCAATGTGTTCAATATCTAAAAGCTAAATTTGAACCATTTGTGGAAACCTACGCACAGTATGCTGAGGGAGTAAATTTCCTGAATACACTTTGAAAGTGAACAGTCAAGAGGTGACATTTTTGGTAGACAGTGGAGCAACTAGGTCAGTTTTAAAAGTTACTGAACTTGCAACATCTCCTAATATTTGTCCAGTGTAGGTGTTTCTGGGAAAACACAAAAAGAGTATTTGACTCAGCTATTGTCGTAAGTTATTTCTCTTGATCAATCGTTCAAAGATGCATTTATGTTGTCAAAATTGTGTCCTGTCAATTTCTTGGAGCGAGATTTGATGATTAAATTGAGAATATGTTTGATGTCGACATCCGAGGGAATACAAGTGTTCAAATATTCTTTGCAAACGTACACCATGGTGATTTAAAAGCCCTGATTCTTTGTTACATGTGTATGAATGGAAGCTGCAGCAGTCTGTCTTGTCTACAAAGTTTCTCTTACGTGCACGAGAGTGTATTGGTCTGATCACAGATGTGCATCTTGCAATCTGTCTCTCTGAACAGAACTGTCTTTATTGAATTTCAAATGTTGCTCTTTACATTTCATTAAATATATAAGATAAGTGAAAAGATTCAGGCTAATTTGTAAAAAAGTATTGTTCTGTACATGATTGGAAGCAACTTGAGACACTGAGCTGTGATGTTTTCAGCGTCTGCAGGTGCCTACAGAATGTCTCTTATATATGTTTTACATGCCACACAGTCAGTCTCTCTCAATGAAGCAAAACACAAACGCACACACGGCCTCTTTCCTATCAGAAACAGAGGCAGCAATCACACCAGCACTGTTTATGGACAAAACACAAATATGATATGATCTAGGTTTTATAAGAAATTGTGAGCCCGTCATAAGAAACACCAAAGTCCTCTTACATTCCCATCAAACCTTAGTACCTTTTAAAACAAAAGTCATTGATGGAATTACACTAGGTGTTGAATTGTTATTGTGAAAATCTGTACGAATCATCAATTCACATAGTGGAGATCTGTAAAAACAGAAATCTCTCCATTTCCAGTTCTGTAAGTATAAAAAACACAACCAAACTCCACTAATTTCTGTTGCTTCTTCCTAAATAAACTGATGATGATTAACTAATGATCATAAACTAATGATGATAAACCAGATTTGGCTTTTTAATAGATTTTTGGGAAGTCCAAATGTTTTTTCGGTAGCTGAAATCTTGTGACGTTGCATTACCCAGCAGGATCAGCTGTGCTGCAGCACACTGAGGATTTTATAATCTGCAGCTTGTCTGAAGAAGCCTGCAAGTTAGAAGAGGTGCACCTACCCCAATATTTAGTGTAAAATGGACATAAAGTCTGTTTACATTGCAATTTTCCTAAAGCAACTTCTTTAGGTCATGTGATCATAGGTGAGGACATGACTCTCTCACTAAAATGTATGACTGCCAAACAATCCATTGTCAGTCCTCTAACCAGGAAACGAAGGAGGAGTTTCTTGGGCATGACGTCATACTGAAAACAATCGCTTCAAAATTACTAAAAAGGGTCCTATTATCTCATGGAAAATAACTTTTATGTTTATGATAAAATAACTTGACCACCATAAGCATATTTCACATTAGTGTGACCCAATCTAAACCCGTATACATATTTAGTTTGCTGACCTGAGAAATGAATGTATGACTTGTATTTTGTTTCAGGACCATGGTGGCAGATGATGAATTATTGCGGACTTTTTAGCTAAGTTTGACCCTGTTGTCTACAAGCTGTTACAGTTGCAGAGAAGTCAGTCATACATCCAGAGATAATGTTGGTTAAGATAATCTAACTTTAATCTGACCTTTTGGATTTGTTTCCCATATTCCAGGACCAGGGAACATCACAACTTTCTCTGCATTACACAAGTCGCCACTGTAGCGACCCAAGTGGATTTTGCAATTGTTACATAACTTAGGTTGAGGTTTGAAGTTAACCATCTTGTTGAAATTGTATTATTTATCTCAAGGTGCTAAATTTGTGACTCATTTACAACATGAAGTTAATTTAAGACAAAAAAAATTAAAATTCTCTAGATTCTATAGCTATGTTTTAGAATTCTTTTCTTTTTAAATTGAATCAAGAACTGAATCAATTGAAACAAGAAGAGTTTGAGAAATAACACCAACTAATAACTCTGAATAAATCTGACTTAGTTTTAGCAGGAAACCCAATGTGGATGCTGTAGCTTAGGAAGCTCACACACACACACACACACACACACACACACACACACACACACACACATGCTCACATGATGAAAAATAGATAGTGCTTAACTTTTTATTGATATCGATTCTTAATAAATAAAGATTCTTAGAACAATATTCATTAACTTAAGACTAATGACACATGTAAGTGCTGTTGCAACATTACCAAACGCTAACTGACATTAGCCCCTATTAGTATTATTTAGTAATATGTTAACACACTGTTAACACTGTTTGCATAAATGTCACCTCTTAAAAATGTGTCTTAATAATCTGAAATAGATTCATTTTAACAACAGCATGTAGTATGGGTGATTATGAGAGAGCAGACAAGTGAGTAGACAAAGATACTGTGATCTGCCACTTGACTGTTATTATTGCTAATTAACTGACCATATGACTAAAAATGCTGACTGGATTAAAAATGTAAATTCCTTGATGTCCAGGCAAGACAAAACGGCCCTAGACATGCTCCTGCTGACAAAGGACTTTGTGGGATGTTTGGAGAATCACGTTTTACTTTTTTTCCCTAATAAAACTGCCCCTGATGGAAGTGCCCCCAGACCCTTAGAGGGTCTCAGGTCCCTCAGAGAGAAGCTGTCACAAAATTATGGTGTTAATACTGGTTGGATTAACTGGAATGACCAAATGTTTGGTAAATGGACACGTATTATACTGTCTTTACTTACTTCTATACTTGTTGTATTTGTAGTTGTTGCATTTTGCAGTTTTTGTCTTATCTGATGTGTAAGAGGTCTGATTATGTGAACTGCAGAGCGTGCTATGACATGTTAGATGGTACTCAGTGACAAGAGACTTACATAAAATAATCTTCTTTTACAGCCTGATGATGATCTTTACACAGAGGCTAGTGAAGACTCCTATGTATAAGTATGCTCATAGTACCTGCTAATCTAAGCTTTGCTCTGAAACTCATTGATGTCTGCGTATGTAATGTAATGTAATTAAAAGGAGGGAATTGTGATGGAAAAATTAGGAAGGGTTTTAATTTTAAGGGTTACGTTTTGCTTAGTTGTAAGATCAAATGATATTCAGTTTTCTTATGAAGAATGTTGAAACATAACATCCTTTGTCTCATATGCATGCCTTTGTCTTGAGAAGTGTCTGCATAACCGTCCCAAGGTTATCTGCTATCTAACAGTAAACTGTAGCGACCTGGAGACACCACACCTTCATGTGGGAGTTGATTACCTTACTGATAATTATGCAGCATCTTTACGTTCCATACTTGACAGTGTTGCCCCTCTAAAAAAGAAGGCAGTAATTCTGAACAGGTGATCTCTATGGTAAAGCTCGCAAACCCGCAATTTAAAGCAGGCGTCACGAAAAGTAGAAAGGAAGTGGCGTTCCACTCATTCACAAGAATTACGCTTAGCCTGGAAAAAGAGCTTATACTTATACAAATTAGCACTCCGTAAAGCTAGAACAGCTTATTATTCATCACTAATAGAGGAAAACAAGAACAACCCCCGGTTTCTTTTCAGCACTGTAGCCAGGCTGACTAAGAGCCATAGTTCAGTTGAGACTAGTATTCCCTCAACGCTATGTAGCAAAGACTTCATGACTTTCTTCACAAACAAAATCGTAGCTATTAGAAATAAAATTCACCAAACCGTCCCCACAAATACAACAGAATTAGAATCATCAGTAAGTCCTCAGTCCTTTTTAGACTGCTTTGTGCCCATAGACCTTGCTGAGTTAACTTCAACTAATGTGGCATCTAAACCAACAACATGTCTGCTAGACCCTATTCCAGTTAGACTGCTCAAAGATGCTCTACCCTTATTAGACACGTTCGTATTAGATATCATTAATCTATCCTTACAAACAGGATATGTACCAAAGGCCTATAAGGTAGTTGTAATCAAACCTCTACTTAAAAAAACTTGTTTTAGCCAATAACAGACAAATATCCAATCTCCCCTTTATTTCTAAAATACTTGAAAATGTAGTTGTAAAGCAATTATGTGACCACCTGCGCAGAAACGACTTGTTTGAAGAATTTCAGTCAGGATTTAGAGTTCATCATACAAAAGTCACCAACGATCTTCTTCTGGCTTTAGAAGTAATTCTCTACTTTCAGACTGCCCCAGTAACTCTCTAAAAGCCTCCAATTAATCCAAATGCTGCAGCAAGATTACTGACTGGGATTGGTAAGAGAGATCATATTTCAACTTTATTAGCTTCTCTCCATTGGCTTCCAATTAAATGCAGAATAGAATTTAAAACCCTTCTTCTGACCTATAAAGCTCTAAACGGTCAAGCTCCATCATACCTAAAAGATCTCCTAGTACTAGACCACTTCGGTCCCAAAATGCAGGCCTACTTATGGTTCCCAGAATTTCCAAAAATAGAATGAGAGGCAGAGCCTTTAGCTATCAAGCTCCTCTCCTGGGGAACCAGCTCCCAGTCCAGATTCGGGAAGCAGACACCCTCTCTACTTTTAAGACTAGGCTCAAAACCTTCCTTTTCGATAAAGCTTATAGTTAGTTATAGTCATGCTGCTATAGGGTTAGACTGCTGGGGACTCTGCACTGAGCCACTTCCTCTTCTCTTCATTCTCTCCTCTCACCCCACATCTATAATGTCACCACTGTATGACATTAACTCTGTATCTTCTTTGTCCCGTAGTCGTCTTTCTCCCTCTCTGTCCCCCTCTGTCTCTCCCTGTCTTCAGGTGTCCCCGGATGTGTCACTGTGTGTCCTCCAGTGTGCAGCTACTGGTCCTACTAACCTGCTCAATGTTTTGTTGTTGCTTTTGTTGCTCTGTTCTTTTCTCTCTCCACTTTCCTCTCAGCCCAACAGGTCAAGGCAGATGTCCGTCCACCCTGAGCCTGGTTCTGCTGGAGGTTTTTTCCGGTAAAGGGAGTTTTTCCTCTCCACTGTTGCCTATAGCTGCTCAAGGGGGATTTGTTGGGTTTTCTTTAAATGTTTGTATAGTCTTGACTTTATTATGTAAAGTGCCCTGAGATGACCTTGTTGTAAATTGGCGCTATATAAATAAAGTTGAATTGAATTGGTGGGAACGTTTTGCCCAGCAGCAGAGGGGTATAAAGCATGTTTGTGATGTATCAGTTTTCATAACGGCACTAGACAGGGGATGAAACTCTGTGAACTTCTCTCTTGCAAGATAATAAAACTCTTAAAAGACATCCTGGATGTAAGCTTCTTTATTGATTATACTCAAGGTATCTGGAACCAGTAGCTGTCAATTTTTTCCATGACATTTTCTTAGACATAAAATGTCCAGAATTGTCCCTGAACAAAAGTTCTAATAATATTGCAAGTACTTGAATGCTTATTGGCCTCTATAATCTACTTCTCACCAAAGGATGGCAGCAGCGTAAAGAGGGACAGGCAATCTGAGGAGGCTCAGACATCATCTCAGAGGTCATACAGTAAGTGCTGGAGTCAGAATGGAGCTGCAAACAGATGATGCACACTGTAAAAATCAAATAAGCCTATGTTGTTATGGAGTTCAAAGTACAGGGAGTAATTTTAATATTAATATCAGCCAAAGATTTCTGTCTAGAATTTGAGCAATTTATTCACCTGATCTGCAGCAGAGTGGATTTTAACCTTTGTTTCAATTCACAGTTTAGATGCTGAACTTTGCCAGTGAATATTTTATCTTCCTGTTACAGTTTATGTTTGTGTTAAACATAAACACATAATTTGCAAAGGGATCTTTATTATTTGTATGTTTTATATAAAGGACATAAGTGCATCTGAAAAGTCAAACAAACTGCATTATCACATTTAAAAAAGCACCTAATAAATTGGTGTCACAACATTATTTTGTTATTACTTTATACATCTGAAGAATTATTAGCAGGCATGATTATTTAAACAACTTGGAAATATATAAAGTAGTTTTGTGCATGTTCATATTTCTTTGGAAATAATGTGTGTTTGTGTAAAATATCGTTTGTGCTGCGGTGTAAGCAGATCGAAAAGAAGTGCTCCACATAATTTCCACTTTACTAATTCTTTTAAAAGTCATCACGCTGAAAGACCAATCAGAGTGTTTAGAAGTTGTTCCTCCCATTTCAGTGTTCCCTCCCATTTGATATAATTATATTAAGATGAACAGTTTTACTGTACGACTGACTTTAACAACTAACTATATGAACCAGAAAATGATCCTCATATATTGTTTAGTTCTCATATTTACATTTGTGCGTAAGTATGCACACAGATTTTTGTTTTGCTTCTGTTTTGTTTGAATTGTCATTTTCTCACTTTGAATATGAAGTCAAACTTGTCAGACATGCTCATTTATAATCACTGATGTGCATATAATTCTTTTTCAGGATGCACAGATGACCAACATATTTTGACAAAGTCTGTTCACGTTGGACAAGATGTGACTCTAAAATGTAGCCGCCACTCCTCAGACTCAGGAACCTTGTATTGGATCAAACTTGCTACTGGAAATTTCCCTGAAGTCTTAGGAGCCACTTATACTTTTGATAATGCCAACGTTAACAAGACTCCTCGGATCACAGCAAAACAAGGGCCTGGAACATTTGATCTACATATCTCCAAAATCGAGCTGAGCGACGCTGCATTTTACTACTGTGAGAAATATGTTGAACTAAAAAGAACATTTCTGAATGTCACTTTCCTGAGAGTCGAAGGTAAGAGCAGCAGTATTCGTGCTCAACTTTTAGTTTGCAGACGTCTTTTTGCACAAAAAGATGTTTTAATGGAATCCTAACTGGTCGCATTTTATATGTAAATAAATAAAAATTTTCTCTTAATCTCAGAATCAGCATTTAATATCACTGCCACAATTCAAAACATCTCATCTGATCCGGTCCGTCCAGGAGCCTCAGTGACTCTCCAGTGTTCAGTCGTCTCTGAGAACAGATTATGTCCAGTGGATCACAGTGTGTACTGGTTCAGAGCCAGATCAGATCAGTCACAACCTGTTTTAATTTATGCTCATGGAAAAGATGGTGATGAATGTGAGAAGAGTTCTGAGGCTAATTTTTCACAGAAATGCATCTACAGCTTCACCAGGAACAATGTCAGCTCCTCTGATGCTGGGACTTATTACTGTGCTGTTGCCACATGTGGACAGATTTTATTTGGAAATGCAGCAAATTTAAACATTGACGGTAAGGCCTGTAATATAACTGCAGACATTCAGTATGCTTCATGTTCTTATTAGCCGTTTTTTTAAATGCCTAAAAATTGTTCATAATAGCATTAAACAATATTTAATATTACTGTTTTATTAACCTTAAGCATATGAAACTTTTTACGATCTTCTAGAAGCCAACATGTGGTGTCAGAGGACAAAAACTGTTGTATTTCTGCTGTGTGTTGCTTTGACTCTAACTTTGGCAGTTATAGCCCTACTGGTTTACACCAGGAAGAAAAGCCAGTGTGATTGTTTCAACGGTAATACAATTTAATTAAACGTCAATCTACAATTATTTTTAATATAATTACGTTTTGTGCACCCTCTCCTGCTTTCTTTATTGTTATTAATGGTTACCATCCTATATCACAGAGGCTTCTGCTGTGCAAACAAATGCTGCAACAACAACTGCTGATCAGCAAAGTCAGCATGTAAGTAAAATGATTTGTTTGTACATTTACGTAAACATCTTCTATTTACTAATAGTAGCCATATCTTTGTATAGACAAATGAGGAGTTAGTGGTTTATTCTGCGCCAAAGTTTGCAAAGAGGAAAACTGGCCAGAACGGAAGGAGAGGTGCAAACGCAGGCGATGGAACGAGCATCTACGCTGATGTCCGGGCTTTAGGGTATGAATAGTGTCATTATAACCCGGAGAGTTTGTTCAGTGCTTGTATTTTTTTATTTTGCAAGTTTTGTATGTTTTCTGCTTCTGATTATCTTTAGGATATGTGAGAATTTTTGACTCATCTGAATTTATGAATAAGCTTTGAAGATGAAGAACTGATGGATGTCATTTAAGAATCAAGTCCTTTGAACTTTCACTACAGTTTAAAATGTTTTAATAATACTGTAGATTTTTCTATATTATGTAATTAAATAAATGTTCACTTTGATTAAACCATTTAAATGTCTTTTAATGACTAAATCTTTCAAGTACGCTGATGTTTTTCGCAGCATATATTTGCAGTTGCCACAGCAAAATGCTTAGACGTCCAACGTTAACTTTCTTATAGATTTTAGTGAGAGTGTCTTCAATCTTCAGCATTAAGCTTTTGTCTTTTCATACTCATTTTTGTAAGCATCTGTGTTTACTGTATATTTACTTATCAACAATCTACAATTTTAGCTGTTGGGGTCAGCAAACTCTGTATCTTCCACACTTTTAGCAAAGTAAAACAATGCATTATTAGTTGTTCAGTTTATCGGCATTACTCGGTTTTCTTTCTGGCATTCTGAGACAGCTGTGTCCTTCAGACAACAGGTGGATTTAATGAACTGGGGGCCTCACACAAACCCAGTTCATTTCAGCAGTTTCAGCAGTTTTCAGCAGTTCTCTAATTAGGGTCTGCTGCTCAGCTGTTTTGTAGTAACTGTTAGTGGGGAATAAAGATTTATGTTTTCCAATATCAGTCAAGATTCATACAACTACAAGAGGGTCTCGTCTTGCAAAATAATCAAAACACAAAGTTATTTTAGGCCTTGAACAAATGATTCATGCTGTTCCCTTGAGCTTCAGTGTTTTTTACCCCTGTACTTTGGCACATACTAATATGTGCAAGTAAATTTTGAAAGAATAGGACTCGGTCATGTTGGCTGGAGATCAGAACATTCAGAACACATTTATCACAATTGGCAAACTAAACCAACTGATCGCATTGGTTGGTGGCACAGTTACGGTCATTTTGTAACCAAGATAATCAATACGACTATCAATTCAAGCTGGGTTCTCCAAAAATGAAAGTGAGTTAGAACAGAGCTGTTATGTGCATTTTTCCTACTTCACATATGCACTCATTTCCTTTCTGAAACCTTTTCAGTGCTGCCATCCCCCATCATGCTGTCACACAGCCCATCAACATCACACTTACGCTCCTGACTAAGAATGTTAAGGACCAACTTTATCTGTGATCAGGCTTGAGTAGAGCATGAAGACGGTAAAGAAACTGCAAGTTTTGATTTAGTTTTACCCAACAGCATGGCTCTATGTGCAGTATTATCCGGGCAGTGTTAGTCAGTCCGGGACCTCTTTTAAGTCTTTTAGCTGTTATTTTTTAACAAATTAAGAAATTATGTGCAGATCTTCATAATATACTAGGAGTATTGACTTTTAAATGCCTCAGTTAACTGCTGTCACTAAATTATGGTGTATATACAAGCCATTTATTAATGTTATTGTAAGCATTTTCTGTAACGTGTTCAGTAGTACACTCTTAAAAAGCTGTTAGCATGTCACCAAATTACTCCAATGCATGTTTTTCATGTCTGACCCAAAGATAGACTTGGGTGAAAAAAGGAATAATGAAAGGTTATTTGTTTTCTATACGGCCAAAGGAAACTCCAAACCAAGTATTTGTCCAACCTCGGCCTGATCACACGCGGAAAATTGCAATGAGATTTAGGTATTTGTGTGATCACTTGAAAAGATGGACTTCTTGATAATAAGTAAAAAATGAAAAGTCAGCTGTCTAGGCAACTGTCAAGTAATGTTGGTTAAACAAGTGATTTTCTGCAGTTTTTATTGTTTTCCTCTACTTGAATAAAACCACAAAACCTCAAAGGTCAAAAAGACTGGGGCGACAGGAAATGCACTTTTGAAACTTGTATCTTGTGATTACTAAGTGGATGAGACAGGCAGTTTGACCCAAAACGACCAGCCTGCGTCGACACCTTTCACTTCGAAAAAGTAACAAATACTGCAACAGGAGACAGTATCAAGATGGTTCTTTTATGGATTACACTGTTTCTTCTCCATCGAGGATGTAAGTGGGTTCTTCTTCTGTTCAACTAAATTATGTATTTATTTTAGATATTTAGTTACAATTTGTTGTATCTAACAATAGCTGGCTAGCTGGGTTTCTTAAACAAACTTGTATTTATAGATATTTATTAATAATTCATAAATATTACGCAGTAAATGTTTTATTCTATAATTATGATTACATATCAAGTGTATCTCCATTGTCTTTTCAGATGCTTTGATCTCAGTGACCACAGTCCGACTCGGTGAACCTGTCACCTTCACATGTTTGTTCCCAGAACATAGCAACACACGCGTAAAGTGGTACAAACAGAGAGTTGGTGATAATCCAACATTGGTCACAACCCTGATGAAAGGTACTACAAATCCTACATTTGAACAAGGATTTTCTAAGTCCAGATTTCATGTAAACCATAACACGTCCAAAACCACTCTGACCATTGTGAGGACAGACCGAGCAGACGAGGCAGTGTATTACTGTGCAGTCAGTACTTGGAGCACAGATCAGTGGAACGGCACATATTTGTTCTTTAAAGGTAAAAAGAGTCTCTCTGTAGAATTACAAATATCTATCTAAGTCTCTCACACTTACCTGACACTGTCATGTGACCTTTTGACATTTCTATTTGATGTCTTTACTCTGATTGTTCAATAAGACATTTGCGCTATTTATACTCTTTTATAATTGTAGAAAGCATTCAGAGGACATATACTGTTGCTCAGTGGCCAACAGCATCTGATCCAGTCCGTCCAGGAGACTCAGTGACTCTCCATTGTTCAGTTCTGTCTGACGCTGAGAACAAGACGTGTCCTGGTGAACCCAGCGTGCATTGGTTTTGGGTCACGTCAAACACCTTTCTTCCTAACATCTTCTACACTGACGGAAATAAATCTGAAAGTTGTGACGACAGATCTGACACTTTGAAGAGCTGTGTTTATCGCTTCTCTAAGACCATCAACGCCTCTGATGCTGGGATTTATTACTGTGCTATAGCTGCATGTGGAGAGGTCATTTTTGGGAATGGAACAAAACTGGACATTGAAGGTAAATATTTCCATGTTCTGATTAACACGTTCTCTTTTTTGCTGTGCCATTAATTGGTTTGTCATCCACAGAACATGTTTATTCCCCGTGAAAAATGTGGAAGCACTATAAATTTTATTTTTTTTTCAAATAACATTTGATAATGACAGTGAGCAAACTTATCCTAAGTGTTCACTCATCCTAATTCTTTGTTCTAATGTTTCAGGAGCAATCTTATCATCAGCCCCCTTTGGCAATATAACTCTGCTGCTGCTTTGTGCTGTTTTGCTTATAACCGGGATTGCTACAGCCTTCTTCATATATGCCAACAACAAGAATAAGTGTGAATGTTGCATAGGTAATTGAACTATACTATATCACACATTGGTCAATGCTGGAAGTTTCATTAGTTTTAACATAATGATAATAATATATGAAACTTTTTTTAAAAATATTTTGCAGCTGATCTTTCACATCAAGAAAAAATTGCAAAAAGGAATTTTAAGGTAAGACAAACAATGTTTATTATAAAATAAATGATTATGGTGGGTATTTGTTAACATTTCAAATATTTTTTTTAGATAAGTAAGGACGCACACATTTACTCAGCTGCAGTCTTCACCATGATGAAACATGGAACTGGTGGACGGAGAGACATAAAAGCAGTGGACAAAGAGAGGATCTATGCTGCTGTCAAGGCTTTTGACTTGAATTAGCACATTAACTACTGATTTTTAAAAATCTCTCATATTTGCATGTACATGTTATTCTGTTTAAAAGAAAAGCCTGTTATTTTCATTCTTAAAAATAATCTTATAATCAGGGAATCAGGTTAACTGACTTTGTTGTGTTTATGTAACTGTCAACTGAAACGTGCTACTTGGTGAAAATCAAAAGCAGTCACAACGAAAGAGCTAAAAGCTACGGTGTGTTACAGTTGTTTCCTTTATTCAGAAACAGGATGTCGCTGTGTAGGTATTACAGTTTGTACAATGCCACTTTGACATGTTGTTGATGATGTTCAATCATAAAAATCAATTTATCACCACGTGACCGTGATTCCGAGTAGTAATAAAGTGAAAATTCATATAACATCTAGTCTTCTCCTCGTTCAACTCTTTAATGATGTCTTGTCGTTGTAACTTTGCTTACTCAGTATGTTTTTCCACATTTATTCTAGTGCATAATACTGAAAAAAGTTCAGTTCACAATAATTTCACGCTTACAGTGTGAGTTGCATCATATCCTGTGGGGGGCAGTAACTTGTAAAGAAAAAAATCTGCTTTGTGGTCATTTGGATAAAAACTGAAAATGATACAAAGGTTGAAAATCTTCATTTTCATCTACCTTAAGGGAGTAAGATTAATATCACATTAGGAACATATTTCCTAAAAGCACCATATTTTTTAATCATCTTCCATAGAAGTGACAGACATGAGTAAAAAATAGTTTTCAGTTTCTCAAGATTTATTTGATGTGATTGAAATATAGAGTAAAAGCATCTACTTTAGTGTGCATATGAAATATGTCACAGTAGTTTATTTTTGCCTGTTAACGAACTTCTGAGAAACATAGAAATTCTAAAAATCCAAGATGCTCCTTCTAATCTAATAGAAAGTCAAGGATCAACAGTGTTCAGCTTGTCCCTTCAGGGACCACTGCAGCGAAACATGTTCTGCATGTTTGGCCTGAGTTTTTATGCCAGATGCCCTTCCTGTCACAACCCTCCCATTTTTATTGGGCTTTGGGACCAGCCCTCGGTGGCTGGGCAGGTCCATGCCTGGTGCAGTGGGATTTGATCCCACAGTGTTTTTTATCCTAGCCCAGTCCTCTGATACAACTGATCCACCAGTTCCCCCATGCCCCTTGGCCCTCATTAATGTAATGGATGCAGATGCAGATTTCCAGATGCACATTTATTATCTGAGAAGACAATAATATAATTTTATTTGTTAACAAAAAACATGACATAAAAACATCTTCTATCTATCGTCTTTCATCTATCTTTACACTTATTGTGTTAACCTGTCATCCTGTTTAGGGTTGTAGGGGGTCTGGAGCCTCTTCCAGTTATTACTGGGTGGAAAGGTCACCTGGCCATTTCAGGGAGGGACATACACACACAAATAACCATTGACACAACAATTACACCAGTTGAAAGTCACCAACTAATCTTACCTAAATATTTGTAAATGGCAATGGAAATTAAGCAGTACGCCTACAACATATTAACTATCTGACAAACTGGTATTAGACATGGTCTTGCAACACAAAGTTATTTGCATTTTAATAAACTGAATTGCGTGAAAGCCACTTTATTATTAGATTACTGAGCAATTAGGTGGGTTTAGTCCAGTTTGTAATCCACATTCTTTTTAACTAAAATGGAAAACCCATGTCGGTATGCCAGTAGTTTCAACATGTGCAATTACTGGATTATGAATGTGATTACTTGACAATACTTTTTGATCAATCTGCTAATAAACAGGCAAAATTATGTCATCATCATGTCAGTTGTGTCAGTCATTGTAAAGTGAGCTGCAGGAACTGAAGCCTTTTGACCCTTGCCCTCCAATTCACGTGCGGGCCCTTCTTTCCTCAAAGACCTGATGCTACATGTGAGGATCTGCTCTCACAGCTGAGTACACACACTCCTGTGGTGGCTCTATCCTCCGTTTCCCTTTTTTCATTCTTCTTTTGGAGAAATCCAGTGCTATGTAGTTCATTGTTTCTGCATCACCATCCTGCAAGTTATAGCGTGATTATAAGTCATATTTTAGAGATTACTGCTGTGAAATCAAGACCAAGGGCAGAATTGATATCATAAAGCACATTGTCGGTAAAGTTGAAGGTTAAAATAAGAAGCCGAAGTCTTATTTCCTTCTGTGGCACATTGATCGTGCATGCTGTTGAGTTCATCAATGATTGTAACATTCGAAAAGTATGTTTTTACTCTACCTGTACTGTACAGTTTCTAAGTATCACATCAATTTGAAGCATAAATACCAAGTTGGTTGATTGATGCACTGCGGACTTGTGATCTCCAGAATTATGGTAGGTGCTTAGTGCCCCTGTTGATAAAAACAAACTATTTAAAAAGTGTGTTAAGGGATAATAAAGAAATGGTACCAAGGAAAAACATTTCAATAACATGATAGTAATTATTTTCTACAGTACTGAGGCTACCCAAAATACTTTTTGCAGAAGTTTTACAGTTGGTACTGGAAAATAAGATTTTTCCACCGCTAACAAGGTACCAAAGGAAAGACAGAACAATAAAGGTAACAACATACACTAACAGCAACGTGTGGAATTACATAACTGTATAACTGCTGTGTATGTTGATGTGTCGACTTTTATCTCTGCCTTTAGGCCAGAATAACTGTAAAACAGGTTTTCCTCATTTAGATTGTGATGCAAGATTATGGAAGTTTCATGCATGAGTGTTTCCTTGTCAGTTTGTAAAGTAATTCTGTAAATAATAATTAATTATTTTTCCGAACATTAAATTTAATTGCTGCATATTATACCTTCTTCAAGGGCTTTATTTTAGAAAAAAATATTATATTTACTTGATCTACAGAATGTGGTTTTGCCAGTAAACATACACCGAGGCTATAAAACACATTTATAGCACATTATAATGTAATTCTTTTAATTTTTTTTTGTTTCTCAAATTAAATTATTGTTGCCTACTTATAATACTGTATATTGTATGTGAATTCTATATTTCAGGACTCTTCATTGGGTACAGTAATAACAATACAGTTTGTTAAACCCTAAAATTTTTGTAGCTCATATGAATCATTAGAACTCTTTGGCATTCATTCTTAACATATATGTAAAAAATAAAAATTCTGTGATACTACCTTTACAATGTTCACAAACCCTCCTTTGTCTTACACAGAAAATAAGAACAGCAATCACGGTTGCACAGCAGGCCAGTAGTGCTCCAAGTACAATCACAACTGGTTCCAGTTCAGACCCTGGAATAACAAGACACAGTTTATTACTGCATTCATACATGCTGATCAAAGAAATATAAATATACATATATATAATAAATTATAAAATGATTTGGTGTGCTATCTGCAAATCTAAATGTGATATTTTTCATAAAACATACTAATTAGCATTGGTGAAAGGACATTGTGCTTGCTAAGATATATTTTAACAAACCCATTTGTTCTAATTGTATCAGAACTTGTTTTAGAAACAAAATTTAAAAATGTATTTTCATCAATGGCATTAAAACAACAATTTTGATACACAAAGACACAATACTACTTATGGCAAAGAGCTGTGAGTCTTCCTGACCCAAAGATCACAACTTACAGTAAAGGGAACTTTGAATTGACAGCCTTTTATAGCAGCTATTTTGATTGTGCTTTGGTCAAACTGGTAAAATATTAATGGATTAATTGCTGTAAGTCTACCAATAGTAACAGTACTAAATAAAATGTATCCGGTGAAAATGTACATACTTGTCTCCACGTTTATTACTTCACCGAACAGGATCTCTCCACATGTGACCACAGCACAGTAATACGTTCCTGCATCAGAGGAGTCCTGTAGGGTTTTGGACAAACTGTAGACACAGCTTGCCTCCTCTTGTTCATCTTTCTCCTTCTTGTGAGTGTAAATGATGCTTGGATGAGATCCTGATGATCCAGGTCTGAACCAGTACACACTGTGGTCCCCTGAACACCGATCTCTGTTTTCTTTGTTCTTGCAGTGAAGTGAACACTGGAGAGTCACTGAGTCGCCTGGTCGAACAGACTCAGTCTTTGGACTTTTCTTCACATAAACATTTTTGTGCTGATTCGGATCTGCATGATTTAAGAAAAAAGGTCATCAAGGGGATTTAATGATCAAATTATTTATATTACATCAACATTATGTGATGACTGTCAACAACATAGACATAAAAAGTATGTTACCATTTACAGCCAGGAAGACGCCATCAACAAAAGTCTGTGAATACGCGGTTCCCGTTTGGCAGAAATATGTTGCTTCGTCGTCTTTGATGACATTTGTAATGGTCAGATTAAACTCAGACTCTCCCTCCGCGAGTGTGAAACGTATGTTGCTAAATTGTTCACGAAGTGATCGTCGGTCATAAGTTCCTGAAGCAACAGTTTGGACCATAAATCCCAGAGACTGTTTATACCAGGTAAAGAATTTGTCTTCCTTCTTCGTGATTGGACATCGCAATGTAACATTTCCACCAACTTCAACCTCAGTCAAAGAGATCGGCTGAGGAACCTCTGCAGACTGACTCACAGCTAAAGAAAGTTAAAAATAGAAATATTAAAAGTAAAAAAATCAGCCTTGTAAAATTATTACATGTCTCTCTGATGTTTTGGCAATAAAACGTGTTAATTAAAGATTGCACTTACACATTGTACCTAGGAAAATCAAAGCAGCCAGTTGTGGGAACATTGTGTTATAAGCCCTTTCTCTTACACCACAGGAGCTCTTCTACCCAAATGAAGCTTACGTCACAAGACCATCTAAGTCTACAAAGTGCAAATCTTCCTGATTGGTTAAAAATGCACTTCCTCCAAAATGTAGCCAATCTGTGATAAATTTTCAACTATTCTGACAACTATGCTGACAAGTCGAGTGTGCCTTAGGTGAAGAGAGCACATTTGAATTTCTCTTTTTTGTATTTTAAGCCCAGGTTTAAAGAATGTCTTTGTAAAGATGATAACAAATTCACTGTAAGTAAGAGTCAGAGTCAGTCACAACCACTTGAGGTGACTAACTGGGGTGGCAGATGGGTTTCTGCCAGTAAATCTAATAGTGTGATATGTGTTTTTCATATTTTAACTCAATCTGACTTTGCTTTAGCAGAACTTGTTGCCGGTGGCTTCTTTTGATGTCCACAGTCATGAGTTTCCATCCAATGGCAGTTGTTGCTCTATTTAAAGGTTTACTCAGCAGCACAGGTTCTGTTCCCATGGAGCTTATTGAGGAGTCAGATTATGTATGGATCAGTATCACTTAGTCTTGTAATGCCACGTCTCCCTCTCACGACCCAATTATTGGCTTAAAATCGTCTGTTGCTGTGGTGCAAACCAGTAAATTAAGGAGCCCCAATGTCCAGGTCCATTCTGGGTCATACCGCTATGCACTTTTATAGATATCAATAACCCCATCAGGGCTAACCAACCCAGCATTAGTTTTTGTAAGGAAGCATAGTCATATGTTCTTAGTTGTATATGTTAGCGTGTAAATAACTTTGTATATAGTCCACTGTAAATTTTGAGCACGATTGTATGACTGAGAAGCCCTTTTATTTTCCTTATCTTTTCTCCTGTTTTTGGTTAGGAGCTCAGGATAGACATCCTGTCTTTATGTTCGTATATTTGTTTGAATTGAAAAGTTAAGTTAGGCTCTTTGTTTATTGTTGTTTTGGGTGTGGCTTACATCAAAAGACAATAAATTACAATTACTTGAATTTGGAACATTTGGTCACTGATTTTTGCTTGGGAATGGAAGGAGTGGGGGAGCACATTGTGTCATGCCTAGGTTCCTCTAGACCAGGGGTGTAAACTAATTTGGGGGCTTGTTAAAATTTTGTTGGTTGTGCTTTTGTCTTATTTGTCTGTTTGGCAGTTTTTTATTTTGTGTTGGTGGCAGCATGGAGTTTAGGTTAGAGGACTTTACTACTAATCCTATTAGGGACAAACTGGACAGATGTTGGAATGCTGATTTGCTGTTAATTTCTGACTTCTTTAAGGTGCGCGTGCCATTTCATATCAGCAGATAAGAGGAGCTGAAACAGCTTCTAATGGCAAAGCTGATGGAAAGGGTTTATTTTCCCCAAGCTGGGAACCGCTGTACTTGCTAGCCCTCCACCTGTGTTCCCCTCATCCGGCCGTGAAGATGGCTTTGGTGTAAGTAGGCAACTTGCTCTTGTTCCACAGTTCAGAGAATCAGAAGTTTTATGAATATGTGAATCAGAACATTTATATTTCAGTGCCTTTGAACGGATATCTGCTACATTAAAGTGGCCAAAGACTGTGTGGCCTCTTCTGCTTTAATGTAAATTTGTAGGCAAAGCCCAAGAAGTATGTACTTCTTCATCAAGTGAAGAGTTTGGATTACTACACAGTAAAAGTCACTGTCCTCCGTGCATATGAGCTAGTTCCAGAAGCCTACAGACAAAAATTTAGGAAATATGAAAAAACTGCCACACAGACATATGCAGAGTTTGCGCAAGAGAAAGGTGTGCTGTGATGTAGCTCATGAATTGCTCTCAGCCGCTCAGTCAAAAATAAAGGCAAAATATGACAACAAGTCTGTTTTCTCCCAGGTGACGGAGTTTTGGTCCTGTTACCCATTGCTGGTTCTGGCCTACAAGCTAAGTTTTCTGGTCCCTGTGTGGTTGACCGAAGACTCAGTGAAACTGATTATGTAATCCAAACCCCTGAATGCAAGAATAAAACTTGTGTGTGCAATGTCAACATGCTTAAAAAGTATTCTGAACGGGAAGGTGTAGTCCCTGTGTCCTCGGTTCCTGTCCCACAACCACCATACAATCCCATGGATGATGGTTTAACTGACAGACACAGCTCCATTACCTGACATCCCCACTCAGAAATTCTGACCAATTAAGAAGGATATTTGGCATACCCACCCGTATCCTCCAGATCCGACATTAGTGAGTTTATCAAAAATAATCTGATATTTTTAATGACATTCCCACTCAAACTGATGTGATTAGCCATGCCATTGATGTAAGTGACCACAAACCCATCAAACAACATGCATGCCATGTCCATCCAACTAAATGTGCAGTGATGGAACAGGGATTTAAATACCTCCTAGACCATGGCTTTGCTGTCCCCAGTAATAGTCCATGGAGTTCGCCTTCTCGTCTTGTTCCCAGACACTTCGTTCTGTAATGATTACCGTAAATCAATACCACTACAAAACCAGACTCGTTTCCACTTCCACGTATGGGTGACTGTGTAGGCTGTGTCGGTTCTGTCACATAAGTCCCCAAACTGGATCTTGTCTAAGAGTACTGGCAAGTCCTGCTAACACCACGTGCCTCTGAAATAAATGCGTTTGTCACCCTCGATCATTTCCTCCAGTATACAGTTATGCTCTTTGGATTAAGAAAGGCCCCAGCCACTTTCCAGCGGCTAATGAACACAGTGCTTTTCGGTGTGAGGAATTGTGAAGTGTGTTTAGATGACATAGTTGCCCATTCCACAACCTGGACTGAACACCTGGAAACTCTTACTGACATTTTTAGTCGTTTACGTGCCGCTTCCCTGACGCTTAACCTGACCAAATGTGAGTTTGGGAAAGCGGTTGATACCTATTTTGACAAACAAGTATGACAGGGACAAGTCTGCCCCGTTGCTGCTAAAGTTCAGGTCATTTTTGACTTCCCAGCTCCTCAAATTCGCAGTGAACTCCGGATGGCTTGATGCTATTGTGTGTTCGGTAAAAACATCTCTGACATTGTTGATCCATTGATGAGCTTAGTAAGCCCCAAAATTCTGTATCAGTGTTCAGAGAGGTATCAGTCTGCTTTTGAGGCCGCCAAAGCTCTCGTCTGCAGTGCCTCTGTGCTGGCTGCCACAAACTTCATGAAACTATTCAGACTGGAGGTGCAAGCATCATCCTCTTGGGGGAGGCCGACTATTGTCTTCTCTGACCACAACCCTCTCGTGTTCCTGACTCAGATGCAGAACAACAATTGTCTCATGCGCTGGTCTCTGCTGCTGCAGGACTTTAATATTGACCTTCGTTACAAAAATGGACTATATGATGTAATGGCTGATGCTCTGTCACAATGTTAGGTAAAATCAAATCTTTGCTTAAGGAAAAATGTTTGCACTTGAATTTGGAACATTTTTGCTTGGGAATGGGAAGAGTTCACCCCATGACTGGGGTGGATTACTGTGTGATTCAAGCAAAGCACTTTGCAGAGAAAACCATGTGCAAAACCACATGCAACCACTGAAAAACAGACTTACAAGTAATATCTCTAACTTTAACTAACCATCAAGGCTCTTTATACTGCAGAAACATAAGAATGGGCTTCAAAATGATATGTAGTGGGGCAAGAGGTACCAGGAGGGAGGGACAGAAGAACTTGTTTACCAATAACAGAAGAACTTGTTTGATTTTTTAAACACACATTTTCTAAAATGCCTATTTTTAAGGATTTATTTTTTTGCTTTTATGACAACTGTATCAATTAATTCACTTACCTATCATTTCAGCTGTGTAGCTATAACCGAGAACCTGCAGTATCAGTTACAATAAAGTAAGTAATGCATTCTACCTCTTCTGTTTTTGCCTTATGTGCCTTTACCATGTGACATAAGATAAGACTTTATTGATCCCACAGTGAGGGAAATTTTTGTGTTACAGCAGCAATAAGAACAAAAACACAATCAAAAACAATAGTAGTAACTGTGCAAACAAAGTATTAAAACATAAAGAATAAAGAATCTTGTATCTGCCTATGTACATATTAACAGTGGGGAAAAAAGATAACAGATAAATATTTCATATCTCCTGATTAATTGCACAACAATAATATTCACTGTGTAATTGTTCATTGTGTATCACTGCAGTGATGCATTGTACAGTCTGATGGCTGTGGGGAGGAATGAGCGACAGTAACGCTCCTTCCTGCACTGGAGGTGTAACAGTCTTGTGCTGCTCAGCAGTAGCTGCTCAGAGCCTCCGCAGTGTGGTGCAGGGGGTGGGAGGGGTTATCGATGATGGATGTTAGTTTGGCCAACATCCTTCTGTCCGCCACCTCCTCGATGGAGTCCAGTGTGCAGCCCAGGACAGAGCCAGCTTTCTTAACCAGCTAGTTAAGTCTCTTCCTGTCTCTGTTCGTACTGCTCCCAGCCCAGCACACAACACCCTAGAGGACTGCTGAGGCCACCACAGTGTCGTAGAATGTCCGTAACAGCTGCACACACCAAAGGACCTCAGTCTGCTCAGCAGGTGGAGGCGACTCTGCACGCCCCACCCCGTATGTTACAGATTTCAAAAGAATAGTTTGAGACTTAGCTTGATCATTCTCTTGGCAGAAGCTGTGTAAGAGCATTGATACTGTAGCACCCATGTGCTTTTAACGTGTGTTAAAATTGGTGCTGGAACACAGAGGCAATTAATGAGGGATAATAGGTATAAAAAGAATAAATTCTTCTCCTCCCACAACATCTAAATGCATGACTTCGGGTTCACTATATCGCACGATAAACATCAATGTGTGTCTGGTATTCTATCTACTAAACTATCTGCATTTTATTGTGAACTATCCAATCAGGTTTGAACGCAGTGTCAACAGCAAGACATTCTTTTTGCACTAGTCCCGTTGTTTAAACCACAATGCACAGATATTAAATAAAGGACAGGGGGCAGTGCAGACACACATTAAAGACAATAAACACAAATTGAACGAAGCATTAGGCGTTAACAGATGTTGCCATGCAAACGTACAGCCTTGGGTTATCTTCAAACTTTGATTTTCTGATAAACATCACTGGCTATGACACTTGCGACATGACCCTTTTCTTTATTTTAGGTTTGAGAATTTATTTAAGAAGTGCTGAACAACAGACAAATCCAGTGACATTATTTTTACATAGTAACATTGGCAAACACGGCTAAGGCTGAACATTTTTTTGCAGTGCGCACAGAAGAATTCGCCCTGGCCTCATCAACACACATTAAAGATGACTGTGCCTTTGGAACTTTCATTTCATATTTACCACCTTAGTAGCACTGCATCAATTGCACAGGGTGGTAAACATTCAGGCCCAGCATGTCTTTAGTTTAGACAGTTCAGATTTGGGAGGTTTGTGACCCACATTTGCTCACAGAAGACTGTTATGAATCTTAGAAGAACCACGAGTCAAGTCTTTAAATGCAAATAAAATGCACAATCAATGCTGGTTCAATAAATACAATCAATTAATTTAATTAATAAAATATCTTATTAACTCTGCTCACACCCCAAACTGTCTGTGTGCTCTCAGATTTTCTGTGCTCATCTTCAAACCCTCCTCCTCATACTCAGCTAGTGCTGCTCGCTTGTTCTTTTTCTGCTCTTGTATCTCTGCTCACTTTCAGATTTTTTGGTGAATAACCCGAGACAACCCTATCAAAATTCAACAACCAAGAGATAACCTAAAGCTTGTATTGTATCAAAAACACAGTTTGAGTGAATGCACGTGATCATGATAATGTTGGCCAGCCTATGTGTGCTGTCTTGGATCTACAATAAAACAGTCACTGTATAGCGTGTACTGCTTTTTTAAAGCATCATCAAACTTACCTTCAGTCTCTTGCCAAAATGAGGATGACAATCACAATCACACAGAGAACCAGCAGAACTGCAAGCACAATGACAACTGGTCCCAGGGTTTCTCCTGTAATCAGAAAATAAAGTGCAAACAAACTCTTTCCTGGAAACATTTTGCTATTTAGTGGATGCAAACAACTTCAGCTTCACAGTCACTTTCACAAAGTTAGATTTATGTCAGTATGTCCACTGTTTTTGGGTTTACATGTTTACATTTGGAATATGTTTTAATTTAAAGAGACCAATAATTTGTGATTACACAGAACTTACAGATGGTATTTTAAACAAAATGTTTATCATTTACCTTGTGTATTTTTCTAGATGAGTTGAATGACCTATGGAGTTTACAATTTCCTTCATTATTTGACTGCCCTAATATGTCTGAGTGATTAAGGATAGTGACTGTGATCAGTGATCGCAGCCATTACTTGTGAGTTATGTTCATTAACAGAAGTCAATTTGCAGGACACACAGACATTTTAATCCAAAAATTTAAATACTACCTTTTTACTAAAACTCCTCTTTTGGCAGCTTTCATTAAAAAAAGAATCCTAAGCCTCCCTCAATCTAACGTAGAACAGCCAAGATTCTAAATGTACTCTTTGAACATGCAATAAAAAAAAATTTGTTAAAGCTAATAACCTTGGCAAGTGTTTGTGAAACTAGTAGAACAGGAAAAAGAAAAGCAGTCTAGTAGGATCTCTGAATGAGGAAAACAAATGTTTTGTTGATTATTTAAATACAAATATTACGTGATTAAAATAAAAAGACATTTATAAATACATACTTGTCTCCACGTTTATTACTTCACCGAACAGAATCTCTCCACATGTGACCACAGCACAGTAATACGTTCCTGCATCAGAGGAGTCCTGTAGGGTTTTGGACAAACTGTAGACACAGCTTGCCTCCTCTTGTTCATCTTTCTCCTTCTTGTGAGTGTAAATGATGCTTGGATGAGATCCTGATGATCCAGGTCTGAACCACTACACACTGTGTTCCCCTGAACACCGATCTCTGTTTTCTTTGTTGTTGCAGTGAAGTGAACACTGGAGAGTCACTGAGTCGCCTGGTCGAACAGACTCAGTCTTTGGACTTTTCTTCACATAAACATTTTTGTGCTGATTCGGATCTGCATGATTTAAGAAATATGGTCATCAAAGGGATTTAATGATCAAATTATGTATATTACATCAACATTATGTGATGACTGTCAACAACATAGACATTAAAAGTATGTTACCATTTACAGCCAGGAAGACGCCATCAACAAAACTCTGTGAATACGCGGTTCCCGTTTGGCAGAAATATGTTGCTTCGTCGTCTTTGATGACATTTGTAATGGTCAGATTAAACTCAGACTCCCCCTCCGCAAGTGTGAAACGTATGTTGCTAAATTGTTCACGAAGTGATCGTCGGTCATAAGTTCCTGAAGCAACAGTTTGGACCATAAATCCCAGAGACTGTTTATACCAGGTAAAGAATTTGTCTTCCTTCTTCGTGATTGGACATCGCAATGTAACATTTCCACCAACTTCAACCTCAGTCAAAGAGATCGGCTGAGGAACCTCTGCAGACTGACTCACAGCTGAAGAAAACAGACAAAAAGACGTGTACTGGATAAGAACAATTACCAATGTTATACCTGCCATTCAAACAGTTATTCAGTAGCATTTACTTTTAGTACATGAAACTGGTGTTTAGTAAAAAAATACATATAGTATAGTTAAAGTAACACTTACACATTGCACTTAAAAATAAAGCAGCCAGTTTCCCAGCCATTGTGGTAAAACACCTTTCTCTTGCTCAACTGATGTCTTTCTCCTCTAATGAAGGTTCACTCACAAGACCATCAAAGTCAACAAAATGGAAATCATCCTGATTGGCTGAAATGCTGAAAATGCACTTCCTCCTAAAATTAACAAATCGTCAGCATCGTCCAACAAACTGTTTCAAGAGCTACATATTCTGTTTATTCCCACTGTTAGAAAATCTCATACTTTAAAACAGTTTTAATATTTTAACATTTTACTTGCGACGAGAATCACAATGTTAAGTATTGTTTTTATTTTATCGTGAATATGTGGGTCTAGAAGACTATAGGTTTAAATTATAAAATGTTAATTTTTTCGAGAGTCCCAAGTGTAACTTATACTGGGGAAAGGAGCTTAATTTTTAATCTAAGGAGAAAGAGAGGAAATTATGTTGGTGAGGCATCTTTGATATCCTGTCTGTGTTTAAAGGGTTTTCACTGGGGTTATTTCTATCCACATTATCACAAAAATATGAACCATTTTACTGTAGTTTATTGTCTACATTCAGCTAAAACCACTGCAGTCAAACAAGACAATACTGTGATAAATCCTTCCATCACAAAGGTGATAGTCTGTTATCTTTTAATTTTGTTTCTCACAAGTACGTGTTTATTTCACTTCAACCGATCAAGGAAGATGGCCACCCACCGTGAGCCGCCTCTGTTGGAGGTTTCTTCTGTTAAAGGCAGTTTAATCCAAGGGGGTTTGTACACACAAGATTTTTCCACAGGGGCCGGGTTTGAATCTGATGTGAGATGTAGTGTTCATTAATGATCGCAATGCAACGTAGGGCAGGTGTTTGCTATAGTAAAGAAGCACAGTACATGTGTGCCATTGTTTTTTGTTTTTCTATAATTTATCTTCTGACTTAACCTTAACCTAAAGTTTTTGTGCCTAACCATGATCGCTGTTGCCTCTTAACGTTACGTTACCCTGACCCTGTTTTCCCTCAACTTATACGCAGTTTTTTTGTGTATATATAGTTTATATAAACAAATTATTTGGTGAATTTGTTGTAGTGTTGTATTATCTTGATTCACTGAATCTAGCTGAATAAGTTTCCAAATTAGTTTTTATAGCTAAGCTAAGGCAAAATTTTGGATTTTGCCAATTTTTTAATATCTGACTCTTCACTTGCTTAATGCCTCAATATGTTTATAGTTACTCAATTAGGCAGGCAGTAGACTCTGTGTATTTAGAGTATTTTGTGAAAATCTACAGTAAGCTACCTGTGTATTATCTGCAAAAAAGATGGGTGGTCCCCTACTCCTGGGTCCAAAGTGTCCATCTCCACAATAAACTGCCTAGAAGAGTTAGAATAGGTGAAGAGGTAAAATGTTCTTTGAGGTTGGAAAAGGGCTCCACTCCTTTACTGCTGGAGTCCAGGCTACAAGGGTTTTGACCAAGGTGAACCAGTGTAGCGTGCCAGCTAAGCAACTGTGGCCACAAATAAACCACAAAAATTGGTGGAACCAAAGAAGCTTTGCAGTTGTTCCTGTCTTCTGAATGAAGCCTCCTCTTTCACTGCTGCCACTTTCCCACTATTCCCACAGCACTGCACAAACCCAGAAATGATACCTTTTGATTGATAAAACTTGCAGTTTTCTGCCTTGACAAATTCAGAATGTATTGAGATTTTAGACTCCTTTTTCAATGTTATTATTTATCCTTTAAACATCCTTTATCCTTTATTCGTCACTGAGTACATATACATTTGCATATACAAGTTACAGTGATATTTGTCCTCTGCATTTAACCCATCCCCCTGGGGGGAGCAGTGAGCTGCCGTAGGCGCCCGGGGAGCTAGCGTTGAGTGTCTTGCTCAGGGACACACCTGGTGGGGAGGATGGGGATTGCAGGTAGGTTGGGATTTGATCCTGCATTGTCTGTTTTGCACTCCAGCGTCTCTACCCATGAGCCTGGTTTGTTTTCATTATTCTACGCTCAATACTGCATATTGACAAAGTGAAAGAAGCGTTTTCTAAATGTCTGAAGATTTATATATAAAAAAAGGAAATATCACATGTACAAGTACTCAGATCATTTAATCTGTACTTTGTTGAAGCACCTTTGGCACCAATTAAAGTCTTGAACTTTGCACACCTGGGGCACCAGGTGTTTCTACCATTTTTTTTTTGTAATTCCACTCAGTCAGGTTGGATGGGGACCACTGGTGGACAGCCATTTTCAGGTCTCTCCAGAGATGCTCAATAGGGTTCAAGTCAGGACTCTGGCTGGGCCACTCTAGCACATTCACTTCTGCGTTGGCTGTTGGCTCTGGTTAGGATTGCTGTTGTGTTGGAGTGTGAACCTGTGGTCCAGTTTGTGGTCATGAGCACTGTGGATATCTCTGTACTGTACTCATTCAGTTTTCCCTTCAGGTCCTTTTTTGCAAACATTCTTCTTTTTTGTAGCCCCTCTGCTATAAAGCCGAGATCTGTGGAGGGCTGCAATAATGGTTGTCCTTGGTCACCTCTATTACTAAGACAACCCCCCATTTGCTCAGTTTGTTCAGGTAACCAGCTCTTGGAAGAATTCTTGTGGTACAAAGCTTCTTCTCTTTGAGAATTATGGAGGCCACTCTGTTTTTGGGAACCTGCAGTGCAGTATTTTTTTTTTGTAGCATTCCCAGAACCCCTTTGCAAAAATCTGTCTGACATCTGCAGGCAGTTTTTTTGACCTCATGGCCTTTTCTCTGATACACTATGGATTGCCAGTCCCCTTCCAAATCATGCCAAATCAGTTTATTTTATCACATGTGGGCTCTGATCAAGGTGTAGAAACAGCTCAGCAACAATCAGGAGAAATGGGAGGCACCTGAGCTAAATTGTTGTTGCAAAAGGTCTGAACACTTATGTACATGTAATGTTTCAGTTTCTCTTTTTTATTAAATTTACGGAAATTCCCAAAATTCTGTTTTCACTTTGTCATTATGGGCTACTGGGTGTAGAATTGATATAAAAAATACTTTAAACAAGTATAGTATCAAGCTTCACCATAACACAATTAAAACTAGTAAAGGTGGTGTGAAGAATTTCTGAATCCACTGTAGCCGGTTCTGAAGTAATCTCTAAAGCGCTGCTCTGATGTGTTGCATGAGTTCTGTGAGGTCTAAGCCGAAGATAAAGATAGTCTCAAGTAAAACACACAGAAATTTGTTCATCAGATCCCGCAGGACCAGTTGCTGCAGTAGGGCTTGTGATATTCTATAATACCTGGAGTTCAGATAATAAAAGTGTGTTTCATGATAAATGACACGTTACATGTTTAAACACAGGAAGGATAGTGAGAGAAAGCACATGCAGCACCTACAGCGGTTCTGAGAATAGTTGCATATCGGTCCACCACAACTTCCGCCAATAACAGATAAAAGAAAACAAAGATGCACAAACCTTTTTGCTGTACTAAATCTTTCTTAGATAGTAGATCTATTGTAGATTGTTTGAGGACTATTCTTTCAGGACAGCGTGACCACAGTGGACTACTGTGTCGTTTTAGGGTCACATGTCTTTATAAGAAAATTTGTTTTGTGTTGTGAAAGCAAGATGCAAACAGACGTGCAACAGCTCCACAACTTTAACTGACAATTTTTCTACCTTTAACCAACCCCTGAGGCTTATTTACGCAGAGGAAGCCTGAATACAGGTTCAACAGGATATGTAGTGAATGTAGTGGTGCTGGAGAGGGTAAATTTGAATATTTCAAGTGGAACAGTTTGTTTGAGTGTTAGATGACAGTATTATTGTCAAAAGAAGACACAGAAAAACACTCATCAAGTGTCTCATCTTGCTAAAAGAAGTAAAACATAGCGACAAACCCCACATGCAAACACACAGTCTATGTTTAACAGAATTTACACACTTTTTTATTTTCTTTATTTAAAACAACTCAAGATGCACATGAATCAACAGTTGGATTGTGTCATCACAGCAGCATTAGAATGCAAAGCTGAATGGTTTCTACTCAGTCACATGGACTGTCCTCAATGTGCACAGATCATTATGCAAACACTTTCACGAATCTTTGAAGAGCAATAATTTCAGCCTTCATTGTGAATTAAAAACACATCCCATTTCTCATCAGGTTAATACATATTTGATACATATTGAGACATTTTTTAAAAAACTATTTCCATTTAATTTTATTCAAAGAGCTCCATGTTTATCATTTGATAATGATAAATTATCAAATGATAATGATAAATGATAAACGATAAATGATAAACTCCATGTTTATCATTTACACTGATTCCAAAGTTTGTCTTTTCCTTCATCTTCCTTTTTTCTGTAAAGAAATCCAGTAACAAAATAGTTCAGTGTTTCTGCACCAAAATCCTACAAATATTGCAGGATTTAATGTTAACACTAATTAATTAATAATGTGTCGTAGACCAGCTGCATGTCACATGAAATGAAAGAGCGCTCCTGTTTTCAAAACAAAATTCATGCTTCATGAGACATAAAGTTACATCCTGGATCACAAAATCCACTTTTTAATTTCTATCAAAAAAGTGTAAGAACAAGTTACTAAACATACTGTATGTTTGTGCTATTACCAAACTTTCCTTCAGTCTCTTGAGAAAATCAGGATGGCAATCACGGTCACACAGAGAGCCAACAGAACCCCAAGCACAATGACAACTTGGTCTGTTTGTTGTCCTGAAATCAGAAAGTCCACCCAGATTCTTTTAGCTCATTAATCCTTATATACTCCTACCAAACTGATTTTTAAATGGCTAAGCTGTTGACAGTTACCTAGTCTGGTTTTGGTTTCATGGTTCAGGCCAATGAATGTGTACGTTATAATGTACTTCCCAACATGAGGAGATCGTCAACATGATCATATTAGTTGAAGTAGACCTTTCAGGCCAAGAAACAAGACTGGTCTGACCAACTATTGCTGCTAGTAAATTGTCTGAAGTCACAAAAAACTTGTTGCTTAGTATCTGACCACTTGTGTTTCTTGGACTGTCTGACCAGCGTAATGTATAAGTAATTACTATATTCAGAATCATGTTTTCCTCACTAATTGGACCACAATTAGAAAAACAATTGATACAACTAAGTGTTTAAATAGTGATATCATATATGCCAATATGGAAGTTATTTTAAAACAACGTTCAAACATACTTGTCTCCACTTTGGTTCCTTCCCCAAACAGGATCTGTCCACATGTGACCACAGCACAGTAGTAGGTCCCAGCATCAGAGGAGGTGTGTATCCTTTTGGACAAACTGAAGACACAGCTTCTTTTGTCTTGCTCATGATTTCTATAGAGGATGCCTGGCTGCGATTCCCCTGATCCAGCTCGGAACCAGTACACACTGCGTTTACCTGGACACTGATCTCGGTTTTCCTTATTCTCTGAGAGAAGGGAACATTGCAGAGTCGCTGAGTCGCCCAGCTCCACTGATACTGTCTGTGGATGCTGTTTCACGTAGACAGATTTCTGCAGGTGTTTAGCATCTGTGTGTTTCACGGAGAAATGCGGAAAAATTTACAAATGAACTGGGACGAATGTTAAACAAAGACACTAAAATGAGCATACTTTACCATTTACAGCCAACATTGTGCCATTAATAATTTTCATTATATATGCTGATCCAGCCTGACAGAAGTATGTTGCTTCATCCTCTTTGCTGACATTTCTGATGGTGAGATTGTACTGAACACCCACTTTTGTGAGTGTGAATCTTGAGTTCTCATATGGTCCTTTAAATGATATTTTGTCAAAAGTTCCTGCAGCAACTGTTTGCAGCATATTCCCCAAACTGATCTTATACCAATAAAACAACCCAGTTTCATCCGAAGAGACTGAACATGTCAGAGCCACATTATCACCAAGTTCAGCCACAGTCAAAGACATCTGGTGAGGAACGTCATGGGCTTGAGCCAGAACTAAAGAAGACAAACAGCATCACTGTTGGCTGACAACAAGACAGGAATTGTGTCAAACTAGACATAATTACTAAATATCATCAAATATCACTAAATATCATATGTGTCTCATTCAGATGTACAAACATTAATTGTCACACCTTTCTCAAACCAGATAAAAACTGTACTTACATGCTGAAATAAAAAAATCCAAACGTCCGGGGATGTGATCATTGTGAAACCATCTCTTGCGTAACTGATGTCTTGAAGCTGCGATGGTTTACAAAGTCACACACATACTGACTGGCTGAAATGCAAACTGTGAACATCCACCTAGATCAACCAAACCCAACACCCTGCTCCCTTTTCATTAAACATCCAATTTTTACTTTTATTTTTTGGCTAATGTTGCATTTGAAGAATTGCTGGTTTGAAGTGAACTGAAGACACTAGAGAGTTAAATAATAAAGTTTATTTAAGAATAGATCAACTTTATGAAGGGGGCATACAGATATTTATTACATTTTTATGTGTTCAAACTGCCTCAATTTTGTTCAATTCTACATGTCACAATTCACGTCCAGCGGAGTGTTGGGAAGTAAATACTACTTTTATAATGAATCATTTACTTTGTTAGAGCAGTCCAAGGTGTAACAGTTTAGGTTTCTTTAATTTACCAGTGCACCTCATTCCACTGTTACGACCTCGGTCGTAATAGGTTACAATGTGTTTTACGCACAATTATCTGTGCCAGGTAACATTACCTCTACCATTAATATTAATACTTGTAGAATGTTCCAATAATAAGATATGATCACATTTCATGCCCAATTTATGCAGAAAAATAAGAATTTGCAAACACTGCACTTACTTTTTCTTGCAGCTGTTTATACAATAATCTAAAGTAAATTGTTAGAGGTCGTGAATTAAGTAGTGAATTAAATTAAAGTAGGCGAGTAAATATCACCTGTTAAGGTAAGACACATAGTAATGGAAATACATACATTTTTCAATTAGAATACACATTTTTATTGGTCATCATTGAGCACATATACATTTTCACATCTATGTTACAATGAAATTCAGGTTCTGTATTTACCCAGCTGATCTCGGGGGAGCAGTGGGTCTCCACTGGTGACCCCTGGGGAGCTAGAGTCTCTTGCTGAAGGACACACTTGGTGGGTCGACTGAGATTTCATTTCCTGAGACTTTTCCTGCAGACTTCGGAATCCCTGATGCTTTACCCAGGAGGTGCAACGTGCATGGATCCATATCGGACACAAAAAGCAACTAATTACAAGCTTCTTAACGGTAAATTTACTGCATTGTACTGTAATGTGACCACTGTATTTCTGCTGTTTACTTTCTTACTGTTCTCAATGCCTAATGCCAATCGGTACTTAAAGTATGGTTAATGAGCAGTGTTCATTAGTGACAGTGACATGAGGTCGCTGTCATTGTTCCATCAATCTAGGTTTACATGTGAATGCAAATAGACCATGACCCAAATGCAGAACAGACAACAGAGGCATGCAGGTTTAAGCATGATTATTGTTCAAAAGAAGTTTAGGGAGGAGTGGTTAATTTCTCCAAGTGCGGTGGCTCAGAAAATTTTACAGACACTGGTGAAGTGTGGGCGTTGTTCTCACTACTGGTCTAGTTCCAAACGTAGATGTGGCCTTACCAGGTGGCAGGGAAGTGACCTGCTGGCAGACACACAGAGAACTAAGGAAAGCAGTCAGGAAGCAGAGTCAGGGCAGGTTCCAGCGTTACGGAGCAGGAAGGCTGGAAAGTAAAGCAGTAGTTGACGATCTGGCACTGATGGAAACCACAGCACAGATTAAACAGCTTGGGTATCAACGTGATAAAAGTTTGAAATCAGAAAAAGAGAGAAGAAGCTCAGCTGTTTGTTAAACAGAAGCCACATACTCAAAGAGGAAGTTGGGCTAAATCATAACATTACACTGTTTTTGCATTTCTACTCTTGTTGAAATAAACTGATTTGTACATAAATTGGTCCAAACCATGCTAGAGCGGCACCAAATTCAAATTCATGTTTAGTTTGTCCTGTGGGCTGCTTTAGAAACATGGCGGCGCAACATGGAGGCCCCCCATTAAACGTGACCCATGCTCTGTGTCAAGGCACATTCTTAACTAAGGAAAAAAACAACAAATTTAATTTTCAGGTGATTGCACAGTAATGAAAAAACAGTCGTCACCCGCTAATAGATCCCTCTAAGGCTGTTTTCAAAGCTGGCCCATAATTACTACAATGTGTACTACATGGAGTGTTACCCTTAGTAGTGCCAGAATGTTAAATGTGTGAATCTATCCACTATAAAGTGCACTCAACGTATCCCACAATGCAACGCTAAAAGTAGAGAACATAGCATATAGCCCACTTTCTTGCAACAATCCCAAAATGCAATGCAATTTTAGAGATCAGAAAATAACCGGCTCGTGACTCAACAGCTGTTAGTCGTGAGGCAACATGACGGTTAGTAAGTGCCCAAAATGTGAGTTGGCTGCTCACCAGACATGCCATGAGGTTCATGGCTGGTGCGACACTTACTTACTACATCACCATCAGATGTACAAACATATGAACCATACAGAGTAGCTTATTCACTATTTGATTGGCAGAAGTTAACAGGTTATATTTAAATTTTATATATGCTTTCTTTACACATACAAACTGTAGCTCATAAAGAACATTTAATAAAAAACGTCATTATGGTCTTACCTCACCTATGGTCGGTTCTGTCTAGTTTAGAAAACTGTTTGAGTTTAGATGTGTAATCTCCATTTCGAAAGAGGGGAAAAAAGGATTGCTGCACTTGACCTGCTAACTGTAGATTGTAGATTGCTGTCACTTATTCTGCATCCGCAGAATCGCAAGAAGATTCACTGTTACACACATAACAGTTGTTGGTAATAAAAACGCTGTACATTAGATATATCAGGTTAACTATGAAAATTTAATTCATATAGCAAACGTGTTTGAACATTTTAATAGCCTCATACAGAGAGGCAGCAATACGGCCTCACTGCTAAGCATGTTAGCACAATTAGCCAAGTTATTGCTCAATCCGTGACAGCTGCCTCCCCTGAGCGCACGTCACTGCTGCTCACTATCGTGAAAACTAATAACTATATGAGCAGGGAATTATACACACTGACCCTTTAATGCTGTGGAAGTAATTGTGTATTTGGATATTTAGAGCCAGAGAACAGGTTGTTCCAACAATAACAAGAGTAAAATTGTATCTCGAAAAAACTTAACTTGTAAAAATGGCTGTCAGTTGTATATCAGAAACTTTATATAATTTGAAACTATTTCATAAATACAACTCCTTCATGTTCAGGCCCACATTAAGAAGTGGTCTTTGCAGTAGCTAGCTATAATCTAATGGTATTTACCAATATGTACCACACATTTCTGTATTTATATATGTTTAATGATTTTTTTTTTACATTTCTTAAGTGCAGTTTTATAAATACAGTTAGGAGTCTTTTTGACATGTGAGTCTCTTTAACTGCTTTCAGAAATAGAAAAACTGTAAATGAAAAAAATCTGGACACTTTTTTTCCTCTCTCCATTTGTAACAGCTACACGGAAAGACAAAAACTGTGGTGGGTCGTTTCTCTGCCTTTGACCAAACACTGAAGCTGTTTACTCAGAAGGTTCTGACAACAGCCCATAACAGGATATGTAATGAGGTTTGCCGTGTGAAAAAGGAAACACTGCAACTGGCATCAGAAAGTTAATTTTAGTTTAACCAGTATAAGCTGTAATAACTGTTTGTTTTAGTTTTACTTTACCCACAGCACATGGCTCCAGCCGCCACCACCACTGTGGAAGCCTGTGACTTAAACTGTAAATTTGAATCAACACCTCACTTGGGTTCTAAAAAGGCAGAAAGACACAATTTAGTGCAGGATATTTAAAAACTATTAATCACATAAATAATGTTTTGTAACTTTTTTGTAACTTCTATTTCAGGCCAAGATTTTAAAATGGATCTTAAATGGATAAAGTGAAGATGGGTTTGATTACTATGTACACTGATCATCACACTGCAAAGAAAGTGAAGACAGCTTTGAGTCACCAGTTATGTGGTTTATCATGTTTCCATCTGGCCTGTATGCACATCTGAGGACAAACTTACTAAAGATCCCTCATGCACTATTACTATACGTCATTTCAAAATTTAAGCCCAAGGAAATTTGTTATTTATTATAATACAACTTTTTATATATTAATATAATGTAAATCTTTGTGGACTGATTTATGACTTAGCAGCAGTACATTTAAGCAGGGACATGCTGCGTGTTTTGTATTGGTCGACCTGTACAAACCAACATACATTTTATCTTGCACAGAGGAGGTTCGTCACATCGCCCTTTAACTCAGAAAGAAATGGTTTGACCGGTGAATGTGAAGAACCCGGTCTCTAAAAATACCATCAAGTGGCCTGAATAATCTCCCTGACCATTCATGACTGAAGTGCTGTATCACTGCCCACGTTTGAGTTGGTTTAATCCTCTTGCACCGTGAATCTATCATTACTTCAC
Source organism: Channa striata (assembly GCA_033026295.1). Lineage (NCBI taxonomy): Eukaryota > Metazoa > Chordata > Actinopteri > Anabantiformes > Channidae > Channa > Channa striata. The sequence continues at coordinate 3,658,452 of CM065173.1, read as the reverse complement.
TTGCTTTACCACCAACCCCCCACTACCGTCTACGCCCCCACCCCTTTTTAAAAATAAAAATAAGACAACGACAGGAAGAAAAGCGGCTTAGAAATCACACCTCATTGTAGCAGCCCGACCACAACAGTGTTCATCTTTCCATCCAGCTGTCCGCAGTGACTGTAGTGTGTGCGCACATGCATACAAACACGGAGCTCTTATCTTGAATTTTATTTCACTGTTTCTTCTTTTTACCTATTTTAATGCAGAGCCTTTTGCATATAGGGAGAAACTTGCAAAGAAACATATTTTTTTGATCTTTTAAAGTGTTTTGTTGCTGATTGTAGTTCTTATTGCCCCAGAAAAGGCATTGATTTCTTTCGTTTTGTCAGTTCGTTAGTAGGATTTTTTACTGTAATTTTTTAAAAGGTATTGACATTTTCTTGAACTGACTTTTCATATCTTAGGATGAATGTATAAAGTTCTTCTACTACTACATTACTAAAAAGCATTTATATCAGATGACTCAGAAAGCACAAAGAGTAACCATCAAGGTGGTGTATAGCCCCCTCCACTGTCTCTGCTGTACTCTTCCTGGTGATGTTTCACTACACAAAAGGGCACGGTCACCGCTTATGACTTCTGCCTTCCCACTTAAGTCAATGTGACATTCTGTACTAATTCACAGGAATCATCAATTAAAATCATTTTTGTTAGTGCTACTCAAATAGTTGTGTTGTGTGTTTCAGCTATATTACGTGGGTCTAGATACTGCAGACACTGTATATTCTGCACTGCTTTTGCGCTTCAGTGAGATACTAAAGTGCATTTTGTTGCCTTGCAAATATGTAATGACAATAAAGTTGAAACTAATCTAATATGATCTAATCTAATGAAGTCATCTGGTTGTCAGCAAAACATAGAGATAATGGTAGGAATAAGCTTTTGTGGCACTGTCACCTTCACTTTCAATTTCAATAGATACATAAAGATGGACTGTGGTAGCCACATAGTGTTGCACCTACTAAAGATTTTGGTTGATATAGTTTATGCTTTAACCTAACAATGTAAGTATTATAAATTGGAATTGTTTTATGTGGGTTACCATCAGCCCCTTATCTCACAGTATTCCATACTTCAACAACACCTCCAAAGGCATCAAATATTGCCACTTTTCATGTCCTTCAGAACCTCACATGGACACCACAAGTACTGACTATATGTAAAAAATAAATATGTTTAGGTTAGGCACAAAACATGCATAAACTTACACTCACTTTCCCCTTTTTTGCCTTTGTACAATCTAATGCAATCCAGTACAGTAGCTCTGCCATGAATTATACTTTTACCATGTGATAATTTTTCTGTTTCTAATTTCAAACTGTTAGAAAGATGATAATTCTACTTTCTGTTTATTATTGAGGTCAGAGTGGGTGGTAGAGTTATACTGGGAGCATTACAAGCAAAGGGGGTTCTAATATTTATGCTAAAAATCGTTGCCTAGTCCAAGATCATCAAAAAAGCACATGACAGTCTAGACTGGAGTCAAATTTCATCCTGTTGTTGTTGTAGGAAAGTAAGGGGTGGCTGTAGCTCAGTTGGTAAGGCAGTTTCACACAGACCATAGGGCCAGCAGCTCAATCCCCAGCCCCCCCAGCCCACCACACACCAAAATGAGCCCTGGGCCCCTGGTGGGCCACATGAGCACACATGCATGTGTTTGTGTGTCTGCCAAAATGACTTTTGTTGTACCTCTGCATAGCGAGAATGGGCTGGGGTTACTCCAGTGTAATCTGATCCCACCAATAGAGATGTTAGATTCATTCTTAAAATATGTTAATATTCAACACTGCCCCCTAAGAATTACCTTTGTATAAGAAACATAATTACAAACAAATAAACACAATGAAGAAAAAAAAAACATTGACAATGTACATACAGTGTCAATGATGTGTTTATTTGATTTTAAACTAAACCATGATGGGCCACTCCAACAATGTCCTTGCAACTAGTTTATTTGTTCATTCTTTCAAAAAATATTTTGCATGGGAACTGATTTACCCCTGAGTACTACTGTCTACTAATGATGATATAACTTTGTCTTTTAGTGCTGGTAGCTAGTTCACATTCACGTTTATAGGTGCTTTCTCCTGGAGTGTGAATAACATGAATGTATACATTTAATTGTGTTATCTGTGCCATGTATGAACATATAACTTACTGTAGACACCTACTCTTAAACCTGAAAGAACTGCTGGGGTTGTTTCATGTCTTTGGGCTGCTATTATTTCCACTGTGGTATTTTAAACAGCAACGTAACAAGCCAATCAGATTGCTCTAAAATTGTTTCCTCCCACTTGTGTAATTATTAAGGTGAATGATTTTATCATAAGATCTGAATTAACGCTGGAGTCAAGTGAAATAACCAGAAAATGCAAATCATATTTTATACACTGCTGATGCTCAAAGCAGCACGTAAGTATTTGTACAAGAGGTCAGATTTAATAGTATGTTATTGTGGCATTCCACGGGGCATAAATATTAAATTTATGTCTATTGTCAATTAGTCATCTTTGTCTTTTCAGGATGTACAGAAGCTCCCACTTTAGAGACAAAGATTGTTCCTGTTGGAGATGATGTGAACCTGACATGCACCTGCAGAAATACAGGAAGCCTGTTTTGGATCAGGCTTGTTTCTGGACATTTTCCCCAAGTCTTAGGAAAAACATCGTCTATCTTAGAGACTGTAGATCGTCGGATTACTGTCAGCAAATCAACTGGAACATTTGATCTGCATATTACAAGAGCACAGCTGAGGGATGCTGCAGTTTATATTTGTTTGAAAACACAACAAACAGACTTTCTCTTCCTGAAGGGAACAATCCTGACAGTTGAAGGTAAATTCAGCAAAAAAATAATTAATAATTTGCTTTTTGTATGCATATATATAATAATAATTAGGTTACTTACCATAATTCCTTTACTTGCACATGTAAAGTTGGTACATTTACACATTTTATTTTTATTTGTCCTTTTATCATCATTTTTCTTTCCCCAGAACCAGAAACTGACTTGACAAAAGTTCCTCCATCTGATCCAGATCATCCAGGAGACTCAGTGACTATTCAGTGCTCAGTCTCTGAGAATCAGACATATCCAGAAGAAAACTCTGTGTGCTGTTTCAGAGCTGGATTCAATCTATCTCACCCAAGTTTTAGTTACGCTCCCGGAAACACAGCAGATGAATCTAAAAACAACCCTGTGGGATCATCAGCAGAGAACTGTGTCTTCAACTTCTTTACTAATGCCAGCTCCTCTGGTGCTGGGACTTATCGCTGTTCTGTGGCCTCACGTGGAGGGAAAATTCATGCAAACAGGTCAAAACCCAACAATAAAGGTAACTGCAGAACATGTCAAAATTAGCTTTATTATCAGTTGTTGATTGATGAGTGTTGCTGATTTAATCATTTGAGATATGCTATTAACAAAATCTTTTAAAAATATGATCAGCGTGATTTTGAATAACCCATAACAAATACATAACTGTGAAAATCAATTATTTGTTCATTATCAACATTCCTCATCAGTGAACACATGGGATTGTCAGAGGAACAGTGATATTTTGTTTATCCTGGGCATTGCCTTGGCCATGAGTCTTTCCTGATTTCATTCATGAAGCCTGAGGATTGTTGTAATGGTAAGACAATCTTATATACTGTTTAACTTTGGAAAGGCTTCAATATTTTTCCATACCTTTAGATCAGGTGCAGAGTATCTGCTATATAAACTGACAGAACCATTTATCTTTAGTGAGATTAATTTAAAATCTAGTTATCATTGCCATGAATTGTCATTGTATTTATATCCAATACATTTTAAAATACAATTCCCTTTGTTTGCTTAACAGGCAGTGAAACTACTGATGGACAGCAAGAACAGCTTTTATGGGTAAGATTTACCAGAAAAGTCCCATTTCTTTTTACATGTATGTATTATTGTAGTCTTCTCACAATTCTTCACACTTTTCTCAGCGTGATGAGGACAAAGGGCTTCATTCAGCGGCTGTTTTCACCCTGATGAAAAGTGGCAGTGGTGAAAAGAAGGGGTACAAAAGCTGCTCCGAGTGAGAGGATCCATGATGCTCTTGAGGCTTTTGACTTGGATTAACCTGTCAGATAAATTGTTAATTGGTCAGATGGTTTCATTAATTATTAGTAACCATTTGAGCCCAGGTTTTCCTTTTTTCTATTTAAGTACCTTCAGAAGAGTAATATTGATTTATGAAAGATTGGATAAAACATCAAACACATCTGAACATTTAATTTATTACTACGTTTTACATTTATTTGTCCTGTAAGCAAATATAGCTACAGGTTGTGCAAAACATACAGTATTTCCTGATAATTGTCCGAATTAATGAAATGTCATTGAGAAAACACAAGACTCAAACAGGCTTACTGTGTGTACTCCTAGTGTATGCATATTTAGTAGTTTGATTGCCTTTGTTTTACTTCTAATCCCTGCTACATTATATTTTTTCACCTCTCATGTGCATTCTTTGTAATGAAAAATAAAGTATAAAATAAAATTTTAAAAATTAAGTTAAAAAAACAAATATAATTGTGAATAGTAGTAGCAGAAATATTTGTATTAAAAAGTGTAATAAAAGTGTAGAAAGAAAATATTATAAATAACACATTTAGTAGCTACACATGGATTAGCAGGATTCATGCCAAATCCCTGTACATTCATTTAGCCCAATGACTGGGTATACATTGTTAGCAGATACTGCAAAAATGACATTTTTTGTAAGCATTATTCAACCACATGCAACTCAATTACTGAATATTGGATTTTGTTTTGACTCCACTAACTGATGATTTTGTTGTTGATGATTTAGAGGATAAAGAGTCCTGAATGATGAATGAAAGTTTGAGGTGTTTGACTCCATCAAGGAAAATGTGTCAGAAGCAGAGCTAGTGAAAAGATAACAGCTTCCTCTCCAACACCATCAGTTAAGTGTGGAGGTGGAAACGTGATGATCTGGAGATGTGTTCACCTGGACATTAGACTTTGTTTTCAGAGAGATGTGAACACTGGAGAATCACAGAGCTGCATGGATGGACTGACTCAGTCTTTGGACTTTGCTTAACGTAGACAGATTTCTCTTTGGTCGGGTCTGTGGGATTCAGTTAAAAAGAAAAGGTGTCACAGTGAAAATTCCCAGTGTATATAAACATTTTGATCACTGACACTAAAGGTATGAGATATTTTACCATTCACAGCCAAGAATGTGCTACTGAAGAAGTTCTGCGTATATGCTGTTCCATTTTATAGAAATATGTTGCTTCATCATCCTTACTGACATTTCTGATTTTAAAATAATACTCTTCATTCTCTTTTGTTGTTGTGTAACGTGAGTCTTTAAACTCTTCACTGATTGTTATTACGGCAAGTATTCCTGAAGCTTAAATCTAAGCGCTTATACCAGTGAAAAAATTTGCCTTCTTTGTCAGAGACTGGACACAATAAAGTGACATTTTCAACAGGTTTGGCCACAGTGAAAGAGAACTGGGGAGGAGTCTCTGTAGTCGTAATCAAAGCTGACAAGAAGAGACAACAGAGTTAAATAGCAAGAAGACAAAATCAATGTAATTACCATTACAAAGTTTAGGTGTCATAATCAATCTGATTGGTTGACAGATAATTGGACTTGCCTGTAAATGTCACAGCATGCCCCATGTTCAGCGCAAGTAAACTTTTCATTCACTTAATTATAATTAATTAGATGTATTATTTTTTTGTGTAATTGTTTTTAAAGCTTCCTTGTGGTGAATAAGTCGTTTGAGTTCTTGTAGAGTTTTTGTGGCTAGCTTGGTTTTTAATGCTAGAACACTGGAAACCTTATAGCTATAAATCTATTTAACAAATGCAATGTTTGTACACTTTATGTACTTCAAAGGACAGCTTTAAGAATTACAAAGAAACGTTTTTAGAAAATTAGTAGCCACTTAACATATTTGCTGGACACAATTTTGAGGTACTTTATTGGATAGAATATTTATTGGATCTTCAAAACCACTACATCCTACAATCATTGCAGTCTGATATTATCGGCTCAGACAGAGCAACAAAACACAAACGACCTACACCTTTGAGTCTTTGAACGCACCTTGGCTGCAAGTTGAAGCAGACTTTCAGTTTTTGACAAAAGCAGATGCTACAATAGTCCAGCAAATATAACTGTCAAAGTGGCAGCTCTAGCTCAGTTAGTAAGGTGGTTGTCCATAGACCATGGAAGTGGTTTGATCCCTGGTCCCTGCTTACTAATGTTAGGCAAGATACTGAACCCCTAGTTGCCAGATAAGTTACATGCATTACTCTGTACAATAAAAGCATCTTCTAAATGTAAAACATAAAGTGAACAAAAGCAACAATGTCAAAGTTCTGAGTTTCCACTGTCTCTTTGCTTCATTAGCAAAATTTAGCTAACGCTAATTAGTTTTATACTTACTACTTCTCTTTGGGCTTTTCCCATTGGGGTCACAAAAGCACCTTCTTCACCTCAGCCCCCTGTAACCTCATGCTTCTACCTTGCTCCCTCTCGTATACACACATGTATTCTGTCTTGCTACGACTGACTTTCATGCCTCTTCTTTCTAGATAAAACCTCCACCTCTCCAGCTGTTCCTCCACCTGCTCTCCACTCTTACTGCAAATCACAATGTCATCTGCAAACATCGTTTTCCAGGGAGATTTCTGTTTGACCTCATCTGTCAACCTGTCCGTCAGCATAGCAAAAAAGAAGGGTCTCAAACCCGATCCTTGGTATAGTCCCACCTCCACCTTGAACTCGTCTGTCTGACCTACAGCACATCTCACCACCGTCATGCTTCTCTCATACATGTCCTGAACTACTTTGACGTACTTCTCTGCCACTCCCGACATCCTCATACAGTACCACAGCTCCTCCCTCGGCACCCTGTCATACACCTTCTCTAAATCCACAAAGACACAATGCAGCTCCTTCTGACCATCTCTGTACTTTTCCATCTCAAAGCGAAAATGGCATCAGGGGTGCTCTTATGGGGCATGAAACCATACTGCTGCTCATTAGCTTTATCCCTCTGTAGTTGCTACAGTTCTGCGTGTCACCCTTGTTCTTGTTCTGTCACCTTGTTCTAATTCATCAGCTCCTCAAAATACTCCTTCCATCTTCTCTGCACACTCTTCTGGCTTGTTAGCACCTTTCCATCTCTGTCTTTAATCACCCTTATCTGTTGCACATCTTTCCCATCTCTATCTCTCTGTCTGGCTATCCTGTACAAGTCCTTCTCTCCTTCCTTCGTGTCTAACCTGTCATACAGCTCATCGTAAGCTTTCTGTTTGGCCTTTGCCACCTCCCTCTTCACTCTGCGCTGCACTTCCTTGTACTCCTGTCTACTTGCCTCAGTCCTTTCTACATCCCTCTTCCTTTTAGCTAACCTCTTCCTCTGGATGCAGTCCTGTATTTCCTCAATCCACCACCAAGCACCTTCCTACCTGTTTCCCTGATTACCTCTGCTGTGGTTTCCCAGTCATCTGGAAGCTCTTCCTGACCACCCAGAGCCTGTCTCAACTTCTGCCTAAATTCCTCGCAAGTTTCTTCATTCTTTAGCTTCCACTACTTTGTCTTCTTTTCTGTCTTTCCTCTCTTCTTCTTCCTGACCACCAGAGTCATCTTACACACCACCATGCGGTGCTGTCTGGCTACACTCTCTCCTACCACCACTTTACAGTCACTAACCTCTCTTAAATGACCTCGTCTACATGGAATGTAGTCCACCTGTGTACTCCTACCTCCACTCTTGTATGTCACTCTGTGTTCCTCTCTTTTCTGGAAGTAAGTGTTGACAACGGCCATTTGCATTCTCTGAGCAAAGTCCACTACCATCTGTCCTTCTTGATTCCTTTTCTTTACACCAAACCTGCCCATCACCTCCTCATCACCTCTGTTTCCCTCACCAACATGCCCATTGAATCTGCTCCAACAAATAGTCTCTCTCCTCTGGGGATACTCTCCACGACCTCATCAAACTCACTCTAGAATCTCTCCTTCTCTTCTAATTAACAGCCAACTTTTGGAGCATACCCACTTTCTACGTTCACCATCACCCCTTAAATTTCTAGCTTTAGGCTCATCACCCTGTCTGAGTCTCTTTTCTCAGTACCATTGTTCCAAAACTCCCCCTTCAAGATAACTCCTACTCCGTTTCTCTTTCTATCCACACCATGGTAGAACAGTTTGTATCCTCCTCCAATACTACCTGATTTGCTGCCCTTCCACCTCGTCTCCTGCACACACAGTACATCTACCTTCCTTCTCTCCATCATGTCTGCCAGCTTTCTACCCTTCCCTGTCATTGTGCCAACGTTAAGAGTCCCTACTCTCAGATCTAAGCTCCTGCCTTTCCTCTTCTCTCTCTGTCCACAAACCCTTCTGCCTCCTCTCCTTTTTCAAACAAAAGTAGTCCAATTTCCACTGCCACCCTGTACGTTAACAGCACCGGTGGCGGTCGTTGTTAATGCTATGGATGACTCGCATGGTTGTATTTGGCAAGTTTTACGCCGGATGCCCTTCCTGACGCAACCATCTCTATTTATCTGGGCTTGGGACCAGCACATAAGTTACTGGCTTGCAATCTCTGTGGCTAGATTAATTAGTTTTATACTTAATAATTACTATCTTCTGCACTTGCCACCATCTTGATTTTTCCTCCTCCTGCTCAGCTAATTGTCATTAATTTCTTTGATTACTAGTGTACTAGTGTACACTACTACACTACACTACTTGCAGAGGAGTGAGAGCCAGGGCCCTCTTAGGGAGGCCTGCGACTGTGACGTTGTAATTTCAAACTTTGCACACACTCAGTGCTGTATATAGTTTAACTTTTGTTGGCTCTTAGGGGCCCCCTACTGGCCTAGGGCCCCAAGCAGTTGCCTGCAGGCATGGAACACCAGAAGGTCATGCCAGTATATTGTATGATAAGTTACTAATAAAAATATATCTTTGGTTTCTGTTACACATTATATGTGCCACCACATACTGTATCTATGTTCATCTCCACCATGTTCCCTACATGAAAAGTGAAGATCTCTATATATATATATTTGTGCATGTAGATATAGATATATATGAAATCCAACCCTCCAAAGTGGTTGGTCGCAGTAACTGTGTTACCTGCCACTAAAAACATAGGATTTTAAAAACTGAAGGGGGAAAATGCATTACTTGTTGAAATTACTGTGATTAATGTAGATCTTAGTGAATCTGTTTATCAGCAATGCGCAAAATGCTGCCTCTGGGTGCAACTGCTCAAATAAGTAGTTGCTTCCTCTGTCTTTGCAGCACTTTGCACACTGCATGTCTGTCCTGAGAACAACAAGCAAAGCCACATAACACACTGAGAGTCAAAGGCTGCGGTGGGCTATTTCTGTACCTTTTGACCCACCAGTTAAAACAAACCTGACTGTGCTTTGACAGGAAGTGCAGTCAGACTAAAGTTGAGAGGGGAAGGAGCTGCAAGCTTTCTGATGCAATATATGTTCATATAAGTTTAACAGCTAAGTTAATGATTTGTTCCATTGATTGACAAAACTGTGTTAGGAAAATGATTTAAAGCACTTACAAAACATGCAAATCCCCCTAGTAAAATTAGTAGTTCAGAGAGACAGACAGATGCAAATTGCAGTTTTAAATTGATTTGACTGCGGGAAGAAACTGTTTTTTTATAAACTACAGATGCAATGGGCTGAGGTTTTTGTTTCAATATCTTAAAAGTAGACTTTGTAGACCACTATATTGACTTAAGTTGGTCTGGGAAAATTTTAATGACATTGTTCCAACTCATGGCAAGCAGACGTCAAAATTGATAAAAAAAAAATTGTATTGTTTTTTATACCACATACTACATTTTAAGTCATAACGGCCTTGTTGAAATGCTAATCGTCTTTTTGCTGTATAGACTATTTAGCTAATTTATTGTAGGTCTAAACATCTAAAAATGTTCATTATTTTCAATATAAATTAATCTAAATTACATGTGGCTGACTTTAAGAGAACGTTTAGATAAAGTTTAGATGACAGTTCAACCCTTCTCTCGTTGGTCGTTAACCACTCCCTCCTTTTCTCACCAGCTTCCAGTGAAAAGCACCAAACCACAGAGAAGTGTATTCAAACATGGTGACGGCCTAATGTTATTTGGCAGATGTCTGTACCTCTTGTACCCATTAACTAATCCTTTAATGGGTTGTGATCTTAATGAGTATGATGTTATTTGTAACACACTATACTGTATATGGTTATTATTGTTGAAAAGATCAAGCTGCAACGCTCTAACACGCCTTCGTTCATCGACAAACTACAGAGAGCGACACAGGAAGAAAGTCTCTAGATACAAAGCTTAGTTTGAAAAACCCAACCACAGCGTTTCCACATGTCATTGGTTTGTCTGTGTGTTGACCGTGTGCACAAGCAATAAACTAAAAAGCACAGACAGAGGCCTTAATTTCATCTTATTTTAACTGTGCATGTGTCTGTATGTGTGTATACGTGTTAAGGAAATTGAGACAATAGTTTTATCTGGTTGTTTTTTAATTGATTTGGTTTTTGTTTTACAGACCCTGACGGTGTTGTGTGAAGAGGTTCCCCACTGTAGCAATAGTGGCACAGTGATCTAAGTGTTTGAAATAAATATTCCTCTAAAGGGACAAAAACTCTAAATTTTACATATTGTGAATGAATACATACACACTGTCACATCTGGAGTGGAAGATCACCTATGTCAGAGTTCCTCTCACAAACTGCGGCTCAGCTTTTAATACAAAGCTGAGGCTGCTAGTTGTTTACACTGCAACTGGGCACTTCCTGACAAGTCAGACATCATGAGCAATCTTAATGAGAACAGGCTCACCCTAAGGGTGTGTCCTGTGCCTGCTGCTGTTTAGCCTGCTCACCCATGACTGTACAGCTAGATCCAGCACCAATCACATTGTCAAGTTTGCGGACAACACAACATTGGTTGGTCTCATTACGGACAATGATGACTCCACAAATAGACTGGAGGTGGATAAGCTTGCACTGTGGAGCAGATCCCTTAAACTAGCCATCACTGTAGATAAACCAAAGAAACAGTGATTACTTTTAGGAAGCCTGGCAAAGATCAACCCCAGACATCTCACCATAGAGTTCCCAAGTTCTTGGGTGTATACCTCACCCACGACTTGTCCTTTTCCATCAACTCCTCAGCAGTCATCAAAAAAGCACGACAGCTTCTCCACTCCCTTTGGAGACTCCCTTTGGAGGCAGGACGTCCTACCTTACCTCATTACATTTTATAGGGGCTGACACACAGCTTCATGGCCTGGACATCTCCAGGGCCCAGGAACAATCTCTTCCTGAAGGAGATCTATTTCATATGCAGAGCATTGTCCATCATTAAGGGCCCTCACCACCCCTCTCATCACCTGATCTCGCCTCTGCCATCTGGCAAGAGGTACAGGAGTATCTCTGCAGGTCCAGCAGGATGTTCAACAGCCTCTTTGCACAAGCTGTGAAACCCATAAATGGAATGTGCAACCACTTACAGTGCTATTTACAGTTTCTTGTTTTTCATTAGTTTTTTCTATTTTGTGCACTGTCAGGAAATTGTTGTGAAATGACAGTAAAGAATCTTGAATATGGTTTAGATTACACCTTTACAACCACCACAGACATAGAGTCAGCAGCCGGGGTTGCTGGATGAGCCACTGGTATGAGTGAGATGGTTGGGGAGAGCTGAGCCAGAACGTAATGTTTTCAGTCTGTCTAACCCTCCCCTATGGTCAAGCTCTGAGTAACGACAGTAAGAATAAGATTGTGAATAAAAGCAGCAAGGGGCGCCCACAGGGCACAGAGAGTTGGGACAGTCAGAGGCAGGTTACAGCTGGAGTTCCATATGTTGAAAGGATCCCGTTTATGTAGTTTGGGCATCTTGTAAGAATGTCACTTAACCTTTGGAAATTATCCACACATGTCCTGTACCTAGAATGTGTTGAAAAGATAATGTGTCCTATTTCAGTTTGAAATTTTCTCCAGGCAAAGGGATGCCTGGAAAACTTACTAAATCTGCTGCCACTGGAACCGCCTCTGGATAATTGGAGAGTAATGGATGAACTGATGGATAAAACTATGGGTTTGGTTGGAGATAGGCACAAAGACATTAAGGAGAGGTTAATGGAAAAACATGGTTAGGTTTGTGATTGTTTTAATTCACTGGTTGGTCACATAACATACATCACATGAGTCACATCACACTATTTGTTTCAACAAAACCGTTTGTCACTGTACTGGAACAACAGTCTCCTTTGGCAAAGTCCTCTGCTTCGCTGACATACCCAACTATCACACCACTTCCTGATAATATTTTTTTGTGTCTAAACAATAGGTGACTGCATGTTAATCACAGCTGCCACCTCTCACCCCACAGTGATATGTGTGTTTAGGCCTTTTTCTCCCCCTATACACAACACCAACTTAGATGGATTTATTATTTTAAGAGAGACATATACCGTATTTAAGTTTTTTTGCAGGCAGTATATTTGTATTTAAAGTCGATGTGAAGACTTGTAATAAAGAAAATAAATTGGTGACCACATGCTGCTATCACAGATGAAGTCTGACACTTTGTTTGTATTTTTCTGTTGGTACATTACATCTGTGACACACAGGATTGAATCCAATCTTTCTCTGTCATATTTTGAATATATTAATCATTTAGTACCTGATGTTAAATGTACTGTACACTCAAAAATATCCAAAGATGAAAAAATACCAAATCTCAATCCCCATAAAATAATTTGATTTATTTTAAATTCAACACATACAGTTTCAGGACAATCACAGGATCTGTCTGAGACAACTTATTAAAACCCTAACAAATACATTTTTGTGTTAGCATTGATTATGATACAGCTCCCTTACATGCATCATGTTTTTTGTGAATAAAAACAATAGTCTCGTACTGTATGTTGCATTCTGCTACAAAATACTGTTTTGGTTACAATATCTCTAAAAAAAAGAACTTTTGTGTTTACTGTATCAGATTTAAATGACATGTTTTATCATCTCATGGTATGTTGGTGTTGTTTCAAACTGGAAAGTTTCAGTTCACATACTGTATTTCCCCTGAGGTGGTCAAATGAACGCCAACAGAGCAAGAGGCCAATCAGGTTGCTAGGAAATTGTTTCCTCCCATTTGATTTAATTATATTAAGTGAAACCAACGTATTATATTGTCTAAATTATGTTCAGCCCTCAAAATTAAAACAATGTTGATAGTATTCTGCTCACTGCTGATGATCCGAGTTGTGCGTAAGTACTTTTTGTATATTGTACAAATAACTAACCATCTTTCCTACAGTAATACAGCTCTGTCTCAGTTGTACATTGCTCTGTGTTGATTTTGTTTTTCAGGTTGCACAGATGATCAGAACTTTGTGACAAAGGCTCTTAGTGTTGGTGAAAATGTGACTCTAACATGTGCCCACCAGAAATCAAACGACATCGAAACCTTTTTTTGGATTAAGCTTGTTGCTGGAAGCTTGCCTGAAATCTTGGGGAGAGCATTTAGCTTTGATGCTAACTCTGGAAACAGAATTTCTCGCATTACAACATCACAAGAGCCTGAAAGATTTGTCCTAAATATCACAAAAACAGAGATGAGTGATGCTGGACTTTACTACTGTTTGAAATCGCATCGCTTTAACATCACGTTTTTGACAGGAGCATTTCTTAGCATCACAGGTAAATACATTATATACAACACTGCTAAATTTAACTGGATCTTTACGTATTCATTTGAAAAATGCTAAATTATCTTTCAATCATGACTTTTATGTGAAATTCACGTTTTTCATTTACAGGTCAAGAACCCGGTTTTACTGCCATTGTTCAAGATTTCGCCTCTGAAGCAGTTTCACCAGGAGCCTTGGTGACTCTTCAGTGTTCGGTCCTCTTTGACTCTGAGAAGAAAACATGTCTTGAAGAACACAGTGTTTACTGGTTCAGAGTCCGATCAGATGAATCCCACCCTAATGTAATTTATACCCGAGGAAACAGCAGCGACCAGTGTAAAAAGAGTCCTGAGGCTCGTTCTCCACATAAATGTGTCTACAGCTTCTCGAGGAATGTCAGCTCCTCTGATGCTGGGACTTATTACTGTGCTGTTGCCACATGTGGACAAATTTTATTTGGAAATGGAACAAAACTGGATATTGAAGGTAAATGTACAGAGACAAATAACAACATCAACATAACATCAAACATTGTAAAAGATTTATTACCATTTCCTTAACTTACCGTATTTTTCGGACCATAAGCCGCTACTTTTTTCCGACGTTTTGAACCATGCGGCTTTTACAGAGATGCGGCTTTTCTATGAATTTTTCTGCAGCCCTCAGATGGGCGCTGTAGATGGAAGTCAGTGCAAACAAAAAAGCGCCAGTTTTTATTCTTAGCGCATGCAACCCAAGACGCACAACAGCAAACATCAGCACTTTTACTGCCGTGTTACAGGCACCATTCAGGTTCAGGTGTATGAATAAACACTTACGGTAAAGAGACGCACTCTTTACCGTAATGCCGGTAAAACAGCGCACAGAACATCCTCATGCCTACTGTGAACAATGAGTAGGAGCGCATACAACAGATATTATTTCTCAGCCTGGATATTGGCGGCTTATAGTCCGATGCGGTTTATATGTGACAAAATATATATTTCTTTTAAATTTTAGCGGGTGAGGCTTAAATTTAGGTGCGCTCTATAGTCCAGAATTTACGGTAAATGATATTTAATGAATAATGATATTATTGAATGTTTCAGTTGTCAGCACATGTGAATCACATGTCACAATTATCTTCCTGCTGTGTGTTGCCTTGGCTATAAGTCTGATTGTTATAGCTGTGCTCCTTTATTCCATCAGAAAAAAAGATTGTTGCAACGGTAAGAGAAGTTACTTACAATGTTCTATGCAAAAATGTTTTCTTCCAAAAACTAGAATAATAAGAATAATTTTATATGTGCGCTTTATTAAAGTTAATACTGTACATTTTTTAATGATATAGCTGCTGCCAATCTACAAACAAATGCTGCAATATCCAGTGGTAATCAGCAAAGTCAGCAGGTAGGGAAAAATGTAGCTGCAAAGAATATTTGCATTTCATAAAATCTCTTCCCTCATTTTAAATTTTGCATTTCATTTCCTCAGAGAAATGAGGACTTGGTTTATTCTACGGCTGTCTTCACCAGAAGGAAAGATGGTAAAGCAGGGAGAAGAAATGCAGCAGCAAAAGACAAAGCGATCTACACTGATGTCAGGACTTTTGTGACTTGTTAACAATGCACATTTACATTTAATCATTTGGCAGACGCTTTTATCCACAGTGGCTTACAGAGTAATCTGTTAATGCAAAGGATTGTCCTGGATTTAGAATTGATTATAATAAAATTCATATGTGGCAATCTGTGTGGGAACAACTTCTTTACTATAAAGGTATTTTTTTTATTTTTTATAAATATTTTTTGACATTTGTGCATTTATTAAATAGATGCCAGTGAGGAATAGACATGAAGCACAACGGAAGATCTGTGTATCACTATGTTATTTCCCATAAAATAAATATCCAATCCTAAAATATCTAATTTAAAGTTCAGTATGCCATCAGTCACATGTTCCTGTGCAAATATATTCAGTGCAAAAAACTACACAAGCAGTAGGACTCAACTAGTATAACAAAAAAATGAGCTAGAGCTTTCTGCCTTTAGTTAAACAGTGAGTTAGCACAAACATAAAAAAAAAGTTGAATAATTTTCAATGATGGGTTAAAGTTGATTAATTCTGTGCAAAAACAAATATGTCACCAAGCACACCAGTCACATCATAAACTAACAATCAGTGTAAACAACATCTGATGTGATATTGCCTAATTAATTTAGCATTTTAATATCATGGATTAAGTGTTTCATATTTAAATTGTAACCAAACTGCTATAACAGATATTTTCAGTTTGTGGGCATGTTGACTTGCTGTAAATCAAAGTGGGTAGCAGTGATTCACATGTTCTTTTTGTGTAGTGGATTTCTGTGAGGCAGTTTTTTGTGTTTGAAACAGATGCACTCTTATTTCAATCAGTCCAGCTGTGGGTCACTGAGCGTCTCACATACTTGTCTATCACATATTTAAATACAAACTAAATTGCCAATGCTTCCACCTTGGAGAGAAGAACCTGACAAGCTTTGCTTGGGGTTCATCAGTGTTAGAATTCTGCTGTTTACAGAATCTCAGGTTCCACACTACAGCAAAGCAGGTAGGCACACAAACACTCACCAAAATTTGACTTGCACTGCTCCACCATGGCACCTTAAGCAGTAGCCTCATCCCATCATTATACACCACATTATGTTTTGGCATACTGCTCCTTTTATAGTTTATCCACAGATGGGCAGTATACATAGGGATACAATATATGTGTGTAGTCTTCAGCATATCAGCATATTAACTTGTACGTACATCACATAAGATTTTCTGTAAATATCAAAATCATCAGACAGATCATCGGTTATATAATGCCGGAAATATTGAACCTCATTACACACTTTACCCGACTAAACAAAGTTGGGAAATTATAGTTTCCTATCATCCCTACCCTACAATGTTGATGTAACTCTTCTTTGCAATATATTTAATGTCAAATTCGGATCCATTTTGAAAGCAAACCATTAGTAACCGTTGAAGACAAGCGCTATATGGGCAAACAAAATCACTAAATCATCTGTATGTGTGCATGGATGGACTGGTGGGCATACAAAAAAAACTAAATTTTTAGTAAAGATTTTGAA